>CM051512.1:25707138-26957138 GCA_028015205.1 Mytilisepta virgata
GACAAAGTTCCAATCTAATACATAATTAAAAATAAAAAGCAGACAAGTGATAACCTCAATCATTAGTATTTTTACTTCAGTTTATTCAGAGTTAAAATTGTCTGCTTCTCAGTCTGCTTTGATGTTAATTTTATTTATGTTTGGACTTAATCAATCAATTACTCTGTAGTTTTCATGTCAAATTAAACAGTTATAATGCCCCGGGGTGATATACAGTCATATTACATGTTATGCAATGTTACAGCCGTGTAACAATAATATCGAAATTCTTGTGTTATCGTGTTTAAGTGATATTTTCAGGAATATTTCTCTTTTGAGACTTTTTTGTAGTGGGAATTTTTTTTTTAATGTGTATTGAATGATTTTGGAATAATGTGTTTATTAAATTGAGGTTATGCAAGTTAGAATGTTGCTTTTGGGATTTTTGTGGAAACAATAATTTACACAGTGGCCTGAAGAAGGTAATATATAATCAGGGACATTTATAAATTGTTTTACATGACTTGGGACAAGTTTTGGTGTCAACCAGGAAATACTTTTGACAAAAAGGTTTTATTTTATAACATGATAGATGTAGGGAAAGGGGAGGCAACCATATAAAGGATTTTCAGTGATTTTTCACTGTTAATGATCAAAGAACATAAGAAAATGCATTTTCAAGACAAAATATATTTTAGGTGTCATTTTTGATTGTGAAAATTAGAATCAGCAGTTAAATAAAGGAGATTTTTAAAGGGGGCAAAGGAGCATAAATACAAAACGTATTGAGTAGGTTTAAGGTTTAGGTTGAATGGAGATTTATGCCACTTTTAGCACAGTTTGTTGTGTCTTGGCTGCCATTTTTGTCTTGTGGAGGAAGACTGAGTACCTGGAAAGAACCACTGACCTTTAGCAGGACAACTGGCAGGCCTTGTCAATTTAATTTGGATGATGATGCATGAATTATTGTTTAATGTCCAATGGCAATCATTAGGTGCACATCAGAACGAGAACATGTTGATACGATATGAATGTGATCCCTGATTTGTACTAGACTGACGAGCTGAGCTGGATTTTTAATGTTCTAGCTCACGAGGTTACTGTCTGCAGGAAGACATATCGCCACACTTGGACACATTATACTGACTATGAGCCAACCTGTCTTTTGCTCTTACTCCTAGATGCCGCATGCTTGGCAGAGAAGCAGCAAATACTAGTCTTTGGTTTGACCCGGTCTGGGATCGAACCCATGACCTTCCATGCTCGAGTTGAGCTCGTTACCACAAGACGACCGAGCCAGTTAATTAATGTCATAAGCAAGCAGGGAATGTGTCAAAGAGACAACAACCCAACCAAAGAGCAGAAAACAGCTGAAGGCTACCAATGGGTCTTCAACGCAGTGAGAAAATCCCAACCCGGAGGTGGGATTCAGCTGGCCCCTTTAAATAAGTTGCTTGAAAGTATAAACAATGTTTGTATAAAATAAATTTGATATTATAATTCTGCCAATGTACATATATTGTGTTTATCACTCAGTGGTAAATTGTTATCTGTTGTGAAATTTAATATAGTATAACTTACGTTTGAGAAACAGCAATAAAAGCATTGTTCCTTTAGCTTACACATCTGTCATAATATAATAAAAATAGATTTAGCGTTTTTAAGTACGGTTCACAGTTTAGTAGTGACATGTAAAAATAGGTTAGTCATTAGCTGCATTATGAATGCATGTTCGCATATCTTATTGTACGATAACATGTAAACATACTTGTTTTCAAGGCGAGTTTGATTGTTTTTTGATCATTAATGCATGAATGTTTCTAATTTGAGAAACCAATTGATATTTGGTTTTAATGGATAAATAGTCATTTTTAAATCGACTCACGCTTGATCAAGATGTTGTAATACACAAGGTATTGTATAATTTATTTATAAATGTAAAGAATTTGATAGTTTCTGATTGTAATTAAGGAATATGATCAAGATCATACACTTTAAAATTTTGTAGTGATATCTGTATACAGTTACTAGGTAAAAAAGATGCTTGATGATGTTTTAAAAAAATTTTAAAAAATTATTTGGAGGGGGAGGGGAGGGGGTTGTGGTTTGAGTTTGAAGTGAAATAAATTTTATAATTCAAATTTAAGATAAAGAATCTCACACTTTGCCATGGGTTCAGGGTGTCACTTAGAACCTATTTTTTCATAAGAGTATCAGACATTAACAGAAGACAGCTGACCAAGTCAATTTTTTTATAGAAAAAAGATGGATATATAGGGTGCTATAAATTTGGAATTAATGCCTCTACTTTTTGCAAATTTTTTACAATTCTACAATCGAGAACAGTGCGAATATTAATCAATGTAATTTTATTAAATGCATAGTCAATTGAATTTCTATCAATAAATGGTTGAAAATGGCTTATATTGGTATAGTATAGGGTTATTATACTATACTAATATGCTGTTTGCGATGCGAGCACAGCAATAGCCCTTTCTAGAAACTCATTTCTGGTATCACGATTCTGACTCTAAAATTAAAATTTGAAGAAAGTTATTTCCCTTACTTTCATTTCAGGCAAACAAAACTTTTTCTATCCTTAGTATGTAGCACAATATTGCTGCTCTAATTAAACAATGACTTTTCTAAATGACCCATATGTAAAAAATGCATATGCTCCTATAGCGCTCGCTGCGCTCGCTATACATTATACAAGAAAGATGGTATAAGCCATTGTACACCTTTTATTGATAGAAATTCAAATGACTCATGGTATTAGATGTTTCAACAAAATATCAAAAGCAAAAATAAAAGGATTAATTTTTGCCTTCTTTACCCTTTCACTTTTTTTGCAATAATAAAAACAATACATTAATTTGTATGAATTTACAGTATATGTCGGTGAAAAATTACTGAAATGGATTTAGTTATAGAGCAATGTACAGCCATCATTTCAGGGTTTGTTCCCACACGGCATCAAAAAAATTGTAGGGGCTTAACAAGATCAAATTTTATAGGAAATAGATGTATTGTATTCACTATAATGAATCTTGAGTAGTCAAATGTTGAAAAAAGTCTTGAACTATGAATACTGAATTAGAACTTTCCTCCTAATTCTTACATAATTGGTCAAACAGAAGTGGTAGGGGATGTTATTAGTATGTTATTTTCAGGGCAATGTAAAGGGGAATTAAATTGTTGGTAATCAAATTTGATTGGTTGGTTGGACATCCTAAGAAAAATTACTGTGTTTGGTAATAAATAAATGTTTAAGTGGTTCCAGTTCACTGAATAGAAAATATTTAGCAAAGTAATACACATGATTTCATAATGTGGAATTAAATAATAAAGTGAATTGATTTAAAACTGATTTGGGTTGCTAGATTTGTAACGCTTGAGTGAAAAGTAAATACTTAAGCCAAAACAAAATGTTGCTCATGTAAACAAACAACATCATTTGATAGGTTCATTTAAATAATGCACTGTATAATACATTTCTGCACCTTGTTATTTAAATGTCATATGCTATTTGTCACCATTCAACTTGTTTACTTACATTTTCTTGTTGTAATAAGTAAGAAAAACATGTTTTAAAAAATTATGGAGGATTTTTATTTCTTTTTTCTGTTTTTAGATAAGTTTTGTTTTTAGTACTCATTTTGTTTGTTTTGTTTTGTTTTTTTTAAAAATTTTTTAAATTTTAATGTGATTTTTTTGTTTCACAGGAAAGTACTAGTCATGAGAATGATCTTTCCACACGGCAACGTCATCAGTCAGCTCCCGAAGAACCACAGTCCACCACATCAACGCCATCTACCTCACATAGTGCTCCCGTATTGCCTCCAACTGTGCAGCGTCAGCGTCACGCTTCAGTAGAACAGTCGTCGTTTAGCAGACCGTCATCTGTTAGTTCTGAATCTTCTATCAAAAGGAGTACAGATTCCTCAAATTTTCTTGCTGATAAACAGTTTAATAATTTCCTTGAGTCTTTATGGGAGAAAGGGAACGAAACTAACCAAATTCAGCGGAAAAAGCGGAAATTGTCGTCATCAGAAGTTGATAGTACCGATGACCAGGAATTGTCAAGTTCCTCAAGTAAGGAAGGGACAAAATTGATGAAGGAAAATGCCCTTTTAGCCAAATTACTTTCCACAAAGGCTAAAAAAGAAAATGTTGTAAACACAGGGATATCTGGGAATGCAAATCCATCAGCAACACCTCAAAGCAGACTTACAAAAGACGTATCTCAAAAGTTAATGTATATTAAACCAAATACAAGTGCAGTTGATAGAAAAAATATATCTACCCAGGATTCGAAAGTAGAATCGGGAAACACTGTTATAGATTCAGATATGGGTCAGTTGAAAAATATTAACCAAAATGCCACTTTTAACAAAGCTAGTGACTTCGTGAATAATTTAAGTTCAAACCAGGAAGAAGGGAGTCAGGATACATATGAAAATTTACAAATGTTTTTCAACAGTCAAACAGAAAATGTTATGGAATTCTCAGAGGTTTCTGAAAGTTCTGATCCATTGTTGAACGCGATATTACAGCAAGCTGAAGATCTCAAACAAGACTTGAATGGTCCTCCGTCTGTGGCTATGAACAATGGGCTTCTTGGTGCAACTAGCTCGGCCAATTCATTAACGGAAAACCCCGTGATGCTCAGTGATGAAGCTTTGTTATCGCAACTTGAGCAAGTGTTGAGTGAAAAAAATGTTTCAGTTGATGAAATTGATCAGCTTCTTGGGATCAGTAATAGAAATAATTTACCAAAGGCGCCAGGTACTAGTGACATGATGGCTATTGAAGAAATTCAGAAAGAACTCATGCGTGATGATCCGATGCAGCCAAATTCAGGCATGCCCAATCCATTAATGTCACGTACATTACAGTCACAGGGATTGAATCGAACAAATTTCATGCAAAATATACCGGGCATGAATCAGGTTCAGGGCAATGGAAATATGGATTTGAGTTTTCCTCCTGTTCAGCAGATTTCACCACCAAACCCTCAACAAGGTTTTCAACAGCCACAAAGTTTTGGACTGCAAAACCCACGCCTTGCTGGACCTCAAGGTTAGTATAGTTTAAATAAGAAAGACATGAATTTATTTTAGAAAATTGTTACTTTTTCAGAAATGATTTGGTGCTTTTTAGTGAAATACTGCATTATTGCAATCTTGACTTGTACATTTCTATATTAGGGGCAGGAAGACAGTTTCCAATACAACATATTTTTTTTTTTCAATTAGGCAAAATGTTCCTTACATTTTACTTGTTCACATTAATTTTCAGCATAAGCAGTGCTCATTGAAGAAAAAGAAATTAGGTAGGGGAACAGAGGATAGTTTTTGGGAAGATACTGGCAATTTTTTTAATTGGCCAACTCAATTGAGTATACAGTTTGAGAGAGCTTTGCTTCATTTGAAATTTTGAATGAAGGTGTTTTTAGGACAATGTTTAGAAATAAACCATCAACATATTGAAAAAAAATCCATGATTACTTTTAAAATTTAGAAATGGCTTTTACTACTTTTGTTCAATGTCATTGAGTATGTTAGGAATTTTGTACAAAAAAGCTGTAGACATTGCAGAGATTGAAATGTTGATTCCTGCTGAAGATTTACAATTTGTTGAAATAACTTTGTGAATGTGCATGCACATTATTCCATTTTGTACTATAACTGAACAAGAAACAAATCCTCAATTTCTTTCATTTCAATATAATGTTCTGAAGCATCTCCATTGTGGTGCTCCAAAATATAGGAGGCTAAACACTTGTAAGACATATAATATTGATTATTTTTAACGAATGTGTTGAAATACAGTAAAAACTGTCAAGTTAATACAAAACCAGAACTGGTCATTAATACAGGTCTAATACAGGATTTTCTGTATTAGACCTGTATTAATGACCCATTTCAGACACATGGGATTGTATTAAATAGACAATTTATAATGTATTTTAAGTCATTGGTTAATAAAAGTACTGTAAGTTTAAGTCATTAGTTAATAAAGGTGTCCTAAAATGGGTATTTTTAAATAAAGCCTGTATTATGTCCTCGTACAGTTGTATTGGATCTCGATCAGCTATACAGTTGACCTCGACCCAATATGACTGACTTGGACAAAATACAGGCTTTATATGAAAATACCCATTTAATAACACTATAATCTCATTTACAGACAATGTTACTTATTTTATATGTGTAATGATTTTTGAATAAAAGTGAAATTCATAAATAAAAAAACTATTGCTGTTTAGATGCACTTTGATGGACAATCATACATGTGTATTTTATTTTCAAATATTATTTAATGTCTTGCTTATACATGTATAAATATCTTGGTAAATTTTGATGAATTTACTTCATGGTCTTTAGCAAGTGCCTTAAACAATGGTATTCCACAAAGACAGAGTTTTCCTACTGGCATGGCCATGCAAGTACGTCAACAGCTGCTTCAGCAACAGAAATTAAAACAACAGAGGGAGCAGGAGAAACGAAGGCAGGCACAGGAACAAGCCCGTCGTCGTGCATTGATGCAGCAACAACTGACAAACAATTTTGGGCAGAGATTTCAACCGGTAAGAATCATTTACATGTTACGATATTAATTTCAGTGCATCAGATGCCTGTTTTTACAAATAATGTTCTCATCAGTGATGCCTGAAACCAAATATGTCAAAAAAAAGGGAAATGGTTAATCAGAATGTTACAAACTTGTTTTTAAGAGAGAAATAACCAATATGATCAGGGGCCTCGGTGGCCGAGTGGTCTAGGTAGTTCGTCATGACTACTAATGATCACTAGCCTGTCAACACTGAGGTTGCGAGTTCAAATCTCACCTGTGGCAAAGTGTGTTTGACTCCGATCTAAATTGACAAGGATTGCCAATTTTCCTACCGAAGGTTGGTGGTTCTCTCCGGGTACTCCGGCTTCCTCCACCAATATAAACCTGCCGCTGCGAAATAGCCAAATGTGCTGAAAACGGCGTAAAACCCCAACTAAACAATCAAACCAATATGATGTAGCTGATTCCATCTGAAAGCAGTAACGTTTAGAAATTTTCAATTTTACATTTGGGAAATTTAGTAACTTACATCAGTTTCTAAACACATTCTAATACAACATATTTTATAAAAAGTTTTTTTAATTGATTAAACCTTAAAAAAAAACTTGTTAAACTTGGCCTAAAATATTGATTTATAAAAGGATATGTAGAAAAAAAATATGTACTGACAAAATATAGTAACAGGTGTGTTGATAAATTCTACCAGAAGAGAAAAGCAGACTATAGCATCTTTTGATAAATCAAAGAGCTTTGTAATCCAGTTGAAACATTTATTGACAAATTCTGGATTAATTTATAATATTGTAATTTTTTTTTTTTTTTAGCAGAACATGGATGGAAAGTCATTACAACAGCCTTTCCCTGAAAATTTGGCTGAATTGATGAATAGTGGCAATGCACCAAATGTCACCTTGCAGGTTAGTTAGTCCTAAATGTAATGTATTTCAAGATTTCACCATATCTGTATTGGTTTTAGCAAATTATAAGAAATCTTCAAAATATTTTTCTCTGAACTTAACTTTGAGCCATAATAGTAATGGCTTTGATATAACTTGCTAAAATTTGAATGTTATACATTTATGTACTTTCAATTCTTTTTTAATTCCAATTCAAGAAATTTCACACCCAGAGGTGTTTACTATTACAGAATTTCTGTAATTTCTGTAAAGTCCGGGATTTTAGATTAAAAATACAGATTATGGATTTACCTTCTGAATATTACGCTTTCCGCTTTTGTACCAATATTTTTTT
This sequence comes from Mytilisepta virgata, assembly GCA_028015205.1. Taxonomy (NCBI): domain Eukaryota; kingdom Metazoa; phylum Mollusca; class Bivalvia; order Mytilida; family Mytilidae; genus Mytilisepta; species Mytilisepta virgata. The sequence goes on from CM051512.1 coordinate 25,714,948, forward strand.
TGATTCCCAGTCGTGTAAATGATTTGTAATTGTGCTTGATTTTCCATTTATAAAAAACAATGGGTCTTGAATCTTGACAAGCCAACCATGTACTTAGCTAATAAAGCATACTCTGAAATTCAAAAAAACACAGAACTACCTAGAAGCAATAAGTGGTGGCCACCTCTATATTAGCCTAGGTTGACCTAGCTTGGGTTATCAGCATGTGTAAAGACATTTGGTCAAATGAAAAACAACAATTACACTAATGAGTTTTAGTATGTTGTGTTGATCTCTGTTAACATACCTCATGTATATATCATACTGACACTGCCACATTGTATTTAGTAGTAACCCCCCGCTTTTTTGACTACAAATATTTTGTGACGTGCGACGTTGATCATTTCCTTCGAGGTTACCCAAAATTTCTGGGGAGAACACTGGCATGGTGTGGTTTTCCACCATTGAAGACCATGTTGTAAGCTCTGGGTATTTGCTTTCTTTCACAGGATAGATACACACTGATCTTATTTTTAAAAAAAAACAATGGCTTTTGTTTTTATATTTAATGAAAAGGACAGAATAAAAGGATAGAAATAATAGCAATTTTAATTGTTACTGATGTTTATCTTTTCTTTATTTCAGAGAAACCAGAGTATACCTGGTCCGATGTCTCCAAGGTTTAATCCCAATGTGCATCCACAAAATCAAGGGATGAATCCTCAGATGATGGGACCATCCACGCCAAACTCCCAAATGTCACCTCACTTTAATCAGCAATCCCAGTGGAACATGAGACAGGGATTACAGAGTCCTATGGGATTGTCACAGGTAAGTCAATGAAATTAGTATAATGTGAAGCAACAGAAACTAAAAACAATCTCGCTTACAACATGTCATATTATGGGTAAATTTTTTGATTATACATCCAGAATGAAATCTTGAAATGTGAGTGGTTTAAATTTAACTGCACACTTTCAGAAATAAATTATTCAGAGGCATTAAATTGTAATTTAACAAAATAATGCATTTTTTTTTTTTTTTTAGATATAACGGTCATACTGTGAAACAATTATTTTTTGTAGTACACAAATTTTTGTTGATATTGTGGACAGATGAATCCACAAAAATATGAATTGTTCTTTTATTTTTGCCAAAAACAACAGCCTTTTCATTTCAACATTTTTCAAACTCGAAATTAAGAAACTACTACAGTAGACTCCGGCAAATCAGATACCCAAAATGTCAGCAAAAAATATTCAATTAGCCAGTAAATGTATATTTCCTTCAAGTTCCTTCGATCAGCTGATAATATTTTTATTTGTTTATCTGCCTTTCTGTCTATTAATTATTAATAATGTGATGTTTATTTGAATAAAACATGTACCTTTCAAATAATATGACTTGTTATTGCATGAGTTGTTTGGATGTGTGTGTCATGTTCATTTGTAAACACAGGTAAAAGCTATAAATAGCTAATCAATCAACCAACAATCTCTAACTGAAATCATACTTTTACCTTCTACAGTTTTTTTCTGTTTATAAAAGACAAATTTATTTTCATTGAAGACAACTATTTTTGTCTTTACAAAATAATGCATTACGTTTTATGTATATTTTCTAACTGATCATGTCATGGTTCATACATCAGAGGCTAAACATTATGTAAATATAGGAAAATGGTGTGTGTTTGCACAAGTCACATAATTCTATCTGACACACCATACCTTGTTTTTAAAGGGGATTCTAATAAATTGTTGGGATAGAGGTAAATTTCTTTCACATTTTATTAAAAATCCATTTAACATAATTTATGCACAGTTTATCAAAATAATTTTCTTTCGAATCATTGTCCAAAGTAAAGGACAAGAATAACATTTGGATACACACATGATAAACACGTCTGGGACAGTATGTGGCGCAAATTCACATAATTAAACAAGACAACGAGATAAAATACATTTTATTTGACAAAAATGTCATTTTTATTAAAAAATAAAACATTTCTGTTCTGCAATTTTCTTCAACTTCGTAATGGCGTAACTCCTGGGTTAATTTCCTGTCAAGAAAAAAAATGAAATTATTTCAAAATATTCGATTGTACATGGTTTTGACACATTTCCCATGAATATTCCTATCCAATTGGCCGATATATTCTAATATCCGATATTCGATTACACGATGTAATTTAGCTAAAGTATATAGGAAATGGTTCTGTGTTTTGAAATAATATTACAATAGCCGATATATTCGTTTAACCGATATCCGATTAGGTGGAGTCTACTGTAATATGCTAATATGCTCTTATCTCCCAGTCCATCAAAATTGATGTCAACGAAAATAAATGATTTCACACTGATACAATTAACTCCCTTTCTTTGCAGACTTCCCAGATGAACATGCAGAGACATAGGTCTTTATCTGGAGGTACTAACAACCAATCACAATTTCAGTTCCCAGATGGACAGTTTAACAACAACAGCAGTAATGGCCAAATGGCCATGCTCACACAACAACAGATGTACTCTAGGGGAATGTTACCAAGGCAGATGAGTTTACCAGGTAAGATAGGAGTTAATCACTTTTTGATTTTTGATTGTACAATTCATAGATCAAATTTTAATAGAATTTGCAGTAGCTATAAATCAGTTCTTAGGTTTGTGGGTAACCAAAAACTGATAAGTCATTACTTACATAAGACATGTACAATGTGGCTGAATGATTGATTTCATATAAAAAAGAGCAAGTTATAACCGATAGTTGGTTTGTTGGTGTCAACTGACGGTAATAGATAATCGGTTGGTAATTTCAACTAATTATCCATCACCACTTGTCTATAAGATGGGGACAAAAAATGGCTGTGGCTGTATGTTAAAGACTGCCAAGTAGATGTCAAAAAACTAAGATAAAATGCCGCTATAGGGGCTGCTCTTGCACCTGCAAAGAGGAGAGGGATCCACTATAAATGAATAAGTTTAGCTTAATTTAATATTCTGACCATCACCATGAAGGAGAATTTTATTTCAAATTATGCACTTTTTAGGTTGAGGTTCACCTAGGACATCACAGAGTCCTTTTGGTAACAGTCCAGACTCCATGTTGATGTCACCACATTCTATGTCACCGAACGGTTTATTTCAAATTATGTACATTTTAGGTCGAGGTTCACCTAGGACATCACAGAGTCCTTTTGGTAACAGTCCAGACTCCATGTTGATGTCACCACATTCTATGTCGCCGAACGGTTCATTAAGACAACAACCTTCAAGTCAGATAAGTCCGCCATATAATCAGTCCTCAGGTGTGATGGCAGCACCGTCATCATTATCTCCTGTACAGAACATGAGTCAAGGAATTAGTTCCATAGCCACGTCTAATAATGGATATGATTTCGATATGCTAGATAGCATGGATAGGTAAGATAGTTTTTGATATCAGATGTTATGATGTTCCTGATTCTGTCTTTCTGTCCTGAGTTTGCATTTTGAAGAGTAAATTTTCAATTTGATAAAAGAAAAAGTTTTCATGCACCCAGGAAAAGGCCAGGAAAAAAAACGAAAAAATCCAGGGAAAATCCTTGAAAGTTAAAATACCGGAAGTTTAAAAACAAATTGAATTACCTCCCTTGTGCTTGTTGATTTGTCCCTCGAAAATTGGTACCCGTATGTTAAACAGGTACTCATGAGCGCATTTCATGGGACGATACGAATAGGGCGTCTTGATAGAGGTGAATTATATTATGGATAAAAAAATTTCATGTTGTCTTGTGTAATGCATGATCTTACAAATTGATATCTGTTTCAGCAAAAAGTTGGAGTTGAGTATGAGCATGACTTCTACATCTAAATCCCAGTTTGTCAAACAAGAGTTGCGGAATAAATGTAACGCACGATCGGAAAAACAGTTACAGCAGCTGAATCAACATTTCTCGCTCCCATCCTCACAGTCTCTCTCACTGCAGTCCCCGCAGCAGTCGCTACCTTCACCTCATTCTCAACAGACTTTACCCTCACCACATTCTCAGCAGCAACAACCAATGACATCACCACAGTTGCCACCATACTCTCATCAACAACAGTCAGTGACACCAGATTATGAGTCGGAAATACCATTGGATATTTTAGACCAGAGTAAGTTTCTGAGAGAGCGAGAGATAGATAATGGCCAAATCTTTGATGGGTGAAACTGAAAGTATCATTAGTATTGCAGTTATTGCCCTTAACCAAACTATCCAGGGGAGATAATAAAATTACCTCCCTATAGCCCTAAGGACAGAACAGAGATAATTAGTTATTTCTGGGTACTCTAGTTCTTTCATGAAAGTAAAATGGCTGCCATAATATAGAGCCAAAATATCACTGACAGTTTAATATCTAAAGAATGGATAAGGTTAAATGAAAAAAGGCATTGGAAGTCCAGTTGCATTGTTATCAAATGTTTCTTGACAAAATAAATAGAGAAAAACCATTTTACTTTGGCAAATATTCAATTATGAAATTGTGTAAAAAGTGTCAATAATCTGTGGTTTAACTGTTTCACCCATATAATGAAATCATACAGCTTATCGTGGTTTAAAGAAAGGTTGTTGGAATTAATAACTTAAGATTATCTCCCTTTGGTCATAATATGTTGCATTACATTGAGGACACATATATTATTAAAGTGCAATTAAAAAAATTTCTGCATGAATGATAAAAGAAATTATTACATTAAGGGCTGTTCTTTTATCATGCATGAAGACAAAATTGACATATTTGACAGATAAATATTGAAATTTTAAGTTCTGTTCATATGAATGATCAAGGGTACTCTTCAAAAAAAAAACGTAAACCTTGTATACATCAAGCTGTAGAAAAAAGATCATCTTCTTAACAATTTCTGCCCTGTGAAAATGGTATAATTATTAGCGTAAAAATTTACCGATTAAAAAGTGTGGGTTTTGAGTAAAGTTCTGAATGAAATGTGAAAAAATTATAATACCATTTCTAAAATGTAGAAAAAAAAGACCTGTGTATCGATGTCGTGTCTTTTTTTCTTGCCGTACCAAGTTGGCAGAGAAGGGAAGTATGGAGGTACATTATTTATCAATGTCAAATTTATTTTATATTACCAGTAACTGAAATGGCTAAGGATCATGGGGTGATGACTGGCACGGGTGAATGTCTAAATCTGGAGGATCTCAAAGAAGAGGATGTTATTAAGAAAAAGAGGGAGGAGGCCAAACAAGTTTACAACAAATTTCAGGCAATTAGGAAAAATGAGTCTCCTGAAGAACAAAGTAAGTCCTTTATAGTGATACTGTTAATTCAGTTATTTTTGTTGACCTCAGTTTTTGTGGATATGGGAAAAAAGGCTGTTTTTGAGTTTTTAATGAGGAACCAGAGTGAGTTACATTTTCCTAACCAATGTAGGTAAGGGAGATAATTAAATTCTCTCCCTTTTGTCCTGAGGCTAAAAGGGAGACAAATTATCTCCCTTACCTTCATTGGTTAGGAAAATATAACTCACTCTGGTTTTTTATTGCATGGATTTCAGAATTCATAACCAAAAAAGAAATTGAAAGTTTTTAATTGGCAAACAGAAAAACAAAAAAAAATCCCCTGAAAATCAATGGGCATATTCACTAGATGTCCAACACATATTGTATTCTTGGTATCTTTATTTGCTTTTATAGGGATCTGTTGGCATATCCCTTTATATTCCTTGTATTTTATTGTCTTATGAGCTGTTTCACAACATACATACTTTATTTATTCCTCTGAAGTCTTGGAAGAAGTCAAACCACTGTGTACTGGAGGTTTGTTTAATGTGCAGAGTTCCAAAGCTTTCAGAAAATGCATGCCGCCTGTTAGGTATATTTTAGCCATCTTCAAACTTATCTTTGTAAGTGTAGATTTCTGAGAACATTTGTTTTGTATTTTTTTTTCAGAAGATGAAACAAATGAACTGATAGCTAGTACAATATTTAGGAAACAGCTGATTAATCCTGTTATTGCTGTTAGTAGTCCAAATCAATTAATACAACGGTCGTCTAGTATAGATAAATCACAGGTCCAAGTTATATCGAAAGAACCACGGGTATGTATAATATATATGTGTATACGAGAAAGAAAGGGTATATAGTAAAATTTCAGGGAAAATTCCATCTACAAAGTTCTTAGATTTGTTTAGTTGGGGTTTTATGCCGTTTTCAGCACATTTGGCTATTTCGCGGAAGCCAGTTTTTATGGTGGAGGAAGCCGGAGTACCCGAAGAGAACCACTGACCTTTGGTAGGAAAATTGGTAATCCTTGTCAATTTAGATCGGAGTCGAACACACCCCGCCACATGTGAGATTCAAACTCACAACCTCAGTGTTGACAGGCTAGTGATCATTAGTAGTCATGACGAACTACCTAGACCACTCGGCCACCAAGGCCCTCCAAGTTTTTTGAAAGCTGGTGATAACACCATACAATTTTCACATCCAATATCAGTATAATCACATTTAAAAAATGCATCACAAATTTTTAATTATTGTGTCACATTTTACTTTTAACTCATTCTGGAATCTGAGGTTACTGTAATTTCAGAAATTATTGCATGCATTTATTATTGCAATTTTGTCATTTTAGACCAAAATGCGATTTTAATTTTGGCGATATTGAGAAATATCCCACTTCATTCATATAGAAAATTCCAAAATGTGAGTTTAAATTATTGCGATTACAACCATGTCACATTTTTTTGCAATAATAAAAACCTTGCAATAATTTCCGAATTTGCAGTAATTGAGTCTGATAAGTGGTTTTCTGTTTCTTCAAATACAAGATATTCTGGTGAAGTTTTATATCACTTATGCAAAGTTTAACAATTTTTTTTTCAGACCACTGTTGAAGACATGAAACCTCCAGACCATAAAAACAGCCTTCTTCAGCAGCTTCTATCTGAATGACGTCAGCTGTAATTTAGACACCATTTTTTACATAGTGCCATTGAAATCTTGTCATAATCATTGGATCAAAAACGGTCATATTAACAGTGAATGTTATCACTACACACTAAGTGAACATCTGATAACTGATATTAAAATCAGTGGGCTCGTTCGTGTTAATAAAGTGTTAACACTAATTCTCATTACATGTTAACACTAGTGTTAAATTACTTCTTTGAAAGGAAGTCTGTTAATGAAATGGCAGATCAGGAAATGTTTTGTTAATACTAGCTAGTGCTATTCAAAAGTGACCTAATTGAAGGCCACCATAGTTAAAACTTAAGTGCATCTTAAGGATTACTGGAAGTGAAATGTTTAAAGGAATGAAAACACTTTATAAGAGTTCGGATAGTTAAGGCCAGTTTGTATTATAGTTTACGGGGAAAACGTTAGATCTCCGCTGTTATAGACAATAATATTGTTAAATATACTTTATAGAAAGATTTTTGTTGACATTTCTTAAATACAACCGTGATATTACCGAGGTACAAAGTAAAAAAAATTCACATACATGTAGATATAATCTGGACAAAATATTGTGACAGTTTTGCAAGATGTTTCAAGTACAGAGAGAATGAAGACGATTTTTTCAACGTAATCTGTACTTGTTTTTTTTTTGTGGGTTGCACAAAGTGCCTACACCTAACGGACAAACCCAGGGAGATTTTATTATTAGTTAATAGAAGACTATTTTCGTATTGGGAGAGTTTTTCACGTAGATTTTACCCTTATATTGCTTGTATAGTTCAAGAGATATAGACAGAAGTTGTTATGTTTATCTTAAGTTTTAGTTTTTTGACGACATAATTATTCATTAGAGTTGCGATGTAAAGCAGATTATAATGGTGATCTCATTGTACAGTACATATAAACCTGCTCAAATAATTACGTTTGTTGCCTTTTGACGTTACGGAATGACGATTATAAGTAGTGATAAGTCTGGTCATTTTAATCAGGGATTTTTTTCATTGGATGATATGATTTGTTGACTGAAACTCATACATCGGTGAAAAACGGTGTGTAGACGATGTACAGAACAGTGAATTAGTACATTATTCATTTAAGTGAAAAATTCAAATAGGGCCTAAAATATAAACCTGGCAGCTTTTTTATGGATGACAAAACTGGAAAAATGTGCGATGATTTGTTTATTGTCCATTCCATATAGGAATATAACTATGACAATGAGAAAAGGATGTTCTAGTGTAGAATACAGGAGGCATGAATTGAAAGGATATTGACTAGAAGTCTTTGGTAAATAGTCATGTTAATCAAAAAAGGAAATGATACAACGAAGTGCCGGAGACAATATCAGAAATATCATAGACACGGGTATATTTCATAGTCCCATAACTGAGATATTGTAGTGCCGATTGGGAAGGTTAAGACATTATTGTGAATATATATCGTAAAAGAGCCTTATTGTTTTGAAAATTTGTTAAGGGCATAATGAATGTGATTTTGTTAATACGTATTTTATGAATCATGAAATTTCATTTTCAAAGGTCAGTTGGTTATATTTAGGTTATATAAAGGTCAAGTGGTCAATTGTAATGCATCTGATAGGTGAAAATTCACTTTGACACTGCAGTATTTTTAGATTGAACACTTGATATTATTTGTGGGGACCTTTGACCTTTAAACTTTCTTAGTGCATCTTTTTCATAAATATAATATAGCTAATATTGGTGATAATTCTTGTATATAAATATCACATGTTGTTTATTTCATTGTAAATATTTGTAAATATCATTAATTTGTAAATAAGACAAATTCTGTTATATAGTAATGTATAGTATATTTTTGTTGATTTTAAAACCAGTCAAATTTAACTGAGAAAATTTCATGTCAGCAGATCATTTCTTCAGAGGATAATCTTTGCTCTACAGTTTAAATTTGACTTGATATGGGAGAAAAGGTTTATCCAATGTTATTGTCAGGGTGAAAGCCTAAAATGATGTAATTTTGTTGCAAGTTGATTGTGTTGGACCATCAGGGAACTTTGTTGTGGACATGAAAATTTGTTCAGTTTTAGTTGACTAGTGTTAATGTTCTTCACAGGCATAATGTGCTATTTAATGTCAGTTGCAAAAAAATGTCTACGCAAGCCTCAAGCTTAGCAACCATTTCATAAAACCCTTTTATTATGTCTTGCAGGAAATATCTTAAAATACATTTTCTGTTTATTAATAGTATTTGTAAGCATAAATTGATTATTTATAAAATGTTACGGTTAATTCCAGATAAGGACTTTATTTCTATATTTAAGAAATAGATTATAGGTCTATAGAATTATGGATGAAATGTGATTTTCTGGGTAAAAAAAGTTTATGAACCTCAACATCTTCAGTTTGGTAAAAAAAAATTTATAAAGTGTTTTTACTACTCAAAAATACAAAAGCATTTTGACTCCTAGCATTTATTTGGGGAAGGGGTGACAGTTGCCAACAGTGTCTTTCAGGTGTAAGATTTTTGAAATTATCAAAGAAGTATTGGGTATAATGCATTTGGGTAGTTTGTTGTCAAAATTTTATGAAAAAAAGGGTAAGAAGAAAAGGAGTTAATTTGTGTATTAGTAATGTATATTAATCACAAATGAAAAAATTAAAACTGGACACTTTTTAATGCATAAATGAAAAGGAGCTTTATTTTGTCTCCTGATTCGACTGTTGTTACAATTCTTTTGAAATGGTGCACTTAACTTTAAAAAAAAATCCTTAGTTTCAAAGTACATTTTTTTTGCAATTGACACAACTGTTTCATTGTAAATATCAGAATGGAGCCATTCCTCTAAAATGGAGAAATTACTGAAATTTAAATGCCGTTACTAAAAAAACTAGTGCATTTTGGAGGTGATAGTATCCTATATTCCCATGATGCACTTGTTTTTACAAAATGGTGAATATTGTATAGCTTGTGATCTGTCAAATTGTTCTGATGTTTGTATTTGCCTTTTAACTCATTAATACTGTTATCTTTTAGTGTCCTAGGGTTAAATACACTGTGCAACATTTGAAAAATGATTATAATATTAAAATTATGGGATATGAGGTATGCATAAATTATGTTTGTTTGTTTGTTTGTTTAGTTGGGGGTTGTATGCCGTTTTCAGCACATTTGGCTATTTCGCGGAGAGAACCACGACCTTCAGTAGGAAAATTGGCAATCCTTGTCATTTAAGATCGGAGTTGAATGCACCCTGCCACAAATGAGATTCAAACTCACAACCTCAGCGTTGACAGAGTAGTGATCATTCGTAGTCATGACGAACGACCCAGACTACTCACCCACCGAGGCCCCCCATAAATTGTGCAAGAGGTCCAAAACAGTAATATTTTGACATTTGGGTTCATAGTATGGCCTTCATTAACGGACAACAGCCCTGGTATTTTTATTTGCTGTAGTATTTAAATTTATTAAAATTGGAAAAAATTAGTTATATCCCCTATACCATGTATTGTCTGGTTAATTGTCTCCCCTTAGACCAAAGGCTGAAAATGGTGAAAATATGTGGAAGAGAGATTACTCGACAATGTCTCATTTGAAAAGGCAGTTTAAAAGTGTCATATAATAATATTAATTAAACAAGTTAGAATCTGTTGAATTATGGGTAATTCCATTATTTGTACAAAATAAAGAGTCTGTATTTGTTGAAAGTTTATTGTTTATGATATTTTGACCAATCATGAATTGTTTATGTACACTTTGGAAAACATTACCCACAATTCACTATCATCTGAAATTGAAGATGATAAACACAATTAATCATTTCATAAATATTGCACTCTGTAAATTAATAGCTCTTAAATGTCTGTAGCTTTCTTAACATTATTACCTCCCCTGAACTATCTTACGCTTATACTATTGAAGCAGTTGTGATTTTATTCATGTGATTTTTAATTATAACGGGTAAGCCTTTTTTAAAATGCTCAACATTGTAATTATGGGTGATGTTCTTTTTGACATAAAGTAGCTTTCTAATTTACCATATAGGATCTAAAAACAAAGGAGTTGTCAAAATGATTACTTCCCTTTGTATATACCTTTTTAGTGAAGAAAAACTTGATAAATTGGAAAGAAAATATAAGGATAAAATTTTGATGGATACTAGTTGTCTGTTTTTTCATAATTAGATCTTTAATAATTATAAGAAAAATTGGTAAAATTAAACGATGTAAAATGATGTTGGATTTCGCCACTCACTTATTTTTGCTATGGTTCATTTAACAAGGCGATAGAAATATGAATATTGAATCTTTCAATTGTCTGTCTGCATTGTAATTTATCTTTTTAAATTTTGAAAAATTATGTCATCTAAATTTACCAGAAAGATTTTTATGTAATGGTGATCGATTATTTTTTTTTTTTAAATGAGCATGGATACAAGTTTTAAATTTTTTGTACTAATTTTTACCATTAAGTTTTTTTCTAAATTTGTTAAGTTGCAAGGGATACAGGATTTTAGATAAGAAGAGGTGCAAAATTAAGACTTTTTTCCCCAGCATATTATTTGTATTTTCTAACTGTTTCTCCACCATCCAGTAGAGAAATTATGGGCTTTTCAAATTTTCTGTCAATCTTGGAGGGGGCACATCCCTGCTGGTCCCCTGTCTCAATCCACAACTTGTTGCTAGCTACACAACTACAAAGTTCTATGCTAGCTGCTGTAATGCTCATTCATTTCGCATTTTGCACAATATTGTTAGTTATTTTTTCACACAATGTTAAATGATTTGCACAAGGTTGTATTATAACAAGTGATAAAAGTGCTTATTCCTAATATACGTTGTACTTCAAGTTTGAGTGTATTATACTCAATACAGATTCTAGATGGTTTTTCTATTTTTATTCTCATCAATAATTTCAGGTATAATTATATATTTTCTGTTCATTTTCCAAATTTCAATGTGTTTGTATTTTAACCAGAAATGTTTGATATGAATGGTGATGAAATATATTTAGGAACAATTTATACTACATTTGAAAATGTCAAACAAGTCCAGATTTTTCCATTACATTTTTTATTGTTTTCAATGTTGGCAATGTAATTTCTGCTTTATATTACTGGCAAAATTAACTTTGATGTGTCCCATTGCATACAAAGAGGAGTTAACAGGAAAGGTCAACGGTTATTGAAAGTTAGGTTGGATTATATAACACCTAGATGAAGTTTTAATAAGTTAGTGACTTTGTCCTCAATTTTATAAGTCCCCTTTCCTAGATCCTCAATTTTAAATTCACTGTACTCCAAAGTTTGAAATAGACACACTTTGCAAATGTACAAGTAAATTTTAAATTCATTGTACACCAAAGTCTGAAATAAACACACTTTGCAAATGTACAAGTAAATTTTAAATTCACTGTACTCCAACGTCTGAAATAGACACACTTTGCAAATGTACAAGTAAATTTTAAATTCACTGTACACCTAAGTCTGAAATAGACACACTTTGCAAATGAAAAGTAAATTTTAAATTCACTGTACAACCAAAGTCTGAAATAGACACTTTGCAAATATGCAAGTAAATATCTTTACCCAAAACCAAATCTTTACTTTGTTTTTAAATATTTGAACCCTCTTTTGTGAAAAGTGTTCATTTTTTTGGCCACATAACTTAGAATCTTCTTGACTTCATTTCAATCTGGTTACAAAAGAAAATTTGTAACCAAGACAACACAAAAATTCATCCTGTTATATTTGTTATAATTCTAAGATGACATAATGTATATAACTACTGTAATTTTTTGTTATATCTATCTATATATATATATGTTTATGTTAACAGTTATCACTAATGACCTTGACATTAATGATATGTTAATGTTAATGATCTTGACATGTTAATTATTGTTTTCATCATTGGTATAAAACTGTGGTTTATATTGTCACAGATGTAATAAAGTCATCCTAGTTCAATGGATTCAGGAAAAGTAACATTAAAATCAACATGATAATATACTTTTGTGTTTTTTTTTCTTTTTTTTTCTCTATTTTAGATAGTGATTCTCTGGATGCCCATGGGGCTTAGTGGTCCAGGTCGTAGGTTATAAGCACAAATATCCACAAGCCTTTCAAATCCAAGGTTGTTTGTTGGCAATTACCCATTTTTGGTCAATCTGAGTTGTCTCCCATTTGAAGAGTTATCTGCTCTTAGGAAAAGGTGTCTTCCATAGACATCTATGTACGATATCGTCATTTTTCTGCAAAATATTTGTTCTTCCTTCGAAAATCCTCCAGATACATTAATGATGTGTTTTTGGGTATATTTTCCAAGATTTTTTTAAGTGTTGAAGGCCTTCCCCAATTCAATACTTTTAAGAAAAAATTAAAAGTAATTTTTGCCCTTTATATTAAATTCAAGACAAGGAAAGATAACTCATGCATATGGGAGACAACTCCAATATATGTTTGACTCTGATCTTAATTGACCATATTGTCAAGGATTGCAATAAAAAATAAAAGTGACACCCAACAGACAGAAGCCTAGACAAATAATAACATTAAACAGCACAAAATACAAATATAAACACAACATAGAATCTGACTTGGTAAAGACACTGCACAGTGGTAGGGTTACACTGTTTTTATGAGTACCTTAACCTCCCCCTTATCACTATCCTGACACTCTAGTGTATACATATAAAACATACATGTACTATAAAAGCCAGTATGTATGATTAGAAATAATGTGACCGTTTGCTAGAACTGTAAAAATTGGTTGGACAAGTACATAATTAAGATAGTAGGGTCAGGGTGTGCTCATTTTAGCTCTAAAACTTGCTAATGCTCTTAAGCAAGTTTTGCTGATGATTTTCGGTTGTTTTCTACAGATACCTCTGCCAAAACTACCAAAACAATCTGCCTGCTTGTTATAGCCAAATACTCTGAAAATAGTGTAAAATACCAATAAACAAGAACAATGAACCAGTATCTGCAGGGTTCACACAAACCCAAACCAAGAAACTCTGGTATTCAGTACAGTAGTATCTGCAGGGTTCACACAGGTCAAGGAATCCTGGAAAAGTTGTGAAATTTTTTTTTTGGCTTAAACTCTTATAGGCCTTAAAAATTCAAGGAATTGAAAAACGTTATCAAAAGGCATGGAAAATAATGTATTGGATAATTACTGGAAATAGATTGGAAAAAATTAACGGTTCTCATGGTCATTACGAAGACATTCACATACTAATAGATTGCATATTGATCCTTATTTCTTTTTTAATATTGATTGAAAAACGATGACAACTTAAAATTTGATATCACAAGGTCATGGAAAATTCTGAATTATAGTCTGGAACACCGTGTACAGGCAAATAATAGGGGGGGGGGAGACATGTGTACCACCGCGGAAGGGGGCGGGATTTACCAATAAATCTGCAATCGTCATTACTACAGGTGAATTTTTGGCTGACTGGTTTTGTGTTGCACAACACATTGTAGCTCCCGAGACTCAGTAGTAAATCTTCAGCCTGTTTAACATTAGTCTTTGGTAAACGACCAATTTTCCAAACACTACCACAATAAACCCAAATTTCAGTACCAAAAACAGTAATTGCGACATTTGTACGTAGTCGGTATACATTTGATGACTGGGCATGAGGAGAACAGTCAATTTATCACCCTGAGGTACTAACTTTTAACTGAGGCAACTCAGTAGGTAATTTTGGAATACAATTAATTCATGCTCTACTGTTATAGATGAAAACCATAAAAAAACCGGTTTATCAAAAAATTATGGTCACACCCAAGAGGTCAGAGCTGCAACACGAACGAACAAGGAACACGAAGAAAAAGTTGTAGCCACCGAGACCATAGAATATTTTCACAAGAAATGTTGGCCGGTTATATCACTTCCATGCCACCCTACACCCAGATATGATATAAAAATAACTTCCGACGGATCACAGTACCTCTGTCCTCTGTCACGGCCATACCATGACACAAAGCTTTTGCTCGTGTGCATAGAACTCTGAGACGTAAGAACTGGTTAGCAAAATTTGTTTGAGTACACAAATTATATTTTAACTTTCAAATTTTGAGTTTCTTGCAATGAATAGAAGTAAGAGTGCACAGGACTTCTCAAAACCGCTGTTCACGAAGTAAGAAAATTCAACAAAAATCAATGTGCAGATTTATGTATAAAAGTGAAGATTATAGATCAAATAAGCAATAATCATTCGTAGCAATTATTGCTTTAATCTTAAATATTTACATTAGACTATATGCAATACACTTTTATGTTAATATACACAAAGAAATGCAGCTTAATAATTTAAGTTCAACCGCCTAGGGTCGTGTATATCGGCGATTTAAGTCAATTGCCAGGCAATTGGCATCACTTTTTGGACTATTGCTACGAAGAGCACTCAGAACCAAACCCATTATACTGTCATATAATGGGAGCTATATATAAACTCAGTTACAAGCAAAAAATTATTTTGGGTTCTGAATGTACTTCACGCTGAAAAAATCTTAATTTGGCAAATTTGTGTTAATTAAAACTGTCTCCCATAGCAACATTCAGATATATAGAAAACATTTAAGTAACTTATTTGTTTGTTTGTGATTAGCAAATTTTAAGACTTTATACAAAGCTAGATTTTGAATGGCATTAGGCCACTTTTTAAAAATGCAAGGTCCTTCTACTTAATACTCTTCATGTTAGAATCTTCCATTAGAATTGCAGTTCTGTTATTTTGGCGTATTTTTGTATAAAGAATAAATAGCGTTGAAGTAATATGTACATAATAGTTACAGATGTATAGGGCAATATCAGGATATACGGACGGCCGGAGGGTCATGGTATGGACCGGGAAACTGTGAGTCGGGAGGTATCCAAAATGGTCAACCCTGCTGAAGGGTTATTCCCATCGAGCTAAAGCTCTCGGGGAAATAACCCTTCAACAGGGTTGACTATTTTGGATATCTCCCTCCTCAGAGGGCCGTAATTGTATATTGTTGATTAAATAGTTAAATATATATGAATATTTTTTGCCTATATTATAAGAACTTAACTTTTGTGACCTGGTCTTTGCTTCAAATCATTCAGCAAAAGCATTCGGAGCAATAATAACAATAATATTGTGTTTTCCGTGTAATATGCCAAAATATATCCCAAGGTTAGAAGGCATAATGCACTCCCCTTCTGGTCGTGCATTATGCCTTCTAACCTTGGGACACTGGTCGTGCATTATGCCTTCTAACCTTGGGACACTGGTCGTGCATTATGCCTTCTAACCTTGGGACACTGGTCGTGCATTATGCCTTCTAACCTTTTGACATATTTTGGCATATTACATGAAAAACACAATATTATTGTATAATTATGAATTTGTGATAAACATACATGTATACGGGATGCTAACTTTCGCTTATAATTTTTTCGCCAATTCGAAAATAGTCTATTTTTTGAGCTAAATTGACACTGTAAAATGATGCAATATGTCAAAATATAAAACGCAAAATTATTTTGCATTCTTTCTAGATTTGTCTCAGCGAAATTTTACTTGGCAAAATTAACCCGCCAGATTGTAATGATCAACTAATAAAATTGGAACAGTCATTCAATAAATGATGTAAATTATTTATCATGGTTAAATAATATTGGCACTGAATAGTTGGCTTCTGGTGGTCGCATGGCGTCGGATATATTTTTTGCGTAAAAGCAGAGGGAACATATACAGTAAGGTTGGATTTGCAAATACTTTAATTATGTACATTTCATATGTGGGTTGGTTAAATATTATATGCTATACATTTGTAGTTGGATTCTGGTGGTCGCATGACGTCGGATATATTTTTTGGTTAGAGCAGTAAAGTTGGATTTGCAAATACTTAAATTATGTAAATTTCATTAGTTAATTAAAAAAAAATAAAAACAAATTGGTGAAAAAAAAACCCAAAAAAAACATTTTACTTTGTGAATTCTGTGAATATGTCGTGAACTTTTGTGACTGTTTTAGAGATAGATGCGGATACAGGGATTGGGGATCTAAAAGTCTTTTTAAAATAATAAACCTCGGGATTTTGGGACAGATTGTTAGAATTATTACAGAAGAAATTAAACTGAAATGCACGGTATACAATTAGATGCCAAACTACCTTCTTTGCGAAATAAATATCAGACCCAAGCAAAAAGTAGCTGATTTGTGCCGTTTTGTTATTATCAATGTAATATCACTATTATCACATTGGCAAAATTTTACAAGCGTTTTCGGGTATATTTTTGGCAGTATACGGTATGTACATTAATTTTCGTTTCTACAATAATCTGCCAAGCGTGATACATTTATTTGGGAATATGGCCAAGCCGGACAAAATTCATTAGTCGAACGGCTTCTGCATGACGCATATTGTATTCTTTTTTTAAATCGTCTTCTGTGAAATTTTTTAGTGTCATTCCATCCACAATGTCTGTTTCAAACATTTCAGTATATTTGTCTAGTTTGAGAATCTTTAATATGTCGAGTATTTCCTTAACATTCTTAGCTCTTATATGGTCGTCGGATGTGGATGAATCTATCGGATTTTTGTTGTCATGATCAGGCGTGTTAGTCTTTTCCGGTGTTGGAGATGGTAAATCTTCTACATCTCCGTAAAGGCCAGGTTCATAAAGATCCTCCTCCTCCTCCGGTTGTTTTACGACTGGATTAACAACATGAACATTTTCGTTTTCGTAAGGTTTACCAGATTTTTTCTCAGAAAATGGCTGTTGAACAGGGGGCGATGGAAGAGGACCACGTGGGGGAAGAGAAGGTATAGTAACTGGTTGTTTGGCTTTAGAGGAAGGAACATTCGGCAGAGGTCGTCCAACATTCCCAGACTCTTTACTGTGGTCAAGAGACTGTTGTTTTCTAGGTTTCGGCATAGGAGGTTCAATATAATCATATTCATCACCGGAACTTGAATCCGCCTTCGGTTCAGATTTCTTCGCTGGCTTCTTTTCCTCAATTAATCGAATATCTGAAGAAAAGATTAAAATTTGGTTTTCAAAATCTCACATGTTTAATAAAGTATCAGATCTCCCAACAATTTCCACCCCTTAAATGGAGATCTCACGCAAAACAGTTTTATGCTTATAGGCGAACACTTTAATGTTTTTTTTAACATGTTGTACTTTTGTTTTCGTTCCTCGGCATATATTATTTCAATAAGAAAGGCGATAATCTATTGGATGAAAACAGAATAAATATACAAGGTGTACAAAAAATCAAGTATAGGATCTCGTGGCTTTCTCCTGGTCTTTTTTTCACGAATCCCATACTTTTCTGTATACTCACATGAAATCACTAGATATAAGTATTAATCTTACGAGATCGAAAGCAAGCCTTACCGTATTTGTGATAATTAGCCGTTGTAACGATCCAAGAGTATGACAGTAAACTTACTGTAGTTAGGCAACAATTTATGACAAATACCTAGCTGAGAAGGCTGATTCATTCGCTAGGAAGCATGTTACATATATTAGAATCTCCTTCAGGTACGAGTGAGTTATGGAATTTATCCACCCGAGACAGTTAAATTTTCAATTTTCAACACGCGAGCTTATAGCGAGCATGTTAAAATCTAAAATTTAACTATCGAGGGTGGAAAAATTCTATAACTCACGAGTTAATCTTATAAGATATGTTATATAGTTATAAGATACGTTATATAGTTATAAGATATGTTATATAGTTTATAAAGATATGTTATATAGTTTATAAAATATCTCATATAATTTATTAGATATCTCATAGAATTTTCTTTATAAGATATCTTATAAATTATATGAGATACAGTTTATCTTATAAACTATATGAGATATCTTATAAACTATATAAGATATCTTATAAAATATATGAGATATCTTATAAAGTATATAAATAAAAATATTTATAAGATATCTTATAAATTAATGAGATATCTTATATACTTTAAAAAATATCTTATAAACTTCAAAAGATATCTTATAATGCTTATAAGATATCTTATCAAGTATATAAGATATCTTATGAAGTTTATAAGATATCTTATATAGTTTATAAGATATCTCATATAATTTATAAGATATGTCATATAATTTTCTTTATAAGATATCTTATAAATTATATGAGATATCTTATAAACTAGATTATATGAGATATCTTAAAAACTAGATTATATGAGATATCTTGATTTTAGAATAAATAGTAAAACGGCTTGCCATAGATATTGGTATATTGCCTCTAAAGAAAGGCACTTTAAGAATCAGAAAATTGAATTGTGAAGAAATTTCTACTTGAGTGATTATTTTGTAATGGAAATAAAGTTACAGAATGTAAAGAAACCAAGGAATACCTGGCTCCCGTTTCACAAACTTTCGTACGATTACGATCGAGACTGGTTCCAGAACATCAAATTATGTAAACACCAGATTAGACTTACGACTAATCGTAATCGTACGAATGTTTTAAATTTTAATATGCATGAATATTGTGATACACATGTTGGATTTGTGACTACACAACCGACAGTGACTCTTTATATAGGGTGGAATTTCCTAAACAGATCAGAACAGAAAAGTTTCTGAAACGGGGAACTGCTTCACATATTAATCTATCGTTACACATAAATAGTTTACAATTTCATCTTCTTTGGTCAATTTGGTAATTTTATTGTTTTGGGTTTTGGCTCCACTACATACCTGTATCAACATCTTTATCATTAAATTGTGCATGTTTTTTTATTTGATCATCTAAATTCTTCAGATGTTCTTGGAATTTTTCAATTGGTTGGTCAGTAAACCCTTCGATATTGGCAACCGATATATCCGGTATTACAATTGCTGTTGAAATATCGGTGGGATTAATACAACCTGAAATAATAAAAACAATATTTTTACCACTTTTGTTTATTTTTCGGAATTCTACACATTTTTACTGAAACTAAAGCTGTATCGCTGCGATCGAAGTCGAATTCATCAGCCCGCTACATGTACATGTCTTCAAAAACAAGAGTAAGCAGTTTCTCTTTGCTGCAAGGAACTACCAAAACTACCACGTCCGAGTACACCAGAAAACACTACCGATTATTTAGACTGAGTGTTGAAACAACCAAAAAATAACGTGAAAACACATTATCACTACTTTAACAACATTTCGATTTTGATGGTGACCACTATTTTAATCAAATCTTCAAACTGGATCTGGCTCCCGGGTTATGTCGGAGATGTATCGATTATAATATATGTATTTTAAAACTTATAAGTGTAACCATTTAACAGATGTACTATTCCTGACTCTCTAATGTGTTTATGTTTTGTACTCTTTGGTGTTTTTTTTCTACGTATATAAGACGTTGGAAACGCCTACATTTCCTGAAACAACAGCGTTTGAAGTGCACATTCTGTGTTATGAGCGGTCAATCTATGTTCTACAACTTTGTGTGATGTTGACATCCCCTTTACCTGAGGATTTCTTTTTTATATAAATGCACTACAAACCACCAAAAGTCTGAAATGTACCTACCTTGTCTCGACCAGTCTGAATGAGTCTAATTACTCTGAACAATTTCTATTTGTCTGAAATTTACTTGACCTGTGCTGATCGAGTCTCGTCTTGGTCTGAACTGTCTGGAATAATACTAAACCAGTAAAATTTTCTGTTCTTAAAATTAGAGTCTAAAAATCGGAGCGGCGAAATCCAAAGAACTAAAAATCAATTTGGTGTGGCCTTATGGGTATAATCAAAATTCGACACACTCCTTTTTGAAATTTCTCGACACGCAATAGATGTGTCACGTGAAATGGAAATCACATTAAGATCTTTAATAGATACACAATTTCATTCAAGTGTTAATTATAACATCATAAGTATTATCTGAGGACATAACTTAACTTAACATTATGTTCAGGAAACTCTTCACATCATACATAAGTGGTATGCTTTAGAAATGTTAACTAAGGTAACATTTGAAATTTTCCTTTTTAATTTTAAGGAAGGCGGTAGTGAAAGTTAACAAAAGTATAATTTCTAATTTTTTATTTTTTAAATTTAATTTGTACTGAATGGATTGATTAAAGTTATTAATTAACATTTATTACATCTGAAATTATATGAAATCCCTTCGGTTAAGGAATGATCTTAAACAAGGTTAGATGGGTGAATTATATCTATAAGTAACCCATATGCACACACTTGGGAATTTAATAAGTAAAATATGAAATATATCAGTGTCAGATCTAAAACCATGTCTACTGGGGAAGGCCAGGGAGACAGCAGAAAGGGATTGGCTAACTCTTAAACAAATTTTAATCCGTACTATGTTATTAAAGACGTACAGCTTTTTTTGCATAGGTCTCGGTCGATTAAGGGAAGGGAGTGTAAAATATCACTTGAAATGTATGGTAAGCCGTTCTCGTCAAAACTATATGTTTAAGCCATTTTTCGTGTGTAATTTTTAAATCTCGATGTGTATTTTTTAAGTTTTTAATCTCAGTGTGTATTTTTGAAATTTCAGTGTGTAATTTTTAATTCTTAGTGTGTGTTTTTAAGTTTTTTAATCTCAGTGTGTAAATTTTTCGAAAAATGGGTTAAATTTAGTTTTGACGAGAACGGCTTGCCATAGATGTAACTTGGAACATACATTTTAAATAATGTATTGGAAGAATAGACAGTGTATTAAGATTTTTAATATTTACAGACAGCACGTAGCAATATACGGCATTACTGGACAGACACAGATTACAAGATACGAGAACAGCAGCAGTGGAGAATTTTAATATCAGCAAGAAAATAAGTCTGCTAAAACAAACTTCAATAATTTTTTCATGAAGGCAGTATATATACATAGTATGATGATAATAAAAATAACATAAATCAGAAAAATACAATTACCATTTTTGATATTGAGCCAGTGCAAAGATGTAACTTTTCTAAAAATTTAGAAAAATAAAAAAACCCAAAACATTCCATTATATATATATATGTACGCCTAAATACTAACCCAACACTGTTAAAATCAGATTTTAATACTGTCAAATTTCTGTCCGCCCATGGCGGGTCTCGTACTCACACCGTTGAGACACCATGGCACCTATTCGCCTAGCACCATTCCAGCGCCCTAGACCACTCGGCCAAATCCGCTATACAGCTTCAGTGGCCGAGGTGAATCTTGGGATGAACATGGTACATGTGTGTATGCGTGTGGTGATGGAATTTTATTACCTCTCTGGCATTTATTTGGCAGCAATCTGTGATTATGTATATACATTTTTATATATAATCACAGTCTCCATTCCACCCTACTGTATGTACATGTATGTTAAAGTCATTGTTCTTTCAAAGTTGCATGATCATAGGCAAGGTCAGTAACTATTAGCTGGTATGAGTTGCCATTTTTATTTGTGACATATGTATATGTTTATCTTTAATGGTTTTTATGAATGTATAAATTTTTTTATGTTTGAAAATTCATTTTGAGATTCGGTTGAGAGTTATTTACATGAGCCAAGACTTATTAAGACTGATTTGACAATTTATAACTTCAGTCAAGACAATTTGAGACCGGATAAAATCATTTTTGATGACATCAAGATAAATCCATACTTTACACTCGGATTGAGACCCTTGGTTTTAGGTCAAGACAGGTTAAGACTGCTCGAGACCCTTGGTTGGAGAGCGAGACATGTTTAAACTAGGTTCAACTCAGTACAAAACTGGTTTTTCAGACATTTGATGGTTTGTAGTGACCCGTTGGCTAATCGTATTGCAGATGGTTGTTTTGTTTTGACAGAAGGCTTTAATCGAGTTTTAAAAGAATTTGACAGACTATTTTCTTTTGTTTTGTGTTATTCAAGTTGTTAATTGAGAGAAAATCAATTGGCAGCCGATCATTAATTCTAAACCTCGTCTCTGCACCGTTTTGTTCATTTCAAGATCTGTTAAAGTGCCGAAAAGCCACGACAGATTTTAAAGAAAAGTTTTCACTGTGTCATTGATATTTAAATGTATCACTGAATTTTTGAAATAATGACTCTAGATAACAACTGTTTCGATAGTAAATGCGTTTGTACAACTAAAAATTTGATCCCTATTAAAGTACGCATGCCCCATAACATATAATTCACGAGAAAATCAAAATCACGTGACAATCAACACTTCAATACTTACCTTCTGCCAAACAGTGGCCCTGTAAGTAATATTCTGTGTATTCTTCGGTAACCAGTAGTTGATTATTTAATCCAGATGGCGTTTTTTCTACGATTGATGGCAAGCTTGATTCGACATTCAGAAAAATAGGCAATTTGTTGTTCTTCAATATGGTAGAAAGGCTTTCGATTGGTCCGACTAAAAGGGAAAAAAACTTTCTTAGGCCAAAATTAATTGATTTGCTGTTCTTTGGAATTCGCCGCTCAGATTTTCTGTAAGTTTTAAGAACAAAAATTTTTGTCGCTTCATTTTATTCGCCAAAATTCTTCATTTATCAAGTATTTAAAAATAAAGTGTTCATCCGGTCCTACAATTAGGTATTTTTCCCCTAATTATTTGCAATATTTAAGTTAAAGAAATTTGATATTCATCTGAAAAAAAAAACGGCTAGCCTTCAGGAAAAAAATCAAAATTAAAATACCAGATATAAACAACGAGTGATCGAACTACGCAGTAAATCACGAGTGCTCTGCGCGCACGACTTATTTACAGCTGTAGTTCGGTCACAAGTTATTTATTTCTGGTATTCCAATTCAGCGACTATACTTTTTATTACACTGAACAGAATCTAGCATTTTAGCTCTACGCGGCAATTGTGACGTCACTTCCTAGAGTGAAATACAGGGTTTTTACATGTGATTTACCAGACTTTCTTTCACTCGGATACTACGGTAAATCACCGGTTACGATGTAATAACTAGCGATATTTGGAATAGATCACCACACAGTAGCAACCCTTTTCATTCTACTTTCATGTTTGTTACGTACTGCGAAGATAACTCGTTGACTGTAGTTTTGTGAAAATTTAATCGCAAAAAAAAAATAAAAAAAAATATATATAAATATACTAAATAAATAAATGATTTGGAAAATACGTTGAGGGTATAAAAAGACATGAGATTTCCGAATTCAGTTAGGTTCTATCCGGGCACTCTGGTTCAAAACCTTGGTTCCATCCGGGTCTTTTGGTTCCGAACCTTGGTTCTATCCGGGTTCTTTGGTTCGAAACCATGGTACCTGGTTCATCATCCGGGTTGTTTGGTTATAGGAACCCAACCTCTTGGTTCTATCCGGGTTCTTTTCTAATATTCCCGTTGAACTTTGAGAAGATATCCGCATATCCGAATAAAGAAATAAAGTATGTCAAAGACGCTTATCTTGTTTTATATCATTTATACATTTCAGCATCGCCGGAAAATGGAGCTGTAAGGTAAATACCTTCTCATTTTTATTATTTAATATGGGAAACTAGACAAAAATATAACATCGTATATATTTATATCAACCAAAATATACAGTATATCTCACATCCGTTTTTAGAATCGGAGTCGTTCCGTTTTCATTTATTTTTCACTACTCATCCCTCATTTCATAAACATACAAATAAATAAATGGATTTTAGAAACTTAAAATGTGGGCCTCTATATAGAAGGTATGATACATAATTCATAGTTCATAACGACCCTAAGTTGAAAAGCAAGAATCGATTGAAAAAAAAAATCTGCTCACACATTCAGAAATTCTCCCAACATGTCAATGATGTCATAGCTATATATACATTTAGGCAGCTACAAGCCTGCACGGGAAAGATCTAGCGATATTCCGAATATTTTGTTTGCAATCTTGGCTCCCTCGTTGGCAACGCTTGCTACCGAATCTAATAACATTGAGGAAAATTGTAATGTTCGAATAGACACGAATGTTCTACTATCGGCTAAATGTGCCCCAACCTCTGGTTTTGAAAAGCTATCACTTTTCACAATTTTACTTTATTCATTTTTTTAAAACTTGAAAAAAAAACGACATTCAAAAGGTCAACCATTCTAATTAGTTAATAAATACAGCTGTAATTTAAAGAATCGGCATTTCAAAGATGTGGGTCAACACAGTGTGGATCAATTACGTTGTCGCGTGAGGAGATCCGCGTCAATGAATTGAGACAAAACTGTGTGTATGTACGTTTTTATTTCTATTTATAGATCGTATGCCACAAGAAACTGCAGTAAGAAGTGTAAAAAATGGATTATTTTTAATTACAAAATATTTTTTAATATGAATGCAGTTCAAGCAGTATTCATGGACAAAAATCCCTCTTTTCAAGTACTTTTTTGTTGATCTTAACTAGATCGAGGCACGGGACTGTGGAAAACTTAACAAATTAAAAGTTTCGTTTTGAATTGTTTTTATTCTTATTTTCGTCTATTTTAGAAATCCAGGAAAAAATATTCTATTTCAACAGAATCTTAACAAATTTAATTTGAATTCAATTTTCACTTTAATTTCCCTTTTTTAAATGTAGTTTGGTTGGCAGGATTCCAAATTCATACTTCTTTATATTATGCCGGTGAATACATTTCTATTTAATGTTGGAAAATTCTCTGAAAACTTACATCCACATTAAATCTATAATACATAACTTTATATACCGGACAAACACTGTTTAGGTGTGACAATGACGTATATTATGTTAGTTATACGTCCTTGTGTGTGACGAGACATTTACTGGTATTTACCATGAAAAAAAGACAGTGTAATCCTATCACCTGAAAATTTATGTTTAAAATTAAATATTTCAATTAGCCTACGTTTATGGCATCTCCAATGTCGTCGTCCGTCGTAGACACACCCGTCGGCAGAACTGGTGGTGGGAGTTTTATTGTTGAAATATTGTTTTTCAAATTTTATGTATAAAAATTCCGAATTGTATGATATATAAATGTATCACAGTGTTTCACAGTGTAAAAAAATCCTTGAAATGCAATTTCAACTAAGAATGGCCGACCCTCGCATTATTATTATATAAGAATGGAGAAATAAATACAGTCAGGGACACTACGTCATCTTTCTTTTTTAAAGATAGTGCTTGTTTATATTGTCCCGGTGAACCTTTGAATATGCGTCTGTAGCAATACATTTTAAACATTGGCTAGAATCACATGGTATTTTTTCTTAAGTAACTTACGCTAGACATTGTAATATTATTTATAAATTACAGTCCAGAATAGCAACTAGTTAACATCTTTCATGGAAAAAATTTATTAAATGATTTTTTTTTTATAGAAAAATACAATAAATTACGTCGTATATTTATATAAACGGTCAAACTTGTCATAAAAATAAATAAATAAACAGTAGTTTTACAGTTCGGCTGGCACTTCATCATACCATAACAATTTTTCGTTACTGAGTTTCAAATTTTATCCTGCAACTCTATGAGCTGTCAAAATACATTGACTGTATTATATATTTAAAAGTGATTATTATGTTTCACAGTGTTAAGTGTTCATATTTACGATTATTCCGACCTCTAATTACTCTGAACTTTAGATCTGGGTTTAAGTGTTCATACTTACGATTATTCCGACATTTAATTACTCTGAACTTTAGATCTGGGTTTAAGTGTTCATACTTACGATTATTCCGACCTTTAATTACTCTGAACTTTAGATCTGTGTTTAAAGGTATGGTAAGAAACTGATCATTGCCAGCGACGGTACAGTGTTTTGCTAACACCCGCTTCTGTGTTATGTACCGATGGAATCTGATGATCTGCAGAACATGAAGATATTTTTAAATAAGTTACGCGGGTTATTTAGTGTGCACCCGTAGTTTGCAACACGCGATTGAGGTTATTTCTTCACAGACTGAAAAACAATTACAGTCAAGCCTTATAATTCCAATTGTCGTATTTTTAAAAAAACGTCTAAAACGTAGGGATTCTCCTTCATGACATCATAGTAGAGAAGAAAAGTCAAATCTGATATTGTAGAGACAAATATTAACCAATCAAATGAAGTGTTACATCCAATATTGAATTATAAAGGGTTGATTTTTAATCCATGGATTTTATTGCTTAGTCGGATTAGCCTTACTCACAATTTTTGGGGAAAATTTTTTGATCACATTTCGTTCGTAAATTCTATAGAATGGCCTCATTTTTTTGTACTTTCCGAAAAGGGAAATATCTACACATGAAAATTCTGTGTTTAATACTTAATATTTTAAATACATGTGTATACGAATCTTAATGGTCACAAAATGAACATATGAACATGTCACCAGAAGACGTTTTTCCGAACATAACATCTTTTTCGTCCAATCACACGAACCTAATCAAAACCATACATATGTGATACAAGCGATAGAAGTTTTATTTAAACACTATTACGAACCTGATCCGAAGCGAAGTCGTCGAATTTCGTCTTTCCATACACTCCTCCCGTTATTACAGTTAGCTGAGGAAGTTTCTCCTTAAATTTTTCGAAGTAGGACTTTAAGTCCAGAGCCGACTCCTCATTGTATTTGTAGCTCATGCTGAAAGAAAACATGGGATCATAAAAATATATTTATGTATACTTAACATTCCTAATTGTGATTAGAGGAAGAGGAAATTGGCGAATGAATAACAGAATGATCATACTTATGATATAAAGATATATTGAAAGTAAATGAAAACTAAAGATTTTTTAGACCTTTAATAATTCAACTTACATTTGATATCTTACATTGAATGTAATTTTCCTTTTTATAAACTTTCAATAACCGGAAAATTTCATCGGATTTCCTGGTTTGATGTACTGCATTAAACGATTTATCCTTTTATTTTTAAACGTTCCCCACTCACGGCCGCCTACTAGTCCCTCTTCTTCACAATCAGATGTTATGATTGAAAAATCAGGAAAGCGACTTCCGGATATGAAATATATTGCTTAAAATCTCCAGCACGAAAGGTTAGTGCTTACAATTTATTGCGTTATTTTACTTGTAGACTGTAATAATAATATGTAATTAATGCATAAACCATACCACAGTTAGATAAATATAAGTAGGATAGATTTCTGCTAATATTAGTCATTTGTTAGTTGGTGTCAAGTGTTTACAAAAGCCGTAAATTCCTGTCTGTCACAGGGACTGGTTTGTTTATTCGCGTGAACTGTCATTGAAAATAGATAACAAATTTACATGTAGGAAAGACAATGGTCGTGGAACTAAACAAACTGTTTGAAAATCTGGAGATAAATGAGTAAGTGTATCAAATTAGCCTGCTAAGCACGAGCGAAAGAAGATATATATGGAGAAGAAATTTACGACATGAAGGGAAACACATATACATGTATTATTCTGGCCAAAGATGGGAGCACAGCAATAGCCCTTTCCAGAAACTCATTTCCGGTATCAAGATTCAAACTCTAAAATTAAAATTTGAAGCAAATTATTTCCCTTACTTTATTTACTTCCGTTTCCGGCTAACGAAACTTTTTTGTAGCCTTAATATATAGCACAATATGGCCATGTTCGCTTAAACAAATAAATTCAATTCGGATTGCATAATGGCTGCCCCCATTAAACAAAGACTTTTCTAAATGACCCATATGCTCCTATAGCGCTCGTTATTATGTATTAAATTCGTTTTTTTTTGGAATTCAAGATGCTAAATATGTGCTTGGAACAAAAATTTGAAATGAATTTACTTAAGCAATGAATGTAAAAAGTGTATCTAACCATCCCATGTAATGATTTGGCAATAATAGAAATAGTATATATGTAAATACTAGCTGAAATTTGAATGTCAGTGTTATCATCTTAATCATTAGATCATGTTCTTATATCTCTTTAGTGTTATCATATCAATCAGTAGATCATCTTCTTATATCTCTTAGATTTGGTCAAATCTTTTTTCAGGATATTTATTGTCTAAATATTTTTTTTTTTAATTTTTTTCAAATTTTGATTAATTTATTTTCTTTTTTTTAACAACATAAATAAGTTTAATTTGGCTTCCTATTTCGGTATTTTTGGTTGAGTACTTCTTGTTTAATATAAGTTTGGTTTTTGGTCTTCCAAATGTTTCGGTTTTTATGCTGCTGATGAGAGGTAACTCCTTGAAATGCGTCGTATACAGCATATTATAAATTTACAATATCTAATATTAGTATCTTTGGATTGTTATTTTAATGCACTTTTCAAACAGTTTAACAATTTATTCTCTAAATTTGTATGTAATACAAAGACCGAGTACATCTCTATTTGGAAACTCTTCCACGAAATGACTTCTTGTCCAGCTAACAAAATTGAAGTATCCTTAGAATACACACATTGTCATAGTATCTTCCTGCCCAGATGTTATACAATGGTTTGAGTATTTAATGGTATTTCTTAAGAAGAAGAAAAATACAAGAGAAAATATATAGAATTCAACTGAGACAATGAGAACATTTGGCTTTCAAATTTCAGCGATATAACATGCACGTACTACTGTTTCCAAATCATTATATGGAAAGATTCACTGATACACTTCTGACATTCAATGCTTAAGGATGATCGCTGGTCTAATAGGAAATAAATAGGATTCGAAATAGGTGTTTTAGTTTGAGAGAACATATGAATAGTAAACAAATAAGCAAGAAAAAATATAGGTTCATGTGCTCATTTTAGAGCTATAAGGCCTTGAAAATTTGCAGGAAATAGGTTTTCTCTGGATTTTTCATTGTATTTGCATTGACAACTTCAGTCTCTCAAATTAAGTAAAAAAATAAAAAGGATTTCCAAAAATTTTGTCAAATATCATTTTAAGGTATATATGATTGAATTATAAAAGAAAAAGTGGGGGTTCATGGGCAAAATATTTCATGTTTAAGAAATGGATAAAACCCGAGGATTCCGAAAATCTGACAAAAAGACCAAAACATGACCAGCGAGCATCCTTAAGAAAACTCCTTTTCAAAGCACATATGTAGCATCTTGCCAGGATCTGTTACTGATTGTAGACTATAATAATATATATTTTCCTATTTTCGCCCTCTTTCGCCCATTCGCCCCAACATTATCCACAAATGTACATGGCTGACTAATTTTGTACGGCTGCTTTTAAATCCCCAGGGTTTCGTACAGTTTATTATAAGTTCAGCACACCATTGCTGTACCTACATTATTTATATTTTCATTGACAGCTCATGCAAAAGCACAAATCAACCCATGTTACAGGGGACGGGTAGATGGGATGTACAGCCACTTATTTCTCTGAAGATGTGCACGAAGGAGTATAATGTCATTTGAAGATTTTTTTCCAGACTTTTCATGTTGTTGAACTTAGTCATTTCCTGCAACAAATGTGTAATTAGAGTACCAGTCTTGTGTGATCAACTCCTCCTACACCTTTTAAACAAGATCTATAAAACGTAGCAGAATGTGAAGATCTGTACTGAAGGAGTATGATATAAGTTAAAAAAATTACCCAGATTTTTCATGTTTTGTCACAAATGTTGTATTCCTCCTCCAAACCTTTTTTTACATGAACTATGTTTGCTGTTGCATTTCGCATTGCTGTCATTGATTGCAATCCTAACTTTGGCTAGCGAAGATGAATTAAAATTACACACTGAGATTTTTGTGCATGGCTTGCCATATTTATTGTTTAAGGATATGATTTTAGTTATAATAATTATGAATATTAATTTCACCTATTTAACAAAGCAGAATAGTAACCAAAGACGTATTAGGAATATCAAACAGCATTATTTTCGTTCAATCACAGAACATACAATTAACAATCCCAATTAAGCGTCTTTATTGTGCTACATACTAAGGCTAGAAAAGGTTTCGGAAGTAAGTAAAGTAAGGGAAATAACTTGCTTCAAATTATAATTTTAGAATCAGAATCGTGGTACCGGAAATGAGTTTCTGGAAAAGGCTATTGCTGTGCTCGCATCATTGGCCACGCCAACAGCATATTAGTTAAGGCTTTTGGAAACAGGAAAAGCCATTAATCTTAGGTCCAAAATTATATATATTTTTTATAAACAGGAGATAGCAGAAAGCCAAATACAACATGTCTTGAAAATGTTTGAAATACTCGCTACGGGGCGTTCAGTTTTTCAAACATTCATACGATTACGATCGAGACTGGTTCAATAGCATTTAGAGAGAAAGACACAAAAGACCGGAATCAGATCATGACTAATCATTGTGTGGTATGAATATCAGGACGTTAACTATCTTCAATCAATCGGTTTTTGAAATGCGTCTAACCACTATTAATAATATGCCGTTGGCGTGGCACATCAATATTAGCCCTTTCCAGAAACTAATTTCCGGTATCACGATTCTGTTTCTAAAATTATAATTTGAAGCAAGTTATTTTCCTTACTTTACTTACTGCCGGCGAACGAAACCTTTTCTAGTCTTAGTATGTAGCACAATATGGCTGCACCCATTAAACAAAGACTTTTCTAAATAACAATCCAAAGATACTAATATTAGATATTGTAAATTTATACTATGCTGTATACGACGCATTTCAAGGAGTTACCTCTCATCAGCAGCATTAAAACCGAAACATTTGGAAGACCAAGAACCAAACTTATATTAAACAAGACGTACTCAACCAAAAAATACCGAAATAGGAAGCCAAATTTCAGCTAAGGAGATCTACCATGTGCAATCTAAATGACCCATATGTAGAAAATGCATATGCTCCTATACCGCTCGCTGCGCTCGCTACTACCAAAAATTAACAACTTAATGTTAAATTTTGTAAAATTTTGTGAAAATTAAGGATTATCTCCCTCTTGCATAGCCATTGGCTTTACGGTTGTTATTATACATTGTGTAATTTGTTGATAATAATGAATGACAATTTAGCTGATATTTATATAAAAATTATACTGTATAACAAGCGTTGTCGATTTGAAATCATGCTTTTCTAATAAATTTATAAAAGCAAACAAAGCAACAAAGGAAGAAGAAAAATACAAGAGAAGATACGTACATATTATCAGGTTTTCTGCAAACGTATATCGTAAAATATCAGCCGCGAGACACAATGTGGAGCTTTTTCGGCGAGTGAGCATAGCGAACGAGCCAAAGAGCTTCATATTGTGTCGAGCGGCTTATATTTTACAATATTTGTTTGAAGAAAACTTGATGATAAATTTATCGTATTGTTAACTAGCAATCTTAATGGAATTTCTTACTTTTCAATGGCCATCTGCCTAGAACCGGATGTTTTCCTGATATATTTGGGTCAACGTTGGGTCAAACATTATGACGTCGCTGATATATTCGGGTCAGCTCATATTAGGGTCGGGTCAACTCTTTACGACGTCACAGTGTCGAAATACGGGAAATTCTGAAGGCCTCAGCAGGTCGATATAGCCATAGGGAAATACGATAAATGTGTATACAGAATTCAACTGAATGCTTAGATTTATGAAACAATTAATAGCAGACATACAATTCTTGGAGCTAACGCTCAAATAATGTTACTCCCATGTTAAAATTTAATACAAAAGTATGGCTGCCATGAATTATTTCGATCCTCAATATTGCAAAAAAAAGGAAATTTCGATTATGACGCCACACAAGCACGTGCTACCCATAATAAATCGTAAATTTCGATTGGTCTTTATTTGCAAGGCGAAAGCAGCACACCACAATATAATTTCAAATTTGTTATTTTCTTGCACCTGATCGAATTATACTAAAAACAAAATGAACGACTCTCTATTTCTATGAAAATCGGAGAAGAAAAGTATAAGAGGGGTTCCCGGAAGTTCAATTAGTTATAGCTCAACGAAATGTGTATATAATAATTTGGGAAATCATTTGAAATAGTCGACCCTACCTGATATTAGATCAGAATATCACGCATCAAAGAATCAGGAAGTTTTAATTTTCATGTTAAGTATACTAAAGTCGTAAATTTGTTTTGGTAATTCAAATATTATTTGCAAAGCGAAAGCAGCACACCATAACAGAATTTCAAATTTGTTACTTTCTTGCAACTTAATTATACTTAGATCCATTTCCATGATAAGCGGAGAAGAAAAGTACGTAATTTAGGTCCAGCTGAACGAAATGTGTATATAATAATTTGGAGATCCTACCTTATATTAGATCAGTATATCACCCATCAAAGAATCAGGAAGTAATTTTTGTTTTGTCAAGTATACTGAAGTCGTAAATTTGTTTCGGTAATTTAAATATAAATAAATCCTAATAAAGAGCTATTGAAAAATAAGGAAGAAGAAAATCCTTAGGAAACTAGTGTTATTTATATGATTAATTGGTGCATAAAAATACATATGGAGTTATATATTTTATTGTGAAGTCTTCTAAATAAAATATGACGCCCTTCATATCATGTATTGAATGATTAACACAAAACTCCCGACATTCGAGTACCATTATATTTGCAAACTCTTAGTATTTTATTTTTTTTATGGAATATCCCATCTTCGCGTGATCCTTCCTCTCCATCGAACATTTTTAAATATGTAAGAAAAGACATTAGGTGTAACCTTGAATCTTATACAAAAGCACTTGAAAAAAGCCCTTTAAATTGTATGAAAACACACATTGATACAGACTTTTGTTACACTT
Organism: Mytilisepta virgata; assembly: GCA_028015205.1. Taxonomy (NCBI): domain Eukaryota; kingdom Metazoa; phylum Mollusca; class Bivalvia; order Mytilida; family Mytilidae; genus Mytilisepta; species Mytilisepta virgata. Next base: position 25,748,450 of record CM051512.1, read on the forward strand.
CAACCCGACCATGCATATCAAACGATAATATACCTTTGTAACCTCTCTTTAAAAGGAGAATAGATCGAATTTCTATGGACCTTGTCATAATTTTTTTAACAAAAACACCAATTTAGTACTTGTATTGTATGATATGAAAAAAAATAATAGCATGATGCATTAATTCTTTGCACAAAATTTACTAGAACGTAACGTGACAGAGTCCTGTTTCACAGATGTTCATACGACTACGATGAGTCGTAAATGTGATCTGATTTTCGGTCTTTAATATCGTTGATCTATTTATGTATAGGAACCAGTCTAAATCATAGTTGTACATACGATTTTGAAGTTGCGATCACAGCGTTGTATTGCTGTCCTTCATCAAGAAGTCACACAAAGGCCTACAAAGTAAAGAAAAATGTCGCACTAAACTGCAAGTTCAATATGAATCCAAGCACGGGTTTTGAATGGAGAGGACTACTTTCCTCAGTGACGATTAACTCACATCTGTTTTGTCGAAAGACACACCTGCATGGTTATCAATAAATTATACACGATATAAATAAAAGATAAAGAAATATGAAAAATACTGTCATAACGAGTATGGCCACTATAACACCTACAGTTTTCACCCATGTCAATTTAAAATGCTTTTATCTTTTCTGTCATACCGTGTTAATATTCTATGATGCTTATTATGATGCACAGTGTGTGCCCATTTCGTCGATTTACGAATCTTCAATGGTGTTGAAGGCCTAAAATGCCGAAAGCAGAAACAACGCCTTAAAATTTTAAGAGCAAATCCAAATGCTAAAAACTTGTAGAGGTTAAAGCCAAAACCACCTACGGATAGAGCTACAAATATATGTACAAGGGAGATTCAAACACAAACCAAATTCTTGTTCATTTATAAGTCCACGTTTTCTGTCCGTAAATATCATGAGTAGAGAAGGTTTTGGTCAACTGTCATTCATTATTTGAATATCGCATTGAAGTGTACTCAGAACCAAAACCACTGTACTCTCAAGTGAAAGGGAAAAATGGTTTCGATATTACAACAAAAAGTTGTCATGATTCTCGTTGTCGGTCATGTTGAACAAATTTCTTAAAACCTTTAAAATGAGTTATATGCGTTAAAACTGTCTCACAAAGTGATGTGCAGATAAATAGGGTATTTTGTTGGTAACTTAGATATTAATGAAACGCAGCAATCGGAGATTGCACATCCCCCCGCTCCCAGCAAAGTCGGAATGCACAAAGTCTGAACCCCTCATAATTTCAAATTGCATAAATAGAGAAAAAGTTGGATATCAAGAAACAACACAGAAATATGAAATTGGACTTCTACTGGTCGAATGCAAAAGTTTTAAGATGGATAAAATTGAAATGGCCTACATCAAATGAATGTAAGTCTTAACTTGTCATGTCCATTAAATATATATATTGTTTAGGGGTGGGGATCTCAACTGTTTTTGAGATAACTTGTAATTTTGTAAATGAGGGGGGTGGGGCCGACCCCCCGGGGATGACCATTCAACTGGTCTTGTCATGCCCACTAAGAATATATATGGTTTAGGGGTGGGGATCTCAACTGTTTTAGAGATAACTTGTAATTTTCTAAATTAGGGGGGTGGGGCCGACCCCCGGGGATGACCATTAAACTTGTCTTGTCATGCCCACTAAGAATATATATGGTTTAGGGGTGGGGATCTTAACTGTTTTTGAGATATCTTGTAATTTTCCAAATGAGGGGGGTGGGGCTGACCCCCGGGGTGACCATGTAACTCGTCTTTAAATGTGGAATAAAAATATAAATGGTTAAGGGGTGGGGATATGAACTGATCTTACCATATTTTGAGATTTTACATATTAGGGTGTAGCCCCACCCCCCGGGCAAAAATCAAAATTCCGAAACCTTTGGCACAGACAACTCTTCAAGTGTTACTAGTGTACCTAATTTCATGTTTCTATCTTCTACGGTGTAGGAGGAGTTCTTGGACAATCGTTTTTAGACATTTTTTAACTCCTTAGGGCATTGCCCCTAGGGGCGGGACCAAAATTTTGATACCCTCTTTCAACTTGGGAAAGGCAATATAAGTAGTGACATAAGTTCCAATATCCTAGCTTTAACACTTTTGGAGATATCTCCATTTATTGGATATCGCGAAATTCGTTTTTCGCTCATAATTTGGCCCCAAGGGGTCGAATTCCAATTTTAAGGGGTCTATTCCCTAGTGGGTCATATACTCTTCCATGATGCCAAATTTCAAGTTTCTATCTTTTACCGTTTCAGAGATATGCCTTGCCACTACAGACGTACGTACGTACGTACGTACGTACGTACGGACGGACTGTATTACATGATCCCCCCGCTTTCGCTAAGCGGGGGGATAATTATCATAAAATCTTAAAAAGACACATACATGTACAAGACTACACCTTGATCATGAGGGATTGTGGACGGCATTAGAACTTAGACTGTTCTAAAACGTCTTGAGAATTCAAATGAAGTCAGTTGAAAATGACCTCACTCCTTCGCTCGAAAATCTTAAAATGCACGTTGAAGCACATAACCTACATAACAAGAGCACAAGAGCACACCAAGACATACATGAAACGTACATTTTTTAATCTAGTAGTGGTATATAAAGACACGCAGGAGCTTAACTCCGAAAATCCTTCGTATCAAAACTGCTGTGTTTGATAGCTTGGTACAGCTTTAAAAAAATACAAAGACTGTTACTCTAATCTGTTCTTCGGACAGTCATCAATTTGTTATGGTTTAGGCTTTTTACTTGACGTTTGTCATATAGTGAAGGGTAAACTTCATTAAATTAAAACACAAAATAGGAGTTGAAGCTATATGTTTAGCATTGATTAGCAGTTGACCATTAAAAGATACTTATCTTAACAAAGTATGTTTCAAATTTTAACAAGATATATTGAGCACATCGAAGTCTACACGATTTTTAATTTACCCAAAAATTGTTAATTTTTTGATTATTCGTGCACATTTGATTTTTTTTACGGACAAGGCGACATAACTCCAGAACAACATCTGACTTTAATACGGTAACAGTATAGACATGATAGAGGAGCTTAAGGAAATTTCAGTCTAGTGAGTCTTTTTAGCAACTTCAAACTTTGATCACAGATACAAAGAACTTGGCAATATTTTGTAACCATTTTTCACCATTTTAGTAAGGATGATTTAAGTTTTTTTAGAATAATTATGAATATTTACCCTGGAAACAATAAGAAAAATGTGTTCATGTACTTATTAATAAAGTTTCATTTTTTTAAGTAGAAAGGCTATATGGTTTGCTTATTTTCTCATGTTGAAGACCTAAATGAGATTTATGCTCTCCTTCGTACAAAGCGATGTCCTTGGATGGTTTTGGCTTTGCTCTTTTGGTTATCTTCACGTTTGAATCTGGGTCCCGTTACACAAACACTCGTACGCCTACGATTAGTCGAAAGAGTGATCTGATTTCCGGTTTTCAGTGTATTCGCTCTATTGACGCCAAGGCACCAGTCTTCTGTCTGAGTTAAGGCTATTGTTTCTGCTTTTATCATTTTCGGCGATTAGCACAACTGACCGGATGTTACGTATATCTCTTGTGCATAAAAAAAGTATTATCATCTGATATTCAGTGGTCAACACATAAGATTTTTACAAAATTCGATAAAAATATTTGAAATACAGATCTATATTCTATTTCTTTTTTTAATTCAACTCAGATCAAGGGGTTTAAAGTCATTGACAGATCAAGAAACAGGATACGACTTCGTAACCATGGTAACTTCAACTTAATCTCACAAACAATCAAACTGAACTGATTGGTGGCAATGATTATAAAAAAGGGTTTACCGACTGTTAATTTCTGTATCAAGTTTGAATAATTGAACAAATCGTTACCCTCCGAACCTCGGAAAAAGTGTTACGAAATAAAATTAATTTTATGAAAACTTACTTTGTTTTTTTTTAATTAGAAATGTAGATAGGGGGATCTAAGAGAGCTCCACAGGTTAAATCGCAATTATTATATAACTTCTTTGCGTTTTATTTTGGCGTTTAAATGAATCGTAAATCCAGAAAGCCATTGTCGTAATCGAAAGTAATCCCATAACCCAACAAGAAGTTGGACTTTCTTGAAAACAATTTTCTAAAATCTAATTTTCGATATAGATAAATTATCTAATGTAAATATATATATTTACTGTAAAGAAATCAAATTGAAAAATGAAATTCTACTCTGTGGGATTCAAGTTTTGAAACAAAAATTCTATAACCTTACTACATATGTACATGTAGATACAGTGTTTAAAATGTGAAATAGAGAGTAGTTTAGGTCACTAGCTTAAATTCACAATTTTCGAAATCAACACCTGTATGGCCATAGTTTTCGAAATCACAATTCTTAAACCTTATTGCTAACTGTCAATACTGTAAATAAATACGTAAGAGATGTTTAGGTCGCAAGTTTAAATTCACAATTTTAGTAGTTCGATCCAAAATTTATAATATAAAAATTGATACTAATTCTATTATCTACATAAGGTATCCAAATATTCTCAAAATAATTTAAAATAAGGAAGATAATGACGATAAAAGGAAGTCAAAATGACAAAACAGGATAAAATAGTAAGTAGCGACATCCTTTTCAAAAACTTATGTTTTTATCCTATTCTGTGAACTATATTCTTGAAACCAGGTTCGGTTTAATTGGGCTATATCTCCTTTTTGCATTGTTCGGTCATGTCGGTATTATAGGATCTCCTTCTTCTAACAAGGTTAAGGTATCCGGACCATAAATGACCACGTGATTATTTAAAAGTTCCCGGATGTTCCATACAACGCAATTGAAATGACTTCGGTAATTATCGGCAAACTTCGGAAATGCCAAAAAAACTAAGGTATTTTTACAGACTCTGCATATAAGCAACAAAGTGTGTTTCAACTTGGGAAAAATATATATACAAAATTCCAGCTTTAAACTGTTTGGTTCAGCCATTCACGGTCAAAAAGAGATACAATTTTCGATCATTATCTATTATGGTCCGGATACCTTAATTACTACTAAACCATCTGATTTTAGCTAGTGCTCGATACCAGTATGTTATCTGTTTTTTACTATGGTTTTTACCATTATCGGTATTATTGATCTACCTGCTTTTTACCATTATTGGTATTATTCACCTATCTACTTTTTACCATGCACGGTATTATAGATCTATCTGCTTTTTACCATGTTCGGTATTATTTATCTATCTGTTTTTTACCATGTTCGGTACTATTGATCTACCTGCTTTTTACCTAGTGCGGTACTATTGATCTACCTGCTTTTTACCATTATCGGTATTATTCATCTACCTGCTTTTTAAATTATTTTCTTATATTATTGATCTATCTGCTTTTTACCATTATCGGTATTATTTATCTATCTGTTTTTTTACCATGTTCGGTACTATTGATCTACCTGCTTTTTACCTAGTGCGGTACTATTGATCTACCTGCTTTTTACCATTATCGGTATTATTCATCTACCTGCTTTTTAAATTATTTTCTTATTTTATTGATCTATCTGCTTTTTACCATTATCGGTATTATTTATCTATCTGTTTTTTTACCATGTTCGGTACTATTGATCTACCTGCTTTTTACCTAGTGCGGTACTATTGATCTACCTGCTTTTTACCATTATCGGTATTATTCACCTATCTACTTTTTACCATTATCGGTATTATAGATCTACCTGCTTTTTACCATTATCGGTATTATTTATCTATCTGCTTTTTACCATTATCGGCATAATTTATCTACCTGCTTTTTAAAAAATTATTTTCTTATATTATTGATCTATCTGCTTTTTACCATGCTCGGCATTATTGATCTATCTGCTTTTTACCGTTATCGGCATTATTGATCTATCTGCTTTTTACCATTATCGGTATTATTGATCTGTCTGCTGTTTACCATTATCGGTATTATTGATCTGTCTGCTGTTTACCATTATCGGTATTATAGATCTACCGGCTCTTTACCATTATCGGTATTATTGATCTATCTGCTTTTTACCATGATCGGTATTATTGATCTGTCTGCTGTTTACCATTATCGGTATTATTGATCTATCTGCTGTTTACCATGATCGGTATTATTGATCTGTCTGCTGTTTACCATTATCGGTATTATTGATCTATCTGCTGTTTACCATTATCGGTATTATTCATCCATCTACTTTTTACCATGTTCGGCATTATTGATCTACCTGCTTTTTACCATTTTCGGTATTATTCATCTACCTGCTTTTTACTATAATCTATATTATTGAGCTGCCTTTTACACTATCGGTATTATTGATTTATCTGATATTTACCATTACCAGCATTTTTAATCTTTCTGTATTTTTTTACCATGTTCGATAATATTGATCTATCTGCTTTTTAGTATATTGGTATTATTGATTTACCTGCTTTATACCATTATTGGTATAATGGATCTACCTGTTTTTTTAACGATTATCGACATTATTGATCTATTTTTTTTTACCATTATCGGTATTATTGATCTATCTGTTTTTTTTTTTTTTACCATTATCGACATTTTTAGTTAATCATGGAATACCCCTGGCTTCCACAACCAGTTCTCTGTTACTAGTTGATATAACTTTTTGTGTGCAAGTGCACGTTGAAGAGACTGATCATGTGGCATAAGATGAAGGTCACATTACCCATATTACATGGTTAACTGGCTTTTAAGTTTCATGTCAAAAATCAGTTGTAACGTACAAAGTGACCTACAATCGTATTACTTGGTGTGAGAGTGCATCTCGGGGAGTAACACAGCCTCCCGTCAAAACTAGATCACTCTGACCTACCTTCGCGCTTCATTGATTTGTGTTGTTTTACGTCCGATTTCAGTTCTCCGCTACCAAGGGACCTACAATCATATTACTTGGTGTGAGGATGCATCTCATTGAGTAACACAGTCTCCCACCAAAATTAGGTCACTCCGACCTACCTATCGCACTTCATGGACTTAGGTTAAGGTTTACGTCTGAGTTCAGTTCTCCGATACCAAGCTACATACAATCATATTACTCGGTGTGGGGATGCATCTCGGGGAGTAACACAGACTCCAAGCAAAATTAGGTCACTCTGAACTACTTATCGCACTTCATCTACTTAGGTTAAGTTTTATGTCCGACTCCAGTTATCTGATACCAAGCGACCTACAATCATTGAGGGGGACTAATGGAGTACCCCACCCCCCCCCCCCCCGTACACGTAGGCGTACGAGTGGGCGTGCGCGTCACAGCCAGTTCTCAGTTTCTAGTTTACATAGGGTGATATATTTGTGTGCAGGTGCACGTTATAGAGACTAGCCGTGTGACATAAGATGAAGGTCACACGATCCATATTACCCGTTTGGCTGGCTTTTAAGTTTTGTGTCAAAAAAAAGGGTTTTAACGTTAACCTACAGAGCAACCTACAATCATATTACTTGGTGTGAGGGTGCATCTCGGGGAGTAACACATCGTCCCACTAATATTAGGGCACTCTGACCTACTTATCGCACTTCATTGACTGAGGTTAAGTTTTACTCCAATACCAAGCGACCTACAATCATATAACTTGCTGTTAGAGTGCATATCGGGGAAATAACCATGTACAGCCACACACCAGAATTAGTGGAGGTCTTTTTTACCATGCTCGATACCATAGGAATCTATCCTTTTTACCATAGGAATCTCTCTTTTTATCATGTTCTATATTGCTGATGTTTTTTTTTATAATGTTTGGTATTATTGAGTCTTTAAAATGGGCCTGATATTTACTGCTTAACTTTCGATTTGAAAAATGCAATGGTACACTTTTTCATACCGGATTTGATATAGCCAGCATGGCGTGTATTCTGCAGGAAGCAGAGACTGCTTACTCTTCCGGAGCACCTGAATCTACCTCCGGTTTTTTGGTGGAGTCCATGTTGTTCATGGGTTTTTAGTTTTTACTTGTAGTGCATGTATCGTTGTTATTCGATTTTCCCCTCCTTCGAATATCCCTTTAATATTTCTTGACTTTACTTAAAACAAAAAGAAACCATTTTAGGATACCGTTCAGGTTAATTAATTATTCATACTAACTTTAGCTAAGAATGGATAGTTAACAAGTCATGTATGTGTTTAAAATTCTTTTTAAAGAGATATGTGGTTAATTTTTATTATAAAAGGTCTTAAAATAGAACCAACCTGTACATAAAGAGTTTGATTAGGGGTTTTTCTCGTCGTTTAAAGTTTCAATGCGACTCATATTAGTAAACTGCAGTATTAGGCACAGTAAAGGCTACAAATCTGTAGGGGCCTCGGTGGCCAAGTGGTCAAGGTAGTTCGTCATGACTACTAATGAACTCTGAGGTTGTGTGTTCTAATCTCACCTGTGACGAGGTATGTTCGACTCCAATATTAATTGACAAGGATTGCCAATTTTCCTACCGAAGGTCGTTGGTTCTCTCTGGGTACTTCGGCTTCCTCAACCAATAAAAACTGGCCGTTGCGAAACAGCCAAATGTGCTGAAAACGGCGTAAAACCCCAACTAAACAAACAAACAAACACATTCTGTTAAAATGTCCATTCTCCCAATGACTTGAAGACTTCAAATTTATACTGGCTTCTCACGAATTATGCCGAACTCTATGACGAGATTGATTTAAAGGCTTGACTTTCCCGTTTAATGGGGATTTTGTAAGTTGGGTGACGTTTACTATTTTGGTTATTGTTGATTTCCTGTTATGATTTAAGTCTTGTGGGATGTTGCGCATTCACGGATACGATACGTCAATTCATTCACACAGTTATTAATAACAAACTAAATCCTGAATTAGTCCGAGATCATTCTGATATTAAATTGGCTAATTTAAAAGTAAGTAGAGATGTGGAACAACAAATCGTACTCCATACAGAAAACTGAGAAATATTGCAAATAACGATACTTTTTTTTTAATTTCGAATTAATTACATATCAAAATTGTTTCATTTTTCGTTTCCGTAAAAGTTTAATACTTAAATTGTTTAAGCCAACTTGAGATTGTAGATTTTGTTAAGGCAAAATGAAAGTAGTTGGCATAAATTTATCTACATGTATACCAAGCATGTATTAAAATTAAGTTTGTAAAAACTAGTAATCAACACTTATGATTGTTTTAGCTTGACCCTTTTTCGTCATTTTGGTATTATGGAATTTTCTTTTCAACTTTCTTGGTTTTTTTTGTTTTTTTGTTTTTTTTGGTTTTTAACATTTAAGGTCTTTAGCAGAACTGATGACTCGTAAATTGACGAATTGTACACAACTTGCGCATTAAAATTGGTATCAAAGAATATTATTATAAACTGTTTTGAAGAGACAAATGGTTATAGAAGAAAGACTTGAAAAAAAGATTATACAATGATGGCACTTTACTGAATATCATAAATTATGGACCACTTAACAGCAATATTGCCGGCAATATTGCTTTAAGTGGTCCACAAAACATGTTATTGCACGACAGTGAAGTGCTATAATTGTTTTAGGGACCGACCATTTAACTTCAAAGGGGGGGGGGGGGTTATGGTTTTTTCCTAAAAAAATCTTCTCATCACCAATTTGATGAAAAAAATATTGTGGTCAAGCAGATGAAAAAAAATAAATATTCTGAATCCAGATTTTCCCCATAGCGTATAGTGTTAAATTTTGAAGAAAAAAAATAATTTGAATAATAGCGCTGAAAACTTAAAGAGATTTCTGAAACGGACAGAAAACCATAAGTGTTGCAAAAATCAGAATATTGAATTGCAACAGTTTTATTATATATATATATTTATGTATTTGTTATTTTTAGACTGGTGTCAACCTAGATCCAATTGCTGCATGGTGATTAAAGTTTAAGGACATATTCTTCTACATCATATTTGAGTTGGTCATTTAGAGTTACATATCATATACCTTTGATAACAATTTTACTGCTCAAGGCCTAAGATAATTGAAACCCAAAAACAATAACCAAAACTTTGAAGAGAAAGTTCAAAGTTGCCAAATGGTAAATTCAAAACCATCTTCGGACAGAGCTATGCACGAGGGGGGGGGGGGGGGGGGGGGTTGCTCCATTCTTTTCACAATATTTACCAAAGGCTACGTAGAAAATAACAAGTTAGACTTTGTCCGATGCACCAACTATTTCCCAAGGCGAACGAGAGGGAAATAGTCTCTGTGACGAGGGAAACAATGAACTTGCTATTATCCTCATAGCCATTTCATAGGTATTCCATTTTATCAAATATTTAGAGTAAACTACATACATTTTTAATATACATTTTATTTAACTTTGCAAGTCATGTATCACCTACCCAATATCGCACCCATACTCGGAACACACTTTTATTCTTTTCGGAATTCTTTGGTTGCAAAGCAATGGTCTATTGTTGAAATATATGATATAAATTTCCAAACCTATATTACATGCTATATCAACCCTTGGCCAATATCAAACCTCGGGCCAAAGGCCCTCGGGTTAATATAGCATGTGATACAGGTTTGGCCATGTATTATTCTCCGTATGCCAAAAATAAAACTACTTATTCATATTATTGTGTACAAATGACTAACACCTTGCATAAGTATGTCAATTTTTTTATTTACGATTTTATCAAAAAGGAAATTTTTAACAATAAGTTTTGAAATTTCTAATTTACAAAATATGAAATATAACATTAACTTAACGGAATTTCCTTTTCATAACGCTTACTTTTATTGTTTTCTAAATAATCATTCTTTTTTTTTGTAATTTGTTTATTTTTGAAAAGACAAGAAAAAAGATTAAATAAATAAATAAATAAAAAAATAAATAAATATCATGTAAATAAACAATAGCATGTCAATAAACAGATATAATCACTAAAGTTTATAATATATATGAATTTCTAAATGAACCTAATATATATAATACCAATATATCAGTAAGTTTTTCCAGCTAGGTTTTAATGGCAGTTATTATACAGCAAAAAAATACACATCATGATCCATCAAGTCATCAAAGACAGCTTCAAAAGGCAATCATTTATTGAATAAATAATCTTTTTGTGAAGGGGTGGCATAATTTATACATATTTTCTCTATATTTCTACAATGTTTTAAATACTCTAAACAACTACCAATATCTGGTATTTTGCCAGTAAATCTACATTTGTACAAGAAGTATTTAAGAATAAATATCACATGATTAATTATGTTGTATTGACCAAATATTGATCATTTTTACCAAAAATAATTTCTCTTGTAATAAATTGTACATCAAACCTTGATTTTTTTAATAATATTTATAAATGATAACCAACACTTTTTACTGTAATACATTCATAAAACAAAACCATTAAGTTTTCACTAAAAAAAGTACACATTTCTGATTCTTTCATGGCACATCTATGAAGGAAATAATTAATGGCTAAGAATCTACGCACTAATTTATACTGAAAATTCTGAAGTTTTGTTTTTTTTTTTGTAACTGAAAAGATATTTACATAAATAAAATTCCAATCTTCTATTTCTCCCGCAATATGTATGATCCACTTATGTTGTGACTTTAGTTGTCTTCCTTTGTAAATTCTATGAATTTTTTTGTAAAAAAAAATACAGTTTTTTATATCAGTTTTTAATTTTTCTATGACACTATTCTCAATAAAAAAGTTTCGTGTTATATCCATCACCGGAAAAGTTCGTCAATTATGCGCGCCTTTATGACGTCATTTACCAGATTGTGTGGCACGCCTGTATCCCTACACTATTAAAGTTCATCAAGCGTCTTCGTGATCGTCATTATGCAGGATGATCTAGAAATATATTTTGCTCCGTAGGTACTTTATCACAATTCCTTCATGACTGCAGTACTGATTATCACTTACAAGAATTTAATTTGCCAAATATTTCATGCAACATAGCATCATTTTTTTTTCAACCGTTCGCTCAACACGGAGACGGAAGTGACGATGCCCCTAAACGCACTTAAGACGTTCACTAAAAAAAGAGTTTTTGACGGAATTGCAACGAACTCGAAAGTGGCGTATTTGATCAAGTTTTCTGTGTGTTGATATAATATTTTTCCACTCATTTGGAATTGCATTTATATATAAAATTCAAGAAAGTTAGAGTTTGAATTATTTAGGCTTTTTACTTGACGTTTGTCATTTAGTGAAGGGTAAACTTCATTAAATTAAAACACAAAATAGGAGTTGAAGCTATATGTTTAGCATTGATTAGCAGTTGACCATTAAAAGATACTTATCTTAACAAAGTATGTTTCAAATTTTAACAAGATATATTGAGCACATCGAAGTCTACACGATTTTTAATTTACCCAAAAATTGTTAATTTTGTGATTTTTCGTGCACATTTGATTTTTTTACGGACAAGGCGACATAACTCCAGAACAACATCCGACTTTAATACGGTAACAGTATAGACATGATAGAGGAGCCTAAGGAAATTTCAGTCTAGTGAGTCTTTTTAGCAACTTCAAACTTTGATCACAGATACAAAGAACTTGGCAATATTTTGTAACTGTCATAACATGGTTTTTCTATAATGTGTATATAACATCTACTTGCACGTATTTAACCCTCACTTTTTGTCTTGATCAGTGGTCATTAACCTTTATGAAATGTTGCCAGAAAATAGAAGAAAATAGTACAAAACAACACATTACTCACGCGATCTCGTGATCTCCAATAATGGTCAACGCCGACCTTTAACACTGAGGCATAAGAATATTAATCTTAGGGAGTGAAGCATTTTCATTTATTTTATAAATACTTCACGTTTTCCATTCTTGATAGTCAATTTTTAATTCAAAATATTAAGGAAACTTTGTATGAATTTCATTTTTTAAAAATTAACTTTAAAATGTGTAATATTAGTATCAAATCAGCAATCATAATTAATAATTTGGTTACCCCTCATACTTCAAAATGGTTATAGTCCAACGAAACGTGTGACCTTTTTCGGACATCGAGTTTGCAGAGGTACGAAGATCAGAGTCGTATAAAAAGGAGACGTAATGCAGCTTGGGCACATTTCGTCCTCCTCATTTTGGATTTTTACTTTTCTTTAAAACAGGTTAGTAATCATTTTTAATTCTTATATACAGCCTGTTTTATATTCAAAATATGGTCAATAAAAGCAAAGTATATTTTATTAGTTTTAAGAAAGAAATGAAACAATTTTTGTAGTTCTTTCATGATAATTGATAATAGTTCAAAGTATGAATATTTTCACATTTTATTTATTTATTTATTTAATTCAAATAGCCTAATGTGCAAGTTACATTTAGAGAGGTGCAGAAAAAGACAGGTTTCCGGATATATGCAAATATTTATTTTATTATTATTATCGTATTTCGTTCCTTTCACTAGAAATTATAAGAACAATTTAATGATTGACTTTCTGATTTAATTGATAAACATATGAGAGGTGCTAGTGATTTAATTTAAAAAAGAAAATAATTAAGACAAGAATAAAAAAAAAATAACAATTTATTAATTAAAATGAGTGGGTGTTATGCAGGCAATTTTATAATTCAAAATTAAAATATTCTTGATTCACTTCATGGAAATAATAGCATTGTCTTTTTCTGATTTTGGTATAGATGTTCTTGTTCAGGTTGTCTTGAGAAAAACTTTATTTTAGTAGAGGAATGCTGTATTTCGTTGCTCTAATTTGCAAAAAGAGATGATTGGTCATTTGATGTGGCTTTTCTTATTAAGAAATGCTATTAAAGTGGTCTGATTGTCAACTTGTTGCATTTTGTAGAGTGGGGAAGCATAGTAGTTCTTATATTTTATACATGCTGGATTTCGTTGCTCTAATTTGTGAAAAACTGCTATTAGACATTTGATGTGATCTTTCTTATTAAGAGATATCATTAGGATGATCCTAAGTTAGCGGTTTGTTACATTGTAGAGTAGGGAAGCACAGTTCCATTAATTATCATAATTTTGTGAGGTAAAAGTGTACTGATAACGGGTCATTCACACCTCTAGTTTGTAAATAAATCATCAGTTACAGGTTGTGGAGCAAAGTTGAAGTGAATCAAAGAATAATATTTCTCCTCGCAGATATGTAGTAGAAGTAAAAAAAAATAATCACTGGCATCTCGTCTTTATTTTTAATGAATAAGAAATGACTAATTAGAAAAGAGAGATATCTATTGTACTCGCGGAAAAAGAAAAATAATGTTATTAATGTTTATTGTTTATTGACTTCATGTATTTAATAAACACATTTCGTCCTCCTCATTTTGGATTTTTACTTTTCTTTAAAACAGCTTGTGCATATTCTGGGAAGGATTGAATTCCTTAATTGTGTTGAGAGAGTTGTGTTGAGTTGAGCAAGGAGTATAATTCTCGGTACCTGTTCCCCATACTTGTAGCCAGCACACACACATATACAACAGTATCATCACTGGCTAAAAATTAGACCAAAAAGCTCAGCGTAACAGGTGGTGGACAAATCCGATTGGAACTTAGGAGGAACGGCACAGACTGATGTCCTTATTTAAAAACTCGTCTCAAGGTGAGTTTGGCTTTGGTTTGCAATATACACCACGCAACCCGGGATCCCATTCATCACCTAGATTTGAAAGATTAAGATCATTCTTACGACAAATACCAGTTTCGGAAAGAGAATCATCTAGCAATCCTTCCCAACCTTTTTCGACTCACAAAACCTCAGATAATTTTGAAGTCACTGGTGTAAGAGACAGAAATTTAATCCATTTAAGTGATAACAAGGCACCAGATCATATAGAACCAGATTTTGACGAAAGTGACCCAGAAATTCACTTCAAAAACTCAGAGGAAAGTCATTCACAGGAAACTCATACTTTAAATGACACTATCCGTTATATTCCACGTAGAAAAAGTTTTGATGATGTTCAGAATAGTGGGTCTAGTAGCTTCCCAACATCAGTGAGAAACTCAGAGAACACACAAGGTCCAACAGAATCAAGAACAATAACATTTAACAACCCTGCTGTATCATTGCATGCATCTTCAAATAGACAATCTAATATTAATTTTAAGATGGCTTCTGTAATTAAGTTAGATAAGTTTAAGGGTGACGGCTCACAAAATCCTAAAACGTGGTAGACACAATTTGAACAATGGCTTGATTTATATGAAATTCCTCGTCAGAAAATTGTAAACATTATTCCTTTTCAATTTGAACAGCATTCCAAAATTTGGTATGAAACTTTGCAGCCTAATGTAACTACTGACTTACAAGCATTTAAAACGGCTTTTCAAAAACGATTTATAGAAGATGAAAACGTTTTTGATCTATCTGTATTACAAATTCACCAGGGGTCCACTGAAAAAGTCTTGGATTATTTGAGCCGTCTATTTACTATTACTAATAATAAGACCATCCCAGAACAAGTATTATTAGCAGTTGGTGTCAATGGTTTGAAGCATGATATCAAACGCATTGTAATGAATAAAGAACCCAAGAATATAGAGGAACTTCGGCACGCGGCAATTTTAGCGGAAAAGACGGTATCGGCTACTGTTAACGCTACGCAGACGGCGTATGAAACCGTACTGTCGGAAATTCAATCTCTCAAGTTGCAGCTAACGACAGCCAACGCTAACGCGACGCAAATGCAAAATCCATCGCAGACTCAGGTTACGGCGTCAAATTTTCAAGGGGATGTTGATTTTAATTATCACTCAGCCGCAACTCACACAGGGTATCAGACTGGGGATTCCCCATATAATGAATATTACTCTTACCATCCACAGGGCTCGGGTAATCCCTACATACCACCTGCTCATTATGCTCCTAGATTTCAGGATGGTCCACGCTTTCGTGCGCCAAATCAGTCTTTTCAGAATTTCAACCCTAGACCCCCACTGCAAAACTTTAGAAATAGGCCATATATGGGACCCCCAAATCGTGCAAAATTTCGCCCTGCGACACTTCAGGGAGACCAAACTGTTCCGTCATCAAGATGTATGTTTTGCAACAATGATTTTCATACACGAAACATTTGCCCTGCACGAAATAGTACTTGTCATAATTGTAACAGAATTGGACATTTTTCTAGGGCTTGTCTTCAAGGCAAAAAGTCTACCCAATAGGGACTCGTGCTCACTCGAGACAATGTCAAGAGTGAGCAGACCTCCAAGTCCAAAATTTCATCTACCAACATTCCAGGTTGTATGAATATGGTCGCAATTCAATTGGGTTCTCAAACCACAAGAAGTTTGGCAGATACGGGGTCTGAAATCACATGTTTAAGTGAAAAATTCTTTAGAACCACTGATTATGGAAAATCAGAGCTACAAAGGTCTCACATTAAGAGCATTGTCGGAGTTGGGGGTTCTATTCACAAAGTCATAGGAAGTCTTGTGATTCCAGTCAAACTAGGGGGAGTTGTCTTCAATCATAGGTTTTATATTATTCCAGACTGTGGTTATACTGCCATTCTTGGCATGGATTTCTTTCAAGCCCATGATGTTTCTCTAAACTTAGCAGAACGAACAATGACCTTACAAAATGGCAAAGTTAAAATTCCTTTATTGTCAAAGGAAAGAGGTTATGCTAGGATATCCCAAATAACAACTATACCTCCTAAATCAACTGTTTTGGTAGGAGTAAAAATGTCTAATATCCTTGAAAATTCTGTAGTTTTGTTACAACCAATAGCTAAAATTTTAGGAAGACAAAATTTGATTACAGCAAATTGCATTGTTCAAAAATCAAAAGACTTATCTTACATTAACATAGCTAACAAATCTGATCAGGATGTGCAGCTTAACAAAGGACTTATCATTGCTAAGGTTAACGAAGTGAATCAGGAATGCATTCAGCCTCTTGATTTAAAAGAATTTAAACCAAAATCAGAAATTAATAGCAGTCAAACTAATGCAAAAGACAATTCTCCTCTTGTTCATAATCTTGAATCCTCAATATTGAATGCTGAACAAAAAGCACGCTTTCGTGCATTCTTAAATGATAATAGAGATGTTTTTGCGGCAAATTTAGGCGAACTAGGGCATACTGACATTTTACAACATGAAATAGATACGGGAATGAATCCGCCAATAAGATGTAGACCTTATAGGGTGCCACCCCATTTACGGGTTGAAATTGAGAAACAATTAGATGATTTATTACAACATGGTATTATAGAAGAAAGTACCTCTTATTATGCAAGCCCAATTTTATTAGTTCCCAAGAAATCTGACGGTTCTGATAAAACATCTTATCGGCTATGCATTGATTACAGACGTTTAAACAATCATACAATTCCAAAATTTTATGGTCCTCCCCGTCTTGAAGACATTTTAGATGCAATTGCTGGCTCACAGCCAACCATATATAGTTGTTTGGACCTTTTTAGTGGATACTGTCAAATTTCTATGCATGAAAACTCCAAACATAAAACGGCATTTGTCACGGGGGATAGACATTTTCAATTCAAAAGGTTGCCATTTGGTTTACAGGGGTCACCAGCAACATTTCAGTGTTTGATGGCTGAAGTTTTGAAAGGGTTAACATGGAGGTTTTGTTCTGTTTATGTTGATGATGTAATTGTATGGTCCAGAAATTTTGAAGAACATCTTCAGCATTTGTCAACTATATTTCAAAGACTCAGGCAGGCAAATTTAAAATTGAAGCCCAGTAAATGTACATTTGCAACTTCCAAAGTCCTTTATTTGGGTCACATTATTTCGGATAAAGGGGTAGAAGTTGACCCATCAAAAACTGAAGCTGTAAAGTCATTCCCAGAGCCTAATAACCAACATGACGTCAGAAGTTTCTTGGGGTTATGTAATTATTATAGGAAGTTTGTCCATAATTATTCGAAAATAGCAGCCCCACTGAACAGATTATTAGGCAAAGATGTCAAATTTAAATGGACCATAGATTGTCAAGAAGCATTTGACCATTTAAAGGAAAAGTTAATTAAACCTCCAATCTTAGCAATGCCAGATACGTCACAGTCGTTTAGACTTACAACTGACGCATCGGGAGTTGCTATAGGATATATGTTGTCACAAGTAGGGAATGACGGCAGAGAAAGGGCAATAGCATATGGTGGTAGGTCTTTAAAACCTTGTGAGAAACACTATAGTATAACCGAACTTGAATGCCTTGCGGTTGTTGAAGGTGTAGCTCATTTTCATGTTTATTTGGCTCATCAAAAATTTGTTATCTGCACAGATCATAAGGCATTGACCTGGTTACAAACTTTTAAGCATACTAATAATCGGCTAATCCGTTGGTCAATCAAAATGCAACAGTATGATTATGAAATTGTTCACTGCAAAGGAAAAGACCAACCGGTTGATTGTTTATCTCGCCGACAATATGACAGTGATGAGAAAAACATTCTTAGTACTGTTGAATGCAATTCTACAGATACATTAACTGAAGTAGAATTTTTCTACACAGATCTGACAGCTAATGTAGCAGAGGTTAATGAGATAACAGGTGATCAACCGGAGGGCAATCAATTCAATTTTGATTCTGAAGAGATGATCAATTCACAAAAAGAATGCCCCTATTTTAAGCATATATATGCATATTTGGATGAGGGAATATTGCCGGAGGATAAAAAGTTAGCCCACAAAATTCCTTTTGAGGCAAATCAGTTTATATTGCTCAACAATGTTCTTTATCATTTATTTCAACCCAGAAGGAAAAGTAAAGTCTCAGACATGGAACTTATCAAACAGTTAGCTGTTCCTCAGTCTTTTAGAGATGACATTTTAGTAGCCTATCATGATACTGGGTTAACTCATATGGGGGTACAGCGTACATTTTTGGCAATCCGACAGAAACATTTATGACTATGTAACTAGCTGTTCAATTTGTCAGAGGACCAAGCGAAATGCCCACCCTCAAAAAGCTCCTTTGCATCCATTGCCGATCCAAGACACGTTTTCTAGATGGCATATGGACATTTTGGGTGGTTTACCAAAAACAAAAGAGGGTTATCAGTACATTCTCTTAATGATTGATTCTTTCTCTCATTGGTGTGAAGCTGTGCCCTTAAGAACTCAAGAAGCTACAGAAGTAGCTCAAGCATTGTATAAAGAGGTGTTCTCCAGATATGGAGCCCCAAAATTTCTGTTGAGTGACAGAGGACAGTGCTTTGTTTCAAAAGTTGTCTCGGCTCTGTGTGAAATTTTTGAAGTTAAACGCCTTCGAACTAGTAGTTATCATCCCAAAACTAATGGGGTATGTGAGAGACAAAATAGTACACTAGCACAGTGTATCAGAGCATATTGTCATGAAAAACAAGATAAATGGGATCAAATACTCCCAAGTGTTATGATGGCTTTCCGTATGGCACCGGGGTCACAAACCACAGGGTATTCCCCATTCTATGTTCTTTATGGCAAGGAAATGACACTCCCAATCGACGTATCATTATTACCAGGTGAAGCCATGGATAAAGCTCCGAAAGCTTTTGTTGATGACTTGGTGGAACGCGTAAAAATTGTTCGTGAGGTAGCAAAAGAAAATTTAGAGAAAGCACATGAGGCCATGAAAACTCGGTATGATCAAAATGCAGAAAATCCCGATTTTTCAATTGGTCAGCATGTTTTGCTCAAAGTTACACACTTGGCCCCAGGCCATAAAAAGAAATTGGAAGTCAAATGGACAGGTCCATATTATATTGTCGGAAAAGGACCGCATCATACCTATAAGCTGCGAGATTGTGAGACTCATAAAACAATGAAGTCTCCAGTCCATGCTAATAGGCTAAAAGCGTATAAGGACCCCAGAGACTTTCGTCCTCCTCCAGACCAGCACGAGTCTGATGAGGAACTTGATAACAATGATGAAACTCATTCACGAGAAGATAATGATACACATATAGACAGAGATCTTGAAAATAATAATGAAACAGACCCTCAAAGTGGTGATCTAGAAAACTCTCAAACCCATAATGAATGGTTTGCGGTTAAGAAATTACTTAAGACAAAAAGGGTATCAGGAAAACGTCATTATTTAGTACAATGGGCCGATGGGTCACAACATACATGGGAACCGTCCGACAATGTATCGGAAAAATTAAAACAAGATTTCCATGCTTCATTAACGAGAAAACGTAAACGAAAACGTAGAGCTTAGGCAAACTCTCAGTTAATACGATATCGGGGTGGATGCTTATATCATGCCTTGTGCTTAGCCTTACCTATAACATATCTTCTTCGTTTCTTTACATCTTTCTATAAGAGTGCACTCGAATTCTTCTTTACATATCTCCTTTATATCGTTGTAGGTATGGTTAGGCAAAAGCAAGCACACATGTATTTAGAAATTCTTCTCCTGATTTTCGTATTGATGGTTTGCAATGCTGATGAACAGAGACTTAATTATGGTGTAATATTTCAATGGCAGAGTAGTATACAATTTGCCTCACAATCGTGGTTACACACGTTTAAAATCCCTCTTCCTACAGAGGTCAATATTCCGCCATTGCCATATTGTGGTGAAAATACAGAATGTGGGGCTTCGAACAATGTAATAATGCAAATAAACAGTATAAGACGAAGAGTGTATAACAAACTTGGTGAAACTTTAAAAATCATAAATAAATTAATCCCAGAATCACACACTTCAACAAGGTCAAATTCAAAACGCAGCTTGCTTCCTTTTGTAGGAAGCTTGTCAAAATCATTATTTGGAGTTGCTACTACTGATGACCTTAATGTGCTGAAATCGCACATCAATAAATTAACACTTCAGTCCAATAAAATCATACGAGTATTAGCAAAACATGGGGGAGACTTTTCATCCTATGTGACTCAGTTGGATACAAGAGTTCAAGATGTGTTTGAAGGTGTTAGGAATAATGCACTTGCAGCACGCCTTTTAGAATCCGAAATCAATAATGTCAGTATTGCTTTGTCCCAACCATTAGACACAGCATTGGCACTTTATAACGATCAACTTGGTAAATCGACAATCCTTGAGCATTATCTGGGATCAACGAGATAACTGTTCAAGGAAAGGTCGTTCCGAGGCTCACGGTGAAATGGCCTAATTTTCGGATAATCAATAAATTGTCTCAAAAATCAATGGAAGTCTTAACCGCGGTACGAATCTCACCATTAAAAGCGTTGAAATTAAGAAAAATGTTGAATCAACAGTACTGCGCGTAGGTTATAATCGTTCATCATAACATTATTCACCCGATTCAAGCCATTGAACCAACAGCTCCAACTGAAGCATTGATTAAGCCCCCTGTTTATCAGTTTTGATATTATTAAAAACAAAACTGGATTTATTAATATGTAATAATTGTGTATAAATCTTGTATATATATTATTTATGGAATGTTAATTGTTCTTTTTACTATATTTCAGAAATAATTTGTTAAAATTTTTTTTTGCTGGCAAGAGTGACTCTGCACCTCGTACGTCTCTGATCTTTAACCTCGTGGAACTCGGTCTGGTGGACAAGGGCGACCTATCATAACATGGTTTTTCTATAATGTGTATATAACATCTACTTGCACGTATTTAACCCTCACTTTTTGTCTTGATCAGTGGTCATTAACCTTTATGAAATGTTGCCAGAAAATAGAAGAAAATAGTACAAAACAACACATTACTCACGCGATCTCGTGATCTCCAATAATGGTCAACGCCGACCTTTAACACTGAGGCATAAGAATATTAATCTTAGGGAGTGAAGCATTTTCATTTATTTTATAAATACTTCACGTTTTCCATTCTTGATAGTCAATTTTTAATTCAAAATATTAAGGAAACTTTGTATGAATTTCATTTTTTAAAAATTAACTTTAAAATGTGTAATATTAGTATCAAATCAGCAATCATAATTAATAATTTGGTTACCCCTCATACTTCAAAATGGTTATAGTCCAACGAAACGTGTGACCTTTTTCGGACATCGAGTTTGCAGAGGTACGAAGATCAGAGTCGTATAAAAAGGAGACGTAATGCAGCTTGGGCACATTTCGTCCTCCTCATTTTGGATTTTTACTTTTCTTTAAAACAGGTTAGTAATCATTTTTAATTCTTATATACAGCCTGTTTTATATTCAAAATATGGTCAATAAAAGCAAAGTATATTTTATTAGTTTTAAGAAAGAAATGAAACAATTTTTGTAGTTCTTTCATGATAATTGATAATAGTTCAAAGTATGAATATTTTCACATTTTATTTATTTATTTATTTAATTCAAATAGCCTAATGTGCAAGTTACATTTAGAGAGGTGCAGAAAAAGACAGGTTTCCGGATATATGCAAATATTTATTTTATTATTATTATCGTATTTCGTTCCTTTCACTAGAAATTATAAGAACAATTTAATGATTGACTTTCTGATTTAATTGATAAACATATGAGAGGTGCTAGTGATTTAATTTAAAAAAGAAAATAATTAAGACAAGAATAAAAAAAAAATAACAATTTATTAATTAAAATGAGTGGGTGTTATGCAGGCAATTTTATAATTCAAAATTAAAATATTCTTGATTCACTTCATGGAAATAATAGCATTGTCTTTGCTGATTTTGGTATAGGTGTTCTTGTTCAGGTTGTCTTGAGAAAAACTTTATTTTAGTAGAGGAATGCTGTATTTCGTTGCTCTAATTTGCAAAAAGAGATGATTGGTCATTTGATGTGGCTTTTCTTATTAAGAAATGCTATTAAAGTGGTCTGATTGTCAACTTGTTGCATTTTGTAGAGTGGGGAAGCATAGTAGTTCTTATATTTTATACATGCTGGATTTCGTTGCTCTAATTTGTGAAAAACTGCTATTAGACATTTGATGTGATCTTTCTTATTAAGAGATATCATTAGGATGATCCTAAGTTAGCGGTTTGTTACATTGTAGAGTAGGGAAGCACAGTTCCATTAATTATCATAATTTTGTGAGGTAAAAGTGTACTGATAACGGGTCATTCACACCTCTAGTTTGTAAATAAATCATCAGTTACAGGTTGTGGAGCAAAGTTGAAGTGAATCAAAGAATAATATTTCTCCTCGCAGATATGTAGTAGAAGTAAAAAAAAATAATCACTGGCATCTCGTCTTTATTTTTAATGAATAAGAAATGACTAATTAGAAAAGAGAGATATCTATTGTACTCGCGGAAAAAGAAAAATAATGTTATTAATGTTTATTGTTTATTGACTTCATGTATTTAATAAACACATTTCGTCCTCCTCATTTTGGATTTTTACTTTTCTTTAAAACAGCTTGTGTATATTCTGGGAAGGATTGAATTCCTTAATTGTGTTGAGAGAGTTGTGTTGCGTTGAGCAAGGAGTATAATTCTCGGTACCTGTTCCCCATACTTGTAGCCAGCACACACACATATACAACAGTATCATCACTGGCTAAAAATTAGACCAAAAAGCTCAGCGTAACATAACCATTTTTCACCATTTTAGTAAGGATGATTTAAGTTTTTTAGAATAATTATGAATATTTACCCTGGAAACAATAAGAAAAATGTGTTCATGTACTTATTAATAAAGTTTCATTTTTTAAGTAGAAAGGCTACATTATTATATAGTTGTTGAAACTGCTCATATGTAAGTAAACTATTGTTTAACACATGAATAAATAATCATTCGTGGCGTCTTAGTCACCACACCAGAACATTACAAAATAAAATATCGCCGGAAAATGTTTGCTGCTAGTAAATCCTTGGGATAATAGTCATGAACCTATTTCCTGTATGTCGTTACTTTTGAAAAAAAAATGTGAATATATTATAGATAGATATTGTATACGGTGGTATAATTAAACTAAATAACTTAGATTTTGCTTCTTTTACTTCGACCCAAGTTAATTTTTAAAATAACATTTGGTCTATGGCACGCCGTTTTTATATTTATTCAAATTCCAAGATATCTTATTTATTTAAAAAGATATCTTATTAAGTATTAAGATATCTCTATAAGTTAATAAGATATCTCTATAAGTTAATAAGATATCTTATAAAGTATATAAGATATCTTACTTCTTTATAAAGATATCTTTTAAACACATACTTTATTAGATATCTTATAAAATTTATAAGATATCTTATAAACTAATAGAGATATCGTATTAACTTATAGAGATATCTTATATATTTAATAAGATATCTTTATAACCAGTTAAATAAGATATGTCTATAAGTTAATAAGGTATCTCTATAAGTTTATAAGATATCTCTATTAGTTAATAAGATATCTCATTTAGTTTATAAGATATCTTATTAAGTAAATAAGATATCTTATAAACTAAATGAGATTCATGAACACATTTATATAAATTCAAAAAATTACAATCAATCATGAAAATATTAGGAACTCGGAAAAAAATAATAGTAAACTATATTCACATATTATGCATGTATGGAAATTTATTTAAAATACTATAAAACATGTGTCTATATACAAGTAAAAAAAGAAAAGTTACATACCTTTAAATCCAAATTTATCAAAGAATATTGAAAGTGATAAAAAAAAGGCAATTATTCTGCTAAAATCGAGATCAATCAAAATTATTTGATTGATCTCGATAATCTAATATGACAAGAAAAGGTATAAAATCTCGATTTTTTTTTATCGATAGGCTCAAATTTCGCAAAGGTTATTGAAACCGAACAATGTGGCAATGGGACATTATTCATGCTTCTAACTTAATGTGAAAATTTCAATTTTTAAAATTTTTTGGTAAAAAAGTGGTTTTTAAAATCTCAAAAATTGCGAATTTTTTGTTTGTTTTTTTTTGGCAAAAATCTAAGGTTTTGATGAGAAAACGGTGCCCTGTGAACATGAGAGGGATCGGACAATTTTTAAGCTCGTTACGACGTTTTGAAATCTTGTGTCCATTGGAAATACATTACCATATAAAGTTTCTTTTTTTGACTAGTATATAAAGCCAACCTTGGATAAGCAATCTTTGATACAATTGTGAATTTAATTGTTACACACATTTTTTACTACTCCTACGTGAAAAATAAAAACACTTTCATTTGATTTGCGAGTAGAAACACGAGAAAAAGGGAGGACACATCCGAGTTATCTTTGTACAGTGGTTTATTATGAATGGAAGAATGAATGGTTCTTCATTATATCCGGCATCATCTTCATCATCGCGTATGGTAAAAACTTTAAACATGAGTTCAAAAATTCTGGATTAATCCCCCAATTATTTGAAATAGGGTCCATAAATCTAATTAAGTATGTTAGATCATTCATGGTGAAGTCAGCAGGATAAATATAACTTACAATGTCAATTAAGTCAGTCGGTTCA
This sequence comes from Mytilisepta virgata, assembly GCA_028015205.1. Taxonomy (NCBI): domain Eukaryota; kingdom Metazoa; phylum Mollusca; class Bivalvia; order Mytilida; family Mytilidae; genus Mytilisepta; species Mytilisepta virgata. The sequence continues at coordinate 25,773,760 of CM051512.1, forward strand.
CGTTTGATTCCATTCTCATATTTCCGTTTGGCAACAGACCCCAGTAAACGAAGAGCTAAAAGTTGTGCAAAACATATCTCTTTGTCACATTTTCCACCAATAATACGCACACGTTGCATGTCTGTGAATGCCTTGTCTCTTTGTATTTGGTTTCCCAATTTTAAATGGCACATAAATTGCAGAAAATAACAGTATGTCTCTGGAAATATAGTAATCCCAGTCTCAAATATAGGAATCCCAAGAGTCTCAGTCTGTCTATAGAACACGAGTATATCATTTATTGCTAAATTGGATTTAAACGGTAAACAAACATTTACAGTCGAAAAAAGGTTTAAATTGTCAACTAGAAGATCAAGAGGGCATACATCCAAAATGCTTTTATTTTCAGCCACTGTAACAGAATTGAATCCTATATGAATCACTCGTAATTTTAAAGATTCCATCGCATAGTTACTCACAAGTAAACTTTCTCGATATCTCTCTTGCTTATATAGCCAAGACGCTAATAAAGCCTTTCCTGTCACGAGATCAGATCTGCAACCAAAGCGCAAAAGTATTTTATAAAGCTTATAAATCAAATAAATCTTTTTATTTTGCTTGTTCAAGTTCACATATTGACATAGATCACTGATGGCATATCTTTTTACAATCGGAATATGTAGCAGTCCTTTCAGGATACGGTAAGGTTTTTCAATATCAATATCCACCCCGAAGAAAATTGATATCATGTCTTTGCTATATCGTATTAAATCTAGAAACATTTCTAAAATTTCTATTTTAAACTTTAATTTTCCTGATTTTATTAAACTATTGATTCTACAGGGGTTGTGCAGATACATTCTTAATTGATCCATAGTTGTGCTGAGTGAGCTCCAATGCAGACCAATAGAAGATATTTCGCATAGAATATGAAGTAACTTTTCTTTTCTAGTCGGGTCGAATCTACCCAAAAACATGTTGTACATCGGAATGAAGTAATTTGGACAATTGTCGTCAATAACGAACTTAATTAAACGTTCCAAGCAGATGTAAACGCAAAGGACTATGTACTTCCTATCCCATAATGAATTAGGAGTTTCCTCAATTGTCCAAAAGACCGTGGTTTTTAAAAAATAAGAACAAAGCAGTTCTGATATTTCTTTTTTTTGGCTTATAATTTCTTTTAGAATTATTTTAAGCATCCCATATACTAATAGCTGTGTGTGAGTGAATGAATGAACCAGACTCTTCTCTGCAATAGAAAAGGAAATACGCCATCTCTCCTGCATCTCTCTATCTACCGGAACTAAAAGGCAACCTTGTCTCACTATATAATTAACCATTTCCTCTGAAGGCCAGCCGTGATACCTTTTCCTGGATATCCACTCTTCGGCAATTTTGGGCCACTTATCTGATTTTAAACTATGTACCATGTCATAATCGTCTCCAAAGAAAGTTCTGGCAAGAGAAGGACCATGAATTTGTGCGGAAAAACTATGTACAGCAGACTTGTAAGATGATAAAAGTACAGTATTGAACATATGGCTACCAAATAAATACAACCGTTTGCCATCAAATGTCTCGTAAACAAAAGTGTATCCTGAAGGAACATCAGGATCTAAAGAATCATATTTGAAAGTGGGAACTGTATTGTCAGTAAAATGTTCATAGGCTTTCGCGAATACGAACATGATATCTGTATCACTTCCTTTCATATTTAGACCTTCAGCTTTACTACCACTGACTTCCCTATATTGCCCATTCTTTGTATATATCTTCGAATACTTTTTGTGGATAACTTCACGGCGCATTTTTACCACATATTCATCTCCGATATGAAATGAAAGGTAGTGAAACAGGACACTAGACTGCGTGTAAAACGCTGATAACCGCTTTTGTCTGCAAGCTGCAAAGACATCAAATGTTAGCAATCAGAATAAAAATGTTTAACAAAAATTTAAAGTCATAAAAGTTTAACCACGTAGGGATGCGACAGGAGGAGCTGGATATTAAAAGCCTTACAACACCTTGTTAAGGATGATCGCTGGTCTAATAGGAAATAAATAGGATTGAAATAAGTGTTTTAGTTTGAGAGAACATGTGAATAGTAAACAAATAAGCAAGAAAAAACTATAGGTTCATGTTCTCATTTTAGAGCTATAAGGCCATGAAAATTTGCAGGAAATTGGTTTTCTCTGGAATTTTCATTGTCTTTGAATTGGCAACTTCAGTCTCTCAAAAATGTATGAAAAAATAATAAGGATTTCATAAGATTTTGTCAAATACCGTTTTAAGGTATATATGATTGAATTATAAATGAAAACGTGGGGGTTCATGGGCAAAAAATTTCATGTTTAAAAAATGGATAAAACCAGAGGATTCCGAAAATCTGACAAAAAGACCAAAACATGACCAGCGAGCATCCTTAACATTTAGGTAAACATTTTATCTATCAAGGTTGTATGCTTTGCAAAGAAAACTATAGTTGTTTGGTTTTCAAGGTGAATCATGTTTGTTAGAACAAATTTTGATACAAAGTTCCTGAAATCTAATCCTTGCAGTTGAACACGCAGACAAATCTCGCATTAAAGTTCAGCCAGGGTGGCCAAACCATGAGTTTCATGCCTTCCTTGTTTTTTAATGGACACAGCGGAAAGACAATCTACAAATAGATTTAGGCTGTCGGAAACGACAGAAATCCCCGCCCTCCCCATTTGTTACATCTCTGGTGTTATCAAATACTTAAACATTCTCAAAATGATATGTTTCAATACGGGCCCTAGTTTAAAAAAAATATATTCTAAGGCTTATTGCACATCTACATACAGTTTGTCACAATACTGTATAGTATTGAAATGCCAAAAAAAAATTAAATGAAAGGGGCGTTTAGATCACAACCTTAAATTCACGATTGAAAAATTCGACCCCTGTTAGCCCTGAGTTTTGGAAATCAAAATTCAAAAACCTTATGCGTATATTCATATATTTTATGACTATGCTGTATTGAATTGAAATGCCTAAAATGAAAAATGAATAGGAGTTTAGATTACAAGCTTAAATTTATAATTTTGAAACTCGATAAACATGGGCCCCAGTTCTTAAAAAAAATTCTAAAATATGTACAAACAATGACATTAGTCGATTCTTTGACCTAAATAAAAGAAATGCTATCAACACTTCTTATCAATGACGGAATACGCAATTTCTACTCCTTTTAAGAATTGTAACAAATTTCGTTTTGTGGATTTATTGATTTTTGTTGAAAGTTACCTTAGTAGTGTTCGTTACTTTCCCCTGTATTAATATTCCCCTGAAAACTGAGAATCGACAATTTTTGAGCCCTTTAATTTTGATAATATAGAAATAACAAATAAGATATGTTAGTTTCTACATATTTTCTATGGATTTTGTGGTATTTAGCTATTTCAATGCCGTTAATATGAACTTGAGACAATGACAAATATTGCCAATCTGATAACTGTTTACTTTCGAAATGTGAACTTTATTCATTAGGTATGTAAATCCTAGATGTTACAATGACTGTTTTCTACATTTTTCACATCTATGTTTATATTTTGTGAATGTTTTGAACATTGTAATTGGTACAGTCTTATGATGATGGCATTTTCTTTGTAGTAAATTTTATTTCATCTGTTTATACTTTGGATCCAGTAACTTCGAATATTTTTGGAATAAACTTGAAGTGTGAATTGTTGCTTCGCATCACGGTGCGGAGCTATTAGTTTCAGTAGATATACACGCCATCTTGAAATAGTTACTGATCGCTGATTGGTTACTTTATGATGCGGCTGAGATACAGCAACAGCCACTGGTTTAAATGAGATAAAGAATTACAGACTTTACTCGTTCAGGATAAGTCACCAAAAGCCGCAAAATTAACTATGTGTATATCAGTTCCGATCAACTGTCATTACATTTTTTTGTAATACTCATATATTCTGAAATTCATTATTGAAATCAATTATTAATACATGTATATTTGCTTTGTTAATCTGCAATACACACGGTTTGTTTTGCTTAATCGTATACACTATAATCCTATGTTTACAACAAAAAATGCATGATCTCTACTTTATAACTTCTGCCACATGCTTAAATTGGCAAATTTAGAATTCGTTGATTTGCAACTTGTGTTGAAATGCAACTTGAACATGTAACTGGCTAAGTATTTCTTGTTAATATAGTCAAAATCTGCATCAGATCAGCATGATTAATACGCCGCATGGTCTATTTATAAATATTCACTCAGAAAAGTGTTGTGGTGTCAGAAAAGTATATAACCGAAATTTATATAATGAAAAGGCCATGATACATAATTATTAAAGGAATTACATGGAACAATGCCATGTTATAAAATGTTAGCATACGTACCTGCTGGAATTTGTAATTTATCTAAAAATTCATCTGTCAGAAGAGCATCTGGTGTCCATGGAGGCTCATACATTCTTGGAATTTGGGGTATATCCATGGCAGGGATATTTATGTGTCTGTTATTTATTTCCTTGTCATCTGTTACTGTTTTCAATGTTTGTGTTGTATTTTTATGTGATCTTGCATGTATTGCATTTCTAAAGTGAATGTTTTGTACTTCCTCCGCGGGCAAACTTGATGTAATGTAAGTCTTTCTTTTAATAAAATCATTTACAAAATCTTTGTGATATTGTTGAAAATGAACATCGTAGACCTTTTCTATGCGATAAGAGTTCTGTGAAATCTGCCATATCCCCTGTAGGTAGGATGTTGAATCTACCAATTTTTTAGTAAACATTTAACTTGAAGTAATTTTCGCACTGCTAGTTGAGTTGATATCAAGCATCAGAATTAGATTTTTATAGTGACAGCTCTCAAGTTTTTACCTGCAAAAAATTACACAGTATTCATTAAGAAACTTAAGAATCGGGCAATTAAAATGGTCTCGTTATACATTTAATATGATGTTTGCCCAGTATTACACATCATTTGTCTGCCGAAGGTCGGTGGTTCTCTCCAGGTAGGTTCGTTCTCCTGCGTCCTCCACCAATAAAAACTGGCCGCCGCGTAATAGACAAATACGCTGAAAACGGCGTAAAACCCAACTAAACAAACAAATACACACTCTTTGTGATAACTAACATTTTATCTGCTCCTCGTTATATTATTTATAACCCACAATCTATGCCATTTCTACCGAATATTTATAAAACATTAAATGAAAAATAAAACAAAATAAAAGGAAACAAATAAAATATTTTAGATAAACATTAAGGCCAGAAAGGGCAAAATACTATTATACAAATTTGTCAGGCAAAACTATAGAAATGTTTTTCAATACCTAGTATTAAAAGAGATATATTTGTTTTGTCAATACATTTTGTTAGGGTTTTTAATCTACCATATTGATCATCTCACAGACCGTATTTCAATGGTAAAGTGTTTTGGTTGAGTTGATGAGTGTATATCGACTGTTTAATTGGACTATATTAGGTTAACTCCAGATTTCAGAGCGAATCCATGTTCATTTTTTGTCATTTTAGAAGTATAAATTTATAGCATTCAGTATATTAATTACAAAATTTAAAACTTCTGCAACATAATTTGAAAATATTTAGCTTTTCAGACAGATAAGAAACTTGCACATATTTAGTAGATAAAATTTGTTTATGGTGAAATCATATCATACGCCAAAAATCAACAAATTTAACAGAAAAAATTGCAAAATTCGCTCTTATGAATTTTATAATTGAACCCAGGTCCCTCTGCATAAATTTGGGAGTCACCAAAAGGGTAATATCTTAGGGGGATCTCTCATATACTTATACAAGATTAATGAATATTACTGTTTCCTGCAGTATCAGCCACAAGGTTACAAGAAGATCTGAGCATGCCTTAATCAAATTGCCTGTCAAACTTAAGTTTGAAAATAGTACATTGTAGATTTTCTGTAGATATGAATAAGAATATTAAGACCAAATAATTAACAAGTAATTCTTGAAATAAGGACGGATATTTTAATTTTTATATCTGAAAGTACAATACAGAAATTGATAAGCTCCTGTTTTACACATGATATGTTAATAAGCTGTCTGAATTTTGAGTTTCCTTCTTTCTATAATATGTTGCCACAAACACGTACTATGTATCCATGATATATGATTCTTGCAAAAAGGAAAGAGGATGGGTACGAAGTTCGAGGAAAAACTCTCTAACAAGAGTGGACACACAAAAATGTCTCGCCTGTCGTGTATTTCTAATGAAAGTAAATGCTATAAGTATTTCGAAAAACAGAGCAAAACACAAAAACTTAACTATGAACCATGAAAATGAGGTCAAGGTCAGATGACTCATGTCAGTTGGATATGCACACCTTACAATCCTTCCATACACCAAATATAGTAGACATATTGCATACAGTATTTGAAAAAACAGGCCAAAACACAAAAACTTAACTATAACCACTGAACCATGAAAATGAGGTCAAGGTCAGATGACACCTGTCAGTTTGACATGTACACCTTACAATCCTTCCATACACCAAATATAGTAGACCTACTGCATACAGTATTCGAAAAACAGGCCAAAAAACAAAACTTAACTATAACCACTGAACCATGAAAATGAGGTCAAGGTCAGATAACACCTGCAAGTTGGACATGTACACCTTACAATCCTTCCATACACCAAATATACTAGACCTATTGCATACAGTATTCGAAAAACAGGCCAAAACAGAAAAACTTAACTATAACCACTAAACCATGAAAATGAGGTCAAGGTCAGATGACACCTTCCAGTTGGACATGTTGGACATGTACACCTTACAATCCTTCCATACACCAATATACATAAGTCTTAATTTTCGTCTTTTCCTAAGACTTCGAATTTCTGTCGATTCGACATTATTTTTACGATTTATTCTAAAATATTTAGTTAATATCACTTAAAGCGTGGATAACAATTTGATTTTTAAAAAGAGAAAGGGGTAAGTCAGGAATTGACAAAAGTGGTGATAAAATATGACTAAATCAAATATTGTAAATTTAGAAGTTTACTTTTTTCAAATCTTTGTGCAATATAAATTAATTGCGAGATCAATTAATATGATTGACTGATTTTTTAAAACTTGACACAGTAGCTAGAAAAAATAAAAGGGAATGGTCACTTCCGCTTGTTTTCTTCCACGAGTCATATGAATTAACTGTCTAGCATCAATTAATTGTGTAAACAAAATACATGTATAGTATCAGATCTCAAAAGAAAATTCAGTTGACAAGAAAATAATAAATTAAGACAATTGGAAACCATGAAATAAAGACGATTTGCAGTAAAAATAAGACACACAGTAGACCGAAGTGCCAAATTCTCAATTTCGGTTATTGTGCCCTGCTCAAAATTTTGATTAAAACAAAAATTCTCATATGCGTTAAGCTTATCAATTACTGACAATAATTTATAAAATAATCTTATTTGTTATCAACATTCGTAAATAATTTTTAAAAATCTTACCTTGAATAATTTGGGTAACTACTTTCTGATAAGATAAATGTACGTAACATAAATATTACGACATTAGAGCGCACGCTTCAAGCAATGTTCATTATTAATATTTCCTGCCGCCTCCGCACCGTTGCAAGAACATCTAAGTATGTATGCGTAAATCAGACTTCCTATCAAAGTTAAGTTTGAAAATGGACGGAAATACAATATAGATTCGTGACTGGATATGAATATGGAAAATAAGACAAAAGAATTAACAAATAATTCTTGAAACAATATGAACTAGGACGGATATTGTCATTTTTATATCTGAAGGTAGAATAAAAAAATTGTAAGCTCCTGTCTTAAATAAAAGAATTTCACAAGCTGACTGAATTCTGAATTTCTTTCTTTCTATAAAATGTAGTTACAATCACCTACAATATATAACCATTTGATTTTGGGATTGGGTGTAAGGGAGGAATTTTAGAAAAAGAAACAACTTTGAATTCTCCAAAAGTGGTGAAAAAAACATGATAATCAAATTTTGCTAACATAAGTTTTCTGCATTAATATTTACAAATCAAAACAAAACAATGTGATCTCAAAAAAAATATTCCGTTTACATGACACTAACTAATTGGAAACAGAAGGAAGTGCAATACTTTTTATTTCATTTCAAATAAAAATTTCAGATATTCTCAAACAACGATTTCCAGTAAAAATAAAAAAAAATCATAGTATACCTAAAAGTGCCAATTAAATAATCTCGGATATCGTTTCCTGCCTTAAGGGCATACGATACAGTTTCGATCTACAATTGATTTTTCTTTGAGATTTTGCATATTGGTAGTTTTTTCATCGATCTTATTACACCTTCATGTGCTACTTTTTTTTTTTTAGATATTTCATGTTCAATTTTCGGGATTTTTACTAAAATTTTGCAAATATCGTTTTTTCACCTATTTCGATAAAAATCAATTACTTTCTTGTTTTGAAAGATAAATACATCGGGTTTTTTTGCATAAAGAAGTTTAGTATCTCGTCTCTTACGATAAATAAGTTTTAGACGATTATATGCTACAAGATCTTTTCATTTTTTCAACATAAGCGATATATGACCAAAAAATTAGAATTTAGGCATGATACAGTAGTGTATAAAAAAAGATCTGCTATTAATAATTTAATTTAAAAATCACATACTGTTATCCTTATAATTTGCTATCGAAAGCAGTTTCGAAATTATGGGGTCCATGTGCTCATTTTTTTAGATATTTTGAAAAAAATGTTGATTTTTTAGCCATTGATACAAGTTTTGATTTTCATCGGGAAATGACGCGCCATCATAACGCAAAACTGGAAATCGCCTGATTCCGATTCCGGCGTGCGTGAATAAAAGGACTGGAATCCCTCTCTTTGTAAAAATTCCTGATCAAACTATATATTTTACAACAAATTTATTTACTGCATATTTTGTGTTAAATGTCGTGTCACCAGTGGAACATAATACTGCGGAATGCGTTGCCTCTGTCAAAATAATTTTTGTATCAATTATTTTTTTTCCAAATATTACTGGAGACAATGACAATTTAAGCCAATTATTTAACCTCTGTTTCTGTCCAAAGCAATGTTTTATATAACGTATCTGATTAGCGTTTCTCATATTTATTTCTAATTCGTATTTGCAATCTCTTTTAAAAAAGGGAATCACCATAGATTAGGAAGTCCAGAAATTAATTCTGTAAATTCAATTTTATTATAGTAATATACCTTATTTTGACTAGGCACCTGTGATGGACCACAGAAGCTCAAGCCACAGAGCTGCCTAGCGCGTCCCCGGGTGGCGGATAGGGGGACCCTCCCGTTGGGGGGTTGTCAGGTCATAATACGGAAAGTCTGATCGCGGACCATAGTGAGTAACGTGTTTGGCAAATGCCACACTCCCCGCACGCTAAAGGCCGCATCTGTAGGTTTCGAAAAAGAGTAGGCTAATGCCGCTACAGAAGGATAAATTGTCCGACCCTACCCAACCATCCTCCTCTTACAGTGGCAGTCCAAATTGGTTCTCCTTTGGGTCCTGCCCCCACCTCCTTATTTGAATTGTTTGATAAATTGAACTGGTTCTCGTCCTGAAGAAGCACGAAATATTTGCCACTGGACGTTAAACAACAATCAATCAACAAACGTTATTTTGAAGAAATGTATCAATGTGTAAACTCGGGCGATTCACTCACAAACTAAATAAAGTCCGAAATTAAATTACTGCATTTGATGTTTTGAAAACAACACTGGAATTATTAGATGATATAAATGAATCTGCGTGATACATTAAGTTGTACACTGTCACTTCCTTACGATATTCATGAATCATTTAAACTAAGGGATTTTACAATAAGATGTACTATATATCTAGATGTCACATTATCGGAATCTTTATCTATTCCAAAAAGAACAAAGCTCCCCCTTTTAGAAAAAAAACCTTTCCGCCATGAAACCCGTTAAAACGTCTGCCTTTAGGAAAGCCTAAAGCAGGTAATTTTCGTGCTTCCGTAGCACTTGAGTTCATCCCGCCATGATGGGTTTCCTGTTGCTCGTTTCTGTGTGTACGTTTTAGTATTTTGTGTTATTTGTTGTTTGTCTTTTGACTGTCGTCTTTTTTTGTGTTCCAGGTCGTGTTTTTTTTGTCCACGAATTTCCCATCTTTTGACACTTCAATCGGTATGCCTACTTTTAATTGAAGCTATGAATTTTGTGTATGATGTAACCTTGTTTCCCTCATTCATTTCCTCTAGAAAGACTTGTAACTTTGTACAAGTACCACCAGTGACATAATGTAATTTTCCGCAAAAATGAGACGTCTGAATTAGCGACGTTGCGGGAAAGGGAATAATAATTTCACGCTGATCCGCGAAAAGTTATGGTTGGACGTTAGCGACGCGATTATCTCCACTGTAACTGTATCGTATGCCCTTAAATTTGAACGTCCTATTGATTAAAGTATGAAAATTTTGCAGGAAATTTTGAAATGTAAGTTTCGAAAAATTGTGCAGAAAAACATATTCTTGTTTTTTTTTTTTTTTTCTAAAATGACCCAATGTTGTGTTTAATTTGTGACACCTGTCATATTCATTGAAATTCTACATTAAGGACGAGTGATAACTGGTCCCAGAATTAAGTCACTATAATGCATTTTTCACAACATTTTGATAAAAAGTTACAGTTTTCTTGGCTATGGGTATCCAAGAAAAAAAGATATTTTGGAAGAAATAGTAAAGTTCATGATGGATAGATCCGAACTTTTTATTATTTTCATATGTACATACTTGTATTTGGGTCTAAAAACTTAAAGAGAAGATTGTGCATGACATGCAAATACAATTTCATATTTTTGTCAACCCAACATTACAATTGTGTAACACCACCTAAGCATATCAATAACAGCACAATGATTTATGTCAAGATGTTTTTCTTATAAATATTCTGAAATGATTTTTAAAAATCTTACCCTGAATTTGTATAACTACTTACTGATAAGATGGTGGCAAGTAACAAAAAATTTACGACATTAGAGCGCACGTTTCATGCAATGCTCATTATTAATGTTTCCAGCAGCCTCCGCAACTTTGTGAGAACATCTGAGCATGCGTAAATCGACACACTATCAAAGTTGAAAATGAAGGGAAATACCCACAGATTTCTGCCTGGATACGAATAAGGAAAATAAGACCAAATGATTAACAAATAATTCTTGAAATGAGGACGGATATTGTCAGTTTAATATCTAAGAGAACAGTGCAAAAATTAACAAGCTACCGTTTTACATGAAAACATTAAATAAACTAGCTGAATTCTAAATTTCATTTTTTCTTAAATATACAGTCACAATAACTTACAGTATACATATCATATTAGTGGATAACAATTTTATTTTAGGATTGGATCTAAGGGGGGAATTAAAAAAAACAACTTTGAATTCTGCAAAAGTGGTAAAAAAACATGACTGAATCAAATTTTGATAACATAGAAGTTCGCTGCATTAATATTTACAATACACGTAAACATGGTAAACTAAGACTGCCGGATTTATTAATATGATTGACTAATTTTGTATCATCAGAAAATAGCTAACAAAATTAAAATACCAGTTTGAATATTTTGAACTTGATCTATTTCCGCAATGATAAAAACATAGCTTTAATTGCTGAATTTACAGTAAGGTTAATTTTGAAAACAAAGTTGGATAATCTTCTACCTACCCTTAATTAACCAGGATCTAAGATCACTTCCTTGCCCGCCCTCCCTTCTCAATAAAAGTGAATGTTTTACTGCCTCTAGTTTGCATGCTTGTGTCGTATAAATTGACTGTCTAGCATCAATTAATTGTGCACACACATAAAAAACCATCTGATTTCAAAAACAAGATATCCCGTTTACAAGACAATATTAACAAAAGAATGTGTAATACTTTTTAATTTCATTTAAAATAAACATACAGATATTTCCGAATAATAATTTACAGTGAAAACAAGATACACAATAGACCTAAAAGGGCCAATTATTGTCTCCTGCCTAAAAGGACCAGGTAAATGGCCCCAAAAACGAGTTTTTTTTCAAGATACATTAATTGAAGTACATTTGCCCCTTAAATTGGTATGAATATATCTATTTTAAAACTCAAAACTTAAAATCCATTTTTTTACTTTTGTGACGTCACAAGCAGCACGTGAAAACACCCAGTTTACAGAAATTTGTGCAAAATATACAGTTTCCTGTACATATCTTCAAATTTAACATCCTCCACAAGCGAGTATCAACTTTTACTTAAAAATATAAAATAATAAAGGAAAGATACTACACATATTGAAATATTTTGTTGGTACTTGCCTGTGGAGGCAGTTTAATTTATATAAATAAGACTACATTTAAAGGGAAATTTTACGTAACGTTATCTTTATCAAATGTTCAACACTAGAATTTAACAGGTTTTTTACTGCATATGACTGAACGAGACAATCATGAATAAAAAAATATTTATAAATATAAAATGTTATAAAATCGGAGACAGATGTACATATTTTAACATGTTCACAACAGCTGAGAGGCGTCTATAGCAACGGTTTTTATAACAATAAATACGTTACCACTATAAATTCTGAGTTAGTCCCTAAGCGACTTAACCAGCAGGAAAGAAAACAAAAACAAAAACTATGAGATGACCCCCTGCCAGCCTCGAACCAACTTCCCTTACAACCATCCATTCAATTTCCTGCTGCGACTGAAACCGCACGTGTTTTTTGTTTAGAAGAAATTGACACAGAGGAAACGATTTTTTAGGGTTAGGTTGCTAAGCAACCAAAACCCTTATGCCGTCGGCCGTTTGGTTAGACAATGAAGGAAACTTTGGAAATCTGGTGTTTTGTGGAAAAAGTTGGACCAGAAGTTTTTGAAACTATGTTTTTATGATTAAATATGCAAGCTTATCTAGGATTGAAGCTTAAGCAAGGCTAGTTAAGCAGCTTTTTATCTCGATTTTGGGATATGACACATGCGCAAAGAAACGAATTTTTTTGCGAATTACGACTATGTTTATATTGGAATATCATATAAGAAAATAAACATTCCGCGGTAAAATAGTCCTAATATTTGTTGTTGCTGTTGTAGTTGTTTTTTAATAGAAATGTAACTGAAACACACCGAGAAGTGTAATTGTCCAGTTATTTAATAAAAGATGTGTGTTTTATTGACGATTTCCTTTTTGTTTTGAAAGCCGTGTAAAGTATTCGCGCCTTTTAAAATGTACCAGATATCGGCGTAAGGATTTTGAATGTTTACTGTGACATTTGCACGGATATTTTCGACTCCGATCTTATTTTCAAAAGATTTAAAAGGTAAGTTCCATTTTTGTTGTGAACGTGATTGTTAACTTATACAGAACATATTTTGCACATTATTTGCTTATTCTTCTTGTAATTCAGATGGTATTTTGTGTATTTGATTAACCTTTTGACCTGATCATCGCGACTTCATTTTGTCAAACCTGTTGGTCAGTGATAGAATTGCATACAGGTTATTTGAAGTGCGATGACCCAGACTGTCAACCAAGATGGCCACCACACCCAAACTTAGTTTAACATAGGGCCATATGGAAAAATTCATTGAAAAATCTTCTTGTCTGAAACCACTTGACATATTTGAGCCAGACTTGGCAGCATTGGCCCTTAGGAGGTCCTCTTTCAGAAATATGTCCGATCACCCGGATTGTCAACCAAGATGTCTGCCACACCGAACTTTGTTAAATATTGGACCCTATAGGAAAATTCATTTAAAAATCTTCTTGTCTGAAACCGCTTAGACAGTTGGAACAAGACTTAGCAGAAATGGTCCTTAGATGGTTCTCTTTTAGAAATGTATCCGTTGACCTGGACTAAACCAAGATGACTGCCACAGCTGAAATTAGTTTGACATAGAATCCTATAGAAAAACAAGCCAAATTGACTGCAACACTTAAATTTTTAGGTCTGCTCAAGGTGAAAAGTTAAATCCAGGTGAGCGATACAGGCTCTTGAGAGCCTCTAGTTTTATACATTGTGAATAGATACCCATTTTATTTGAGACTGCCGACTTAAGTTGATGATATTTTAGAAAATTTGATCTTTATCAGGTATGTTATTACTGTCATAGTCATAGGTTGTGTTTAACAAACATAGAACTAGAACACATGCGCAAAAAATATAAACAATTCGTCATTTTTGTCAAATCTTCATTTGTACATTGGTATGGACTGATTTAGAATGCAATAATGTTGTTACTTGTTTCGATAATGCATTAAATGTGCAAATTGACATTAAAACCACGGAGTTTTTTGGTAAATTTGTTCTGTTCGTTATTGATTGATTGCGTTTCCCTGCACATGCGCATTCAGATATAAACAAATCTTTCCATTTCCCACGTGTAAAATCGCAAAAGGTAATTTGTTAGTTATGTATGTGTGTGCATAACAATTATTTTATAAACAATACTGGACCAATGAATACACTAAAAGGGCAACCCATTTATGTTATATTTTTTTGTTGTTTTTTAAAAATCATTTTTATTATTACACTATTACATCCTACAATGTATCTTACTCTTTTTAATATGCACTTAAATCAATATTCTTCTTCTTTCGTTTAAGAGTCGGACTCGTACAGAGTGTTGATTGACACTCCTAATAATTATACCCCACACAACGAAATTGCAGAGGGTATAATGTTTTTGAATGGTCCCTTCAAAGATCAGTCCATGAATAGATTTCTCAGCAAAAATATTGATCATAGGCTTTTGATATAAAGACATTTAAGTACATGTAATAACATGTATACCACACGCAACAAAGTTGCAAATGTTATAATGTTTTTTACAGGTCAGTCCATGATCAATATTTCAATAATAGATTTCTCAGCAATTGTTAATCCTAGGCTTTTGATATTTGGTATTTAGCTTAAGGTAGGGGTCCCCTATGGTGGGATACGTTTTCAGGTATGTGGATCACCTACTTCCTGTTTTACGAGTTGACTTAAACTTTTTTTCATTAAATTATTAGGGTTGAAAATTTTCATAACAGATTTCTTAGCAACTATTAATCTAAGGCTCATATTTGGCAAGCTGCTTCAGGTAGGTCCATATGTTCGGATGCGTTTTCAGGTCTGTCACTCATCTATAAATGTACGTTGTACTTCCGATTTAAGGGGTCAACTTGGAAAGGCAACAAGTCTGATTTATTTGGGGTTATGGTCTACACAACTGTCACCATGCTGTGTGACCCTGATCCTATTTTCATGCTACAGTGACTGTGAACTTAGGTCTTTTTTTCAGGCTGTGAACTTATTTAAGAATCCTGTGAAAAATGAATTTCTTGAAAAGTATAATAGAAAGGCATCTGATATTTAGTATATCGATGAATGAGATTAGGGTCTTTGCGTCCGCCATCATGTCATCATTACACTCATTGACTGTTAGAAATATTGTTTTTTTTTGTGTTTAGTCTGTTTCTCAAAGACCATGTTATCTAGAATCTTTTTAGTTGGTCTACATATTTTCTTGGTTTCTTAGTACAGTAGTCCCCCTGTTGAACGACCCCCCTCGCGAACGACCACCCGTCTTTTACGACCATAAACTGTAATCCCCAACTCCTTTTTTAAGAAAATGACCTCTCGCGAACGACCACCCCTCCAACGCGACCAGCGACCACCATTTTGTGGCCGAAAATTAATACAAATCCCTCTGATACGACCAACGAATGATCGATCATAATTTTGAGACAAACCGGAAGTGCCGGTATTATCTTTTATAATCCCGCGGTTACTTAACCCGAATAATCCAGTCGTTATATTACGATCACTACGATCACTCCATTAACTGGAGGACAATGACCGTAAGGGGGCGCTGTAATTATTCGACTTAGCGGTTACTTGGATGTTTGTAAGTCATAGGAAAAAAATCAACCAGTTTTAGGAACCAGTAACTGTGCAGTACGATGTCGTCTACGATTTTGACACTCGATGAAAAAATAAAACTAAAAGTGATCAGGCTGAACGAATAAGGTGACAGAGCGAGATTGATTGCGTCCAATTACGACATGGGGAAGACACAAATTCAGTCAATCGTAAGAAACAAAACGGAGATATTAAATCAGTGGGAGAACGGTGTTGATGGACGGAAAATAATTAATAAGACTGGACATTTTTAATGTTTTGTGGTGTTTTAACAATAAAACGTATCACAAAATACCGAAATAAATTTGATGCAATTTATTGCAATATAATGACAAGACAATTGAACTTTTTAATATTTTATTTTTTTTAATAAATGTTTTAATGATACAAATATTTTATTCATTAAACTGACATATCAGGTCTTTATCAGTTTTCATGCATCATTTTTGTCAAATGGCTACACTTCATTCTTAAACCAAAGATACACATCTACAAGTAAATATTAGTTGTTAATTGGGCACTACAAATTGCCGTACTTCAGGGATATCCCCTCAAGAAAGACCACCCCCATTATAAGACCACTTTCATGGTGTCCCTTGGGTGGTCTTATAAGAGGGGGACTACTGTAGTTAAATGCCATTCAGTGACCTGCCACATGACCATGACTTTTATTAACCTCTGATCTCACTTGAGGCCTAGGTAAACTTTTAATGCGTTTTGTGATGGTGTCAACAGGCAAGACATACTTTGAGTGGCCACACTGATGAAATTTTTTTGCAGTGATTACAGTTACATTGAATGTACATGTACAAAACGTATATTAGAGATGTGGAAGGAACTTAATTGTTTTCATTGTCTTGACTATCCATTGGGCTATGAAAATACAGGGTTGTTATAACTTAATTTCTATGATTCATTTCAGAATTTCACAACATATAGTAGCATAAAGGCAACAGATAACTCCAGGGAGAGAGAACAAGCTTTGAATATTTTGTGTAAGATTTTAACATAACTAAAGCAAAGATTTGTATAGACAATATCTGCTAAAGAACTTTATATGTTTTATTGCTCTATCTGCAGGAACGTGTTAAATGTGTACATGTAAAATTAAAAATGTTCAATAAGTTTTGAAAGAGCTATTGGTCAGAACCAGGTCCTTAGACCTTGGTTATGAGATGTACTTTACTCCTTATTCCTGGTAGTAGCTAGCACATTTAGTTATACTCCCACCTGTAAGAGAGGGGCTTTTACTGCAATCGTCTGTCGGTCCTTCAAGGACCATTTCTCAGTTTGTACTACTGATGGGATTGTTTACAAATTAGGTACATAGCTGTAGCATAATGAGTTGTACCATGCCTGCTTTCAAAGTGAAAATATTTAATTTTTATACCCCGCCACACGAAGTGGCAAGGTATTATGTTATACCCTCAGTTTCGTTTGGTGTCTGTATGTCCATCCATCCCCCCAAGGTTTCCAAATGATAACTTGAAAACTCGTCAAGGGATTTGAATGATATTTTGCACCGCTGTTAGGTACAATAAAATAAAGATTAAGTTCAATTTTCAGAATGTTCCGAAAAATGTTTTTTGAGATACATGTAGCCACTTTGAAAAATTAAATTTCATGGCATGTTGAAATTTTCTGATCTAAGAAAGATAACTCAATCTTTAATTTTAAGATAACTCAATATTTAAATTTCATGTTATTTTTTAAATAGGTCAAAAATAGTTCACATTCTTACCCTATTACCATATATATTATTACTCCTTATGATAAGACAAATCATTTGGTATCTTAGGGGGGGGGTCATGCCCCACCCCCTCAAATAACCAAATACTTAATATTCTGAAAACCATTGAGATCCCCACCCTATAACCATATATATTATTACTCCTTATGATGAGACGAATCAGTTGATACCATAGGGGGTCTGAGGGGGGTCATGCCCCACTTCATCAAATGACAAAATACTATATTGTGGCGGGGTATCATTTAATGTCCCATTAGATGCCCTATTTTTATTGATCTTTTAGTCAATATATGAAATTGTTTTTATACGACCGAAAAATTTTTGCAATCGTATTATGTTATGGCGATGTCGTTGTTGTCGTCGTTGTCGTTGTCGTCCTCTGTAGACATTTGGTTTCCGTGCGATAACTTGAGTAAACTTTGACCAATTGTTATAAAATTTTAATATGATTTTATTTGTTTAACGCTGAAAGTAAAACATTCCACTAAAAAATAGATGTTATTGATATATAATTTATTTTTAATTGCCATAAAGATTTTGCATAGAAATGAGACAAACATACATTTCCAAATGTTGTTATAATTTTTATTCACATTGTTAGTGCTGATTATTGTTAATTATATCTCAGAACAGATTACCATTAGTGTTTTCCAATGGTGCTCAAAACTCAGGATGTATATATTTTGTTAATTAAGGATATCAAATAAAGTGTTGAATATTTATATAAAATGTTTTCATTAAAACTTTGGACACCATTTATCCCCATCACATGATTATAATATATCATATAAAGATATCCACATATAAATCACACATATTATATAATCACCTAATCTACAAACATAACTGCATAACTGCAACCCCACCATTAGATGATAATCCCATGATACAAAATTGAACAAGTACGCCCTATTGAAAAAACATTACATTATTCTTGGATCATTTAAAGAAGATATGTTTACAAAACTCAAATATACAAAACTTGTCAACTTGAAAATTTAAAAAATAAGGATGCACCAAAATATATTACAATTAATGGCTACATCCTACCATGATGATATAAATACCATCTATACTGATGCATAAACAGAAATTTTCTTATTGTACCATTCGTATAAAATAATGAGATGTGGTATAAGTATACACAACACACCTCGCATAAAAAAAAGGTTTTATTCAGAAAACCACAATAAAAATAACAGCCAGCAGCCTTCAACAAGGCCAGTAAGCACTGCTTACTGTTTTGCAATTGGCCAAAGGTCAAATTAAAATGCATACAATTAAAAACTAATATTGATATAGTCAAAGAATGAACCCCTTCTTAAACAAGGAACAGAAAACATCAAAACAACAAGAACAAATAAAATCTTTGTCTGATTCCTAGCTTTAAACAGGGACAAAAAAATTGAAGTGTAACCTTCTCCCTCCATCCATCCACAGTTTTCAAGAACCATCCAAGCATTGCATGTTTGTTAATTTGCAAACATTTAATGAAAACCAATGGCTTTCTAATGTTGCCTTAATAATGATCACTTTCTCGCAGTTCATCAACCAGCATGCAATATCATGGTTACTTGACGAACCACAGTTTTTACATGCTTCATACCAGCTATATTATGCATTGTATGTAATGCATCATGTAGTAGTCTTCCAAATCATTGACTTGCTATTCACTGTATATTTTGAAACCAAAGCAATACATATGCTGTCAATTTAAAAAAAAATCAGTCACCTACCCACAGGAACATTATTATATAATAGACACTTTTTCCTCAGAGCTCGTTAACTTTCATAATTGATATATTTCCTTGTAAATAATACTGTTAATAAAAAGAATTCAATACCAAAACCTATTTTGCAATACATTGTACAAACAAAAAGCATTGAAATAATCATCAGCAATGTTTGTACAAATAAAAGTCAAATGCTAGCAACCTAACCCTAGCAGTGCTATGCACTTTGATTTTGTTACTATTACTGATATTTATTTAGAGTATATTTATATAGAGTATTATTAGACAACAGGTAATAATGGACAATTTAAATAATATTTCTAGTCCATTGTATCCCGTTTCTGGGAATGATATGATACTTTCTGGGACAGTACATTACATAACCCCTTTGATGTGGTCCCCGTCTCCAGTGCTCCTCCAGACTTGTTCGCTCAAATGTCACCTGAGAACTCCCCCGTAGTTGCAGGTCCGAGTAACACGTCTAGGGTGGACCTTGTCCAAGCTAGACAGGAGGTCCCTGTTTCGGGTTCCACCACTGTCACTCACAGTTCTTCAGGGGTTACACACAATGCACATACATATACCAGACCTGTTGATACAGTTGTCTCTACAGTTTTTCCTCCCTCGTTTTAACTGGAGTTAATTTGTTTCTATCCAAAGCAATGTTTTATATAACCTATCTGGTTAGCCTTTCTCATATTTATGTCTAATTAGTATTTGCAATCTCTTTTGAAAAAAGAGAATCACCATAGATTAGGAAGTCCAGAAATTAATTCTGTAAATTCAATTTTATTATAGTAATATACCTTATTTTGACTAGGCACCTGTGATGGACCACGGGAGCTCAAGCCACAGAGCTGCCTAGCGCATCCCCAGGTGGCGGATAGGGGGGACCCTCTCGTTTTGGGGTTGTCAGGTCATAATACGGAAAGCCTGATCGCGGACCATAGTGGGTAACGTGTTTTGCAAATGCCACACTCCCTCCACGCTAAAGACCCCATCTGTAGTTTTCGAAAAAGAGTAGGCTAATGCCGCTACAGAAGGCTAAATTATCCGATTATCCGACCCTACCCAACCATCCTCCTTTTACAGTGGCAGTCCAAATTGGTTCTCCTTTGTGTCCTGCCCCCCCCCCCCCCCCCCACCCCCTTATTTGAATTGTTTGATAAATTGAACTGGTTCTCGTCCTGAAGAAGCACGAAATATTTGACACTGGACGTTAAACAACAATCAATCAACAAACGTTATTTTGAAGGAATGTATCAATGTGTAAACTGGGGCGATTCACTCACAAACTAAATAAAGTCCGAAATTAAATTACTGCATTTGATGTTTTGAAAACAACATTGGAATTATTAGATGATGTAAATGAATCTGCGTGATACATTAAGTTGTAAACTGTCACTTCCATGCGATATTCATGAATCATTTGAAATAAGGGATTTTACAATAAGATGTACTATATATCTAGATGTCAACGTATCGGAATCTTTATCTATTCCAAAAGGAACAAAGCTCCCCCTTTTAGAAAAAAAACCTTTCCGCCATGAAACCCATTAAAACGCCTGCCTTTAGAAAAGCCCAAAGCAAGTAATTTTCGTGCTTCCGTAGCACTTGAGTTCATCCCGCCATGATGGGTTTCCTGTTGCTCGTTTCTGTGTGTTTTTTTTAGTATTTTGTGTTATTTGTTGTTGTCTTTTGACTGTCGTCTTTTTTGTGTTCCAGGTCGTGTTTTTTTGTCCACGGATTTCCCATCTTTTGACACTTCAATCGGTATGCCTACTTTTAATTGAAGCTATGAATTTTGTGTATGATGTAACAGTGTTTCCCTCATTCATTTCTTCTCGAAAGACTTGTAACTTAATACAAGTACCACCAGTGACGTAATGTAATTTTCCGCAAAAATGAGACGTCTGAATTAGCGACGTTGCGGGAAAGGGAATAATAATTTCACGCTGATCCGCGAAAAGTTCTGGTTGGACGTTAGCGACGCGATTATCTCCACTATAACTGTATCGTATGCCCTTAAATTTGAACGTCTTATTGATTAAAGTATGAAAATTTTGCAGGAAATTTTGAAATGTAAGTTTCGAAAAATTGTGCAGAAAAAATATTCTTGTTTTTTTTTTTTTCTAAAATGACCCAATGTTGTGTTTAATTTGTGACACCTGTCATATTCATTGAAATTCTACATTAAGGACGAGTGATAACTGGTCCCAGAATTAAGTCACTATAATGCATTTTTCACAACATTTTGATAAAAAGTTACAGTTTTCTTTGCTATGGGTATCCAAGAAAAAAAGATATTTTGGAAGAAATAGTAAAGTTCATGATGGATAGATCCGAACTTTTTATTATTTTCATATGTACATACTTGTATTTGGGTCTAAAACTTAAAGAGAAGATTGTGCATGACATGCAAATACAATTTCATATTTTTGTCAACCCAACATTACAATTGTGTAATACCACCTAAGCATATCAATAACAGCACAATGATTTATGTCAAGATGTTTTTTTTATAAATATTCTGAAATGATTTTTGAAAATCTTACCTTGAATTTGTATAACTACTTACCGATAATGGTGGCAAGTAACAAAAAATTTACGACATTAGAGCGCACGTTTCATGCAGTGTTCATTATTAATGTTTCCAGCAGCCTCCGCAACTTTGTGAGAACATCTGAGCATGCGTAAATCGACACGCTATCAAAGTTGAAAATGAAGGGAAATACCCACAGATTTCTGCCTGGATACGAATAAGGAAAATAAGACCAAATGATTAACAAATAATTCTTGAAATGAGGACGGATATTGTCAGTTTAATATCTAAAAGAACAGTGCAAAAATTAACAAGCTACCGTTTTACATGAAAACATTGAATAAACTAGCTGAATTCTAAATTTTATTTTTTCTTTAATATACAGTCACAATAACTTACAGTATACATATCATATTAGCGGATAACAATTTTATTTTAGGATTGGGTCTAAGGGGGGAATTAAAAAAAAAAACAACTTTGAATTCTACAAAAGTGGTAAAAAAACATGACTGAATCAAATTATGATAACATAGAAGTTCGCTGCATTAATATTTACAATGCACGTAAATATGGTAAACTAAGATTGCCGGATTTATTAATGTGATTGACTAATTTTGTATCATCAGAAAATAGCTAACAAAATTAAAATACCAGTTTGAATATTTTGAACTTGATCTATTTCCGCAATGATAAAAACATAGCATTAATTGCTGAATTTACAGAAATGGTCAATTTTGAAAACAAAGTTGGATAATCTTCTACCTACCCTTAATTAACCAAGATCTAAGATCACTTCCTTGCCCGCCCTCCCTTCTCAATAAAAGTGAATGTTTTACTGCCTCTAGTTTGCATGGTTGTGTCGTATAAATTGACTGTCTAGCATCAATTAAATGTGCACACACATAAAAAACCATCTGATTTAAAAAACAAGATATCCCGTTTACAAGACAATATTAACAAAAGAATGTGTAATACTTTTTAATTTCATTTCAAATAAACATACAGATATTTCCGAATAATAATT
Source organism: Mytilisepta virgata (assembly GCA_028015205.1). Taxonomy (NCBI): domain Eukaryota; kingdom Metazoa; phylum Mollusca; class Bivalvia; order Mytilida; family Mytilidae; genus Mytilisepta; species Mytilisepta virgata. The sequence goes on from CM051512.1 coordinate 25,796,735, forward strand.
TACAGTAAAAACAAGATACACAATAGACCTAAAAGGGCCAATTATTGTCTCCTGCCTAAAAGGACCAGGTAAATGGCCCCCAAAATATGTTATTTTTTCAACATACATTAATTGAAGTACATTTGCCCCCTAAAATTGGTATGAATATATCTATTTTAAAACTCAAAACTTAAAATCCATTTTTTTACTTTTGTGACGTCACAAGCAGCACGTGAAAACACCCAGTTTACAGAAATTTGTGCAAAATATGCAGTTTCCTGTACATATCTTCAAATTTAACATCCTCCACAAGCGAGTATCAACTTTTACTTAAAAATATAAAATAATAAAGGAAAGATACTACACATATTGAAATATTTTGTTGGTACTTGCCTGTGGAGGCAGTTTAATTTATATAAATAAGACTACATATATAGGGAAATTTTACGTAACGTTATCTTAAATTTATCAAATGTTCAACACTAGAATTTAACATGTTTTTCTCCTGCATATGACTGAACGAGACAATCATGAATAAAAAATATTTATAAATATAAAATGTTATAAAATCGGAGACAGATGTACATATTTTAACATGTTCACAACAGCTGAGAGGCGTCTGTAGCAACGGTTTTCATGTTCACGGGTGAGTGTCATATAATCACAGAACTCGGCTTGGTTTTATTAACCCTCAGAGAAGTAAATAAATGTTAAAATCATCATATGTCCTTATTTATAAAGCATACGATTATCCGACTTGACGGCAGTTTTCGCTGTTTGATAAGAGGGAAAAAAATCATTGTTTGAACCACCCTGTACCGGAAGTTTTCAGTTATATCTATACTAAATGTCAATGCACAGATGTTTTTTTTCAGAAAGAATGTCCCTTTTCCGAGTAAATATTAGTCTTGTGCCGGTTGATTGCACGAATTTACTGTTAGTATGCTTTAAATACAGTATGTTTTACAATATTACCCAAGTCCGACGCGACAACCGCAATCGCTTAAGCGTTGCTCTTCACCGTTTGAAGTATCAGAGAACGAGTTCGAATCTCTGGCAGCAGGTTTATTTTTGTTACTATAATTTTCGATTGTTTCATTTTTTAAACGTTATTGCATGATAAGAACATAAAAATAAAAAATTCAGTTAAGATTAATCTTAGAATTGAAGGTAGTACTTCAATGATATTTTAAGCCCAATGATTTTCTTATAAAAATAAAAAAAAACCATTAATGATTGGAACGTATCAGTCAGTAGTTCGAAACTGCACATTTATTTTCATTCTTTATCTAATTTTAGATTATTTTTACCAGAAACAGTATAAAATGGTAAATGTTTAAATAACGAAATAAACTGAAAATGTATTATTAGAATTGACCGTATGTGTGTATATAATGACATAAAATGGTTTCAAAAAATGTCAATAATTTTCTTATAAAATTCCATAACCATTAATTCTGCATTATTTCAGAATTAATATTAAAACATAAGAATTAACTTACTAAAGAATTTCTATTTTAAGAAGTTGTAGGGATGTCTGTCATTGAAATGTGAAGATCTTTGAAAAGTAATTCGTATGTAACTATTAATTTTAGAATGTCAGCCCCTAAATGGTATTCCTGTGTTTTGTGCTCCGAAAGACCAAAAGTAAATGATAGACGGAAACTTGCCAGTGAACAGTTCAAACCTATAAGAAAATTTTTACAGTGAAAATTTTTAACGCACAAGATCTAAATCGTGATAGTTCAGTTATATGCGGAAAGTGCAGGGTAAGATGCCACAAAGAAATCACACAGAATGGTGATGGATGCAGTTCAAAACAGAAAGCCACAACGACTTCAGATTTGGCTATTGATTATGTTCCACCTGATAAATATAAACGACAGTCCTCTGGATCGTTTTGTCAATCGCCTCCAAGTATTTCCGTACCCATACCATCTGCCGGCGGAAGTCATTCGCAATGTGTTGTATGCAAAAGACGGGGGCCAAAATTAGTTGTTGTACACACAAATGCAAGGTTCAATTTGTTTCTGGAAAAGCTGATTATCTTGTCAAAAGGAGCAAGATGTTGCCCTGGTCATTTGTTGATGGATACGTTATCGCCCGAGGCATTTGAAAAAATATCAGAGACACGCTCTTCTACAGATTTTAATCGTTCGGGTGTTGTTCAGCTTATATCACAAAACAGAGACATTGCCCTAAGCAATAGTAATCGTAGAATAGATTTTGATAAAAGCAATAGTCTTTCAGATTCGCATATTCTCAACCTTACATGTCTACCGAAATCAGACTTTGATGCTTTATGTTCAATAATACAGGAAACTAACGTGCGAGATTCTCGGACACGAACCATAAGAACATACATTGGATTATTCTTAACAAAACATAAAACTGGATTATCAAATCGACTTTTAACCACAATTTTTAATTTGGGAAAGGATTCTGTTCGTCGTACAGTTGCTTCAGCTAGGAAATATTTAATGGACTGCTTCGTTCCATTGAACCTTGGATTTCAGCACGTGTCTCGTGAAGACATCATTAATGATCGTACAAGACCATTGGCACCAACTCTTTTTGGAGGTGGTATGAATCCAGCCATTTTAGTGGTAGATGGTACATAAATATACATTGAAAAAAGTGGTCAGTTCAAATTCCAACGATGATTTTATAGCATGCATAAACACAGACCTCTGGTAAAGCCTATGGTATTTGTTTCGACCACCAGGTATATTAAAGTGTCATAGGACCATATTACAGCAATGTCAAAAATATTGATGCCAAGATCTTAAACCACATCTTTAAGAACAATTTAGAAGAAATAAGACAATGGTTAACTGCAGATGATATATTAGTTGTTGACCGGGGATTCCGTGATTCAATAGACTTGTTGAATGACCTAAGCATAAACACGGAAATGCCTTCATTCTTGGAAAAGGGAAAAACAACTATCTGTTGAAAACAGTAATACAACGAGGTTAGTCACTAAAATAAGATGGGTCGTCGAGTCCGTAAATGGCCGAATCAAACAGTGGAAGTATTTAGATACAATCTTGCCTAACAGTCAAATTACATATGTCGGCGATTATGTTAAAATCGTATCTGCTATTATGAACAAACACTGGAAACTCCTCAGCATTGGTAATCACAAAGACGACGAACAATTAGGGGTAAAAATGGTATACCTATCGAAACAGAAAAACACTTTGTTGGAAAGGATAACAAATGAGGGCCTTGACAAACGTCCTAGTCGCTGGACGAAAATAGAAGCATCCGATTGTGCAGCTGATTTCCCCAGACTTTCGGAAGAGGATATAAGAAACATTACCCTTGGTGTATACCAGTTAAAAATTGCACGTAGCTATACACAAGAACACTTCGATAGTGAAGAAAACTATGAAGTTTTAATAAGCAAGGATGATGAATTCCTTTTAAGTGGTAAAATACAGAGCAGACACACCTCTTCAATAGGATATAGACTATGAGTCCACTATGATGAATGCTTGGTGTGCTCTTGTTATTGTCAGTGTAAAGCAGGATCGCGTGTAGTTGGAACATGCTCCCATGTCACGTCCTTTATTTGGTATCTTGGTCTAGGCAGATACATCGATAATTCATTTGATTTATCAAGAGACTGGAGCAAATACCTATTGGACGCAAAAACACACCCGACCCAGAAGCAGTAGATGAAAGTGAAAACGAGGGAGTCGCTGAAGAATAAACTGTATTTAATGTATTTATATTGCAAAACAAACTCCTGTAATGTTTAAGTATAAAGATAACCTCATTGGTATAAAAAGCTATTATTATTATACCCTAAGGAACGAAGTATAATGTTTTTGACCCGTCAATCCTATTCTTGTGAACGCAACTCCCCTGAAAAAACACAACAGAATTTCATGCAACTTGTAACTTGTAGTTAATAGGGCCATACTATGTAGATGTGCATATTGGTAGGAGATTTCGATTCAATTTATTTTCTAAGAGTTATGCCTCTTTGAACTTAGGTTTTGCCCAAAATATACTAGTGAAACAGATTGTAAGCGCAGCCCCTCTGAAACCACACAACCAAATTTCTTGAAACTGTAGTTAATAAGGACATACTATGCAGATGTGCATATCGACTGTAAATTATGATTCAATGTTTTTCTAGGAGTCATACCCCTTTGAAATTAAAATACAAAATATATTAACATACAATTATAGGAGAAGTTAATTTGTGAATGCACAAAACTTTTGGAAATCTCCAACGTGTGCATGTGTTTCAATTTATCTTCCTCTATTTAATTTATCAGTCCATCTATTTCCAGTTTCAATAAAACAAGAGTATGCTTTTAATGTCTCGTTTAGTACAATTAAACCTTCCTTCTAAACTTATTAGATGTCAACAATGTCAAAATTTTACTTTTTGGTTATAGTTTGTAGAAAATGTATCTCAGTTATGCGTGCTTCTAACGTTAACATTTGACATATACCTTCCTAGAGTTATTCCCATATCTGTTTTAAAATGTTAATTTGGAGGTTTTCTTTTAATTTATTAACTAATGTGTTGAAATACTGTAAAAACTGCCCAGTTAAAACCTGTATTAATGACCCTTTTCAGACACATAGTATTGTATTAAATAGACAATTTATAATGTATTTTAAGTCATTGTTTAATAAAAGTACTGTAATTTTAATAAAGGTGTCATAAAATGAGTATTTTTATATAAAGCCTGCATTATGTCCTTGTACAGTTGTATTGGGTCTCGATCAGCGTATAGGACCGGGGCAATACGACCGACTCGAACACAATACAGGCTTTATATGAAAGTACCCATTTAATAACACTATAATATAATGTTACATGCAAAGTGTATTTCATGTTTCATGTTGAGTGTCATTACACAAAAGATATAGTGAAAATGCAGATTCGTGACGACGGAAATGGTGTAATTTTATATCAACATACATGTACATTTACGTAATGGACAAAATTGATATATTAAATATATTTAAAAAATACTTTTCGCATGTCTTTTATTAATTATTAAACTAACGCAAAGCCAAAACACGTCCGATATTAACATGTTATTAAGACGCCAAAGCATAGAATGCAGGCGATATTATCAACAAAATGAACACAGAGTGAATCGTTTGATTCTGTTTCAATAGAATGGAGACAAATTTATTGTATTTTCAGCTTTGCAGACGAAAATGTTAGTTTTCCTGTCGCAAATATCTGTTTACCTAGCTCCACTGGGTAACCGCCAGGTAAACTCAATCAGTGACAGTAAAACCTACGATTTACCCCCGCAAAACTTCAAATACAATACAGTTATCTCCTAAATCGAATTATTAAAAGAATCACTAGCAACTAGTTCATCAAAGTTTTTTCAAGAAAAATGGCACAAGCAGGTATAAATTTCTAGTTATAGGTAGAGAACCATTCTGATTCTGACAAAAAGTATTCTGAAGATGAAATAACAAACATGTTAGATTTTCTCATAGACAACATATTTGTTGAATTTGGCGGTCTAATTTTTCAACAAACAATCGGCATTCCAATGGGGACCAACTGTGCTCCTCTCATCGCCGATCTGTTTCTGTACTCATATGAAGCGGACTTCATTTAAGGGTTACTACATGAAAACAAAAAGAAACTAGCCCAATCTTTTAATTTCACTTTTCGTTATATAGATGACGTGTTGTCGTTAAATAACGACAAATTCCAAGACTTTCTACATCTAATCTACCCCAGTGAGCTTGAAATTAAGGATACTACAGATACACCAAAGTCCGCTTAATATTTGGATTTGTTTCTTGAAATAGACAATGAGGGACATTTGAAGACAAAACTTTATGACAAACGTGATGATTTCAACTTTCCTATCGTTAATTCCCCCTTCTTGAGTAGCAATATACCAGCATCGCCTGCATGTGGCGTCTACGTTTCTCAGCTTATCCGATTTTCAAGTTCATGCGTGAGTTACCCTGACTTTCGACAAAGAGGATTATTGCTGTCACAAAAGCTTCTTAAACAGAGTTTTATCAGGGATAAGTTGATGTCATCACTTAGGAAATTTTGCGGTCATCACGAATTGATTGACCATTACAATGTTCCAATATCTAAGATGATGTTGGATATGTTCCCACTTGCTTCTTAGGTATATTTGTCCTTTTTATATAAATACCTTTTTGTTATTAACATTCGTAATGATTTTTAAAAAAATCTTACCTTAAATGTTTTGTGTATCTTCTTTCTGATACTATCAGTAACGTACATATTACCACATTAGAGTGCAAAATTGATGCAGTGGTCAATATTACTGTTTCCTGCAGCCTCTGCAACTTTGGAAGAAAATCTGCGCATGCTTAAATCAGATTTCCTGTCAAATGTTAATTTGACATCGTAGGAAAGTACAATGTAGATTTATGATTTTAAATGAATAAGGAAAATGAGATGATAAACAAATAATTCTTGAAATAAGGACGGATATTTTCATTTATATGTGGGAAGGAGGAATATGAAAAGACATTGACTTCTCAAAAAGTGGATAAAAAGCATGAAAGAATAAAATTTTTATAAATTTACAAGTTTGTTGCATTTATGTTTTCAATTTTCTTTATATTTTAAATTAACAATGCCTGATTAATTAAAGTGATTGATGGACTTTTGTTACGCCAAAAATACCAGATTGATTCATTTTGATCTTTATCTTGTGACATTTCTGCAATGTTAAAAATATAGGATTTATTTCCAAAGTTATAGTAGTTGTATATTTTGAAATTAAATTTGGACAATCTTATATCCCTCTAAAAGAGGACAAATATACCTAGGTGCTAAACCAAAAAACCCACAATCCATAAGACGGACAAACTCGGGAAGGCAAAAGAACAACCATAAGCACAACAAATAAACACTGAAAACTAAGAAACAATGAACAACATTAAGTCCTATAAAAACCAGGATGGAACTCTGGTGCTCCAGAAGGGTAAGTAATTCCTGCTCCGTATACGGCACCCATCGTGATTTTCAACAAGTCAATCCGGTGGTAGTCACAAATCGCAGGAAATACATTAAGTGTTACAACAGAGGGAACAGGTCCAACATCATCTTCGATATTGGAAAAGAAAGAATAATCATCTACTCCGCATAAAACCAGGTTCGTGGAGGTCAAAGTTGTTTAAGGATCCAATATTACTTTCTTTCTTACTCCTCAGTAAAAATGAATGGGTACTCCCTCTTGCCAGATACCAATCATTTCTACATCCCTTGAAAATACATGTACCATGTCGTAATGATTTTTTAAAATTTTTTACCTTAGATGTTTTGTGTATCTTATATCTGATACTATCAGTAACATACATATTACCACATTAGAGTGCAACATTCATGCAATGTTCAATATTACTGTTTCCTGCAGCCTCTGCAACTTTGGAAGAAAATCTGCGCATGCTTAAATCAGGTTTCCTGTCAAATGTTAATTTGACATCGTAGGAAAGTACAATGTAGATTTATGATTTTAAATGAATAAGGAAAATGAGATGATAAACAAATAATTCTTGAAATAAGGACGGATATTTTCATTTATATGTCTGAAGGAGGAATATGAAAATACATTGTGTTCTCAAAAAGTGGAAAAAAGGCATGAAAGAATAATTTTTTTTTAAATTTACAAGTTTGTTGCATTTATGTTTTCAATTTTTTTTATATTTTAAATTAACAATGCCTGATTAATTAAAGTGATTGATTGACTTTTGTTACGCCAAAAATACCAGATTGATTGATTTTGATCTTTATCTTGTGACATTTCTGCAATGTTAAAAATATAGGATTTATTTCCGAATTTATAATAGTTGTATATTTTGAAATTAAATTTGGACAATCTTATATCCCTCTAAAAGAGGGCAAATATACCTAGGTGCTAAACAAAAAACCCGCAATCCATTAGACAGACAACTCGGGAAGGCAAAAGAACAACCACAAGCACAACAAATAAACACTGAAAACTAAGAAACAATGAACAACACGAACTCCTATAAAAACGGGGATGGAACTCGGGTGCTCCAGAAGGGTAAGTAATTCCTGCTCCATACACGGCACCCATTGTGATTTTGTTTCTTGAAATAGACAATGGGGGACATTTAAAGACAAAACTTTATGACAAACGTGATGACTTCAACTTTCCTATTGTTAATTTCCCCATTCTTGAGTAGCAATATACCAGCATCGCCTGCATTTGGCGTCTACGTTTCTCAGCTTATCCGAATTTCAAGTTCATGCGTGAGTTACCCTGACTTTCGACAAAGAGGATTACTGCTGTCACAAAAGTTTCTTAAAGAGGGTTTTATCAGGGATAAGTTGATGTCATCACTTAGGAAATTTTGCGGTCATCACGAATTGATTGACCATTACAATGTTCCAATATCTAAGATGATGTTGGATCTGTTCCCACTTGCTCGTTAGGTATATTTGTTCTTTTTATATAAATACCTTTTTGTTATTAACATTCGTAATGATTTAAAAAAAATCTTACCTTAAATGTTTTGTGTATCTTCTTTCTGATAGTATCAGTAACATACATATTACCACATTAAAGTGAAAAAATCATGCAATGTTCAATATTACTGTTTCCTGCAGCCTTTGCAACTTTGGAAGAAAATCTGCGCATGCTTAAATCAGATTTCCTTTCAAATGTTAATTTGACATGTTTGTCATTATGTACGTAGGAAAGTACAATGTAGATTAATTTTATGATTTAAAATGAATAAGGAAAATGAGATGATAAACAAATAATTCTTGAAATAAGGACGGATATTTTCATTTATATGTCTAAAGGAGGAATATGAAAATACATTGAGTTCTCAAAAAGTGGAGAAAAAGCATGAAAGAATAAAATTTTATAAATTTACAAGTTTGTTGCATTTATGTTTTCAATTTTCTTTATATTTTAAATTAACAATGCCTGATTAATTAAAGTGATTGATGGATTTTTGTTACGCCAAAAATACAAGATTGATTCATTTTGATCTTTATCTTGTGACATTTCTGCAATGTTAAAAATATAGGATTTATTTCACAATTTATAGTAGTTGTATATTTTGAAATTAAATTTGGACAATCTTATATCCCTAGGTGCTAAACAAAAAAACCCGCAATCCATTAGACAGACAAACTCGGGAAGACAAACGAACAACCACAAGCACAACAAATAAACACTGAAAACTAAGAAACAATGAACAACACGAACTCCTATAAAAACGAGGATGGAACTCGGGTGCTCCGGAAGGGTAATTAACATCATCTTCGATATTGAAAAAAGTTAAATAATCATCTACTCCACATAAAACCAGGTTCGTGGAGGTCAAAGTTGTTTAAGGATCCAATATTACTTTCTTTCTTACTTCTCAGTAAAAATGAATGGGTACTCCCTCTTGCCAGATACCAATCATTTCTACATCCCTTGAAAATACATGTACCATGTCCAGAGCATGCTCAAGTGATTTGTCGTTGTTGGCTATTTGTCAACTTAAATACTGTTCAGCATTCATGAATTCTATAATGATCACCAGCATGCATTCTCTATTTTCTGGAATATTGGCGGAAATGAGATTTACAAGTATACCGATTTTTAAAAGCGTACACTAAAAACGTTGAATTTGAATCAACCTCCCTCTAGCATGCGTTTTGTAAACTCGTGAAAAATGTTGACAATTATGGACGGGTCGATCGACCCCTTAGACAAGTTCTTATTGGTCAAAACTTAAAACTTCTTCTCTTCTGAAACCGTAAAGCCAAATGAACTGATTTTTGGTATGGAGCATCTATGGAAGGTCCTTTACAAACTTTGCATAAATCTTTCTAGTCAGTGAAACAAAATGGCCAGAAGAAACCTTTATATGTTCTGATTGGTCGAAATTTAAAACTTCTCCTCTGAAACAGTTTGGCTAATGAACTTATACTTGGTATGAAGCATTTATATAAGATCAAAGATTCCAGAAATCAATCTAGTCTGTCAAATCAAATCAAAAGTTTGTGACTGCAAGGTGGGCGATACAGGCTCAGCCCACTGAGCCTCTTGTTCATTAAGTCAGGGGTAAACTTCATAAAATTCAAACAGAAAATAGGAGTTCAAGCTATATGTTTTAGCATTGATTAGCTGTTGACCATTGAAAGATACTTATCTATACAAAGTATATTTCAAATGTTAACAAGATATATTGAGCCCATCGAAGTCGACATGTTTTTTTTTAATTTACCCGAAAATTGCTAAATTTGTGATTTTTCGTGCATATTTGATTTTTTTATGGACAAGGCGACATAACTCCAGAACAACATCTGAATTTAATAAGGTAACAGTATAGAGGAGCCTCAGGAAATTTCAGTCCAGTGAGTCTTTTTAGCAATTTCAAAAATTTGATCACAGATACAAAGAATTTGGCACCATTTTTACCTCTTTATTAACGATGATTTAAGTTTTGTTTAGAATAATTATGAATATTTACACTGGAAACAATAAGAAAAATGTTTTCCTGTACTTATTAATAAAGCTTCATTTGTTTAAGGATGTTCGCTGGTCATGTATTTGACTTTTTGTCAGATGTCTGGTTTTATCTGGTTTGAATGCCATAAATTATTTTTCTCGCTAACACCCATTTTTCTTTTCATAAATCTTTTGCATACAAAATAATAAGCCATTTGTAAATATCTTATAAATCCTTGTTATTATTTAATGGTTTTTGAGAAATTAAACTTGTCAATGATAAAGCTATGTAAAATCAAGAGTGCATATTGTTCCCGCCAAATTTTCAATGGCTTATATCTCGAAAATAAGCACACGGCCCTACATTTGTTTTCGCTCTTTTAGTTTCTTTATTAATCCACTATCAATATTTACCAGTGTTATGAAAAGCTTTTAATTTTGAAACTGAGTAGCGAAAATCCTTAAGTAGAAAGGCTAACTGTTCTACTTCTTCTGCGTAAACACCAAAATGGAAAACAGGAGAAGTCAACGACATACCAATAAATCACCATAAAGAGAGAATTCGACCGGAGACAAAAAATAACAAAAAACAGCACATAACAAAAACACAATAGAGATTTTTGGTGCAGATACTGAACAGTGGTTTGGTAAACCATGTTTTATAGATATAACCCGTTATCTATCCCGACATTATGGTATATAAAACATATTCTTAAAGCCAATACCGTATTATCATTAACCTGATGTGACAGTGTCAATTTATTTACATAAAATGTGAATTAAGCTTTTGTGGATGATGACAAAATTCTTTCTTGACTAGTTGTTGTCTCAACGTGACATGTTCGCGATTCTGACCATATACTATAAAATTCACGAGTTGCCTAAATTGTTAGCGATCTGTATGAATAATGGTAATAGAATTGATGTCAGTAGAATGCTTAAACATTGTTCACATGAATGTTTGGATTTTGTGTAAAGAATGAATTCACCACCTCCCTTTTAGAATTATAAACAGCATACTGAGACCCCATAGGGGTACTGCCCTTAGTCATCTGTACAAAGGCCCATACCCGGAAAAAAATAATCACCTCAAGAACAGTAATTCTGTTTCAAAACAACGTAAAAAGTAGTTGTCTAAATAAGTGATCCCCCAAAAAATATCTAGAACAAAAATTATCTCGAACAATAACTTGAATGATCATTTATATTAAAATACCCACGGCTGAAATATTTGTATAAATACTATTAATTCCACTTCAACTGGGCATAATTCTTCCTAAAATTTTTGCACACCCAAAATATCACATTGTTTCCCGACCCTCAAAAACCAACTAAGAAATATGTACCACAAAAATACTTTCAAATTCTCAGATTTCTGTATTGTGACTTAACATCCCCTCTCCCAACCAAAAGAGTCCCAACTTGACGGATAGCGTAGACTCTAAAGACAAAATAATAATATTTAACGAATGTCGGTTATTGGTTTCTCTTTTTAGCTCACCACGGCCAAAGGCCAATTGATTTTTGTCATCACTTGGCGTCCGTCGTCTGTCCGTCCATCCGTCTGTTAACTGTTCACATTTTAATCTTCTCCTGTGAAATCACTGGGCCGAATGGACTTAGACTTAGCAGAAAGCATCTATGTAAGGTTTGTTATACAGTTTGCTCATTTCGTCCCGATCAGACAACAAAAATGGCCACCATAGGCGATTATTGATTCTGATTGGCTGAGTTTTCAAAAATCTTCTCCTCTGAAACTGCATGGCCAAATGGAACAAAACTGGACAGGAAGCATATATGGGAGGTCCTTTATAAATTCTCATTTCGTCCCAATTGGACTACACACATGGCCATCATGGGCAGTTCTTGTTTCTGTTTGGCTGATATGAAAAAAATCTTCTCCTCTGAAATCGCTTGACCAAATGGAACGAAACTTGTCAGAAAGCATCTTTGGGGTGTTATTTTCGTCCGGGTCGGGCAACACACGTGGCAGTCGTGGGTAATTCTTTTTTCTCGTCGGTTGATTAAAAATATTCTCTGAAACTTGCTTGGCCAAAACTATGAGCCAAACGTGACAGGAAGCATCAATAAAAGTCTTTTATGATATTAATTGTTTCATCCTGATTGGATGACAAGCATGGCTGCCATGGGAAATTCTTGTTTCTGATTGGCTGATATAAAGAAATCTTCTTCTCTGAAACCGCTTGGTCAAATGGAACGAAACTTGACAGGAAGTAGCTGTGGGAGGGTTTTTACAAAGTTTCCTCATTTTGTCCAGATCAGGCGACAAACATGGCTGCCATGGGCAATTATTTTTTCTGATTGGTTGATTTAAAAAAATACTCTGAAACTGCTGGGCCAAGTAGAGCCAAACTTGACAGAAAGTGTCTATGGAAGTCCTTTATCTCTAATTTTGGCTGCCATGGTGCTTTTGTGCAAATCAATGTGGTCACAAGCATCGGACTTAGGTTAAAAAAAGACCCTATGGGAAATACATGCAAAAATCTTCTGGAGAACCGCTGAAATTTAGAATATGTTGACCTTAGGGGTAGAAGACCTTGATGCTGAAAAATTTGGGGTCACTAAAAGGCTTACCGCACTTCATAATGATAGGGAGAAGTGACCACTTTTTGAGGTACATCAATAAAAATGGCTTTCATGCCAGGTGAGCGATATAGGCTCAGCCCTCTGAGCCTCTATTTTTCAAAATTTTTTCTGACTTCAGAAGAAAAGCTTACTACAGTGCAACCGTTGATCGATCATGTAAGGCAAATTTCTCAATATCTTTTTCAACCACTTGAAAACAGCTGCCGATGAAAGAATGGTGAAGTCGAAACATAAATATTCAGGAATCAGACAATATCTAAAAGACAAACCAACTATGGGTACGGTGTTAGCAGACACTTTAACTGGTTACACATACATTTGTTTTGTTTATCTTGGTAAAAAAAGAACAGTGTTTAATGATATAAGCAAAGGTTTAGCTTCAGTTGTGTAAAGTCTAACATCAGGGTTATTTTATCAGGGTTATCGCTTATTTATTGACAGCTTTTATACAACCTTACATTGAGGAAATTATATTTTCCGTAAAAAAATTATGTTATTGGTGCTGTCAGAAAAAATAGTTCCGCCATGCCTCAAGTTTTCAAAACAGATCATAAATGGAAAAATACTGTGCATAGTGGAGACTTTCGTTGGCAATAGAGAAGGTTCTTTCGTATATGTTCAATGAAAAGATTGTAAAGTTGTTACAGTAATTTCGCCAATACATCAATGTTCTAAATTAAACACATATAGTAGAACAGTTCAGGGTAGGGTGGCTTGGAAAAAACAGTTAATTAAACAACCTATTGTAATTAATTAATTTAATGAAGGCATGTATGGTGTGGACAAATCCAATCAATATTTGAGCAGGTACCCTTGTTATCAGAAAACTAAGTTTCACTGGTGGAAAGTCTTATTTTTTCATTGTCTATATATAATGATTGTGAACTCATATGTAATCTTTAATGAATTTAGAACACAGTTCCCATCTGAGCACTTTAGACAACTTGAATTTAGGGAATCAATAGTTTGTTCGTTATTTGGTTTTTCAGGTGTACTTTTTTCTGATGCCCAAATTCAATGCCTACTTCAGTTCAGGGAAAAACGTGTAGAATGTAATTACTGTTATGCAATCAGCAGAATAAATAATGAACCACTTACCCACAATAAAACAAAATTTTTTTGTCAGACTTGTAATGTAAATCTTTGTTTAAGTCAAGATAGAAATTGCTTTGCCTTATGGAACAGTGTTGAGTCAAAGTGTGTAAAGGATTGGGATAAAAAGCATAGCAAGAAAAGGTGAAAATGAGTTTTCTTAGATAAAATAGTTTGCTTTTAATTAATATCATTTTATGTTGCTTTTTGGAACTTTTTCAGTCTTGAAATATATGGTAGCTATAGAAAATAATGCTAGTATATTTATTTACAGCTTTCAGCAAATAAATTTGATTGCCTAGTAACAAAATAAAAGAAAGTTACCACAAAATTTTAGTTTGGAATTTTAGTTTTGACAATTTCTCATGGTTGCCTAGTAACGAAATAAAATAACTTCAACAAAAAATTTCTACAACTATTCGACTGTTTTATAACTTTCAGGATATGCTTCAAAATATTTTACCATAAACAGACCTATTTCCAATTGTAAACAAAAACAAATCCTTGGCACATTTTGATTTTGATAAAAATATAGTTAGAATTCAAGTTGTAAGTGAAATTTGATGGGTTCCCATATTAACAGTTGTCAAGGGTATGAAAAATGAATTTGCAAATGCTAGGGTATAGGGCTTTTACATTGTATACAATAAATGTTTTTATCTTTTAAACTGAATTTTTTCTGTGTGATCAATTGTCCAACCCTAATTTTTCATGATTTTTTGTCAAAAATGTGCAAACAGTAAAGAGTTAATTCTGGTCGAACTCTATAGGGATTCTATGCAGTGTGTATGACTTACAATTAAGCAGATTCTATGCGATTACAACATTGAGAGGTAACGTTACACGTGTCAATAATGTTACACTATTTAGACTACTACATGTATAATTGTGTCGGAGCATGATGTGTAAGATGTAAGCTAATCTAGAATCATGAAAAAGATGGGTTTTTCACATCCCTGTAAAAAGGTTTTAACCAACACTTGAACAAACCACAAAAATTGCGATTCTCTTTAATCAACTGGTACATGTAGACTATTCCAAAGTAGAATTCTTGCACCTAAAAAGGTCACTATTTAAACTACTACATGTATAATTGTGTGTGTAAGATTTAAGCTAATCTAGAATAATAAAAAGGTGGGTTTTTCACATCCCTGTATAAAGGCTTTCACCAATCCTTGAACAAACTACAATCAGCTGGTAGACTATTCCAAAGTAGAATTTGTTGTACCTAAAAGATCAATATTTAGACTACCATAATTGTGTCGAAACCATGATGTGTAAGATATAAGCTAATCTAGAACAATGAAAAATGTGGATTTTTCACATCCCTGTTAAGGCTTTCACCAACACTTTAACAAATTAAAGAACAATGCGATTCACTTTAAACAGTTAATAGACTATTCCAAAGTAGAATTTTTTTTGACAGAATATCAAATGCACTCTCGAGTTCGTGCAACATAATAGCCAGCTCGGAGAAATGCCCAACAATATTCATGCAATAAACCAATAATACATAAGTCGGAAAAGCTCAGAGAATTTTTAAAAAACCCATATTCTCAGATATTTTAATATTTGTTTATGAATCCGTATTCATCATATTACGTGTCTAAAAATATGCGTATTGCATGAATAAGCTTTTCGCCTCAAAGTCAAAAGCATTTTTTTTTATTGTATTCACATGAAATACAGGCTCTTACGAAAAAAAAATGTCCATACTGTTCAAATGATTTTATTAATTTTTAAACAAGAGTCCTATTGACAAAGGATGCCCGTACTTTAGATACAATTGGTGAAGGTGTTATTGATCCAGGTGGGTAAACAAATGCTTGATCTAACAATCTGCATAATCCTGTTGTTGCTTGATAATCTATATGCATGCAGTCGGCATAGAATTCAATAATGCAAAGTTTTACACATTCGTAAAATCCGGAAACCATCCGTTCAGAAATATACTCTGTACTTGTATAATACATTCCGGTTACACCATGTTTGACGTAAATAAGTCTCTTTTGATACGCTGAAAAAGATGTATCAGTATAAGAGAAATATCTTCTCTCTGGAAATATACATACCATATAGTTACAATTTATATATGAAATAAAGTAATGGAAAATACCATCAGAAGAGATAGCATGTTTTATTAATAGTTTATATTAGTGTTTCAACAAATTATGTCGTTTCAGAAATAATACAGGCCGAAAGCATGGAAAATAAAACAATTACCAAGTCCATTCTACAGCAGGCTCTAATGCCAAAATAACAATTTTGAGAATCTATTTCTCCTATGATTTTCGACAAAAACCTCAAGAAAATGCCGTTGCTACACAGTTTGTTCACATGAACGTCATTTCGGAACTTTTTTAGTTTATCTTTCCGATAAACGTAAAATCTGCGAATAGTGGTGGGCAAATTGCACATGACTTTTTAATCCCCGTGGGAATTAAATAATGTTTAACCTATGGGCTGAGAAGTGTGGAAATGAGCCAAGAATGGGAGAAAAAACAATAACCAGTTAATTCTACAGCAAGATAAAATGCCAAAATAACAAAATAAAAAGGGCGTAAAAAACCAACTTAGGACAGAACTACATATATGCGTATGGGGGCTGCGCTTAAAATTTCGAAGGACGCATTTCAGTTTAACAAAATAACAAACAATCATTTGAGCATATAAATCTAAATCAATTAAAATTAGATCTCCGCACTTCACTTGCTTCTTGTTTTCGACCAGTTATTTTCATCCAACAAAATTCCGTTGAATGTCTCGTTAGGGTAGCATGATTTCATATTATCAATTCCTATAGAATGTGAATAGCTAGTAAAAACGGGTTTCGGGTAAAGTTGAAAATGGCGAGTTCCATGATCGATAGCGTATTCAAAAATATATTACCAATTGATCTTTGCTCTTTGTTTAACTGATTGATATCAAGTTTTGGGAATATATTTTTGACGTTAAAAAGATAACCCAATTCCTTTCAAACTTTTAGCCCATCAGTGACGTCACGAAGTTTTTCGCGAATTTTGCAGACGAAATTTCCCGAACTTTTTGGTTTTCACCTGTGCATTGAGAATATTAAATATTTTATTCATTAGACTGCATTAGAATGGGAATAACCGTGTTGTATTTGATGTGGTGCATGGGTAATGTTGATTTGTCTGTCACAAATATCCGTTAACCTGGCTCCGCAATTTGAGATGTGACTGTTAGGATATCAATTGTGATATTTTGGTGTTTTCTTAAAAAAAAGATTCAATTTGTTTTGTTCGAAAACATTTAAAACTAGTCGAAGCAGCCCCACTGCATATCCCCGCGCTACTCTTGTGTTTTTAAAATCCATACAATCCAAACTAGTGCTGTTGCCATAGTGATTCCAAATATATATGGTTGCCAAGTAGAGATAAAAAATAAAGTATTCTTTCAGGAAATTTACTAAAATTCAAATCACATATTTTGAAATTCAACTGATCTAGATTAGATTTAAGCTAATATGATCACAAAAAAAAAAAAAAAAAAAAAAAAAAAAAAATAATAAAAAAAAATCTATAGTTTCTAAGTAAAATTCCCAAAAATAATAGTCTTAGATACTTTCAGGAAATTTACTGAAATTGGAATCACATATTTTTGAAATCAATACTATCCAAACTAGTGCTTTTGCTATGGTGATTCAAAATTTATATCGTTGCTAAGTATAATCACAAATAAACTAGTCTTTGAGTCTTTCAGGAAATTAACCAAAATTTGAATCACATATTTTTGAAATCCAAATGATCCTGACAAGTCTTAAAACTAATATGATAAAAAATCTTTAATTGCTAAGTAAAATTCTAAAAAAAAATAGTCTTAGACCCTTTCAGGAAATTTACCAAAGTTTGAATCAAATATTTGTGACATCCAGATGATCCCAATATGTGTTTCTGTTCATGTGATCCAGAAAATACATGGTTTTTTTGTCAAAAATCCAAAAAATAATGGTCTTTGAGACTTCCAGGAAAATTAAGCAAAGTTGGAACCGAATCTTAAAACAATTCCGAAACCTTTAGCACAATCTACATTAGTGGTACCATTACTGAGCATTCAAATTCCGAAACATTTGGCACAATCTACATAGGGGGCAAATGCTGAGACAACTTTCAGTTCCATATTCCAAATAACGTGGGAGGAGTTGCACGACAAAGGAATAATGTTCCCTTATGCCACCCGTGTAGCTTGGCTCCCAGAGGGGCTATTCAAATTCCAACACCTTTGGTACAATCTACATTGGCAGAGCAATTACTGAGCCATCTTACAGTTCCGGGGGCGCTTTTGCACAATATACATTGACAAGGCAATTACTGAGCCAACTTTCAGTTCCGTATTCCAAATTACCTGTGAGGAGTTGCGTGACAAATAAATAATGTAACCTTAGGCTTCCTTTGTAGCTCAGCTCCCAGGGGCGCTATTTAAATTCCGAAACATTTGGCACAATATACATTGGCAGGCCAATTACTGAGCCAACTTTCAGTTCCATATTCCAAGTAACGTTAGAGGAGTTGCACGACAAAGGAATAATGTTCCCTTAGGCCACCCGTGTAGCTTGGAGCGCTATTCAAATTCCAACACCTTTGGTACAATCTACATTGGCAGAGCAATTACTAAGCCAACTTACAGTTCCGTATTAAAAATTTCTAATAACCTGAGAGGAGTTGCGTGACAAAGGAATAATGTACCCTTAGGTTGCCTGTGTAGCCCGGCCCTGGGGGCGCTATTCAAATTCATAAACCTTGACAAGGCAATTACTGAGCCAACTTTCAGTTCCGTATTCCAAATAACCTTAGACGAGTTGCCTGACAAACGTATAATGTACCCTTAGGCTTCCTTTGTAGCTCGGCTCACAGGGGCGCTATTTAAATTCCAAAGATTTGGCAGAGGAATTGTTATGTCAACTTTCAGTTCAATATTCCAAATAACCTGAGAGTAGTTGCGTGACAAAGGAATAATGTACCCTTCTGCTGCCTGTGTAGCCCGGCCCCGGCTGCGCTATTCAAATTCATAAACCTTCTGCACAATATACATTGACAAGACAATTACTGAGCCAACTTCCGTATTCCAAATAACCTGAGAGAAGTTACGTGACAAACGAATAATGTACCCTCAGGCTCCCTTTGTAGCTCGACCCCAAGAGGCGCTATTCAAATTCCGAAACCTTTGACACAGTCCCCACACACAGTGCAATCAATGACCCAAGTTTCATCTTTCTACATCCAGTGGTTACTAAGATTATCCTGGACATTGCTAACGTACGTACGTATATACGTACATATGTACGCATGTAAGTACGCCAAACAGCAAAACATAATCCTCGCACTTCGCTGAAGCGCAGGGATAATTATTAAATAAGTTCTGTTACTTACTGACATATCAAATGTAAGAAACTTACCAAAACATAAGTTCCAAAATAACATGGTCACGACAAGGCAGTGGAAAATTCCTTTTTGTGTCATTCTTTAAATATTGTTTAGTTGAAATGAACTTAAAGCTTCTGAAATGTTGATCATTAGCTGATTAAATAATCTCATTGCACGTCAGTATCCTTCCGTTGTTTCTCTCTTATAAATGGAAAGATTTAAAATAAAACAATATTGATTTCATTAAATGTTTAAAGATAAGAGGATTGACATGCAAATCAGGAGATAGATGGGTATGTTAAGTACGACTTTTTTATGTAAGATCATTGGTCACGAGTCTCGGATTACGATAACTCGCATGGCGGCATAGGGAGACCCTCCAGTTAGGGATTTTCAGGTCATGACACGAAAAGCCTGTCCATTGACCATTACTGGTGACATGTCTGGATAATGTCAGGTTCTTTGCACACTACTGTCCCTTTCTGTAGAAAAAGATAAGCTCATGGCCGCTTCAGCACATATCAATATATATATATATATAGAAGCAGAGATTACTGAGGAGAGAGAGAGAGAAACATTTTAATGTTTGATGAAAAAAACCTCTTATTTGCTCATTCATGCAAATCGTTATCTATAGTATTTATAAATCTAGTTCTAATCGAATGACATATTGGAAAAAAGTCCTAATAACTAATCAGGTAATTGCAGGTAACCTTTATTGCTATTATAAAAATAATGTATGGGACAAAAAAACAAAACAAGACAATGGGTGCTTTCCATTATGCGGTACGTACCGGTACGTACCGACTTTCACCAATTCTTCTTCCGGTTCGTCTGGTACGTCATTTCTAAAGAACCACTGTGGTATGGACCAATAATGGAACACGAATCTTTGGTTCAATTGGAACGTACCGCATAATGGAAAGCACCCAAGAATAAAGAACACTGAATAGTTAAATAAAAGACGTTTTATTTGGTTAAATATGTCACAACATTTCGTTCGTGCTTTTAAATGTGACGCCATCCTCGTGTCATTAACATTTCTTCGAACTAGAGACGCCTTGTTTTGAAAGCGAAAGATACATAAATTTTTAGGATTAAATTTTTACACCACATAAGGTGCATTTCATGTACAGAAAGACAAAGTATAATTTAGTTTTAGGTAAAACAAAGATCTTGTATAGTAAGTTGTATACTGTATAATTCGTATACTGTGACTTCACCAATTAACGTATTGTACCGAGGTTAGCAAGTTAAATATGCTCGAGCTAAATAAATCATTTAAATGATTCTACATGCATTTTTGTATTAGAAAAGACGTATTGAAAATTAAATTATAAGGATTGTTTTAAGGATGATCGCTGGTCTAATAGGAAATAAATAGGATTTGAAATAGGTGTTTTAGTTTGAGAAAACATATGAATAACAAACAAATAACCAAGAAAAAAATATAGGTTCATGTGCTCATTTAAGAGCTGCAAGACCTTGCAAATTTGCAGGAAATGGGTTTTTCTTTGGATTTTTCATTGTCTTTGCATTGACAACTTCAGTCTAACAAAAATGTATGAAAAAATGAAAAGGATATTATAAGATTTTGTCAAATACCATTTTAAGGTATATATGATTGAATTATAAAACAAAGAGTGGGGGTTCATGCCAAAAAAGGCATGTTTAAGAAATGGATAAAGCCCGAGGATTCCAAAAATCTGACAAAAAAACTCAAAATATGACCAGCGAACATCTTTATATTACTACTTTGTATAAGTTACTGTGTACTACTAAACGTAATAGGTTATAGTTTGTATAACTTGTAAAAGAACTGAAAACATTCTTTGATGCCAATTTTGATGCACAAAAAGTGTACATTTGGTCGATTTACTACTAATCAGTTTTGTCCAAGGACTAAATAACAATCCAAAGATACTAATATTAGATATAGTAAATTTATACTATGCTGTATACGACGCATTTCAAGGAGTTACCTCTCATCAGCAGCATTAAAAACCGAAACATTTGGAAGACCAAAAACTACACTTATTTTAAAAACAAGAAGCACTCATAACCAAAAATACCGAAATAGGAAGCCAAATTTCAGCTAAGGAGATCTACCATGTGCAATACAAGGAATGAACCCTTAGTAATTCTATTATTTTTGAATTTTGCTAAATACTGGTAATTTCTATAACAAATCAATGAATAATCATGTCAGACTACAATAATGAAAATGAAAGCAATAATAAACATTCCATGAAGATGGTCAGTGGTTTTGTTCTATTGATGTCTTGGAACCAGTCTCGGTCGTGGTCGGACGACTGTTTGGGGAACGGGGATTTATTCGGTAGTTCCGAATTTAATATATTAACCAATAAAAATGATTAAATTTTTGGTACTAGCTGTGGATACTGTTCGCATCGATCTTAAAACAGTCGAATATAAAAAAAAAAAGAAAAAAGAAAGAAAGACAGGAAAAAAATGTCCGGATATCTGGCCAGAAACAGTTGAAGAGAAATTTATATTTCGTCTAAGACTTGTACGAATTGCAGCCTTTTCAATTATACTTCCCGATTTTGTGACTAAAAAAATGTATTTACCTAGATGTACAGATAAAAATTATAAGTTGTAATTTATAAAATTTGAAATGCAACAGTCTTGTTTGCTTCAATTAACCCAAAATTGACCGTTTTAAGGTGACCGATCCGTCAAGTCAGCTATTACTATACACGTTTGATGAAGCGTTGCAGAATTGCTTCACTATAGAATTTTTATTATCAGCAATTGGAAAATACGTCCACTAGACCCCATTAATTACAAAGTCCCGAATCATTTAGGTTGAGAGTGTTTAATTCAAAGTTAATTTCAAGTTATAACAACACAAATATTGTTTCTCCAAAAAAAAAAAAAAAAAAAAAAAAAAAAACTACAAATTAAATATTGATTTTTCCAATATATCATGTAAAAAGGTTTAAACATTTGTGTTAAAGAATTAGAATACATTTCTAAAAGCTTTTATACATTAACAAAGCAATGGTATTTTTAAAATTTCAAAATCAAAATCAGATATTTATCATCAAAAGTTTGTTTTATTATTGATACTAAAAAAGCTTTAGCTAATTACTGCTTCTGATTCATGCCACTTATTGGCAAGTAGTATAAAGACAAATGCGATATGAAATTAGCATTTGTTTTATGTATCGAATGTGGTAATTTATCGTTTGAAGTCATGCATTTCGTCATAGGAAAAGTCGTTATTGCATTTCTGACAATTGCAAATTAATACGTTTGAATAATTCAATAAAAACGCTTTCGTTTTAAAATTTTCGTTCAAAGTTTCTACTTAATTTACCAGTTTAATGAAATATTGAAAGTATTTCCTGTTTGAAATTTTTCCAATACTATTGTTCATTAAGAAATAAGCCTTTGAAATCATAAATATATTATGGTCGATTATCTTCAGTACTAATGATAGTCATAATAAATTCTTTGATACCAATGTTGATGCACACGATGCGCACACATTTCATCGATTTACGACCCATCAGTTTTGCTCAAGACCTAGAATGTTAAAAACCAAAAGAACAATACAAAATTGACGATATATTTATACTTGAAAAATCTTGCAACATAGAAGTACATGTGTCAAAGTAGTACATCATGCATCAATGCAGTACAACTTGCTTCAAAATAGCACACTTGCATCGAAGTAGTATACTTGCATCGCAGTAGTACATCTTGCATCATAATAGTACACTTGCATCAATGAAGTACAATTGAATCAAAGTATTACATCATGCATCAGCGTAGTACATCTTGCAACAAAAAATTACACTTGCATCAAAGTAGCACATCGTGCATCACAGTAGTACATCGTGCATCAAATTAGTACATATGGCATCAAAGAAGTATAGTAGACATCGCAGAATGTTTATACTATCTTGTTAGTCGATGTCTCTGAACATTTTATGGAAACACCCGTTCGCTAATACCATTAAATCAGTTGAAAAAGAAACTTTACAATAATTTTTCCATTTTTTTTCGTCAGTATTTTTTTTTCATTTCAAACTTTAATTTTTTTCCATAAGATGTTATATAGGGTATTCACAATAAGAGGATACATATGAATTGAAATTACAAAAAATGCATACATTTGTACAAATTTACAAATGACTTACATGTATTAATCAGAGATTAAATCTTTATGTGTTTTTCACATTAAAAAAATAAACATGATATATGATACATAGAAATAAATATTCCATTTTCGATTTTCATTCATCAAGTTTTTAAATATGGACCCTTTTGGTCGTACTGTATGGTACATTTATGAGTCGTCGGCTTATTACTACGATTCCTAGACGAAGAACAGCAATAAAAGCTCCCTTCGCCTTAAAAAAATCCTCTGGACTTCCCTTAATAATATGCTCAAATATGCATTGTAATATTGTCCAATGAAAGAAACAATGCTTTATTAGTCCAAAAAAACAAGTGTTGTTTTGTGAAAAAGAAGCAATAATTCTTAATCTATTCTAACTAAACACGTTTATGTTCGTTAAGGATGCTCGCTGGTCATGTTTTGGTATTTTTGTCAGATTTTCGAAATCCTCGGGGTTTATCGATGTCTTAAACATTAATTTTTTTTGCCCATGAACCCTCACTTTTTCTTTTACAATTCAATCATATATACATTCAAATTATATTTGACAAAATTTTATGAAATCCTTTTTATTTTTTCATACATTTTTGAAAGACTGAAGTTGCCAATACAAAGACAATGAAAAATCCAGAGAAAACCTATTTGCTGCACATTTTCAAGGTCTTATAGCTCTAAAATGAGCACATGAACCGATATTTTTTCTTGCTTATTTGTTTAAAATTCATATGTTCTAAAACACCTATTTCAAATCCTATTTATTTCCTATTAGACCAGCGATCATCCTTAAGTGGAAGCAATAATGATTAATTCCAACTGAAATGTCCAATTTCCATTGGAAACACAAATTCCTATTTCATTCTAATCGTAAAAATTTTGGTTCTCTTGAAGCAACAATTCCTAATAATTAATTCTAACCGAAAACGTTTCTATTTGGTCCAGTTCAAGCCACAATTTTTGAATTATTCTAACTGAACATTTTCATAACAACTTGTCCAGTGAACTTTGTTATAGGAATCTGAGGAGCAGGCATTGATATAAAACCTACTGTACAGTCAGTCAGGAT
This sequence comes from Mytilisepta virgata, assembly GCA_028015205.1. Classification (NCBI taxonomy): domain Eukaryota; kingdom Metazoa; phylum Mollusca; class Bivalvia; order Mytilida; family Mytilidae; genus Mytilisepta; species Mytilisepta virgata. The sequence goes on from CM051512.1 coordinate 25,821,473, forward strand.
TATACACTCTTTCTTAACCTTGTCATATACAAGAAAAGAGCAGAAATCAAAGTGTTCACAACAATATTTCGCACATGATAATAAATTTCCAGCGTAATCTTTGGGGATGTTCTCATCTGTGCAAAATAAATCATGGTAATCGTTTCTGATGTATATTCCTCTGTTAATGTAACCTACAATACAGAAAAAAAACAGATACACGTGTAGCAAGAATCAACAATCTCTATCTATGTGAAAAGTATGTAAAAACGAAGCACACGCATATCTGTATACTGTGGCCCTAGGGCCGCTACTTAAACATTAGCAGCAGAACTAATGATACCCTCTGAGACAATAATAACCTATTGGAGGTGACCGGGGTCTAAATTCAAAAGCAATATTGCCGAAGGTCAACTGTCGCAAGCAATATCGCTAAAATTATCCATTAAACATCATTTTGTACGACAGTAAAGTGCTTTTCATCGTGCACTATGTATGGCAAGCCGTTTTACCATGTTTACTATTTATTCGAACTTCAAGATATCTAATAAACTTCATATGATATCTCATATAGTTTAAAAGATATGACTTATTATTGCATATTGGTAAAACATTCTAGTATTTCATTGGTGTAAGCACGATTACATGATATTTAGAAATCCGTGATATTGTGACAAAATTAAGATCTAGAATAACAAGTATTATTCAAATATACGGGTTGTGTAGGAGTTAAGATATCAATAACTTAAATCAACCCTTTAACGTATGTTGCTAATGAGTTTGTTTACATAACTACGGACTTGTAACGTGAAAACTAGATGCAGTTAGGAGTACAATTATAATATATTTAGTCCGTTTATAATGATACATTTAGGCTGTCTTTATATTGCTGCTCTTACAATACAAATCGTTTTATGGTAGTTTCATTGAGAAATAGAAGGGAATCCCGGGGAAACTCCTTTATGTAATTTTTGCGCCAAAAACTATGTACGGTCAGCGTTCTACATATCTAAGGTAAGCTTATCTTCATCAGATTGTCAGATGAATGATTAGCGGCAGCCTTGAGATAAAAGTAAATCGAATTGATAGGAAATATTAGAGTCAAGGCTTGAAGCTTTAAATTCTTAAGACAAGGTTTAAACCTGAACGGCAATTTCAAGCTACCGGATTGTTTCGAAACTAATTTCCTTAGGGAATGGTTACAGTCCTTCGAACAGGTGGTTTGTAATTGTCAAGAAGTATTTGTTTTCCTAGACGTTCGGGCCTGTGCTCTGAAGTTCGTGTTTAGATACACATATATACAAAAAGCAGCGATATAATTATGTGTAGCTAAGAGGTTCGATTAAAGTTGGTGGTTTTGAATTTGTTAAGTAGTTTGTACAGGTTGATTTCATAATATATTTGGCTTGAAACTCAAATTTGCTATCGTAGTTTGTTAATGGTCTTGGTCTAGAATTACAGTTTTTTTTTTATCAAGGGACGATATTGAAGCATCTTAGATTCTGTGAAAACATATACGGACAATTTCAAGAACGCCTAACACGTTACAATGTATACGCTACCAGTCCAAAAATCTGGTATTGACCGGCAATAACAGATTTTCAAACAGCTAGTTCTTTTTAGAGTTATTTCATTTTGAATAAACAAAATGACAACTCGATCGGACGATTGATTAAAAGGCAGACCGGAGAGGTGGTAAACGTTTCCCTAGACTCTCTGAGGATAAAAACTTCGTTTGAAATATTGTCAGTCAATGATAAAAAATCCTTTTATGGGTCTACCATTGGTCATCTTTTCTTCAATGAAGTTGACGGTAATATCACGATTTTTGGACTATCGTTGTGCCGTGGTACGGGAAAAACTGAAATGTGAAACTAGTCGGTATTTTGTGATATTGCACAGCGATTACTGGTGATGAGGGCAATATCATGATATATGGACTGCCCTTGTGTCGTGGTATGGACAAGGAAAACAGATCAATGTAACGTCCAGTAAACGTTGGACATGGTCACAAGAAATCATACATCAGAATAAACGGAAATGAACAGAAAAGGCAGAAATATGGAGGATAACCCCCTCCAAAACCCCCATAAATCTCTTATTTAATATATAAATTTTAATTTAAACGAATTTTGTGTTGTTTTAAAATTTTGTTAATAAAATTTAAAAGGGGAATGATAAGGAAAAAATATAAAGTGTTTAACTCCTTCGTGAGAAATTGTTAGAATTTTTTTTTGAACGATTTCCGTAGAGATTGATTTAAAATGGAGATTTGAATAAGATTGGAGGACAAACGGATATGGAGTGTTACAAAGAAAGCACAAAATCACAACATCTAAACCTTACAACATTGACATAGTGAAAAAACCACACTATGCCACAGGCCCTGAATGGCCCCAAAGTACATATATGTGGCGTTTTTACAGTAGTTTTGATTGAATAAAATACGCTTAGAACATTTTCGAAAGTGTGTATATAAAAACATTTCAATGTATAACCTTTGTTTGGTTTTTTAAGGGAAAAAGTTGTTGACAAATTAAATATATTTCTTACCATTCATACTACTTGCAGAATCCAACCGAATAAGATTATGAATTATAAGAATAAAAAGCAGCCTTTCAACAGTTGTGAGTTCCATTTTTAGATTTTAGTAGTTGAATTCATTTAAGCAAAATTTTTTGTCTAATAACCGATTCAAACAAAAGTGTCCTGCTGAAAACAATGGGCGTATTCGTTAAATTTACATCGGATTCTACTTTTCTTCATCTTTGATCTTTTCAAGCTAACACCATAATTATATTATGATTACAGTACAATGAATCAAATTTCCGTTCCATGTTTCTAAATTTAAAATATAAAGCAAAACCAATGTTAAGTGTGTCACAATCAAACTTATGATTATTAAAAATACTAAATATTCCCTATTCAATACATTGCACAAAACCATACTATTATAGATATTAATATAGGCCTGTTAAATACACTAAAACTCGAAATTAAAGAATTGGTTGTTAATCAAAATGATCTTCAAAATCCAGTCGTCATTTTACCAAGATGCGGCATCAAACTCTTATCTCGACAAGCAAAGTCAAAAGTTCGCGGATTTCGGATCGAAAGCAACGTTACCATATAGTATATGATATACAAGTCAATGAGAGTCGGAGTTGCTTCCCTTTGACGGGCAATAGTGAAGTAACGAGGAACGTGCTTTCGACGTGAAATAAGACAACTTTTGATTTTGTTCGTCAAATTATCGAGTTTAATGTCGAATCTTGGTAAAATGATGATTGGACTTTGTAGATCATTCATTTTGGAGGAGATTGAGGGCAAATATGAAATAAATTGTCATATGGAAGTATTTTTAATTGATTTTAATCGTGGCAGGGGTAGGAAATCCAAAATGGCGGCTTATATCCCTTTAGGATTTTTTAGTATAAGGACGTGGATAGTGTATAGCAAATTGATAATAAACGCAGAATATTCGTTGTTATAGTAAATATTTATTAAATGTACTTATGAAATAAGACAAGAAAAAAAAAAGAAATAAAAAAGAAATCCCACGGCCGGTCGCGCTTCCGCTTTGCTTCTACTTACCGACCGTTGGTCAATTCATTCATTTTACTGTTTTTTTATCGTTTTGATGAATATTCTTGAATCAAACTGATCATTCAAATTACTGCTAACTATGATGGAATTCTCCACTTTGGAGATTTTATCAATAGTGACGTTCTCCACTTTGGAGATTAAAAAGTTCTTTGGAAAGTAAAACGGTGCCACATGCGTAATGCAGTTGATGAATTTTTGTTGTGTAGTGATTTTTTCACGTGGTCAGTAATGCATTCTCTTTGAAAGTATGAAAACGTGTTTACTTTGTTTCAAAACTATATCGAAATACACTGGAATTGCGTACCGGCGATGACATATATCTTGACCTCGTCTTTTAACTGTCACTTGATTGGCTGTATTCCCATTACAGATTCGCAAGGAAACAAAATCAAAATGGTTCATGAATATATCCATGAGAACGAGAAAAAATGAATGAATTGACCCACGGTCGGTAAGTGGAAGCAAAGCGTAAGCGCGACTGGTCGTGGGTTTCCGACGATGAGGTTCGTTAGATATCCATTGCAATTTAATTCATTATAAATGTATATGACAATTTATGAGTTAATAAAAAAAACGATATTAGAGAAAAAACTCATATTTCGTTGGGTTGATAATGGAATGTATCACAAAATACCGAAATGAATTATGGGATTGATCTGTCCGTGAAATCCACGAAAATTGTGGAAAGTGTTTCACAGTATAGGTATTACATGATCATGATCAATATGTGGTCAATGCAATTGCTGGTAATTTTAGTGATTAACTCTGAAATACCTTTGCAAATTCAATAGAACTATACACAAATATATATGATGTAATCAAAGTGTTATCACTTAAAATTAACAGCTATATATTTGCTATTGCCTTCTTCCATTCAGCACTTAACAGAAGCATATTGTGGTATTAAATAGGCACAAAACAAACAACCCAATCTCTCAATTGAATTGTTGTAAACAAACAGTTGAATTTCCCATCATTCCGTCAATTATATTCTAATTCGCTAATCTCAAACGAATAGCCTACACATTGGTTTATTTATAAACGTCCTGAAATTATTATACTCGTCAGCCATCCAACAGTTCTCTTGTAGGCCGTCATACATTTAACACTACAAAATAGAAATAAAAAAAAAAAAAAAAAAAACATCATTTATCTTATACCAATAATTTAAATTAAACACAACCTTTATTACAAACTGCTCATCACAAATTGATTGACCGTTACAGTGTTCCAATATCTAAGATGATGTTGGACCTGTTCTCACTGTCGTAACATTTCATGTGCCTCCGTCGATTTGTGACTTCCACCGGATTAAACTTCACGACGGGTTCCGTATACTAAGCAGTAACTGCTTACCCGTCCTGAGCACCTAGGTTCACTTCTGATTTTTATAGGAGTTTGTTGTGCTTGTGGTTGTTCATTTGTCTTCTCGGGTTTGTCTGCCCAATGGATTACGTTTTTTTAATTTTTTGTTAGCTCCTTAGGTATATTTTTCCTCTTTACATAAACACTGATCATGTGCTTACATTAAACAATCACATGTGTTCATACTGCCCATAAACACGGAACTCCAGCACCTTTAATAAATATATAAGATTCGTGTGACTTTAATCCAAGGCTATTGCTTCCCGGCCATATCACTTAGAGCACGCAGCAATTAATTTTCTAGTTATTAAGTTACACTACTATCGATTCCCCTTTATTGATTGGAGGAAAAAAAATGTTGTGTTCTAAAACTAAAAAAAATGCATTATCTGTATCAAAATCGCAAATTACTGTTCTATTTGTCAGAAATGTACTTCATGTTTTAAAAAGTCAATTCGTCAGTGATATTTGACTGATTATTGACGTGATGTGCTGTTTTTGTAGGGTTGTTTGACTGATCTTTGACTTGTGACTGATTGCACAATAGCTTAATGGAAAGTATATTCTGCTAAGCTAAGGTGAAATTATAATTTTTGTAGACATTTAAAAGAGGGTGGCACAGAGGTATTTTCCCGCAAAGGTTTTTGCAGTGTTAATTCAACCTTTGGCCGTGCTGGTAGGCCGTTATTCATCGTTTTTCATGCAAATTAAGTAAAAAAATGCAACATGTAGGCCAAAATATATTTTAGTTTCATCGTAAAGTACATTTGATTTCTCTTTTCTCCCTGTCCATATTCCCTCTGTAGACCCTCTTAAAACAAAAATAATCGATGTTACATAAACTGTATTTTTGGAGTGTTAAATTTTTTTAAAAGTTGAAAGTAGTTTCGATTTTTCTAAATTAAATAAAATACTACCATCATGACTATATTTCCATATCAAAGAGAAATTTTGCACTTTGTGAAATGGGTCTATAAAAAATTCGGATGTATAAATATGTATCTACTGCAATATTAAAAAAAGAACACAAAACATGTATGTCATTTATGTAGAATAGAGAATGGAAACGGAGAATGTGTCAAAGACAACAACCCGACCAAGGCTACCAATGGGTCTTCAACGCAGCGAATGTTTGTTTTAGCCTTGCAGATTAAGGGAGTACAGAACACCTAAGGAGTTAACTCTTTAAAAATCAGCTGAACTTTTTAATCGCATACTATTAGTAAAGAGAAATCAAGCTTCTCAATGTTCAAAATTAGTGTTTGTCAAACTGCTATATATCCAATGAAATTATTCCCGTAAAATGTGTGGTTCAAATTTCTTATATTTATATATTTTGTCAACAGGTCAAAGTAAATATATCGTCAAAATTTTATGAAAATTAAACGAGCCAAATCTATTTTAGTCAGTGTTGGGTACCCCCTTAAGCCCCTCTTAATACTTTATAAACAGAAGTTTCCTTGACAATCTTATAGTATTTTAGTATCAGTTTTCAGACTTTATATAACATGTGGATTAAATTTCAAAAGCCAATATCACATTCCTTTATTCTTGTATGTAATTTCTGTCAAAGATGCATATATATTCTCCTTCATGTACGAGTGAGTTATGGAATTTCTCCACCCGAGATAGTTAAATTTTCGATTTTCAACATTGCGAGCCGTTAGAGAGCGTGTTAAAATCTAAAATTTAACTATTGAGGGTGGAGAAATTCCATAACTCACGAGTAAATTGAAGGAAAATCTGTTTCTCCTATGATTTTCGACAAAAACCTCAAGAAACCTCTAGTTTGTTTACATAGACGTCATTTCGGGACTTCTCTAGTTAATCGTTCAATAACTGTAGAAAAAAGGGCGGTCATTCCCACGTAGAAATTTAATCACCGGGAAGTGGTTAAAGATATGTATTTTTATCCCACCGATTAAACACGTCAAGAATAGGATACAACGTTATATACCAGTTGTAAACGTACTATCCCCTTATATCACCTTGGCAAAATAACCAAGAATAGCGAAGACGGTTCAATTTTTACGTACTGAAATTGTTACGATGAAATAATTTTAGGACACTAAAACAATATTCGAAAATTGCAATCCCTTTTCAATGGTAAAACAATACAATAAACTAGAAATTGGTGCCATCAGAAACGATGTCAATCCCCGCACTGCACAAATCAAAAAACAATTAACAGTGAAAAATTAGCAATTTAACAATTTCAGTCTGAAAATTGAAACCCTGAAACAAATTTCAAAATTGAAAACCTTATTGCACATCTACTCATATTATATACAAATGAAACCATTGAAACAAAAAATGAATGAGTATTTCCAGAGACAAAGCAAAATTAGCAATTTGACCATTTTCGGTTCCAAAATTTGACCCCTTAATAGATTTTCAAAATTAAAAACCCTTTCGCATATCAACAGAAAATAAAGAACAATTATACAAATAAATTTGTTAAATCTAATGAAAAATGAAAGAGGAGTTTAAGGCACAAGCTTAAATTCACTATTTCCGAAATACAACCCCTGTGAGCCTCAAGTTGTCAAAATCAAAATTCTAAAACCTTATTGCACATCTACATACAGTATGTGACAATATTGTATAGAAATTAAAAGCATAAAATGAAAAATTAATAAGCAGTTTAGTTTAAATTTCCAGTTTTCGAAATTCGACCCCTGTGGGTCCCTATTTTTGAAAATCAAAATTCCAAAACCTTATTGCGCATCTACATATGGTATGTGACAATATGGTATAGAGATTAAATGCATGACGTGAAAAATGAATGAGGAGTTCTGGGGACAAGATTATCTAACGGACGGACAGACGGACCGATTACAAATATCACCAAACTTCATCCGTAGTGCGGGGATAAAAATACTCAAGCGTTTTGGGATACACAGGTAAATTTACTTAAGAATATGATAGGAGCCTGTGATAAATCACGGGAACTCTGCCAAGAAGGGCCAAACCCAATTGCAGTTGTGGATATTTGAGAATTTGGGATGGGTGTCCAGTAATAATACGGATAGCTGGATAATTTTCTATAGCGGGTAAAATATTTGTAGAATACCAATCTACCTGTATTCTAAAAACCAATTCTGTATATTTCGAAAGAATATGCTAACACAGCTATACATGTAAATTGTCCGTCCCTAATATCATCTCCACACTTTTACGAATTATTTGGAGGATAATATAGAAGAGAAATCTTCATTTTGTTGCTTTTCAAGCAAATAAGAGTTTGTTTAGTGGATAATATATAGACATAACTATAGTATGCACATATTTTTCAGTCTAGCTATTAACACTGAAGTTGAAGTTTTCTTTATTTCATAGTTCACAAACTATACTTTTTTCTTTTGCTAAAAGCATCGGGAATGAAAAAAAAGAGAATGTTATGATTGCTATTTTTCAGTAGTGATGATTTTATACATTGTATATACTGATTTTTAGAAATATAAATGTAAGGCAATGCTTAAGCTTTCATCTATGTGGAACCGCAATTAAGGATGATCGCTGGTCTAATAGGAAATAAATAGGATTTGAAATAGGTTTTTCAGTTTGAGAAAACATATGAATAGTAAAAAAATAAGCAAGAAAAAAATATATGTTTATGTGCTCATTTTAGAGCTATAAGGCCTTGAAAATTTGCAGGAAATGGGTTTTCTATGAATTTTTCATTGTCTTTGCATTGACAACTTCAGTCTCTCAAAAATGTATGAAAAATAAAAAGGATTTCATAAAATTTTGTCAAATACCATTTTAAGTTATATATGATTGAATTATAAAAGAAAAAATGGGGGTTCATGGGCAAAAAATTTCATGTTTAAGAAATGGATAAAACCCGAGGATTCCGAAAATATGACAAAAAGACCAAAAAAAAAAAAAAAAAACATGACCAGCGAGCTTCCTTAATGTAATGACTTTTTGACATTATACAAATGTTTATGCTGAAATAAAAATAAAATATTCTGATGATTTGTCAACCTATTATTTTAAAGGTTACATTTTTTATCTTTAAAACTCCAGATAATTAATATCTTGAAAAATTAAAAATGTAATTTTTTCAAAACAAGTAACTATTCTAATATAATCATTTTAATTTTATTCAATTAGTTTCCAAGTTATTCAATGTTGCAATACCTTATAAATTCTTTGATACCGATTTTGATGCACAAGATGTCCACATTTCGTCAATTGAAGACTCAATAGTTGTGCTATATAAAAACCAGAACATTAATCCAAAAAGATTAGGAGCAAATTCATAAAGGTCAAAATAACCAAAATGGTGACGCCAAAGCCATCGAAGGACAGGGCTATGTAAGAAGGAGATACTCCTTAGATTTCTGAAGATTTAACATTTCTGTACATACCACAGTCTCTGTTAATTTCATCAATGCAAACGTTTTACCGAGGTCATTGCGATTATATGTTATTGCAATGGAACACCTGGGACATTTGGATATATCACGTGGTAATTTATGGACCGGATATCTTAAATAACATCCAATCAATAAGACAACTTATTAAATGGACAGATATCCTACAATTTCACCTTTGTCATCAAGTTTGTATTTTGTTGCGCTTTGTATTTTACGTTCTAAAACCATGTTCGTTTGTCATAATTCAATTAAAAAATCTCATTCTGCATGCATCCAGTATTTACTTTAGTTTTATCAAATTAAATAGATACAATTAAACGTTTATTATGTAGATTATACAAGTTACTGTAAATTCAGAAATTATTGCATGCATTTATTATTGCGATTTTGTCATTTTAGACTAAAATAAGATTTTAATGTTTGCGATATTGAGAAAAATCCCGCTTCATTCATATAATAATTCCAAAATGAGAGTTGAAATTATTGCGATTACAACCCTGTCGAATTTTGTGCAATAATAAAAACATCGCAATAATTTCAGAATTTACAGTAATGCAATGGATTTCTTGCTGCATAAAGACGTCACTTATTGTCTACGTAATGATTAAACACAACACGAGGCACCTTTGATAAATGACAGAGCTCCTTACACCGTTTCCGGGTGCCATTTCGGGTACCCTCTCGTTTGGGGTTTTCAGGCCAAAATACAACCCGGGCTACGGACCTATATGGGTGACCTGTTTGGTGACTGCCACTTGCCCTGCACACTGAAGACTCTTTCTTTAGCTTTTGGTTAATGGTCGATACAAAAAGATGAGTTACCCATCCCAGTAAAAGCAACCATTTTCCAACAACAGTCAAAATGTGTTACCCTTTGTGTGACGTCCCAACCCCTAAGTAATTTTCTCGTATTGTTAAACTAGTTCTCATCCTGTAGATGCAGGGAATGTTGCCTATCATCCAATCAACAATTGTGATTGCAAACTTCTGACCTAAGATCCTCTTTTATTCTTATGTATTACAGTATTGTGATAGTGCCTTACGTTTCTGATAGACCCTTAAAATTTCAGTCAGATTAGTAGAATAATTTAAAATGGTGAAATATGTTTTCAGAAGAAGAGTCGTTAGGTTGACGTATTACATTTTCCAGTCTCTCACGATGAAGTAAAGAAATGAAAAATAAAACAGATAAACATGAATGTCAATAGGTCACTGGGGGAATGAGTATGTTATAAACTGTAAAAAATATCTTATAAACTTCATCAGATATCCTATAATCTTTATCAGATATCCTACAAACTTTATGATATATCTTATAATAGATATCTTTTTAAGATATTTTATATAGTTTATAAATATCTTAGAAAGAAACGTTTTTTTCTAAGATATCCTTTATACTTTATAAGATGTCGTGTGTATTTTATAATATATCTTATTAAAGGTGAATTATATGAGATATCTTAAAAAGGCTATAAAATATATAATATATCTTATATATCATATAAGATATCTTGAATGTAGAATAAATATAAATATATATATATTATTTGCCATTACAAAATAAGTCCATCTTAAAACTATATCGACATTCCATAAAAACAGACATTTTCTTGATAATCTTATGTCAGTATGTGTTTCCTACTTGATATTACATGAGAATCATTTTATCCCTTTATTCCTGTGTATAATTTCCATCAAAGATCTCAAATGAAAATACTTGAAACACTTGATCTTTTTATTTTCAAGTTGGTTAGGATGAAACAAAGCTATCAACTTACAAAGCAATGAATTTTTAAAAGCAATTTTAATAATTTCGGTAACTCAAGTCCACAAATTTTGAAGAAGAGATCTCTATTAAAATATACACTTCCGTTGTCATGAAGAGAGATACAAAGTGGTAAGTATAATATTTGGAGGCTGGAAATTTATTTTCGGAAATATCTCTTTTATAGGAGTGCTTTCACAAAATCTGTAATATTTGCTACCGAAACGAGGAGAGGGGGGGGGGGGGGGTAAATTACTAAAAATTAGTTCCCTTTAATTGGCTATTACTTTTCAAGCACAAGGTGAGGAAATTCCAAGCGCCATGCACAAATCATACTTCCAAAGACCGAGAAAAACCGAGATTGTGAAGGCCGAGGACAAACAACAGACGCAACAAAATAGAACTGAAACATGATTTGATGCTCATATTTTCCACATGAACAGAATGTTCCATTTTTCAGTGTGATAACCAACCTTTTCGGTAAATATGACCTAATTAATCAGCGTGACCAGGGTCAAATTTTTTTCATATTAATTTGAATTATGATAATATTTTAGGAATGCCCAAACCTCACAGAGACAAAAGTGTTTTGTCAGAGTGTCTCATTGACCACACAAGGACGATCAAAGTGAGGCGCCTCCTGAATGTTTTCAATGTCAATGTCGACACACTGTTTAACAGCATGTGAATATACACCCTATATCATCCGTCAGTACTACACAACCACTAGTATGAAAGGCTTATTTACAAAGGTTGCTTGCTACCGTCTTTTACGTCTTACTGGAAATGACACGCTACCGAATTTTCATAACTTGCAATGTGGGGGATGCAGTTCCCTTTAGCAGCAATCCCAGGTTTTTGTGAGTTCACATTTCAAGTGCACAAGTTCTTGATAGTGTTCTCGCAATGTTGCCTGATCGATGTATTTCGGTCTTGTTACCGTGTTTTTACTCTATCTAAAGGAAAACTTAGTATATTCTGGAAGAACGTATGTGGGTATTGCCCTGATCCAATATTTTAAAGTGTGCAATTGTCTGATAAACCGGACGGCCAACCATGATCATTTTCACAATTGTGTCTGAGGAACCTGACCTCCAACCAAGGAAGCTCCAACACCAAAACACAGGACCCATAAAGACATTTCAAACTACTGAGCACAAGAAAACCGAGGTTGGCAAAATGTTATTTTTCCTATAACCAAGACTGTCATATAAGATAGCCATCAATGTGGATGGAAAAGGTAATGTCAAACTTGACCCAGTTTAAATTTTTTTTAGCAGAATGGTACAATGTATTTATATCTATAATACTAAATTTACGAATTAGCCGAATAGGCGGCAAAACCAGTGGTTCAAAATAAACGATGTATGGTTCAGATTATAAAGGTTATTATCGGATTTGACAATCTGCATTTATAAATTTAAACTGCAGTTTTGTTTATGTGCAAATGGAATTTGTATCCACTTATCCGATATGAATTCTCCCAACATATCCCTAAGAAGGTTCTCGAATTCATACTTTTAACACGTTGATTTAAATAAACAAGTATGCACATATTTTAAATGTAATAATATTTTTGTTTGAAATTACGGAAGAAGAATTAAACAAATTAAAAAAATTCTCCTTCGAGTGGGATGTTTCCGCTTCATGTATTCAGGATTGTTTTTCTACAATAACGCAATTTCTCCTAACTGTAAAGGTTATGAACTTTGAAGATTATGAAGAAGTAAGGTAAAGTTCAGAGAAATTCCTAACTTAGTTGTTTTTTGGATTGCTCGGATGTTTACCTTGCACAAAGTGATAATACCAACCATTATCTATTTTTACATTATTTGTCATTTGACCTGTCTAAATATATCTCTACCATACAATTCCCTAGATAAAAATATTTTTAACAAATGGTCATCTTTAGCATTAATGACGAAATTTATCTAGGACATCTTTATAAACGTGGACAGCACACGCAGCCACACACTAAAAATGCTTTTATCGTCTGATTATTGGATATATTTGTGAAATTAATCCTCGCTTGCCCTGTCCATGACGACAATGAAACAATTGGAACAATTATTTTCCAAAAATATGCTCTACCTTACTCACGGCATCTTTTGAAAAATTCATCCGTCTCTAAGGATATGTTTACATCTACAATTTCATTTTCATATTTATTCTGAAGGAAAAAGGTAATGCATTATGAAATGTGTATTTAATGAAAGCTTTTCATCAAGTTCCAGTTCAGAATTAATTGTAGCAATAAAAATATTGACAATTTATGTGGTTGTGTTTTCGTCATAGATTTTGACTTTGAGGGAACCTTAAGGTTCATTTTGGTAATTCTAAGTGGCACACAGTCTACTTCATCAGTGGATACATCTTCGGTAGTAACGAACAGCCATATGACAATTGGGTCACGTTGACCTAAATTTCACGCTTCATTGACTTTGGTTAAAGTTTGCATTAACATCCATTGCTGGAATACTACAGTATATATAGACATGAAACTATCAGTTGATACCACCTACTTGACAGGAAAGTTTATAGGAAGCCTGCCACAACATCCATACTGAGTTCCTGTTCCATGAATGACATGGCCGTAATAACTTTTTAAAGTCAATATGGCCACCAAAAAAATGCTTATTTTCCCGCGCTCGCGCGGGTTCAATGTCTAGTGTAGATTAAAAATTTGTCCATTGGTCTCAATCACAAACCAGGTAGACTTCCAATTAATTCTTGGCAAATTGAATCCGTTGAGAGATATAGTCTCTTGAGATCCTCTAGTTTTTCTAAAATTTTGATAAACTCTGAGACATAATCGTGATATATTGGCCAGAAAAGATCACTTTTAAACTAACAAAACACAATTTAAATGACCTTTAAATCCAATCGTTATACATATCATAAACAAGAACAATTCAAAACATTTACATAAACATTCTGAAGCCTACCTAAGGACCATAGCTGCCCAGTTTAGTTCTACTTGCCTTTGCAATTTCAAACGGAAAGTTTTAAAGTGAATTTGCCTTGGTGGTCCTATGATGAATGAAAATCTACTGTGATGGTAAACATGTAAAAATTTGAAAAGGATTTTCCCATGGGATTGAAAAAAGTTCTGTGGTGGCCATCTAGGACCATTGGTTCAAATTGCCAAAGTATTTTCAGACAAGAAGATTTTAATGTAGGGTCTTATGATAAATTGAGGTCGGCTGTGGCCGCCATCTTGATTGGAAGTTAGAGTCATAAATAATTTATGTAACACGACCATCTCAGAACCAATCCTCCCAACTTTGGCTAAAATAGTCAAGTGGTTTCAAACAAGAAAATGTTTAAATGATTTTCCCATACGGTCCTTTGTTTTACTAAGTTCCCATCTTGGTCAACAGCCGGGGTCTCGGAATACAATTCTGAAAGAAACCATCTAAGGATCATTATTGCCAAATTTGCGTCCAGATGGCTATGTAGTTTCGAAGATTTTAAAAATTCACCCCCGTTTTCTACTTTTAGTAACATCACTCATGCTGCTTGAAAGATGGGGGTGCCGGACACTATTTCAAGAGGTGGCCACCCAAGGACCATTAATCCAAAGTATGGTCCGAATTGACCCAGTGGTTTCAGAGGAGATCTTTAAAAGGAAGTTTAGACGGACGACTGATGTTAATTAATGGCGATAGCTCACACAGTGCTGTGGCCAGATGAGCTAATAATAATAATACAATTGTTAGGTGAAATAAACATAGACTATATGGTAAGATGTTCTTATTGAAATGAGATGTCTATGCTATATATCCAGTAGTATTGAGATGGCTGTACTAACTAAAGGTAGTTTTGAGAAAACAAAGCAAAATGTGACATGAATATTGCATGAAATTAAGTAGTTTGTTGTTTTGTTTATTATTGTCCAATTTATTTGTAGAAAATAAACGAGTTGCAACGTAAACAAGTCTTACGGGAAATGGGAGACAACTGTTTCTTTTTATGGCTACTCGTTTTGATGCATTATGTCACAGGTTGTACAACATCGGAATGTGACACAGAAAAAGTGGAGGTCAAATGTTCGAGCTATTTATTGACAGAAATACCGTCTGGATTAAATGAACATATACTCACAATGTAAGACATGAATTATTCAACTAGCTTAAGATATACAAGACAAGCATTAGTTTCATATTAGTAATCTATCTTTCCAATCTAAAAGAAGAATTAGTTTCATATTATTTGTCTATCTTCCTAGACAAGAGAAGCACTAGTTCCATTTTATTAATCTATCTTTCTAGCGATTCATATTATTACTTATCTTCCTAGTCAAGATAAGCACTAGTCTAATATTATTTATCTATTTTCCCATGTAAGACAAACACTAGTTTCATAGCATGTATTTATTTATCTTTCTAAGTAAGACCATAACTTGTTTCACATTATTTATCTATCTTCCAAGGGAAGACAAACACTGGTATCATATTATTATCTATCTTTCTAAGCAAGACAAGCACTACTTTCATATTATTTCTCCTATTCTTGACGTGTTAAATCGGTGGGATAAAATACATAATATTTTTTCTGCATGGGAATTCCCGCCCTTTTTTTACGTTTATTGGAAAGATAAACTAGAGAAGTTCCGATATTGCGTTCATGTAATCAAAATGCGTAGCAACGGCATTTTCTTGAGTTTTGTGATGGAAATCATAGGAGAAACAGATTTTCGTTCAATTTACTCGTGAGTTATAGAATTTCTGCACTAAAAGTTTGCGTGTTGAAAATACAAAAAAATAACTATCTCGGGTGGAGAAATTCCACAACCCACTTGTACCTGAAAGAGAATCTATATTTGTCAATCTAATAAGATAGCTCTTTATATGATAAATTGGGGATGAAAGAAAACATGTTACAAAAGTGTAGTGCTTGGTATTGATACCAATTCCTACCAGATTGGATTTATTATACATACATGTATATGCGCGTCTTCATAATTTGATTTCATACTGTCATGTCCTCGAGTATAAAAAGTAAACCAGAACAAGGTAATATAATCCTGCTCGCTATAATTTTACATTCTTTATAGAAATGTTACAGTTAGGGTGTAAAGTTCCCCTTTTGACACCATCTGTTCAATTGGATCCCAAACTCTATAAAACTCTTGTAAACATCTTGAGAAATGCATAGAATAAAAATCCGGATTTAAAAATTTAATTTGGTGGCAAAACTTTCGTCCGTTTAAAGCTCGAGCTTATTAGAAACACAGGCTAAAAAACTTATGAACCTTCAAAGGAAACCGACACAAAATACAATGAAAAAAGGGGTGTTTATTCTTTATGAAATTTAGTGAATATTCCGATTTACATATATTTTTATAATGAAATATGTGACAATTTGTTTAGTTGGGGTTTTACGCCGTTTTCAGCACATTTGGCTATTTCGCGGAGGCCAGTTTGTATTGGTGGAGGAAGCCGGAATACCGGGAGAGAACCACCGACCTTCGGTAGGACAATTGGCAATCCTTGTCAATTTAGATCGGATGAGATTCGAACTCACAACCTCAGTGTTGACAGGCTTGTGATCATTAGTAGTCATGGCGAACTACCTAGACCACTCGGCCACCGATGCCCCTATGACAATATGAAAGATAACTACAATAAAAACGGGATGCTATATTTATTTTCAGAGATTTTACAAGTAGTTCCATTAGGGCCATACCATCGGGAAAGTTTGATAGAGCAACATCACTTACTGTGTTGTAAGTTATAAAACCTTATAAAAAATAACAAACGAAAGAAGGAAAACAACTGTAATGCACTTCTGATTTTAAATGGTATTCCTGGTTCTGTTTATTATTACTTTGTCTTGATCTTCTACAACACGAAATTATAAGACAAAATCAAGATAACAAGATCAAATACAAACATAATGTCTTCCAGTCAGTCAAGACCAGTCAAGACAACTTTAGATCAGTTCAGCACATTTACACTAAAGTACTGTAAAATCCATTCTTTGTTTTAACAATAAGTCATGACAAAAATGACACACAAAACTTTTACCACAAGTTTTATACAATGAAATGCTGTGTAATGCTTGTTCAATTGGAATTGTATTGGAATATTATGTTTGGTCAATTGGAATTGTATTGGAATATTATGTTTGGTGAATTGGAATTGTATTGGAATATTATGTTTTTCAATGTTTGAAATTCAAATATTTGATAAAACATTGATACAGTTGAGCTCAGTTCTAACCTCTCATTAGAAGAACTGTCATCCTGACATCTTTAGAACCGTTTATGACAGGGTGTGTCCTGACCTAGAACCATGTATGACAGCTCTATCCTAGAACCATTCTGGACGGTTCTACCCTAGAACCATTTATGACAGGTCTACCCAAGAACCATTTATGACAGTTATACCGTTGAACCATTATGACAGTTCTACCCTAGAACCATTCTGGACGGTTCTACCCTAGAACAATTTATGATAGTTCTCCCCTAGAACCATTTATGACACTTCTAACCTAGAACCATTATGGACAGTTCTTCCCTACAACCATTTATGACCTTGGCAATAGTTTGTGAATTTTGAAAATCAAAATTATAAGAAATAAAATAAAAAATTTGTTGTCATAATTTTCAAATCAACTTTTATCATACCGAAATATATTATAGAGTAAAAAAAGTAAAACATTCACTCAGAATAAAATTTTTACTAAAACTAAATGATTTAAAACTAGTCGGTGTTATTTTCTAGTACATAAAACATTCCTCTACAGATGTTTCGACAAGAGAACACTTTAAATCAATATTTAGTCCCGTCCCTACTTGAAATTATTGAGTAAAATGTCCATATTATGTTTGGTCAATTTGGAATTGTATTAAGATATTATGTTTGTTCAATTGGAATTGTATTGGAATATTATGATTTTCAATGTTTGAAATTCAAATATTTGATAAAACATTGATACAGTTGAGCTCAGTTCTAACCTCTCAGTAGAACTGTCATAAACTGTCAGAAGAACTGTCATCCTGACATCTTTAGAACCGTTTATGACAGGGTGTGTCCTGACCTAGAACCATTTATGACAGCTCTACCCTAGAAGCATTATGGACGGTTCTACCCTAGAACCATTTATGACAGGTCTACCCAAGAGCCATTTATGACAGTTCTACCCTAGAACAATTTATGACAGTTCTACCCTAGAACCATTCTGGACGGTTCTACTCTAGAACAATTTATGAAAGTTCTCCCCTAGAACCATTCTGGACGGTTCTTTCCCACAACCATTTATGACCCTGGCAATAGTTTGTGAATTTTGAACATCAAAATTATAAAAAATAAAATAATTAATTTGTTGTCATAATTTTCAAATCAACTTTTATCATACCGAAATATATATTATAGAGTAAAAAAAGTAAAACATTCACTCAGAATAAAATTTTTACTAAAACTAAATGATTTAAAAACTATTCGGTGTTATTTTCTAGTACATAAAACATTCCTCAACAGATGTTTCAACAAGAGAACACTTTAAATCAAGATTTAGTCCCGTCCCTACTTGAAATTATTGAGTAAAATGTCCATATATGTACTTTATGTCTATGTAATTTTTCGATAAATTGGTGAAATGCACTTCTTATTTCAAAATAGCGGTACTCATCCCAATCATCTTCTACCTTGTCATAACGAAATTAATATCGTTCATACGAGCAAAAAGAATTAATTATATAATATATCAAATATTTACCATATAGAAATGGTAAAAAGGATAAATTATTAATTTAAAATAAATTAAAATGTTACTTATCTGACACATTTGAAATCTCTACATTAAAATTTGGGACCACCTTATACACACCTCTTTATTCAAATGCTGCATTAATTATTTTAAAATGTAGCGTTATAAACATTTGAAATCCCACTGATTTTGTCAGCAAAACTGTTTTTACCTGTATACATACACATGTATCTGTGTACTTTAAATGTTGGTACAAAAAAACATCCGGACAGTCAAGGTACAATATACATGTCAAAAAGTTAATTAGTTATAATTACCTGAAACACACATGTTACGTAGAACAAATCACACAAAGTTTAACAAAAACAATAATTGTTTTTTTTTGTTAAAAAACTGAAAAAAACTTGCACCATAGCTCTTTATTACTTGTATGTACTTTTGTAGTTTTGAATAAATTGGTTATAAATTTAATATTATTAATTATTGTTATAATTTCATATATTGAAATTATAATCGATGTGAAATGTTACTACATATTTAAAAAAATGTTTTTAAAAGTTTCTAAAAAGCGAAGACTAGGAGTACATGCCATAATCAATACATGAAAATGGACGGTTCTACCCCAGGACCATTTATGACAGTTGTGAATGGTTCTACCCTAGAACCATTTATGACAGTTCTACCCTAGAAAAATTCTGGGCGGTTCTACCCTAGATCCATTTATGACAGTTCTACCCTAGAACCATTTATGACAGGGTTGGTTCTACCTAGATCCGTCCTAGAATGGTTCTAGAACCGTCCACTCTGACAGAATATTAAAGAGGTTAGAACTGATCTCAACTGTAGATTTATATGTCATATCAATAAATTGTAAGGTTAAATTTTGAATTTTGAGTAAAAAAAAATAGGATAAAGTTATACTATAAAATATTTCTCGATTGGTAATGACAAATTTGTCACTTTGTGCGCAATAGGAAATTCCAATCACACAGTTCATCGAAAAAATAGAAATAAAACTAGAAATCATTTTTGGAAAAGGGAAGGGATTTTTAAAATTTCTATGTTCAATTGTTATGTATTACCATTAAAGATGACCAATTGATAGAACGTGCTTATTGTTTTTATTTTTTTTAACCAAGTGACAAACGGTGAATCCCAGATGAAGTAATTTTCTGATAATGTCTTTTTATTCTTTAAAAAATATATCTTTTTATTGCCAAACTTAAAGAAGTAAAGATTCATATTATGGTAAAAATCTGCAAGAAGTTTTTCACGAAGAAAACCAATTTGGTCATTGAGAAATGAGATTTTAATTTTACGTTAAATATAAACGGTAAAACGACTTAAAAAACATAATTTTCACCCATTTTCTACACAAACCCCACATTGTGTTTATTGTTCTATTGTCAAAATTTATATTATGGTACGATCTTCATTCTGAGTTAAGGAATTAGGTACCGCTATGCCATATGGTTGCAATGATAAAATTGACAGCATTGGGAATCTTTCAAGCCCAAAATGCAGCGAAATCAATGTGATGAATATTTTCAATATAACTCCACGCCGTAAACGCAGTCATGGTCATCGACATTACACTTCGCCTATTGACCATGATATCTCCTTAAATGCGTTATTGCCGTACATACAAAAACCTTTAGGACTACATCACATTCGAACTAAACTATATTCCATTCCTTTGTGTAAGCTTAGCTCACTCCACAAAAAAGCATTGGAGCAACAAATCAAGAATTTTAATTCAGCTGAATACAAACTCGCTGCTGTGGTATCGGATATTGCTTCTCACAGATTATTCAAACCAGTTCGCATCCATAACGACGAATCTCACCAAAGGTCGTTCCTCAAAGTTAACTTTGTTAATAAAGGCTTGGATGCCATAAATCTCAGCAATATCCTTCACCACAAAACAGTAAAATCTAAAATTCCTCCATATTTCAAAGACCAAACTGTTCCACTTATTTCTTATTCTTATACAAAACCCATTGCAACCAAGATTTTCAATTACAACGGGCATTGCGGGACCTTAATTCCGATGACCTCAAGTCTAAACCCCCTGACTGCTCCTGTTCGACATCTCCATTCAATTATAGTCCTGTGGGTCATGTTATCACTGGAGATCTCAATCTAGTTGATAATCAAAAGCTTAAAAATATGCTAGCTAAAGGCCCCAAATACCGAGAACCTCAGCCAATTAATTGGAAATACAATTTCAAGTTACTTATGGATTCGGTTGAGGACTATGCCAGAAAATGGACTTCAAAAGAACAGGAGCCTGCTGACACACTTTCAGAGTGGGTGAAGGCTATTAGGTCAATGATACAAATCAGAATTAAAAGCCTCCAAGGGTCTATGAGCACTAAAGCTATATCCATCTTTAAAGACCCTAAGGTTGTTGAAAACTTGACTCGCCTCCATGACAAATATGTAGTTGTCCCAGCTGACAAGGCCCCCCAATAACATCGTTTTTGTTTGTAAGAACTATTATTTTGAGTGTCTTAGAAACGAATTGGGAATAGATAACACTGCGGGTAACCCAACTTATACACCGACCACACTCACTAAGCAGGAAGTCCTTGATAACCACAAGACCGTTCTTCATTCCTTTGGCATTTCTACAAAGGATGAAGAAATGGACCTTCCTGCTCTTTATTGGATTCCTAAACTACATAAGAATCCGTTTAATCAAAGGTACATTGCTGGGTCAGCTAATTGCTCTACAAAACCTCTTTCAAAGATTTTAACATCCATATTGACATGTATTAAAGAGGGCCTTCAGAATTACTGTGAAACATCATATTCCACCAGTGGCGTCAATCAGATGTGGATTCTTAAAAACTCCAAAAATTTACTTCAATATCTAAAATCAAAATCTTTGGCTACATGCAACAGCATAAAAACTTTCGACTTCTCTACACTCTACACTACCATACCACATTCTCAATTAAAAGATCGCTTAAAGCAACTAGTTCATCAATGTTTTTTCAAGAAAAATGGGACACGCAGGTATAAATTCCTTGTTCTAGGTAGAGAAAAGTCTTATTTCGTAAAGAACCATTCTGATTCTGACAAAAAGTATTCTGAAGATGAAATTACAAACATGTTAGATCTTCTCATAGACAACATATTCGTTGAATTTGGCGGTCTAATTTTTCAACAAACAATCGGCATTCCAATGGGAACCAACTGTGCTCCTCTCCTCGCCGATCTGTTTCTGTACTCATATGAAGCGGACTTCATTCAAGGGTTACTACGTGAAAACAAAAAGAAACTAGCCCAATCCTTTAATTTCACTTTTCGTTATATAGATGATGTGTTGTCGTTAAATAACGACAAATTCCAAGACTTTCTACATCTTATCTACCCCAGTGAGCTTGAAATTAAGGATACTACAGATACACCAAAGTCCGCTTCATATTTGGATTTATTTCTTGAAATAGACTATGAGGGACGTTTGAAGACAAAACTTTATGACAAACGTGATGACTTCAACTTTCCTATTGTTAATTTTCCCTTCTTAAGTAGCAATATACCAGCATCGCCTGCATATGGCGTCTACGTTTCCCAGCTTATCCGATTTTCAAGGGCATGCGTGAGTTACCCTGACTTTCGACAAAGAGGATTACTGCTGTCACAAAAGCTTCTTAACCAGGGTTTTATCAGGGATAAGTTGATGTCATCACTTAAGAAATTTTACGGTCGTCATCATGAATTGATTGACCATTACAGTGTTCCAATATCTAAGATGATGTTGGACCTGTTCCCACTGTCGTAACTTTCCATGTGCCTCCTACGATTTGTGACTTCCACCGGATTGACTTTGTTGAACTTCACGACGGGTGCCGTATACGGAGCAGGAACTGCTTACCCTTCCGGAGCACCTGGGTTCACTCCTGGTTTTTATAGGAGTTCGTGTTGTTCATTGTTTTTAGTTTTCTGTGTTTATTTTTTGTGCTTGTGGTTGTTCGTTTGTCTTCCCGGGTTTGTCTGTCCAATGGATTACGTTTTTTTGATTGCTCCTTAGGTATATTTGTCCTTTTTATATATATGAATTGTAAGATTTGTACAAACACGATCGTTTTCGTGTCACTTTGTTCTGCGATAGTAAAACCTAATCGTATAATGAACGGATAAAATCAATTTAATAATATTTTTTTAGTAATTATTTTATTGATCAATGAGCCATGCGATACTACATTGGAAAAAGTTTTTCTGTGTCATCGACTTGTTATGTGATGTTCGAAAAATTGTATAGTTGAAATGGTAAATCTAAACTGCATTTTACCTTGAGCTGATTGAATGTGCGAAAAAAAGTATAAAAAAAAAATAAAGGTTCAGAATTAGTAAGATAGCACCTCTATGCGACGAACATAATATAAATGTCTGAAATCTGAAACACTAAACCTGTCCCTAATTTTGAATGAGTCGTTTGCTGCAGCATATATTATACAATTATTTAACAGTTTTGAGGGTTAAAGCCATTTTATTTGTCCCGAGACACTGGCTATTTACCCGATGCGTAGCGGGGGGAAATATTCAATGTGTCGAGGGGACAAATAAAATGACTATATACCGTAATGACTGCTAAATAACTGTTTTATCGTGTTTAACGTGTTGTCGTTAAATAACGATAAATTCCAAGACTTTCTACATCTCATGTACCCCAGTGAACTTGAAATTAAGGATACTACGGATACATCAAAGTCCGCTTCATATTTGGATTTGTTTCTCGAAATAGACAATGAGGAACAAACGTGATGACTTTGACTTTCCTCTTGTTAAATTGAACTTCTTGAGTAGTAATATACCAGCATCGCCTGCATATTGCGTCTACGTTTCTCAGCTTATCCGATATTCAGTGGCATGCGTGAGTTACCACGGCTTTCGACAAAGAGGATTACTGCTGTCATAAAAGCTTCTTAACCAGGGTTTTATCATAGATAAGTTGATGTAATTTGTTGGACCTGTTCCCACTGTTGTAACATTTCATGTACCTCCACCGATTTGTGACTACCACTGGATTGACTTTTTTAAACTTCAAGACGGGTGCTGTATACGGAGCAGGAACTGCTTACTCTTCCGGACCACCTTTCGTTCACTCCTGTTTTTCATAGCACTTCGTGTTGTTCATTGTTTTTTAGTTTTCAGTGTTTATTTGTTGTGCTTGTGGATGTCTATTTTTCTTCCCGGTTTTTTTCTTTCTAATGGATTGCGTTTTTTGGAGTGCTCCTTAGTAATATTTGTCCTCATTGTTACACCTGAACACTACACCGGTCAGTAGTTTCCAGTACTAATCACCGGTCACTATAATAAAATTGATGTCTTGATTTGTATATAGAAAATACATACTGAGGTATAATAAAATTAATTAATCTAGGGTGGTCTGTTATTAAAGTTTGGGAAATATAAATGTTCGCACTGCTTTCTGTATTTATACTTACAAAAAATACACTTCTCGCTACTTTGTGGTTACACAAATTATTACAATTGTAATATTAATATTCATGTTTTCCCAGGGAATTAAGCATGAATTTTATCATACCTGTCGATGCTGATGCATTTAAAAACCTTGTTAGTCTGGAAAAGCTGTAAGTTGTTGATATTTTATTCTCTGGTTCTCCTAAATATTAATTATTATATGTTTTATAAGACAACCCTCTATCTGTAATTAGCCCATAAAACACAGATGGTTGAAAGGATTTATGTACTATTTTTAAAATTAGCGGAGATCGTTATAGCTAAACACCGGGTTTATTAAAATAACAATCACGTTGTCACAAAAATCATATAATATAACGGACATACATCTCTGTGGACAAGAATGGAATCAATGCTAGGACTGTTTTTGAAGAACACTGCTAACTGTGTGGGTACATGTGTATTAGAAAATTTTCAGCATAATATATATATTCTCTCGTTGAGGGTAATTAGTATGATACTCAGGTATCTACTATATACTATATATTCTCGCATTTGCTTTACACTATTATTATCACATAGACAGATATTATGAAACTCGTCTCCCAATCCAGTAGAACATTACCCACATATATTGTCATGTTTTGCAATATTATTAGGTTATTATACAGTATAACGTACAATATGGGAAGATACAGTATAACGTACAATATGGGAAGATATTGAACGATTTCGTATTGAACTGAAAACCCGTATTGGACGAGACGCCTTCAAATTATACTTCATTAATGAGAAAATTACAATGTTAGTTTTTGAGACACTCACTTTCATTTTCCAGAGATTCAATACTTATCAAAAACTCTCAGTGAATTGTTTAAGTCTACTCCTAACGCAGACAAAATGACAGTATCGTCAGCATATAACACTAAATATATTTAGCACACTGATTCAGAAAACCAAAACAGTTAACGGTGTTGTCCTTTCACAACGAAAAAATGCCGTACTTATACTACCACGTTCAGCACAAGACTTAATATTTGTATATAATTTCAAAATAATACTGAACATCTTCCAGCTAATTTTACTTTTGATATAATCCAACCTCCAAAAATTATCAAATGCCTTTCTGAAATCGATAACCCATGCCAGAATAGTAAGATAATAGTTATATAACCAAAAGAAATAAAAACGTTCATATATGTCTAAACCTGTTTGTAAGACATAAGACATGGCGGGAAACATAGGTTTGAAATCTTGAAGAATTGATTAAAAATTTACAATTTCTCTTTTTTTGCCTTTTAAAATGTTAGGATGAAAAATAATGAAATACAATATTGTTTCAATGAGAATAAGAAACAGTTCTTTTATTCCAGGAAAGTTAACTTTTTTGTTACAAACGTTTTAAAAACAACGAGAAAAGTTCTTTATTTTGAGATGGTTAAAAAATATAGATTTTATATTTATTATTAAGGGATAATATCAAATGATTGTTTGTAACTCTTAGGGACCTTTCATCGAATTTGATCGAGAAACTACCGGTTGGTCTCTTTATGAACCTTGCTAGACTTCAGGAACTGTAAGTAGTGTTTATATATATATATATATGTATGTATGTATTCCTTTAGGTAAACGAAAGAGCATCTCCTTTTCAACTAAATACCTTTGTTTTACAGTAAATAATGTTTGTTTGTTTCTTGAAAGATTACTACCTGTGTACTTTTTTAAATGAACTGAACGCAATATTGACTCTGCAATAAAGACAATTGTGCTGAACTTGAGGCAGAAATCCTAAGGACTATTGGCAACAAGTGGATTTCCGACTAAATTTTAAAATCATAGCTTACTGGTAGATAGTCATATTGAAACAACTAAGCCGTTAGGATACTTAATGTGAAGCAGTGATGTCACCACAAAGACAAATAAGTAATTGTTTGAGAAATCAAAAGAAACCACTAGATTCAGTAAGAAAAATTGAAATATTCGCAGTTCTTAAAAACAGCAATAAAATACGTAAAGACGACATATTAGATAAGTATTTTTCATAGACATCAAAAGAAACAATGAGATTCAGCAAGAATAAGAATTAAATATGTTTTAGTTCAAGAGCACTAACAATACTTGTTTAAGATAAAACATAATAAAGATGACTAGAGACAGACAGAGTTATCTAAAGAAATTAAATATTGCTTAAAATTTGTCCTAATTCTGACGGTGTGTCCCCATTATGCCCACTTTTGGAATAATCTGTTTCAAAATTACCTTAGGCCGATAATATAAATGATACAACGGAACATTTACGAACATATAAATTTTAATACGCTGAATAAAAACTGACATTTAGAAGACTTTTAAATATTTATCGGAATTAACTATGAATAATGATCTAATCATAGACTTCAGTTCTATTGAAATAAATTACTTTAGTTTATTACCATATAAGCAAGATAAGATGGTGACAAAAACAAAATAAACTAATAACAGTTACTTCACATGTGATCATCCAGTGCAAAAACAAATACCAATAAAGAAAACAAATATACCTAAGGAGCAAACCATAAAAAAAACGAAACAAATTAGACAGACAAACCCGAGAAGACAAATTAACAGCCACAAACATAACAAATAAACACTGAAAACTAAAAAACAATGGACAACACGAACTTCTATAATGTTGCGACAGTGGGAACAAGTCAAACATCATCTTAGGTATTGGAACACTGTAACAGTCAATCAATTCTTGATGAAGTGACGACATCAGCTAGTCACAAATAACCGATCAGTAACAAGGGAAGTGGACATAGTGGCTCTTTTATTTTTCAAAATTTGGCACATTCTGTATATGCAAATTGAATTATTAGGCATAGGTAATATATGTTATTTTTTTTCAAGAAGATGGAAAGATATTAAGAATGTTATGCATCTATATTACAACATTATAATAACAGTATAAAACGTATCTAAACTCTCAATATTAGAATTTTACTATAAAGAGGACAAATATATCTAAGGAGCAATCCAAAAAACGTAATCCATTAGACAGACAAGTTCTACAGCAAAATAATAACATTAGGTAGCCATCTTCAAACTTGTTAATAAATTTAAAGATTTGAAAAAAAAATCATAGTAAATAAAGATTTTATACAAAAACGATACATCGTAAAATGTAGTAATAATGAAAAAAAAAAATAATGAATTAATAAAAATAAACAAAAATAAATATAGCAAGATAAGGTTAGGTCTGATATGACTTTATGCAACTGACTATATCGCGGTCAGTTTGTATTATTGGTGGATGATGGGTAATGACCTATGGCAGGCTTAGGATAACTGGTAATCCTGATAAACTCTGATCGGATTCGACATCACCACACTACGAACTGGATTCGAACTCACAACCTCAGTATTTAAGCCTGTGATCATAAATAGTTATAACCAACTACCTAGACCACACGACCAACACATCTTGATTTGTTACCTAATGAATTTTTGCGTTGATATGTCATATGCTTCTCACTTTATATTAAATCCTAACCTCAACAATGACATTAAAATAATCATCAGTCAATATTTAAATTGAGGTTACAAGATCCTTTTGACAAACATTCTGATGTTTGTTAATATCATTTGAGGTATTGTCTGATTTAAGGCCGTACGACATATATTACCCATTAAACTACTTAAACTTAAAATTCAAAGTCAAAATCAGGATTAATAAAACATAAAATAAAGTCGCACCATTCTTTTTACGTAAATTTTTATAGAACTCATCAAGAGGTATTTTCAGATGAAGTTTCATTTTGATAAAAAAAAAAATGAGTTCAGTTGAGGTCAATTCCTAAAATGTTGAAAAACCAAACAATAATCCCACACGATGATGAGAAAATTAAACAAAAATGCAAAAATGACCAAATGGATTAAGCACAAACCATTTAAGGACAGAGCTAAGCAGGGGGGAGATACTCATGAATTTTACAAAACTTAATATTTTTGTTACAGTGTTTTCAAACTATCATTTTTTATCGATAGTATAGAAATACTAGCCGTGTTAAAAAATGGTTCAAAAGATGACGTCTTTCAACTCATTTTATCCAAAGTTCACCATATATACTTATACACTATAGTTTGCAACCACCTTTATAAAGTTTAAAAAATCTTTTTTTTCAGACTGCTGGCTGAGAATAACATTGAAACATTATCTGAAGGTCTTTTTGATGGAACATCATCATTGTCTGTATTGTAAGTATGCGTTACATTAAAAGTAGATTTTTTTTTTTATCAAAACTGGTATTTTAAAAATTTCATCAAACAGTACCAAAATATATTTGGAGGAATAGATATGCATCAAATCGGTGTCATCCTTATTCTCCCACTTTTAATTACAGTCAAACCTGCTTTAAAGGGCACCTCTATATAGCAAATCACTGTCTATAAAGGGCACAGTGAATAAGTCCCATTTATGAACAAAGCATGTAAAATTAACCTCTATATAGATGGCACCTGCTCATAAAGGGCACATTTTTCTGGTCCCATGGATGCCTTTTATAGACAGGTTTGACTGTATACAAATTAGGAAAAGTTGTGATAGTACTTATAGTTCATTTCGAATAAAGATTACCTGTAACTTACATGTAGCTGTAATACTAGATAATTAAGTTTTCTATAAATTAAATGAAAATGTTGTTATTTAAGAGATGGATTTTGGCTTTTTATGTCATATTTTTAACTATTTGAAATTATAAATATGCATTTTATATTCAAAATTTATTTATTATTAAATTACTAGTTGAAATAAATTATCTACTTAAAATACTCATTACGAACAAATTGTATTTGACTTCTGCATCTAGATGTAATTAAAGAGATAATTGATGGCACGCAAGCTCAAATATATGCGTAACTTTCATGGAATTATAATGGAATTGCCTCTCAGAAATGTGAATATAAATATTAATATGCATACAACCTCTAAATCTATGAATCTTAATAATTCATAAAAGGAAGCAAGTGCATACAACGATTTTTCTTTCTCAAGTCGAATTTACTGAATTTAAATTATTCTCACTCTATTCCAACAAAATCAATAGGAACTTACTAACAAATCATTAAACCCAAGTACGGGAAATGTACAAGTTTAACCACCAGTGTTCGTACAGCTTGGATTTAGAGGGTCATCGAAATTGTGTTTTAATATTAATTCCCTTGTTGTCATCTCGAGTAAATGTTATGTGTACAACTTGTTATAATATTTATTTGTCATATACATTGTAGTGTCACGTGGAGTGTAAATATTGTCATTCATCGTTTTACATTTTTATGATCGACTCAAAAAGTACTTTCTTAATTTAAGAATTATTATCAACTTAAAAAAAACATAAACGACAAAACTTCACAATCCCCAAATTTGTTGAGGAACACAAATTATTATGACTCTCCAATCATATAAGTATTTACAAAATGTGAAATAGTGGACTCTCCCACCATACAGGTATTAAATGCAAGTTTAGTCATTTAAATAGAACATACTATAGCATTGTATGGTTAATGATTCCGTTGCAGTTTTTGTTTATTTAACTATTTGTTAATTGGGGTATATAAAAGTGGCAGAATCAGGATTAATTAAATCGATAATGTAGAATATAAATGGCCTAAGGACCGACATCAAAAGATCGATGTAGGATAGAAAATGTAATTGACATAGTTTGGGGTGGGCACTCAAAAATCTTGCAGGTTTTGATTCTTACATCGGTTTTACAAATTTTATGTCTCACATTATTTTAAACCTTCATATTTTCATGTCAGAGTTTTAGGATTAAAAATCAGCATTAACAGTGGAGCAGATACAAGAGAGTTAATTGTAGGACTGAAATGCATTTTAATAATCAGGTGTATATTTGATTCATTCTTTGCCAGTCAATCAATATCTGAATTAAATTTTATTTTATCGTATATTGAACTTTTGATGTTTACCCTAACCGGGAAGAATTTCTTCGTAGATGTTCAAGCTAGTATCAGTTATACTGAAGTGTTATTTATTTACTGAATATGTAATAAATGTCTGTTACATAACATAGGGCAAAGATATACTAATTTCATCAAAGGAATAAATTCGGATTGAAATAAAAGAGTCTTGCTGAATTATTTCAGAAGCCTACTTTTCAACGTAATAGAATCCATACCTGAAGGATTGTTCGACTATACAACATCACTAACTGTTTTGTGAGTAATTTACATGCAAGAAGTAAATTTGCAAAAAATTTACCTGTGACATATTAATTTTGTGAGTATTGTACTTGTAAGAACTAAAATTAATCTTACGCTTGTATGTTTCCTTGTAAAACTAGTAAACTGTTTCGAATTTCAAGATGTTTGTCCTTGATTAATAAATACAAATTTCATTTCTGCCGTAATTAATTTTATTAAATACAAATTGGTTTATCTATTAATGACCTTCTCAGCCGGCCTGCACAATCTACCCATAAACGATAAAATTTTCCATTGTATGCTACAAATTACATATGGGATAAAGACGTTTGTATACACCTATGTTACATAAAGACAATAATCATTCCATTTTCATCATGATCAGGATACCTATAATAGTGCTATGGTAAATACTTCTTTCTTAACTTAACTATAGTTGGATTTGAACATATAAATAGAAGATGAAATTCATGACAAGACAAGATTTGTAAAATTATGTATATAGAGTGTGTCACAAGACATTTGTTGAATTATGTATATAAAGTGTGTCACAATTGGCATCAGTCAACAATAAAAAATCATCATTATAAAAGAAATGTTTATGAAAATTTCCTTAAGAGGGTACCCAACACTTTGACTAAAATAGATCTGGCTCCTTTAATTTTCATAAAATTTTGACGAAATATTTACTTTTACCTGTTGAAAAAAATATAAAAATTTCCAGAAATTTGAACCACACAATTTACGGGAATAATTAATTGGATATATAGCATTTTGACAAACACTAATTTTGATCATTGAGAAGCTTGATATGTCTTTATACTATTAAAATCTTATCAAAATAACATGTAGGCGGGGACGTCACGACCTGCACAATCTACCCATACACTATAAGATTTTCCATAGTATGCTACAATTTACATATGGGATAAAGACGTTTGTATACACCTATGCTACATAAAGACAATAATCATTCCATTTTCATCATGATCAGGATACCTATAATAGTGCAATGGTAAATATTTCTTTCTTAACTTAACCATAGTTGGATTTGAACATATAAATAGAAGATGAAATTCATGACCAATATTGTTATTAAACGGAATATATATACGATCCTGTCTGGTACCATTTAGCCATCTGCCAGTTCAAAATCTTAAGTTCTTATTTTTGTTATCCAGACTCGCCGAAATGCCTGTAATTCCACTATTTCTGAAGACATTTTTTATAACTAGTGAGTAAAATTGGCCACGGAATGAATTTGGAATGCCACTAAACCATTTCTGAATAAAGTGATCCTGAAGTATTTGCTTCAAATAGTTTTTGTCACTAAATCCTACTTGCTTCTTAAAAATGTATCCGAGGCCAGAATTGTTAAAAATAGATTCTATATGCTTTACAAGTTTGAATGAATTTTGAACTTTTTATTTAAAATGTAACATCAGTATATCAGAGCTACTACATAATTTCGTATCATTATCTATAATTTTACACCAATATAACCCATTCATAATTTGATAAGGGATAAGTTGATGTCACCAATATAAAACAATTCGTAATTTGATATTAGGGATGTCATCATTTAGGAAAATGTCCGTTAAAGTGCTCCAATATCTAAGATGATGTTGGAACTGTTCTCACTGTTGTTACATTTCATGTACCTCCACCGATTTGTGACTTCCACCAGATTGACTTTCTTGAATTTCACGACGGGTGCCGTATACGGATCAGGAACTGCTGACCATTCCGGAGCACCTGGGTTCACTTCTGGTTTTTATAGAAGTTGTTCATTGTTTTTAGTTTTCTGTGTTTATTTGTTGTGCTTGTGGTTGTCCTTTGTCTTCCCAGGTTTGTCTGTCCAATGGATTACGTTTTTATGAATGTTCCTTAGGTATATTTGTCCTTTTTTTAACACGTCATTATATTGGGAATCTACCCAATTCACCATATACCATGGAACTGAGACAACGAAAAAGAAACAATTACTCTTTAAACAATATTTCCAAGTTACTTCAGACAATACAAGGAAGAAATGCACATGTGATACACCATTGTGTAAGAGAACGGTAAAAATCTGGGAAAAATCTTCATCGACAAAAACAAGCATTATCATTAAAAAAATATATCATGCACTCTAGTAAGAAATCGGTTATTAAGTCAATAAAATGATATTTTGGCGTTTTTTATTTTTAGAAATCTTTCAGAAAACAGCATTTCGAAGCTGACAGCCGGTGTACAACTATTAAATTAAAAAGAAGTGTGAAAGGTTAATGATCCTTTCCAAATTTAGTTCTTAATGATTTGTCAGATTTTGTCGAACTCTCCCTCTCAACAGCTACAAATTTGCAACGAGTATTAGGTGCCTTTTATTATGTTAATAAAATATTCAGTTATAAATTTAGCTATTTTTTATTACTAAAATGTAATATGTAGAGTGCTGAAGACTTAATGTTTCTAACGAATTGGTTAAATGTTTTTATGTTTGAATATTATTGAAAGTTTTTTTTTATTTTCAGGGATCTTTCATACAATAAAATTAAGAAGCTAACAGCTGATGTATTTAAGAATCTCAGCAAGCTTCAAAAGCTGCAAGTATATCATTATTTTACACGAAGATGTTTACAAAAAAGAATTTACTCCGAAATAGTAGATAAATATGTTGTAAATAACGTTACAAAAGTAAAGGTTTTTTCTATTGAACGGTTGAAAAAAGTACAAAATGTAGTTTAGGGGTCATCGATAATTTTCATCATTTTACAAAGAGCAATCTTTTTGGAAATCCCAACCCGCCATCACAAAGTGTACATCAACGTTTTTTTAACATTGTTGATGTGAACAGGTACCACTCCTTATTCGGAAGGAGCATCTATAGACATCTTGTCTTCGCTATCTAAGAGTTACGATTCGCTTCTCTCCTCTTGAACCTTGTCAGATTAAGCCGGAAGTTTGGGTCCATGCGGTACCTATTTTTCTTCGATGCAGCTAGGACTACTAGCATCCAAACAGAACGCGTCATACAAAAGATCACGCAGGGATGACTTGGCGACAATGTGAACATATAATATTGCAAATTGAGTCGAAAATTGCAGATTATGTCAAGAGACTTTGCATCCAAAACACAGAAGAAAAATATTTACCGACACGTTTGTTGTGTTAATAAACTTATTGAAGTTTTGTGTTATCTGCCTCGTTCAGACGATGGAATGCCAACGTACATTGGTGGATTATGTATGACTGTTCATTGGCCAATAGTGATGTCATGGGTGTGGGCGTGACTACTCTAAGCCACAGGATGTCGTCGCTTGGGGTTTATAAATTAGCGTCATAACCTTTGGCTATCGAAGATGCAAACATTTTTACACCCTTTGAAAAAGCACTTACGAAGTCTAGAATAGTATGCTCAATCAATGCCGTTTGTTCGCTTTTTGCCATCTTTTAAACTGTTCAGAACTTTGTCAGCATCATCATGAACCATATTATAATATTGGATATCGAAAATGGACATTTATACCGATATTTTAAAGCGTACGTTAAAAATGTTGACAATCATCGATGAGCCAATTTTACTACCCATAGAAAATATCGCTAGTGGGAATTTTCAGTTCCTCTGCATTTCACCGAAAAGCTTTGTCATTATAGCTTTTCACTAACGAGCGATAGCTAGCGTCGATAGATAGATTCGAATCCACCTTTCAATGACTTAGGTACTAACACATACTTTTCTTCCTGATATTATAGTAAATATAGATAGTTTATATCATTTTTATCACTACGAATTATAAATTTTAAAACGAATTGAGTCGACATTGATTCATGTGGTTAATATATTAAATTTGTAATGCACTATTGTATGGGAAAATAAAAATGCCAGTTTTAATCTTAACCCCATCTCATCGACTGACATTTTTACTTGCAATTTTGAATTTATTGTATCATTCTGCTACTGAATATAAGTAATTGGAATTTCTAAAATTCACTATATTTATTCAATTTTTTAAAAGAAAACACTGATCGATGAGGGGGTTAATGTTCTTTAAACAATTAGGTACATGGATGTCATTAGCCAAAATATTTTGTTGGACGAAAGAGAAATTCTACCAGTTGAGATTTTCAAGCATCTACCGAGCCTAATAGAAGTGTAAGTATTCAATAAACAGAGAATAATACATGGCCAAATTCGTATCACATGCTTATCACCCCTAGGGGTGATACAGCATGTGATATGGATTTTGACATGTTTTGTACGCTTTATCATACATTTCAACAGTGGTGAAGAATTTTTTTCTGGTCACGTGACCGATATCATTTTAAGGGTTATGATAAAGGGGTGATGCTATCAATATCATAACGGTAGAAAATACAGCAGACAATGTTCTTTCAGTATAGTAATTTTCCTTTATTTTGTACCAAGTAAATGATAAAGTAATTTAACTCCGAAAATACAAATAGTTCAATTCAACTCACGGACTGATCAATCACTAAGTTAAAATATACCAACACCTAAAATCACATATACAGATGGTTGAACGTGCAATGCACGTTACACGATTTTATTTGGTCAATCATGTGTACGATCTTTCAACTGTCGTTGCCCATCATGTTCCATCACAGATTTTCGACTACTGCTTAATTGATTGATTGGAGCATACGATGGATGCAGGTAGTATCTGCTTACCATTCTTCAGCACCTTAGGCTGCTGGAAGATTTAACGATTACAAGCCGTTCGTTCCAATTCTGAAGTGGAAAAAATTGATTTGAGGAGTTCAGACTAGGCTTTTTTACTAGCTTTCAAAAAAGCTTCACCCGACTGTTACTGAACTTAATTCATATACATGTTTGTTTTTTGCACTAATATACTATTAAACCAATATTAATGCACAAAGATACGCATTTTGTATCTCTGTATGTCTATGTTGTTTTGTTCATGGCCGAAATTCCTTACAATAACACAAAACATTGAAGAGCAGATTTAAATTTGAAAAGAACAAAGTTGTTTTGATAATTGTTTAGACCGTTTGAAGCCTAGCATTTTTCGAATCGAGTATAAATCCGTGGACACCATTTCAGTCATCCATTTTATTAGTCTAACATTTTTTTTTTATCTTTGGTCTAGAGGTTTACACTTTTTGAGTGTTCGAACTTGCTTCTAGGCAGCACTATTCTAACCTCTTTTTCATTTGATTTCTTCGGTACGTTTGCTGCTATATTAGTCACGTATCTATTTCATGTTGTAATCTCATGTTTATTTCTTTCTTGTTAGAGAGTTTGATGTTATATTAAAATGTTCCGTTGAAAACAAAGCTTTGAAAGAATGGGTAATGGAAGCAACTTCGAATGGTGTGATTGTGAAAATATTTTGTTGGAATACCTATTCAGATGATTTAGATAATTGGATATCTACGATAGACATATGTGGAACAACGGAAGAACCAGGTGAGGTATTAGAAGTTGTAATAGATGGCGGAGTCCTTTTACTCACATTCATTTAAAAAGTGAAATTTAAAGACAAAAAATTACAACAATGTGGTAGAATGATGCTTGGAACTGCATAGATCCGTATAGCCCAACCTGTAATGTTTATGTTAGCACTTTTATCGTTTTTACCGGGTATATTAATTTGCATTCAGTTCGTTCACCACGCGGCTGTTGTTTAGCCATTGGCTTAATTAGTGTTGATGTAATGCAGCGTTTAATTGCATAGTTTAACATTTCCGTTAGCTCATAGTGCACCGTTTTGTCATAGTTTCGACTTTTTTTGTTAAGCAAATGGGAATTGGTATGTTATACATCGCTTCATTTACTATGGTAATATTTAAAAAAAATAAGCAGGTATTGGATTTATTTGTATTTCATTTTAATTTTAAAATAAATTCGCTGCCGTATAAGGATTCCTTACTTCCGTTTTTTTAGCCTTAGTATGTAGCCCAATATGGCCATTTTCTCTTTAACAAATAAAATCACTTGGGCTGCCTCCATGAAACAAAGACTTTACTAAATGACCAATATGCACACTTTTCACAAAGCAACTAAAATAATATATACATTTGTAATACTAAAAAAATAAAATTTTTGTTATTTACTAAAAAAGAAAAAAATATATCATAAAAATAAAATGTCATAAAGCGAACAAAATCATACTTCATAAATCAATCTTATATTTTGATTTTGAGTAGTGTAAAATAGCCACTACCATTTAAATATTTTAGTATAAACTTACTAGTATTGAGTACAATTTTACATGTATACATTAACTATAACTGAATTTAAAGCACAATTTATAAAATAACAGAAATTAAGCACAATAAATATTTTTAAAATACAGTTTTCTTTTAAAACATAAGATGAAAAACTCTCATACTATTACAATCTATGGAAATGCTAAAATTACCATACGATAAGCGCTGCGATTCCATACGCTAATCAATGATTGACGTTAAACGAAACGATGCACACTAGACCATAATATATACGGTAAATGAAACGCGAAACTAGTTTTTGCCCTCCTGAAGTATGTTTATGGTATCGTTATTGATAGAAATTAAATGTCCGTACGTTGTTCGTTCATCAGTCACTCAATATCCCAAACTTTAAGGATTACCTACATCTCATCTATCCCAGTAAACTTGAAATTAAAGAGACCACAGACACGCCAACTTCTGCTGCATATCTAGAGTATCCCACTAACAATTGCGATCAATTATAACCTCTTGCCCAAGTTAACTTGCAGAGCAGTCCTGAGAATTACTCTATGGTAACTTAGAGCAGTCAGGAAGAAAACTAGCGGTTAACTTAGAGCTGTCAGTATAACTGCTTTAAGTTAAGTTTGTGATAGGTTTTGTCTGCATCTAACTGTATGGTGTGTACATTTCACAGTTGATATGTTACTGCCTCGCATGTGAGTTATACGGCGACTTTCTCGGCAGGGCTAGATTGCTGTCACATAAACTTCTAAGATAGGGTTATGTTCAGTCTATGTTAATTTGATCACTCGAAAAGTTTTACGGTCGTCATCACGAATTGATTGGCCAATAAAAAGTTTTCTATCTCGCGTATCAT
Organism: Mytilisepta virgata; assembly: GCA_028015205.1. Lineage (NCBI taxonomy): Eukaryota > Metazoa > Mollusca > Bivalvia > Mytilida > Mytilidae > Mytilisepta > Mytilisepta virgata. The sequence goes on from CM051512.1 coordinate 25,858,977, forward strand.
ACTAGATATCTTCAGTTTGATGTCACATTCTTCTGGGATTGCCACCCACCGGACTTGACACATCAATTTCACCACAACCAAACTTAGTGCGTCGAATTAGGACAGGTAAGCTGTGTGATTAAGTCCAGAAATGTTATAATTGAAAGAAAATATTACAGATGATATTTCAATGCCAAAGTTGCCAATCTATTTTCAGTGTATCATTTAATTGATATCCCTAATGTTTATTGCTTTGACATTGTTTTGGGGTCGAGGGTAACTCTTATTTCGTTCATCTTATACGAATCCTACACTTGGAAATATGCCTACGATACAACTCGATGTAAAATGTTTTAACTTAAAATGTTTTTTCTGATAGAATTAACCTACTTGTATACACTGTCAGCGGGAAATGTCACTAAAGATGGTCAGTATTATAGTATTTTACACTTAAAATGTATTTGATTTGGATAATTAACAAATCGGTTGGGTCTAATCCACAAGTGAAGATAAAAGCCAATGTGAAGAGCGAGAAAATTTATTAGTATTCTTTAAAACTGTTAAAGAAAAAAATTTCGGCATAATGATGACATACCAGAACTAAATATGACTATTAAAGTTAATTTCACATACAAAGCAACTGAACAGGTCAATTCTAGAAGTATACAAAACACACACATATATATATATATATAAAACATTTTTTTCTGATCTTGAAAAAAATCGATCCATTGTATATATCAAAAATTGTTTTTCCATCATACAATTGGATGCATACCACCCCTTTATCTCACTTTGGCAATTAACACGTACGATAGCCGGGACCGTTTATTTTCATGGACAGAAAATCCATATCATGAAATAATTAAATTTTACCGGAAACGGACATCAAATCTTTTGCAAAAACATTGGGAATTACAAACAAAGAATTTTAAAATTTTTTGTATACACTGTATATACTGATTATTAGAAATATACATGTAATATATTTAGAAATATACATGCTTAAAATTTCATCTATTGTGTTGACCCACAATAAATGTAATGACTTTTTGACATTTTAAAAATGCGTAAATAATAGAGCATTTTCTGATGACCTGTCAACATATAATTTTAAAGTTTACATTTTGTATCTTTAAAACTTAAAGACATTTTGATTGGAAAATTTCCAAAAGATACATTGGCTTCCTATTTCGGTATTTTTGGTTGTGAGTACTTCTTGTTTAAAATAAGTTTGGTTTTTCGTCTTCCAAATGTTTCGGTTTTAATGCTGCTGATGAGAGTTAACTCCTTGAAATGCGTCGTATACAGGAAAGTATAAATTTACTATAATATCTAATATTAGTATCTTTGGATTGTTATTTTGAAACTCCTTGGACGATGCCTCTGCATGGTGGACCCTAGATCCCCGAGAGTATTCGCCAACCCAGTCGTCATACTTGTCTGACATGATTATTCATTGATTTGTTACAGAAATTACCAGTATTTAGCAAAATTCAAAAATAATAAAAATACTAAGGGTTCATTCCTTATATTGCACATTGTAGATCTCCTTAGCTGAAATTTGGCTTCCTATTTCGGTATTTTTGGTTGTGAGTACTTCTTGTTTAAAATAAGTTTGGTTTTTGGTCTTCCAAATGTTTCGGTTTTAATGCTGCTGATGAGAGATAACTCCTTGAAATGCGTCGTATACAGCATAGTATAAATTTACTATATCTAATATTAGTATCTTTGGATTGTTATTTTAATACGTTGAAAAATTAAAAACGTAAATGTTTCAAATTGATAACTATTCTAATAGAATTATTTAAATTTTATTCACACCTTATTGTTGCAATGTTGCAATACCAGAAGATGTGCAAATTTCGTCGATTTTGAAGATTCATCAGTTATGCTCCATAAAAACAAGAACAATTATCCTAAAAGTTTAGGCGAATTCACAGACACCAAAATAATCAAAAACCTTAAACCAAAGCCAATTAAGGACATGGATATGCACGAAGGAGATACTCCTTAGTTTTCCCAAAATCTAACATTTTGTACGTATAACAGTAAATTCAAAATAGCAATGTTTGGCTGATATCGAATTTCTAGCAACTGAGCTGGTCATATACTTGTGGACGTGGAGCTCATCGGCAGATGTATTTATAAATTCATTGATGCCAATTTTAAACTGAAGAAATACACATGCGTTAAGTATCTTTCTATTACATTTAAAATTCCACTGACCAGATATTTTGTGTCTTATTAAGTGGGTACCCAAAACTTTCACCAGGTAGATTACGCTCGTTTAATTTTCATAAAATTTTGATGAAATATTTAATTTCACCTGTTGACAAAAATATAAAAATTTCAAGAAATTTGAACCACACAATTTACGGGAATAATTTCATTGGATATATAGCAGTTTAACAAACACTAATTTTGATCATTGAGAAGCTTGATTTCTCTTTACTAATATTATGTGATTAAAACGTTCAGCTGATTTTTAAATAGTTAACTCCCTTAGGTGTTCTATACCTCCTTAAGACATGCCTGAACAAAATTTTAGTAAGCTCAATAGTTACGGTTTTGCGAATCGTCGTATAGTTATATAGTAAGATGTTTTTGAAATATGAATGTCTTTGTTTGTGTTAGGTAGTAATGACACATCAATTTCACCACAACCAAACTTAGGGCGTCGAATTAGGAAAGGTAAGTTGTGTGATTAAATCCGGAAATGTTATAAGTGAAAAAAATATTACAGATGATATTTCAATGCCAATGTTGCCAATCTATTTTCAGTTTATCATTTAATTGATATCCCTAATGTTTATTGCTTTGACATTGTTTTGGGGTCAAGGGTAACTCTTATTTAAGTTCATCATATACGAATGGAAATATGCCTACAATACAACTCGATGTAAAATGTTTTAACTAAAGATGTTTTTTTCTGATAGAATCAACCTACTTGTATACACTGACAGCGGGAAATCTCACTAAAGATGGTCAGTATTATTGCATTTTACAGGTAAAATGTATTTGCTTTAGATAATTAACAAATTGGTTGGCTCTAATCCACAAGTGAAGATAAAAGCCAATGTGAAGAGCGAGAAAATTTATTTGTATTCTTTTAAAGTGTTAAAGAAATAAATGTCGGCATAATGATGACATACCAGCACTAAATATGACTATTGAAGTTAATTTCACATACCAAGCAAGTTAACAGGTCAATTCTAGAAGTATACAAAACATACACATATATAAAAAAAAATTAGAAAAAAATCGAATCATTGTATATATCAAAAATTGTTTTTCTATCATACAATTGGATACCACCCCTTTATCACACTTTGGGAATTAACACGTATGATAGCGGGGACCGTTTATTTTCATGGACTGGTGGTCATATTTAAATAATGTGATTTGGTGTTGTTTAATTAACGGCCACTTGAAAATATCTCATTCACCTCCAGGACAGAAACTAGTTCAACAATACATCAAGATAGATAAAAATGAAGATGGAACGGGACTCAATTTGACTTCTTATATAAAATGATGGATGGTTTGGTTGAGATGTATAATTTTGCCATCTGCAGCGTACATCAGCCTACTCTTTTTAAAAAAAAACAGAAGGGGTCTTTAGCGACAGGATGTGTGATTAAAGACATGTTACCCATTATGGTCCACGGTCAGGTCTCCGTATTATCACTTGAACCCACCCCTATCCACTTCCCAGTTGGGTTAGCTCCCATGATCCATCACAATGGTCTGAAGTAAATCAAAACCATAAATAGTCTGAAATAAAACGTTTAACATAGAAAATAAACGATCAGTAAGTGATACATACATTTTATAAAACCACTGAGTAGAGTTCTTTCAACGATACCGATCTAATACTATATCCGCCGCCTGATTCTTTGCTGTGCACACGGATGTGTGTAGCACTGCCTGCTGAAATCTGTGACTTTGGAACATGAAAACATGTCTTCTTTAATTATTCGGCTTTTTTTCAGGATAACCGATCAGTTGGAAAAAACTTGATAATCATCGTGCTATTTGTTCTCAACGGCTGATTGGTCCAAGACACTCCAGGCGCGAATTCAGACGGGGAGCGCCCGGCGTTTGCCCCCCTCCCCCTCATAGAAATAATGCCAAGTTTCTGACAATTGATGTGAATTTTTAGCATAAAATCGTCCAAAACATTTTTCGCCTCTCTCCGCTCGCCGTCATATCAATCATGACCAACACTTCAGCGCCCCATAATGCCAAATCCTGGATCCTCGGATGAAACCCCCTTCAATTTTCTTCTTGCTTTTCAAAGAAATTAACGAAAACTTACAGCAGCGACAAAAATTCAGTTGTTGCTATATGTATTTCCTTTTGCCTTCATATTTTAAATTGAATTTTGTAGAGGGGAAACGTAAGGGAAAATTATGCAGTAAGGTTCATCTACTGATTTTTTTTGAAATGTTACGAGGTAAACATTGATGTGTAGTGAAACCCTCTAATAAAACTTTCCAGAAATTGTTATTATAAGGTTTGTGTCATGATAGCCAACTAGAATAGGTTTCTAAAGGCCTTTATTACAGACATTTTTAACTAATTGTTTAGAAGATTGTTTGGTTGATTTAAATCTTTTTACATGTTTTCCATAGCTAAAGCAACGGCAGTAGGTATGTATCAATAAACTAACAGCTGACATAATTGTATGATGCATTATCTTTCTAAGAAGTATTCATTTAGTCATGAGGTTTACGTTTGACATTTTTTTCTTTAACCGCAAGAGGTAACAATATTAAAGTTTTAAAGGTACAGATTTAAATCTCAGTTCACAAAAACGTACAACATTGCAAGGTTAATGACATTGTATGCAGCACAATACGAATATGTTAATTTTACTTCACTAATGTGACACAATGGTTGGTGCAATACAAGCACATTGAGGTTGTTAGCTGCTCAATACTTGTTACCGAAGTATAATACTTATGTGTCCAGAGTTGAAAGTTTCTGCTAATTAATTTCAGTTTGCAATTTTATTGATAGTTAGGTTTGAAACTCTATACTTAAAGCTGTTCTAGTGTAGGAATTTTCTGTAAAACGTTTATCTACAATGACCCCTTTTCTTATAACCTAGACTGTTCTAAAACTAAAGCCGACTTTGGTATTTTCAGTTTTGTTCGTTTTATGTTCCTAAGTTTGCTTATGTAGTACTTTTGTGTCAAATTTTTATCTACAATGTCCCTTTTTCATGTAACCAAGATTTTTTTGTAGGAGTCATTGTAACCACTGCAGCCGCTGCAACAGGAGGCATTTTTGGTACTGTGACCATATATTATATACTGAAGTTGTTTAGCCAACCCGACACCGATTCAAACCAGGTGGTAACTGCTTAATTGTCAGTGATAATTGCTTCGGAATAATACAAATGCTGATTCAAGCGTTGAAATTTTAAAATTATTGATTTTTAATTCTTTTGCTAGCATATTGTCAACACCCCAGACAACGTTTACCCCAAGTTTTACAACCCTACTAGTTCTGTTAGATCATATTAATTTGGCGATTTGTTTTATTCCAAAAGTTTTAGTCAATATCTTATTCTTGAATTTACTACATTAAGCTCATATGACCCAAAAATCTGCGAGCTTTTGTCATCAATTGGAGTCCACCCGTTTGTTTGTCGTCCGTCCGCTAGATTTTCACATGTTGAAACCCCTTGGCCAAATGAACAGAAATATGGTATGAAGCATCTATGAATAATTTGTGTAATGTTTGCACATTTTGTCCGATCGGACAATACGCAAGGTTGCCATGAACAAATCCAATTTCTCATCAGTAAAAAATTAAATATTTTTATATTTATTTTTTACATTGAACAAGAAAGGTAATGTTTTCAACTCGATATTGTATATATTATATAATATAGAAACTGTATAGCCAAATGAACGGATACGTTGTAAGAAACATCTATGGAAGATACTTTTTAAATGTGCATATTTTTGCCCGATCTGACGACTAACATGGCTTCCTTGAAAAAATCCTTTTCTCATTGCTCAGCAAGCCAAAGTAACTGAAACTTGGTATAAAGAAGTTGTGAAAGGGCCTGAATACATTTTTGCATATTTGAAGATAAGAACAATGGTAAAATCTATGCAAGAACCTTTATAAAATTTTGGATATTTCTTCTCGGTCGGATGAATAATTGGTACCATAAACAATTCCTTATTTTTGATTGGTCAAATTAAAAAAATCATATGAAACTTAATAGCTAAATGAACAAATATGACATGTTGAAAAGAATGCCAGGTGAGCGATTCAGGCATACCACTTTAGCCTCGAGTTTTGTTTTAATATTTTCAATCATTTGGTTTTCTTTTATAATCCCTTGTTTTGTTTTGAATTTTATTTTTCGCACATATACAAACTTCCTGTCTGAAAATGTTCGGAAAGGTTGGTGAGCAAATATGTCTGAGAATTATTCTTACAAAAAAAAAGGTTTTTGAACTATGATTGACCCACATACCTATATTCCTTGTAATGCTGTGTTTGTGTTTAAACGTGTCAGTTTGAAGAATTGAAGTAAGAAAGATTTTTAAAAGTTAGTAGCTTAAATGGATGCATCGTGTTGCTTTGATTTACCAAGTGGCTGTAATTTTTATTATACCAGCGATATCAAATACATGTATTAATCTATTGCTAAAGCCCAGTTTTCTGGTTTCTGATAATTCAATTCTATTCAGTTTGGCACTATTTAATTATAATCACAGTTGTTGCAAAACTAAAGTACCGAAGGATTTCGATCAAAACAAAAAGTATATGTCTAAATAATAAATATAAGACTGATATTCTACCACTAACTTCCAGTGTCAGTGTAAGCATTCTGGCATCGTCGTGAAATAAAAATGGCATTACATATATGAATTGCTGTTGAAGAAATTACAACCAAACAAAAACATTCATTAACGATGAGGAGGGCCAAAATAACGTTTGAGGATTACCACCACTGGTTACTAATTATTTATGGTATTTCTGTAGCACAGATACATATTCCTTTTAAAGTCACGTTCCGACTGTCACATAAAGATTGTGCCTCCCACGGAAATCGACCACTTGACAGTGTAATATGTTCGGAACATAAACCGTGATTTGGTAAAAAAGTTCGGACTTTTTATCACTTCTTGTTCTTATGGAAGTTTGCATGGCCTTGGTTCTTCTTCTGTTATGCTTTATAATATGTTTGCTTGTGTAGGTTTTACCTACTACATCACAACTACTGCATGGAAAACTGATTAAACAAACCAAGCAATGCTGCAACTAGATCAAGATTTACTGAGAATATTATTTTATGTTGCCTTTCAAAAATAACATATTAATGTATATTTCTATTCTTTGGTTAATTTGTACCGCTATATTAATTCTTAAGTTTATGTCAATGCACGAGAGCGAAGAAGTAGCTAGTCAGTTGAAAAGCCGTTGATTAACTTTTGACTCCAATTTCATATCTTGTTTACAAAATTTCAGGAAGATGTGAATGAATGTTTTGAGTTCAATACAGATCAAGTTGTTTCTGATGGAAAAGATGCGACTGTGATTAATATTATCTCTCCGAACATTCCACCTCAAAGCTTTCTGGAAACATTTCAGTATGATGAAACAGGCGTGTAAGATACAATTATTTCTAGACAAGAAAAAATGAGGATGAAAACAAAATTAAACACGTTGTGATGTTACATCACAAATTTAGTAATTGAACATCCTCGTTATTTTCCCATGTGATATTTCATGTTTGAAAGTACTCTCATCTGACAATGGATTATTATATGTTATGGTTGATAGGGTTGCATATGTTTTTTGTGTTTTTGTTTTTATAATATATGAAATTGTTTATTTCATAGTGTTGGTATGTATGTTTTAACATAATTATTATTGTTATAAACAACTCTGCATCGGTCAATAGTTTATCCACCCAGGCCACTTACTGACCTCCGAAGATGTTGGTAAATGTTGTTATGATATTGTAATTATTATATTTATTTATCTTGGCCTAATTTGTTTTGTGTGGCCTTATAACATTTATAATATGCTTACATAATACTTATAGTTGTTTACCAAATAATGTTATAACTGCGCAGTTTAGAATGACTAGAACTTTTTATTTGACTTACGTAATAATTCTGGAATGATCATAATATACGATGTGTAATTCAAACTTCTACCGTCTTCCAGAAGTTTCCGTGAAAACTATATATATGTATGATCACAAAAGTTATACTTTCAGAACAGATCAGACCATTCTTGTGTTCTCAGATGTTGGATTGACACACTTTTATTTACGTTACACACATCATACTAGATTTTGACTGATTGGATATAATATTCCATTTGGATTCCCGCAACAGTGACGAGAAGAATTCCGGATAAAGAAAAGACAAAGGATCGGACATATATATTTTAAACAGTTAAGTTGAAATTTCATTTTGTGTAAATTTTTTTGTAAACTTGTGTGTGATAAATCTTGTTAAATTTTATTATTGATTTGTGTCTTTTGTTGGCTACAATTAAAAGGTGATTTCTGGCCGTAACAATATAGGATCGAAACTTTTTCAAAATCTATATAAATGCTCTTGAAATAGTCGACCTATTTCACCAACATATTTTATGCTACATCCTGACTTTGATCAAGTTATTAGATAAATAAATATTACTGGGTTTTTTATGACACATCCTCGGGAAAGCGTATAGAAAATGTTCGACCATTTACTATGGATTTGCCAACGTTGTCTTGGACAATGCGAGGACATGTAAGACGTTTACTGGCGTCGTACTTACATATTTTGGAAAATCCAAACATCAAGGCTGCAGAAGCTTTGTCGGATCTGATAAAATGGTTCAATCTGGAATTCTTTTAAAGGTGAAAGGCGCACAATTGGTTTGCCAAAAAAAAATTAACTGAATAAAATTGAGATTGAAAGTACAATATATAAGTGGGAACATCGGTTGATATCTTAGGACGACTTCTTAAACTTTATGGTGATTTTTAAATAAAACTCATGTTGAAAATATAACTAATACCCAATACAAGGCTGCTGTCTCCTCTTTTGGTAAGACATCTTATAGGCTGTCCGACCAGTTCCCGGCTATCCTTTTCCTAATAACTTTTCAGTTTATGCCATACTTCATTAAATTTAATATGTTTACCAATGGTTTAAGTAATATGCTATTTCTATAGCGGTATTCGTTTTTAAGCTCGACCGTTTGAAATTAAGGCTTTATGCATCACATATATTTACTTGTAATTTTCATTCTTGGACGCTCCCTGAAGTCAATTTTTACGTTAAAGTATCCGGACCATAATAGATACTTGTATAACCGTAAATTACCCTTGTGGTATGGGTGTTCGTCCTTTTATCGGGTTTTACTTCTTGTTGCGTGTAAAGCTTATTTTTCGAGCTAACACCCTCATGAAAAAGTATGCTAATTTCTGTTCATTCCCTGAATTTTAGTGCAATTTAATGACTATGGGATCTTTCTCTATTTACAACATTATATCTGGTTTTTAAGGTCGGTAATTACCGTCATATTTTTTCGTCCTAACTAATAAATTGACTGTAATTCCCTACGGATACGAGTGTAAAATCCGATTCAAAAGTCACCAACTAAATTATTTATTTTCTATCACTTTATTTTCATTTAGTACAAGTAACTGCAATTTGTTTGATAACATAAAAAGACAAAAGTCATATATTTAATTTTCAATAAAAATGAGCAAATTCATAACTTTTGAAAGGGATATATTAAAAAAGTAATAAAATTAGTGTTATTGTTTTAAAGACTAAATTACGTATTCAATTCTACAGATGATTTTTGTTTCAAATCTTGTGCCAATGTAGTTTTTGATATGGAGACTCAAATGGCTGAAAAAATTAATGGATTCATTTCGTTTGTTTTCTCTGTATTGCTGATTAGTGGTACTTAATTTGAACACATTATTCTAATGTTTTATTATGCGTGCTTATATTCGATATTTTCAGTTTTGATAATAAAAAAAATGTGTTACTCCCCACCAAAAAATAATTGAGAAAAGTGAAGAAAGTTTCCGCTATAAAAAAACTTCTGCAGGTGATTTTTTCCTTAGATTTACCACACATTAAGAACTTAACCTATATTCTCGATTTCTGTTCTAAAATTTCCGTCCTTACTAAGGAGCTACATCCAATTTTTATGCTTTTATACTGGTATACCACTGTATCGTGGTACCTATGTTTTGACTTTTTACTGATAAAAGATCTCCTGTTTTTTTTCAAATTATACTAAATAAAAGAAACAGCAATAATAATTCTTCGGCCTTTGAATAATTTACCTTACAATAAGATGTTTTTAGATTCATCATAGATACATTTCACGTACGGGTATTTTCTAAAATAATATGAAAAAACCTTTTCTCTCTGAATGATTGACATGGTATCGGAATCTGTAAATTGTGCGAAAAACAACGCAACTATCTACTACTTTTTGATAGAAAATTAAGTCATAATGCTGTTGCTCTAGCTGATGTGCAGAAACAATAGGAAGTTTGGTCTTTAATGTAAAAAGCATGTATAATTCTATAAGAAACACCAGACGTTCGAAAATAGCTATTTATAGCGATCCTAACCACATAACAGTAAGATAACGTACAAATCCGATGATGCCCATCAGTATTGTTTTGCAGACGATGGAAAAACCATTCAAAAATTGACTTGGCGAAAACTAACAAAAACACGTAATTTTATTTCAAAAATAATACTTACGTCATTTAAATTGATTCTAAAGATTTTTTACAGTTGTAATGTGGTCCGTGTTTTAAACAGTTAAACAGTTAAAGATTATAATAGAAAGTGATATCCAAAATAACGCATGCGCAAGTACCAAGTAAATAAAAAATTAGACCGAAAATATATGATTGACGAAAAAATGATATATACATTTTTTTTGACCAAAAATAATTTTCACCGAACGTTTACATGGTAGATCTCCTTAGCTGAAATTTGGCTTCCTATTTCGGTATTTTTGATTATGAGTACTTCTTGTTTAAAATATGTTTGGTTTTTGGTGTTCCAAATGTTTCGGTTTTAATGCTGCTTATGAGAGGTAACTCCTTAAAATGTGTCGTATATAGCATTAGTATAAATTTACTATATCTAATATTGTTATTTTTACAGAAATGATTATGTAGATAATTCTGTGTCAACTTGAAACACACATACTTCATTGTTTTAAAATAAGATGGGTATATTGCGTTTCCGAATCATTACTGAGGTCATTGTTGTTACGTTGTATGGAACATCCGAGACATTCGGAAGAGTCACGTGATCATTTAAAGTCCGGATACCTTAAATAAAATCGAATTTATTTTTAATTCTCTCTGTTAGACACTATAACATGCACAAGGATGGTTAATTGTATATTGTATTTGTCATTGCTTTGTATTTTAAGTTCTATATCTTTGTTCGTTTGTCATAATTTGATAAAATTAAGAAATTCAGCATGCACGAAGAAGTAACTTCTGTTTTATCAAGTTAAATAGATATAAGTAAACGTAATAGTATAGATTCGACAAGTTTGGGTGAAGAGATTTCTCGATGCATAATTACGCCACTTATTGTCTTTGTAATCATAAAAAAATCACACAATGCACCTCTGTTGGATTAAGGGAAATCAACCAACAGAGCTCCCGAGATCGTTCCCATGCACAATACATGAGAGACCGTCTTGTTACGGGATGTCAGGCCATGATACAAACATGATCACGAACAAATATGGGTGACGTGTTTGGAGACTGCAACTCTTCCTGAAAGCTAAAAAGAGCAGGTAAATTGCCGATACGGAAGGCTGGGTTATCCATCCCTACCCAAAAATCAGCCCCATTTCGGTAACAGTTAAGAACCATTTCTCCTGCATTTATTTCACTTCTAGGGCCACTTTTTTTACTTAACCGAATTTTGCCTTGGGATACGCAATGTGCCAAGTTAAGGTTTATCAACGTGGATGACACTCAGAACCAATATGAAAGTAGAATGGTTTTTGCTCTGATCGTCCATATTGGAAATATTCCAAAACGCTGTACAAACTAAACGGGATCGCCCCTATATACGACCTTTGCGGGTAGAAAACTTGAATTTGTTAATGATAAGGATAAATTTTTCAGTTTGTTTATATCAAAATGCATTGCATTCAATAGTTTACGATAAAATTTGTTAAATATTCAAGATTAAAAAATCAGTGGTTATGAGTGAAACTCTTTTATTCTTATGTATTTAATGCAGTATTTTGATAGTGGCCTACTTTTTTTACAGAGACCTCTCTAAATTTTATGAACGTTTCCACTCATCTCAGTAAGATTAGCAGAATCGTTTGAAACGATGAAATATGTTTTCAGTCGAGGAGCTGTTAGGTCATGAATTTTTCCTATCTTACAGAATCGAAAGATAATACAGAAAAAAACATGTAAGCCAATAGGTCACTATAAACTGCTCCGATATATGTGGGGGAGTGAGTTGTGTGGGATTACATATTTTAGGTTCTTTCACTACATCAAACACCAGTTACATTGTGATTAAAAGTGATTTTGTCTTCTATCGCAAAATTTGATATTCATAAATTTGACCGAAGTTCTCACGTATAATATTTATCATTGTAAAATCAACTGTGGTGAACTTCTTATACAAAACGGTTATATTGCCCAACATAGGTTTCGGAAAAAGGCGAAAACAAATTCAAAAAATTAATTCACGAATAAGTATAGTTCATTGATAATAAACAATAAAATGAAATACAGGAAAGGTCAACACAATGATATACCAATCAAACAACGCCATTTAACAGACAGACCCCAGACAAAGGTAGAGATGTCAATCGAATTATTCTCACTACTACAGTATACCGGCTAAAAAGTTTTAATAACATGGCGGCCTCCATGCAAAATCTCGTTCCGACATGATTACATGAATAGAGATTGTCTTGAACAAAATAAGTTATTTATGGACTTAATTCAACTTTTTTAACATTCAGTGTCATGAAAGTGAAAAGAAATACGAAAGAATCCACCTGAAATCAAATTTGACAAGAAAAAAAGATGCAGACACAAGTGTCACATTTTCCTACCATTACGAAGTTATCACTAAATACCGACAAAGCAAACGTACCTTACGCTTCGTTCGCTCTCCAGGTCACACCTGTTTCATATTATAAATACATGTAATCGTGATTAAATACCATGAATGTATCGGGATTTAATCATTATTAATGGGAAAAAATTAAATTTGACACAATCAAGTATTTAACTTTAAACGTAATTTATACTTGACCTACATGATTTTATTTCATTTAATTTAATAAGCCCCTTTGTATTCTGAATGCAATTTATATTGTAAAGGATTCACAATATCGTGAAAAATGACGTCGTTCATTGACGGATTAATTTGAAATTAGATAGTAAAATTAAAAAAAAAACATACACGCCTACACGTGTAAAACCGACCATATTTGAATAGTACGTTTTAAATAGAGTAGAAAATCGCAAAAAAGAAGAGATGTTTCCTAATGACCTTGTTTCATTTCAGCTGGACCAAATGGTGATCAATACTAAAGTTATTTTTTTCAATGGTTGCTTTAGTTTCTATGCTGTCTTGTTCTATTTTTGTTTAGTTTATTATATGTTTTGTTTTTTTCTTAGTTTTACATGTATCTATGTGGCGTTTGTTTGTTGTGTTCCATTCTCATAACTTTGTCTTTTCATTGGATTTCGAATTTACGGACTTTTTCGACTGTTTGTTGCTACGGTATTCGTTTGTCGATTTTTAATTATTATTGATAAATTTGAATGATGGACCGAGGAATTTAAAAAAAGAAAGAAAAAACAAATAACAAGTGGATACTCTTTCTTTTTGGTTACTGTCCTAGAGTAAATTATTATAGTAGTTTCGCTTATTAAACTTCAATATAGATGTTTAATTGACTCTTAGCCATTGAATAGTTTTGAAGCGCGAAGGAAACGCCCGTATGATTTGTATGTGAAATCAAGATAAGAAAATAATACGAGCTCTAAAATTTGGAAAAAAAGTCAGCCTGAAAACTGAAGAAAACACAAGGATCCAAGATCAACTCCTTCCGTCCAATAAAAATAAAATGATTGCGTCGTGATCATTTTTTCAGCTTTGTCGTAAGATCTTTATGGCTTTAACCTTCGTTCATTTTGGTATTGGTATCGGCATTCACTGTTATTATGTCGGATTGGAACAATTTGTGTATTGGACAATAGTGAATTATTGCGTCGTATACAGCATAGTATAAATTTACCATATCTAATATTAGTATCTTTGGATTGTTATTTTGAAACTCCTGGGATGATGCCTCTGCTGGTGGACCCTAGGTCCCCGAGGGTATTCGCCAACCCAGTCGTCAGACTTGTCTGACATGATTATTCATTGATTTGTTACAGAAATTACCAGTATTTAACAAAATTTAAAAATAATAGAAATACTAAGGGTTCATTCCTTGTATTGCACATGGTAGATCTCCTTAGCTGAAATTTGGCTTCCTATTTCGGTATTTTTGGTTGAGTACTTCTTGTTTAATATAAGTTTGGTTTTTGGTCTTCCAAATGTTTCGGTTTTAATGCTGCTGATGAGAGGTAACTCCTTGAAATGCGTCGTATACAGCATAGTATAAATTTACCATATCTAATATTAGTATCTTTGGATTGTTATTTTATCATATTCCTACAATGTAGGTATAAAATATGCATACCTATCTTGTCTATAGCATCAACGTTTATGCCCTAAGATAAATATTTTGGCAAGGTAGATAAAACTGGGGGTCCATAAAACATATGGAGAAATTGATATAAAATCGCGGGCAGATGGTTCACACCTACGATTTAACAATCTTTGTAGAGTCCATGGAACAGCACAAATTCAGCTAACCGATTTAACACAAAATTTTCTAACATTTAAATAATTTAATAACTTTGAATCTACACTGTTGTCGGAATTGCACACTTAAAAAACTGTATATTATCGGATTAACAGCACTACTTAGCAAATATGATCTGAGGAAAAGTTGATAAAATATCTTTTCTGTATTGGATAGATTTCTATAAAAATCGTCAGGCATTACATTTCTTAAAATAGCAATTACGCAATATGGGGCAAATGTCAGCATGAATACAATCGTAACTATAAATAACATAAAGGCAGTCTTTCCAGTTGTAAAAACCCTGCCATGGACTCCACCCTCCAGAGACGAAGAAATTGTATTTTGTGTATTTCGTTTCGAATGGCAGGGGAAGTTTGAAATGATATGTCCATAGCTTTCACCAGGCGTTTCTACAGCCTGCTTCTGTATGACATTCTGATTGGAATCAAGATTTGCAGCCAGTTGTAGGTTTCCAGTCTCAATAGAGGACACCCGGATCCTTTTTTCCATTGTTCTCTTGGTGTCTGTAATTTTATATTTTCTGGAAATATTTTTAAACGAGGATCTGTGTTTTATTAGCTTTATTCCAATGGAACCATACACAATTGTAAAAAGTATGTCACATAAAATATGAGTTGAAAGTAGAAATGCAGTATGAATGAGAGGATATTTTGTTTGAATAAATTTATCCTCAATAAGACACGTCTTTCCATATAGTCCTTCAGCAAGTTGCACAGTTTGCGTCCCGTATAACAGAAGTGCTGGCAAGGAAACTATGATTGCATAAATGACAGACACTGCAACTATTTTCCTCGCTGTTGTCGCGGTAAAATGATGACGGGGGCGTTTGATTTTTATAGCAATAAACCGGTCTAAAGCGATGCCAATTAAGACGCATGAAGAGGCTGCATTTAGTACCATTGCGATATATCTTGATACCTTACATATATACGGATGATCAAACAGTAAAAAGTTTTTCAACAGAAATATTTCTGTAGGTAAGGAAAATAAACAGTTCAGAACGTCCATCCATGCTAGCGCTAAAATGAAAATAGTTGACGAGCTGGTTTTTGTACCCCTCCGAGAATTACTCTTTATTAGCGTTGCGTCAACGTTGACACTATGATAAACGTAACACACTAAGAGATTACCAGGTAGACCAGTAACTAATAAAATAATTATATATATCATAGATGGAAATAGCGTATCTTTGAAAATAACCTCATTTAATATAGTGACGTAGTAATTGTTCTGTTCTTGTAAAGTTGCATTTTCAAAGGTGTCTGAAATTTTACTTGAGTTCATGTCTAGACAGCATGTCGTATTTCCTTCATTATTCATGCCTGCTGGAAACATCTGATCCCATTCCATCAGACAAACTTTATGTTTATCTTCATAATCTGGGAAACAACAAACCAAGAGTCGTTAAAATAACATAAATTTAAAGAGATATGGTTGTATCAATTAATAACATGATATCGAATAAATGGAAATATCTCTCACCTTTACATTGGAAGAAATATGCCATTTGGATCGAATACTTATATTTCAAGTAAACAGAATGTTTTTGGAATTTTCTTTGTCTGTGTTGAGACGGGTGGATATAATGGACAAAAAACAGGTGATAAAATGGAACGAGTTGGTAAAATGGGACGAAAAGCGGCAGTCATAATGGAACAGGCCGACAAAATTGAACGAAACTCTTTCTTAATATTTCATCACTGCATTATATATATAAAAATTCAAATAGTCTCATGTCATTACTGATGCTTGAATCAATGGATCATTGTACTTCTGTTTGGAAATTAAATTAAAAGGAATTTTTCCAATTTTTGAACAGATTATACTTCAATAACCTGGTTTCGGTTAGTTAACGTTATTCATAAACCGCTTCGCTGTTTATTATGCGTAAACTGACCCAAACCAGGTTATATCACATAACCTGTTCAGGAAGTGTAAACATTCGTAGGGTTACATGTAGATAAACGACATCTACCAATCTGCTTTCATATCAAGATTTTCAACACCGGACATACAAATAAGAATTACGAGTGTCTTATTAAAGACAGCAACTGCTCACCCGTCCGGACCACCTGAGTTCATCTCCGTTTTTTTTGGTGATTGCTTATCACTGGTTTAGTTTTTGTGTGTGTGCTGTTTGTTTGTTCTCGTCCTTCCAATCTCGGTTTTGTCGCTTTATCAGAATTTGTGATTGTTGGGTGGCCCTTTGGAGTTTCTTGACCTTGTCTTTATTTTTTGAATAAAATATATTTATACTAAATTCCAAATAAGTTGTTTAAACTTTACTTCAGGTATATTTTTAACTTTAATTCAAGTATAAGGTTAGAAACCAGCTTACATGTATATCAATATTTTCATTAAATTCAATTTTAACATTATATGTGATAACACTTACCTTATACTTGTATAATCTGCCGTCCAATTTGAAATCAAGGTAACTTTATACCTGGGTAGAAACTAAAACACTAGTTAATTTGAATTAAATTCCATTTAAGGAAGAATATAAATATATTCATTGTCATTAATAAATGTATGTGTTTACGACTGTTAGCTGAGGTGAAATAAAATACCAGCTGTTTAAATGAGTGGTCGCACTATTAACCATGCACAATAATGTTTATTAATGATGTAAAGGTTTTCGATATATCCTGTTCAGTACGTGGGTATCAGTTTCGTTTTACTGTGTATGAGATTTCATTCATCGAAGTTTGATTCATCTCCGTTTTTTATTATTTTCTTTTGTTATATTTTGTCTCCAATATATATATAAATACAATATTATGATATATTTGTTATGGCAGACTTTTCTTTTCAAATTCATAATATTCGATCTTAGTGAAAATGGGTTACTTAATCGATCTTGTAAGAAACATACTTATTGTACGCATTTAAAAACATTTTGAATATACGGATATTTTCCTCAATTAATTTAAATTTAGCGGAACGGTAAAAATAGTACACATGAAGAAAAATATGTGGTATATTTATGAGTTAATAAAGCGTGGCTACGAATTCTATTTGCTTTTTACCATAAATTTTGAGCCCAAAAAGCTTTCGTTGAAAGATTTGTATAATGTGTCAACTAAAAATTTCTCAACTACAATAGTGTCATAACAGAATCGGTAACTAAGGGAACGTGCAATATTTATCAGGCAGTTGGGACCGGTGCAAATTCTGATTATGGCTTTAAAAAAGTGTATGTCGTATACTGATTTGGGCTGTAAAAAATCAATGTCCTACGACATGCATGCAGAAAAAAGTATGTGTCCTTATCTGAAAATATTGGTACACAAAGTGATAGGATATTACAAAATAGTTACTGTAGTTTTTTAATTTGACTGTGTGTGTTGTCGCATATACCAGTAAGACATAATTTAATCTACTAAGTTGAAATGCCCAGACTTTTTTTTATAAATTTCATTGAAATTTAATGAAACTTGGCATGTAGTAAGAGAAATGTGTACTGAGGATCGATACTAAGTATTATTGATATCTGAGATATTACAAAAGAATTACTTTAATATCTATACCAATAAGACATAATATAATCTACTAAGTGAAGTGCCCAGATTTTATTATAAATTTCATTGAAATGCAATGAAACTTGACATAGAGTAAGAGAAATATGTAATGAGGATAGAAAATATGTATTATTGATATCTAAGATGTTACAGAAGAGTTACTTTTTAAAATTT
The DNA here is from genome assembly GCA_028015205.1 of Mytilisepta virgata. NCBI lineage: Eukaryota > Metazoa > Mollusca > Bivalvia > Mytilida > Mytilidae > Mytilisepta > Mytilisepta virgata. The sequence goes on from CM051512.1 coordinate 25,877,606, forward strand.
GACTGTGTGTTTATTGTTTGATGTGCCAAAAAGATGTAATTTAATGTACAAATTGAAGTACCTGTACTTTTTATAATTTAGATTGAAATACAATGAAGGTAATATGTGCTAAAGACACATTCCATTCTCGATTCTATTGCAGTCAATCTGTTAATTAACATTTATATCTGATACAAGGCAAAAAAAAATGCTTAAATTTTTAAGTTTACTATGCGAGTTGTCTGATATACCATTTAGGTATGGTTTCATCCACAAAATAAAGTGTTCAGATTATTTGTAAATATTTCATTGAAACTTGATTGGTAGTAAGAGTAATATGTATTTAGTAGTATACATACTCATTTATACCAATATCTGAGATAAAACAAAAGAAATACCTTGGTTTTTAAAGTTGACTGTGCAAGGCTTAAAATTAAAAAAAAAATGCCCCAGTGTGGTACTAATATTCCAGCTAATATTATTAATGCTGACAGTGTGACAAAGGGTATAGGGAATAGTTATTGTTGCTATATGGTATCTGTCTATTTCAGAATATTAGGGTTTTATGGAAAAGGAATATTGCTTTATTTGCCGAGCGGAGCGAGGCGGATATTTTTTTTTCTAATTAGCATATCGTACATGTTTTTTGTTTTTTTCTAAAGTAATTATAAAAAAATGCTGTCCTGTCACTTTTAAGGATGAAAAACTCCAGTCCTATCTGTATAAGAGCAAAAAAAGTATGTGTCGTACTGCAATTTGCAGCGGTCCCACCTGCCTGATAAATATTGCACGGTCCCTAATGAGGTGTGATATCTTTTCTGTCGTATATTCTAACAATGGTATAGCCACAAAGGTGAATTTTTCAACATGTAGGTAAATTGAAAGCAGGAATTAAGTTTTGTCTCACAACAAGTGCACAGTGTATGTCTAAATTTACCTTCAAGGACGCTCGTGACTTTCAACACAAAATTATGATCAATAAAACATAACAGATAAACAACAATGTATCCAAAATACAATAAAAATTTTACTCCATTGATTTAAAATAAAAACATCAGTAAATCAAAAATATTATGGCATTTCCACGAAATCATTTAAATAAATCATCATTTCAAGCTATTTTGGAGCCCAATGGTAGGCTTGTCTTATGGTGAACAATAAAGCTTTTTATATTGATCTACATTTATGAATATAGCAATACTTAACTGATACAATGACATAAAAATTAGTGAATAGAGTTGTCTGGTTGTAAATTTATTTTAAGCATTAATATAAAATGAATAAAATATAGAATCATGCCGGTTTGACTGTGACTGGTTTTAAAGGCAATTAACAATGAAGATAATATCTGAATTTATAATGAATTATAAGCTTTAGAGTGGGTAAATCAATTTGCCATTAAAAGTAATAGTACACATATCAGAGGGGAACAGATATTTCGGAAATAATATTTCTTATTGGAATAGGAAGCTTGAATCGATTAAATAAACCCCAATTCGAAGATACATTAGTTTATCGATGTATTTTCTTATGATATTCTTACCTCAGATCAGCTATAAAAATCGTCAATAATATGTACAAATCTTTTTGCTGTCTCATGTAATGAGGGACCTTTTTTCATCTCCTAAAATAAAATTGATAAATATGACAATTATTGAAGGTCGGACAGTAAGTAAATCAGTGAGTAAGTAATGCATTTATTTAAATAGGATAACAGAGTAAGCATTAATAAGCTTATCCTCCCTGTTGCCCACAAATTTAAATTAATAAAATACAGGAGGGATATAAAAACGGACAAAAGGGAAATAAAAAAAAGTTGTTCATGATGAATGAAAAATTTGATCTTTGTGTTGCATTTTTATCGCTAAATAAAAACTGCAAAATAAGTAGCACAAAATAACCCTGTACATCTTTAATGTTTTCATTTTAAATAATTGGACAAAAATACAATTTTTCTTGTGCTCTTAATCAAAGGTTTATAAAACTAATGAAAATGTCCAAGTTAGATTATCTTGCTGTACACATGTATTGTCATAATTAAAAAACTACAATTTTTGTCGAGATAGAACATCTCATATTTGTATATTTCCCTGTCGACCTGAATTTTCATCTAAAATCTAACTCACATCCGCATTATTTGCAATAATCAGAAGGTTTTTAATGCAAAGATATCAATGGGAATATCTTGGTTTGAAAGTGTGGATGCTTGTTTATTAATCTTTGGAACTGCCCTTTGAATATATGGGGCAAATTATTTTGTTGTCCAGATTTTTCTGTTTGGAAACGCCAATAAAATGAATAGATTTTACGGGAAAATATTGTTTGGTGTCATAAAACGCCTTCAAATGAAAACATATCCCATAAAAACCAAAACAATTACATGTATACTAAAATAATATAGATTCTTCCTATACATTAAGTGATATTATGAGCGTACGATATTTCTCATTTAAATGCAATTTTTGAAGTATTAACACGTAAGGTTATCGAAGAGTTTTCTGTACATGTACATATACATTTAACATTTTACATCTACAGTGCAAATATTGTACAAAGTGAGAGATGGAAATGAAGAATCTGTATTTCTAATGACTGTCAGCGGCATGCAGGCAAACATTGACGTTTTGTATAAAAATGTGTTTTATGTCTGAATCTTCATCGTGTATTGTCACGTGTATTATATTGACACAATGACAATATCGGTGATCAGCAATGATATCTAAAGTCATAATTACTTTCTATCAGTAAATAGAGGATAAGTAAGATATAATTGTTAAGATATTTGCCTGTATCGTATCTTGAATGATAATTCTAATATGACGTGCCGCTTTCGCTATAGGAACACAACTGTGGTCTAAATGGAATAATTATTATTGACATATGCGCACAATGCGTTGTTAGCGTGAAGCGTGAAGCACACATGGAATCACTAAACTGTTTTATTTTGTTGATAAAATAAAGTTTCAAAGTTATATTCTTCTACCTCACTGAATCTTACATTTATCGCTTTACGAAAATGTAGCAAAGCTCGAAATATAACAACGATAAATGTCACGCGAAATGATGTCGAAAGCGCGACGTCACAATCCAAGGTATAACGTCATATATTTAATGACGCCTGATCGACAGTAAAAAAAAAACGGAAAATCATACGTTGTACAGGATCTGGAACGCTGGTATTTGATTTAAAATCTCACAAAATTTATATTTTGTTTGTTTAAAGACATTTTACGTTTTTTCTGTGAAAGTGATTGCCTTGTTATAATCGACATGGCTGCCCGTATATGACCCTGATAAATTCGCTTTGATTACAAAAATGATGCATATTGTCCCATTAGGATCTAATAATTCCTTGTTGCCAAATATAATGCCTACCCATGTTAAGATAACCACAGGGCATGGCACCAATGAATTATTTCTTAAATAAAAAATTGAAATTTATCAAAGACAGAAAAATAAATAATGAGCCGTTCTTTTATCAAAAAAAGCAGGCAATACATTTGTAACTACAAATAATATACATTTCGTGATATGCTCGACTCCAATCTCAAATAATAAGAATTTCCTAATCGGTGTTCTTTGACTACAAATACATGTATTCCAGCGTCCTATGCCAACAGGAATATCAAAAGTGTTAATACATCACAAACAAGCGCAAACGTCGGTATCTTGTCAACGGTATATTGTCAATTGTTAAGGGAGTAAAGATTTTCGGAAAAGATTATAAAATACTTTATGGACAAACGGAGGTCTATCTCATTAACTGTATATGTACTGATTAGAAAGCTCAATTTTATCTTTCTGTATCTTTATCATAGTAAAGGTTATCTTCTTGTTACAAAGTACTTGTTTTTAAAAATGGATTGTTATTTTTCATAAAAGTATTAGATATGGGTGAGTATTTCTAAGTAACTTTGAAAATGTACCTATAATTTGAGATTTATTAAATCTGACACGGTATAATAAAGTGCACAGGTATGTAATTCATCACGATAGAAACAAAATTTATCTGATGCAGTATTAAGTAAAAGTCATACTAGAAAACTTGTTACTGTGTGTATCGCTGTGTGTTTGTTAATTCCACATTAGGTATAGGGAGAAGGTTGAGATCTCACAAAAACATGTTTAACCCCGTCGCATTTTTGCGTGTGTCCCAAGTCAGGAACCTCTAGCCTTTGTTAGTCTTGTGGTTTTTTTTAATTTTGGTTCATTTTTATGTTTCGGAGTTTAATGTGCCGTCCATTTTGCTGAACGAGTATAATTTATTGTTTAGGGACCAGCTGAAGCCCGCATCCGGGTGCGGCATTGTCTCGCTGCGTTGAAGACCTATTGTTCGCATTGAGCTGTTTTCTGCTCTACGGTCGGGTTGATATCTCTTTGACAAAATCCCCGATTCTATTCTCTATTCTAGTGAAGTTTTATTTGCACATAAGATCAGAATCAATTTTGCATTTTTAATTTAGTAATTAAGTGTTATTCTGAACTAATTGTTAGTCTATCATTTTGATTTGACGTTTGATGCTTGTTTAAATGCATTTCTAATTACAATATCAAAAAATACAATGGAATGAATTGCACTAGGAAAATTTAAAAGTACGTGAGACTTGCAACTATAACGTAGATATGTTGGCTTTTCTCGCTGCGTTGAAGACACATTGGTAGCCTTCAGTTGTTTTCTGCTCTTTGGTCGGGTTGTTGTCTCTTTAACACATTCCCCGATTCCATTTTCGATATTATTGCAGTCAATCTGGTTGTGACTGGTTAAGACCGGTTCATAACAGTTGAAATTAAATTATTGTTTGCTTGTTTCTGTGAATCTGTTTATCTGTTTAAATATTTGTACTGTACTTTTTTGCAAGGCGTGTTTGTCATGGCCGTCACCACGAACTTGTAGATCATTGTGGAGGACAAACCCAAAAAACGCAAACAATTTGATATCTTTTTTGTAGTTTCGCTGTTTCTCTATCACCGAACATGAAACTTTACTGGAAATGTCGTAAACAACATGGGGGTGTCTCATAAGAGGTAGGAACAAGGAATTGCTAACCAAAAACCGGAGCACTTTATGTCACCTCCGGTTTTGAGCGGGGTCAATATTGTTAATGTTTAATGTTGTTTTGTTCTATTTCTGTATTGTTCTTTAAATCATAGTCCTAAAATACATTATGGACAAACGGAGTTCTATCTCATTAACTGTATATGTACTCATTAGAAAGCTCAATTTTATCTTTCTGTATCTTTATCATAGTAAGGGTTATCTTCTTGTTACAAAGTACTTGTTTTAATAAAAGGGTGGTTATTTTTCATAAAATTATTAGATACGGGTGGGTATTTCTAAGTCACTTTCAAAAGGTACCTATAATTTGAAATTAATAAAACTTACACGGCATAATAAAGTGCAAAGGTATGTATCACGATAAAAACAAAATTTATCTGATGCAGTATTAAATGGTAGTCATACTAGAAAAGTGTTTGTAGCGGGGTCGGATTGTTATCTCTTCGACACATTCCCCGTTTCCATTCTCTATTCTAGTGAAGTTTAATTTGTACATAAAATATGTGGATGCTCTACGTTATACTTGCAAGTCTCACGTACTTTTAAATCTTTCTAGTCCAATTCATTCCATTGTATGTTTTGACATTGCAATTAAAAATACATTTAAACAAGCATCAAACGTCAAATCAAAATGATGGAATAATAATTAGTTCAGAATAACACTTAATTACAATTTTACAATACAGTTATAATCGACGATTGATAATAGCAATCACCTGATAAATGTCACTTTAAATTACAAGGTAAACACATAACGCAGTAATTTGTAAATTAGAATATTCCCCAATGTGTAGACATTACTTCAGCATTGTCACGAGTTCTTTGAATAGTTGGGACATTTTTTTACCCTGTCCGCCCGCCCCTCTGTATTTTGGGTAAAGTGTTTGTTCCTTCTACAGTTGTTAAACTAGATTATTGTATTTTTTGCAAGAATATTAAACTGATATTGAGGGTGTGCATACTGTATGGATTTCAATTTCTCACAAAATAACGAGTTGTTGAACTAGATTCTTTTTGAAAATAGTTGATATTCGTATTAAACATTTTAAAGAGCATTTTCCCCTAATAACAGCCACAATAGCCCTATTTCTCATATCAAACATAAGCTAAAAGAATTCGGAAAATGACCTCGTTAACATACATAAACTTATTGCTACCTCTTTACAAGCAGAACCGAATAACATGAAAGTTCTAACTGTGTACTGGCTTCCGAAGCTGCACATAACACCTTACAAATTCCATTGTTCCACTACCAAACTGTCTATTCTACTTACTAGTACACTTGGTACAATCAAAATCCTGGTAATAAATTTTTCAAATAAGGTATACGAAAATAGTGGTATTAATTACTTTTTGGGGTGTTAAAAATTCGTTGGAAGTACTTGATTAATTGTATGCTCATATTGGTGATTTAGAATCTATTCCAAGTTTTTATTTTTCTACCCTACATGTATATCAGGGTTTTCGATATACATGTAACAAACTTGTCAAAACGTTTATTAAATTTTATCATCGGTACAAGGACATCATTCGTAAATATAACTCGAAGTGCAGACATCGTATATGTTCAGGTATTTCACATCCCATCTTTTATGGTAATATTCTATACATGACGTCATTCACCTGAAAAGCTAACCAAAGCTTTAAACAGACTTATCCACAAAGGGTGTTTGCATTATAAAATAAACACATTTATTCTAAAACCAGTTGTTGGCATGATACGGGCTATGTTCTTGTCGTATAATTTATGATGGCATGATACTTAACCCCTAATGGGAGGGATTGTGCTGATTTTCTATCTGATAAAGACCTAATCTTTCGATCAGTTTAATTGAGGTCTGGCGCTAGCATGTCAGTAACTGCTAGTAGTCCTGATATTGATCATTGTCATTTGGCTTAGTTTCTTCTGTTACCTTTTCTAACATCGGACTCGTACTTCTTTTGAACCGAGTTTACTAGTGTATCGCTGTGTTTTTGTTTATTCAACATTGGCTAGAGGTAGAGGGGGAGCTTTGTGATCTCACAAAACAAGTTTAATCCCGCGCATTTTTGCTCCTGTCCCAAGTCAGGAACCTCTAGCCTTTGTTAGTCTCGTGTGTTTTTTGAAATATGGTTCATTTGTATGTTTGGCAGTTTAGTGTGGCATCCATTTCGCTGAACTAGTGTGTATTATTGTTTAGGGGGCAGTTGAAACCCGCCACCGGGTGTCGCTTTAAAATTTGTGCCGACGAAACGCATCATCGTCTCCTCGTCACTTTAATTTGTGTTTGCGTTTCTGTGCAAGTAAAGCCCCAGCATTCGCGAAGAGCAATCTTTGGGAATTAACGGTAAGATTTATCTTCTCAGGAGTGTTACGGTTGGATAAGCATGGTATTTTTGGCAATTGCAAGACGAAGTATTATTTCGTTTGTAGTTCAACTCAGAAATCTTCAGTCCCTTGTTTTCTTCTTGTTCAATCGCAAACAATCTGTTAGATATGTTTTGTATTATACGTAAACGTGACTTTGACATTTAGATTAGTTGAAAGAATTTTTGACATGCGGTACGAAAATTTATATTCTTCAAGCTTCCGGCTTTTAGGACAGGTGATGAGACATACTGTATTGAAATGAACAAAAATCCATTTTATGTAACATAATGATGTTTCCCTTTTAGAGACAGTGATATTTGAAATGTTGTTGACATGTTGTTACATAGACGCCAGACAAAGGTTGTAGAACCATTACATACAACTGATGAGGCATACTCCAAGTATTATTTAATAATTTGATGATGTATTGTTTCCGCTGATTTTGATACTTTGCCATTTGTTCGTGGTCACTAGGCTCTTCACATATTACGTCGGTTCTCAACCCAGTGAAGATTTGGACTGTTCAATTCGAATATATATTGTCTTGACATTGTACTCTATATTTGTTTCTCTCATATTTAACATTTAATCCCACGGGAACACTTCAAAAAGATTAATTTTTAATGTCGGCGTAATATTTTTGGTTATTTTCTGATTTATGTTCGCATGATTATTTTATATACATATAAGAATCAATGATTCTGATTGGTTGAATCATCATCTTATTTTCCTTTCAATGTATACTGCAACTTGTGTCTTACTCTGGGTTTCTAAGAGTCAACACATTTTTATTTTTATTTTTTACATGCTCGTGATCAATTGGTGGAAACGTTGGGTATTTTTTACTTTTTACTTTGATTTTTGTTTTTTTTTACGATTTTATATTTGGTTTTGTTCGACTTCACTTAAGTCGTTTTATGCCCCTTTTGACAGCTCACCATTTCCATTTATTTCCCTTGTTATCTATTGTCGTATGAGCTGTTTCGCAACATACTAAGTTGTCGATACTACACCTAGGTAGAGGATTATTTGCCATGTGGATTTGTCCTTTTAACCTCCTGCAGAAGGGAAATTGCGAAAAAGTGTCCCTTCAGTGTGACGCTTGTAACATCTTTATCATCACTGTGTTTTAATAAATGATAGTCAGTGTAATTACACAGATATATCATAAGCTGTTGGGATAATCGCGAAAATACTAAATATCCAACGACTGGTATCTCGGGATATTTTACTATCTCTAGATTAGTATTTTTCGAAAATATCCCTCCCAATCATAATATTTTTGTTGTCACAGATGTTAACAGTTATTAGTAATTTTGTTTTGTTTACTAATAAAACGTATCACAAAATACCGAAATAAATTTGATGCACTGTATGACCATTTTGTTGACTGACAACTCATCAGCAATGCTCGAGATCAAAATATTGGAAAACTAGTTAAATATATAATGATGAATTAATAAGCACAACGATCAAAAATCAAAACAATTAAAATAAACAAGTATCCAAACTCAGCTAAGGGTTACCTCTGCATCAAAATGAAGAGCCTTAGAAATGTTGGGTAATGTTTGTCAGAATTTAATTCATTACAACTCTATAGATGACGGATTTGTGTCGACTACTTTCATTTTGTCGTCTCAAAATCATGAAAATGGTGAAATATTTTTCGGAGATAATTATTTATAATAATACAGAAACTTGCAGAAAATTAAGTTTGGTTTAATTCTCTGTGTGACGTGATGAGAAATATTTTGCCATAAAATCAGAAGTAATAAGCATTTTGATACACTAGTGAAAAAATTTAGTTTTACTCCTTTATTACATAGATGTGTAATTCTATTTGCATAAATTGTCCTGAGAATAGTTTTAATACTAATTGGTGAAGAAATAGCATCTACAGTGAATGTAATTAACAACATTTAACTCGTACCGATAATCATAGAAATCATTCAATAAACGCCTCTGAGTTAATCGAATCACCCCTTGGAAACAAAATAAATACACTCATTGCAATAGATGATACGTGCGGAGCAGTTCTATTTTAATGGAGCTTCGTTTTGTCGAGATTATAACTTAGAGAGTAGATATCTTTTCTGTCTTTATTTTAGCATAGTATTATATATTAAATATTAAGTTTTTATAGTATTTTAAAGAAACTGGAACTGTCCACGGTACCAAGTCATGGAAAGGCCACATCATACAACACATGAGTTTGAGACCAATTATAGGTACAGATAGACTTGAAAACGTGTCAATTGGTTGGGAGTAAACTAAGAGAATGGTCAGTATAAACTGACTAAAACATTACCAAATGTTTATGTTGTCTAAGTAACATATCTATGTTTACTTCGGTTTGGGCGAATGGAAGTTGATCATTGAAAATGGGTAACAAGACAGTTCGGCACTAGGATAGTTCGGCATCCATTATGAAAAGACAATTTGGCTCCGGGCTAATCCATTGTTGGGACCTGTTTAAAAAAGCAGTTCATTACCAGGACAAATTGTAATCAAAACACAAATTGTTTACGGATTGTTGATACTGGAATAAATTTATAAAGAATGATCAATGTTTTATAATGATTCTTACATCATAAATTTATCTAATTAACAAGGTGCCGATTTGTCTTAAATCAAACTCCGAATTGTCTGTGTGCCGATTTGACTTGGTACCGAAATGTCTATCACAGGTGCCGATTTGCTCCGGTACCGAAGTGTCTATAATTCTGCAATGACAGCTTACCTTCGAGTACAAGTTCAACCTTTTGGATGCTGAATGTTGCCTTTGTTGTTATGTTTTTATTAGGGTTTTGCTCATGAGCATCTCTCACATCCCATTTTAACTAATAAGCATAATTATATTATTAAAGGAAGCACGATTTCTAATTATCGTTTTAGAAAAATGACAGCGAACCCAGAGGAAGCATTAGACTTAGAAAGACAATCCTTAGAATGCTTTATATGCTATGAAACCTATAATGAACACGAACGTACAGTTGTGACCAGTCATAACCTGTCGTTCAAGTTAACTTCCAGAGCAGTTCAGTTCTGAGAACTGCTCTAAGTTAACTTACAGCAGTCAGGAAGAAGAATAGCTGTGAAATATGTTAAAACTGGAAGTATAAAGTTTAACTCCAACTCCTTAATTAATTATTAACTTTTCCCAATGTTTAATTACCGACATGAATGTGATTTTCTATTATTTGTGTTTGTATTTCATTAATTTATACACAAGACACCATCATAACCAAACCTGAATTTGTTGAATATGTGCAAGTTTTGAACATTTTAAGACTCTTTAGGACATATCTATTTGTTATATGAAATGTATGGAATTGTATTGAAGTTGCGAGGGTTTTTTTTATCCTTATTTTGTTATCATATATTGAGCATTTTTTAAAAGTACACATGTATACAAAAGAAATGTTCAATATAAATAATAAGTCACACTATCCTTTAAACCCGTCATATTCCTTTACGTGCTTTGTTTTCTTTGAGAAAATACAGCTTTGAATAAGATTGAGGTAAGGTTTATTTATCATTTATTCTGTAGATCATTCATGTTATGCCCCTTGTATTAGATTATTTGGAATAATTTAAAGTTATATGCATACTGTTTTGTGCTTTTTTATAATAAAATCAGATTGCTCTATTTGAAGTTTATGAATTCAACTTTAGTACATCAAATTATAAAGGCTTTTCATATTCGCTTTCTTGAGTGCAAAACCTTCAACCGTTAATTCAGCTTCTGTCGCTGCCTGCTCCTTCGGTCTAGGAGTTTCTGTAACAAAGCGTGTATCTTCGTCTTCACTATTAGACATGATAAGTATTGGGTATATACTTGTCGAACTTGTTAGGTGTGAAATGAACACGATGAGTAAAATTGGCGGGAGAACAGCCTTTTGTAGTCGAGCAGACAAAATTACTGTCAAATTTAATTATACGGAAAAATCAATAGGCAAAAAAACTACAAACATTTAAAAATCAGAAAGAAATAAATGTAATGCCCCTCAGTCAATCAATGATTATGCAATGTTTAACATTAGCTGTAGTGAGCTGATCTAACCTTGTCTTGACCGATATTGATATCTTAATTTTGATCTTTTGATCTTGATTTTGCTTAATATGGTGATGGAGCAAATCAAAACAAAACCAGAATAAACAAGATCATAATGGTTGTTTAAGACCAAAAGTATGTAGCGAGGGCTACAACTAGTTTACTACTTCTGATCTTAAAGTCTTGATAATTCTTTTGTCTTGATTCCAACAAACTAAATGTTCATACAAAATCAACATAAAAAGACCAACTATTATATACTGCCTTGTACATGTATTCAAACAACACTGGTTAAGACTATTTCGCATTTATCCAGAAACTATATTTAATTTACATGTGCTGAACGGATCTAACTGGTTCTGATAGATTGCCAGTATTTAGCAAAATTCAAAAATTATAGAAATACTAAGGGTTCATTCCTTGTATTGCACATGGTAGATCTCCTTAGCTGAAATTTGGCTTCCTATTTCGATATTTTTGGTTGAGTACTTCTTGTTTGATATAAGTTTGGTTTTCGGTTTTCCAAATGTTTCGGTTTTAATGCTGCTGATGAGAGGTAACTCCTTGAAATACGTCGTATACAGCATAATATAAATTTACAATATCTAATATTAGTATCTTTGGATTGTTATTTTGAAACTCCTGGGATGATGCCTCTGCTGGTGGACCCTAGGTCCCCGAGGGTATTCGCCAACCCAGTCGTCAGACTTGTCTGACATGATTATTCATTGATTTGTTACAGAAATTACCAGTATTTAGCAAAATTCAAAAATTATAGAAATACTAAGGGTTCATTCCTTGTATTGCACATGGTAGATCTCCTTAGCTGAAATTTGGCTTCCTATTTCGATATTTTTGTTGAGTACTTCTTGTTTGATATAAGTTTGGTTTTCGGTTTTCCAAATGTTTCGGTTTTAATGCTGCTGATGAGAGGTAACTCCTTGAAATGCGTCGTATACAGCATAATATAAATTTACAATATCTAATATTAGTATCTTTAGATTGTTTATTGCACGGCAATATATCGTTGTTGGTCTTGATTTCACCTAATAAATCATAGATCATTAAAACAAGACAACATTAATGAAGATAGCATATGTGATGCGGAAAATTTAAAACAAACGATCATGAAATAGTCCTTGAATGAAAATGTAAATTTTAAAACAATTTTGGAATGCTTTATTAATTAGAGTAAATGATGCTGGGTATCGTGTTAAACTATAACTTTTCTTGAAATCAAGACAAACAGAATTGATTCGACAGCACATGTCTTGCCTTTGCAATTGTCCTGATATCTTTTTTTTTTATTAAAAATAAAAAAAATATGTCAAAGATTAATTATGAACGAGACTGAAATGATCTTTGAATAAGGTTATTAGTGAAATAAAACGTATCGTATATAATAAACAAGTATTTAAGATTTTAAGAAATTTTGGAATGTTTTAGTAATCATGTTCAATATGTTGTAAAACTATAACCTGAAAGTTTCTAATAGGTTATTTGTTGCAGAGAATATGTAAATAACAAAATGGATAAGAGGAAAGAACAACCATTATATACAAACAAACCGGAACAGACAGAATTCCGGAAAAAATAGCATAAAGAGCACAAAATACAAACATCAACACAGAGAGTGAGCATAGTCTAACATTGTAAAGATTTTGAAAGGTGTGTCGTCTGCATTTCACGGAGTTTTTGTGCTAAACTTTCTTTGATACCAATTTCAGGTGATCCTCTCAACACAACTGTCTAGATCGGGATATCAGTTTATTTATAATCTAACCAGTTCTAAAATGTATATGTACAAATGTAATCCTCCGAACAGAGCTGAAAGTTTACAATAAATATTATACAGTGTGAGTCTTTATTAAATAGTCTTCTATTGGCTCTAAAATTAATTATTTATCCTTTACCTGCTTTGTTTATAAAAAAGACAATCTGTCAATCAAATTCCGTCAATCCAAATCTGTTCGATTAATGGTTAACCAAGTTCAGAAGACGAGTATTCAGCTAGAACTCCGATATCAATATATATATTTATGTTTAGAAACCGAATACCAGGAACTGAGGTGATGAATTTCCTTGCACTCTGAATCCATCAGAATTGTAATAACTATAGACACATTTTAATGATAAACTTTGACTTAAAAATTTTGATGACAATTTTGATGCACAGTTGTGCTCTAAAATGTTGAAAGACAAAACAGTGACCCAAAACGTTTAAATCCGATTCAATGACAAATGACTACAATATTAATCCATTATCGTCGAAGGACAGAGCTATCCACGGGAAACGTCTTTGTGTCCGAAATTGATACTAGCTTTTAAAAATCTCCCTTTGTTCGTGCGCATATTGCATAGTGATTACATCTTTCAGTTGCCGTTGAGCAAGGCATTTTCGACAATATTAATATATAGCGCTCTCTATTATCATATCAAGATAACCCTCTTAATTTAATTACTTTTCTTTTTTTAGACATATTCATGATGACAGAATTTTATACAGGTTTTAGTGCTAGTAGTATTCCAAATGAAGTGACGGAACGTAGCACGGGGTCGTATTTATTTAACAACTCTACAATGACTTTATCAAATGGCACAAGAGCCACTTTACTAAACGCCACACCCAAGGAAATTCACGACGATTTTGAAGATACTCTTCTGCCATCAATGATCTATCTCATAATTTTATTGTCTGTTGGATTGCCAGGGAATCTTCTTGTTTGCTATATTTACCACAAAAAGGGTGAAAATACTGTAACGGGGGGCGCAAAGAAACCCGAGAAGAAAAAATCGTCTGACATTTTCATTCTTGCACTTGCGTGGTTAGATATACTTAACTGTATTTTTGTAATGCCCGTGGAGATTTTTCTGCTGAGGTATTTTGTACAGTTCGACCATCCGTGGATATGTAGAATCTCAAGATACGCATCAATGGTTTTCAATGCCGCATCGTCATTCGTGTTGATGGGAATTGCAGTTGATCGATTTATAGGCATCAAATACAGCCAGAGCAAATATCGATTTACGAAAACAACGGCGGTTAAAATTGTCGCTGGCTCTGTATCTCTTGCATTGGTAATATCACTTCCAGGTATTGTTTTGTATGGAACGCAAACGATACCACTGACAAAAGGTATCTATGGAAAGACTTGTCTGATCGAGGACCATTTTGTACACACGAAGTATCCGTTTATGCTGTCAATTCTTCTTCTTTCGGTGCATTTACTCTTCGATTTACTTTTCATTATTCTTTATGGAATATTAGGTAAAAATATTATCACGAACAGGAATTTCTCGAGCATTCGATTGGCTACACACACGAAGAAAACTAGACTACGGTCGAAAGAACCGATCGAAATATCACATATAACATTTAACAATTCTGTGAACGAATTTCCAATTGAATCCGTAGACAAAAATTGTAACATTGAACTAAAGAGTTTTAAGAATTGTCAGAAATCTGAACATCCAATGAATTACATTAAGACAAGCAGAACTGATGATTTAAAAAGCCAAGTCAAAAACAAGGATTCTGCAGTTCATGGAAAAGTGTACAAAGCTCGGAAAATCTCATTTATGTTGCTAGCTGTGACTATTACATTTATGGTTACATTTGCACCTTACTGTGCAATTGCAATTCTTCGGAGTGTAAGTCCTGCAGACTTCTACGCTAATTTGTCTAATACTGAGAAAGCAATTTACCAACTGTTTCTCAGATCCTATCTGTTAAGTAGTGCTGCTAATCCTATTATTTACAGTTTTCTTAGTGACAAATTTCGTCAACGGTGTAGGACTCTCATTAAGAAAATGATCAAATGTTGATTTTAATCCAATTCTGTCGATTGTTGTGCCGGAGCTTTTTGTAAAGACTGCAAAGTTCTTACATTTGTAATTATTTTCTTCTATTATTAGGAAAAAGAAACTGTACCATTGACAATCAGAGATATGTTATATCTCGCTGTCTTGACCCTAGTCATGGTATGCTAATAACACCCAAACATTATATATACTTAGGATGATAATGTCTGACATATAACTCCGTTCTCATGACTAAGATATTCGAAAATAGGCACATTATATCCTTTTATATCCTAAGCATGTAGATCCAATGGTCTCTGAAACATTTTCCAAAATTGAAACTTCAAAATACATGTAATACTTAACCGAATTATTCTGATGAAGCCATAAATATATGATTGCTACATACTACTTCAAAATAGATTTATCTGAGTGTTGTAAATGAATTGACCATGCAGGACTGCAATGGTTCTAGTTCAATTTTCTAATACCAAAAATATATGGGTTCTTTTCCAACCCATAACATTAGAATAAATATTTTTGTCTATTCTAGTCATGTGTATTCTTATTTTGAAATTTTAAATATCTAGATAGTCAAGATATAAGAATATAGAATATCTTTGATGCCAGTTTTGATGCACAAGATATGCACATTTCGTCGATTTATGACTCATCAGTTGTGCTCAAGCCTAAAATTTTGAAAACCAGAATAACAATCAAAAAGATTGAAGAGCAACTTAAAAAATCTAAAACTGACGAAAAGGGTATAAATATATTTGTGTATTCTAGTCTTTTTCATTCTTATTTTGAAATTTTTAAATGTCTAGACAGTTTTGGTTATAAATGTCCATATTGGAAATATTCGAAAAAGCTGTACGAACTAAAGAATATCGCCGCTATATACGAATAGCGTTCATGTAAACAAAATGCGTAGCAATGGCATTTTCTTGAGGTTATTGGAGAAGCAGATTCTCCTTCAATTTACTCTTGAGTTATAGAATTTCTCCACCCTCGATAGTTAAATTTTAGATTTTAACACGATCGCTAAAAGAAATTCCACAACTCAATCGTACCTGAAGGAGAATCTATATGTAAATGTGTACTGATTACAGACCACGAATGTATCGGGATTTAATCATTGTTAATGGGAAAAATTAAATTAAAAGAAATCAATTATTTAACTTTAAAGGTAATTTATGCTTGACCTACTTAATGTTAATGTTATTTAATATAATAAGCCCCTTGGTATTTTGAATGCAATTAAAATTGAATTTGATGATTTTTCGACCCTTTTCACTAGTAACACACTTGTGATCTTAACCGGCAAATTCTATCTTGTTTTATCTTGATTATCTAGACTTATACAATGTTTGAAATTTCATGAAAATTAAGATAACAAGATCAAAACAAGATATATTGGCTTTTCTCGCTGCATTAAAGACCCATTGGTAGCCTTGAGCTGTTTTCTGCTCATTGGTCGGGTTGTTGTTTCTTTAACACATTCCCCGATTCCATTCTCGATTCTATTGCAGTCAATCTGGTTGTGATGGGGTAAGACCGGTTCAGAACACTTGAAATTAAATTATTGTTTGCTTGTTTCTGTGAATCTGTTTATCTGTTTAAATATTTGTACTGTACCTTTTTCAACGCTTGTTTGTCATGGCTGTCACTATGAACTTGTAGATCATTGTGGAGGAAAAATCGAAAAAAACGCAAACAATTTGATCACTTTTTGTAGTTTCGCTGTTTCTTTATCGCCGAACATGAAACTTTACTGGAAAAGTCGTAAACAACATGGGGGTGTCTCATAAGAGGTAGGAACTAGGAATTACTTACCAAAAACCGGAGCACTTTATGTCATCTCCAGTTTTTAGCGGGGTCAATATTGTTCATTTTTAATGTTGATTTGTGATCTTGTTTTGTTCTATGTCTTAATTGTTCTTAAAATCATAGTCATAAAATACGTAATGGACAAACGGAGTTCTATCTCTTTAACTGTATATGTACTGATTAGTACTTGTTTTAATAAAAGGATGGTTATTTTTCATAAAATTTTATTAGATACGGGTGAGTATTTCTAAGTAACTTTCAAAAGGTACCTATAATTTGAAATTTATGAAACTTACACGGCATAATAAAGTGCAAAGGTATGTAATTCATCACGATAGAAACAAAATTTATCTGATGCAGTATTAAGTAGTAATCATACAAGAAAAATTTTTACTGTGTGTATCGCTGTGTGTTTGTTTATTCCACATTGGGTATAGAGGGAGGGTTGAGATATCACAAAGACATGTTTAACCCCGCCGAATTTTTGCGCCTGTTCCAAGTCAGGAACCTCTAGCTTTTGTTATTCTTGTGTTTTTTTAAAAATTTTGGTTCATTTTTATGTTTCGGAGTTTAATGTGCCGTCCATTTTGTTGAAGTAGTATAATTTATTGTTTAGGGGCCAGCTGAAGCCCGCCATCGGTTGCGGGATTTTCTCGTTGCGTTGAAGATCTATTGTTTGCCTTGAGCTGTTTTCTGCTCTTTGGTCGGGTTGTTATCTCTTTGACACATTCCCATTTTCCATTCTCTATTCTAGTGAAGTTTAATTTGCACATAAAATATGTGGATGCTCTACGTTATACTTGCAAGTCTCACGTACTTTTAAATCTTTCTAGTGCAATTCATTCCATTGTATTTTTTGATATTGTAATTGGAAATGCATGTAAACAAGCATCAAACGTCAAATCAAAGTGATAGACTAATAATTAGTTCAGAATAACACTTAATTATTAAATTAAAATGCAAAATTGATTTTAATTTTATTTAAAAATATTTGAGCGTTGTTGAAAACAACTTAAAATCTTTGGATTGTGTAGATGGTTTAAAAAATAATTGAATTTGCGGCTGAGTGGAAACTCAGTTCAATGTGAGAATTGTTGCAATTCACTGATATTAGAATTATTTTGTTCATTGTTTTATTTAGTTTTTTGTAAATACGTATGTTTACCTAAGTCCCCTCCCTACTCAAAATGAGAGCTTCAAATATTTCAGCAGGCGTTTGCATTAGATTGCAAAGATAATACTTTGTAGCTATGACCTTATTAACAGTACTTTTGGTATTTAAGTTTACTTTTAAATGTTTTTTCTTACTTTCATTTTATTATCATTTTAAAGGTCTAATTTAAACATGTTTCATGTGTATTATAAAACATGGATATCTAAATAAAATTAATCAGAAAAATTAATTCGTAGTGACATGATATTTTACGATACAGTTATAATCAAAGATTGATAATAGCAATCACCTGATAAATGTCACTTTAAATTAGAAGGTAAACACATAACGCAGTAATTTGTAAATTAGAATATTCCCCAACGTGTAGACATTACTTCAGCATTGTCACGATTTCTTTGAATAGTTGGGACATTGTTTTACCCTGTCCGTCCGCCCGTCTGTATTTTGGGTATATGGTTTGTTCGGATAATTCCTTCTACAGTTGTTAATCTAGATTACTGTATATTTTGCAAGAATATTAAACTGATATTGAGGGTGTGCATACTTTATGGATTTCAATTTCTCACAAAATAACGAGTTGTTGAACTAGATTATGAAATAAATTTATAAAGAATGATCAATGTCTTATAGTGATACTTACATCATGAATTTATCTAATTAACAAGGTGCCAATTTGTCTTAATGGCGTTCCGATGTGTCTTAAATCAAACGCCGAATTGTCTGGGTGCCGATTTGTCTTGGTACCGAAATGTCTTTCACAGGTGCCGATTTGCTCCGGTACCGAAGTGTCTATAATTCTGCAAAACAGCTTACAATTTATTACAAGTTCAACCTTTTGGATGCTGAATGTTGCCTTTGTTGTGATGTTTTGGTATCTGATTTTATTGGGTTTTTCTCTCATACGCATTTCCCTCACATCCCATTTTAACTAATAAGCATACATTATTAAAGGAAACGAACACGATTTCTAATTATCGTTTTAGAATAATGACAGCGAACCTAGAGAAGGCATTAGACGACTTAGAAAGACAGTTCCTAGAATGTTTTGTATGTTATGAAACCTATAATGAACATGAACGTATGCCAATTATCCTTCAATGTCAACATACTTTTTGTCAAAGTTGTTTGACACATTTACAAAATGAAAATTACTACAAGTGTCCTCTTTGCCAATCAACATTTTGGAATACTTCTTGAAATGACCTAGTACGGAGAAAACTACAGGAATGTTTAACAAGATGGCGATCTGAAGGTACTGTAACAAGTTATATATCATTAATTCATATTTATTAATACATGTAACAATTACATTTACCTTAGTTACATGTATATTAGTCATTACATGTACGAAAGAAATAATCAGTAGTGTATCTTGTACCACTGACACCAATATCTTTCTAGGCATCTATGATGGGTCTGCATTTAGGGGAAATCTTCCCATTGAGCCACGTTCCCCGCACACTAAAGAACCTTTCTGTAGTTTTTAAAAAAAGTAGGTTAGTTGCCGCTACAGAAGGCTAAATTACCAAACCCGATCCAATCATCCAACCTTTTACATTGGCAGTCAAAATCTGTTCCCTTTGTGTCTTGTCCAACACATATTTTTAATTATGTAAATTGTTGATCTGGTACTCGTTCTAAAGAAGCATGAAATATTTGACACTGGACGTACAGCAAAAAACAATCCATTCAATTACAATCTTAGTTGAAAAAAGCAATGTGATTGGTAGAGAAAATTAGTACATTCTGTAAAACGTGCTTTAGCGTCACCAACTTATTGCTCCGCAGTCCACATTTAAATATTACTGAGGTAATTTATAAAAAAAAAATTCTTGAAAATTAAATTTTAAGGATTTTTTTCCTGTTTTTGCAACAGGTTATACGAGTTAACAGGTTATACTCGTATAACACACTTTGGTCAATTAAGGCCAAGCATAAACTGCTTCAATTAGCTAGTGGTTAACTGTACCATATGACCTGTTTTAAAATTAAAAACGATCCTTAAATAGTTTGTTTTCTCCAAAATAAAAATAAATAAATAAGAATGCATGTTATTCAGTTAAACATCAAAGTCATCTAAAAATTGTATTCAGTCTATTGATGTAATTGCGTTAAAACTAAAATTAAAAATACAACCCACGCTCTGTTTATATCTTTATCTTATTTATTTTCACAGGAATTCAGTACGCCTCATCAAGAAACAAAAAAAAAACCGAACAATTTGCAATAGATGGGTGACGGAAATACTGTCAAGAGTAATGGCAATGTGTGTAATATTTATGATGATTAAATTGAAAGATTTTATTACAGATTACAAACGTGAGTTATAACAGTAGGGAAAAATAGATTGTTACGGCCGAAATCACCTTTAAAATAACAATCCAAAGATACTCATATTAGATACAGTAAATTTATACTATGCTGTATACGATTGTAGCCAACAAAAGACACAAATCAATAATAAAATTTAACAAGATTTATTATATACAAGTTTACAAAAAATATTACAAAAAAACTAAAATGTCAACTTAACTGTTCAAAATCCTTCGTCTTTTCCTAATCCGGAATTCTTCTCGTCACTGTTGCGGAGTCCAAACGGAATATTATATCCAATCAGTCACAATCTAGTATGATGTAACGAAAATAAAAGTCTGTTAAGTACGATGTGTGAAACGTAAATAAATCCAACAGCTGAGAACACAAGAATATCTGGTCCAACACGTTCTGATCTGAAAGTCTAAATTTCTTGTCCGTATATATACTGTAGAACGGAAACTTCTGGAATACGGTAGAAGTTCGAATCACACCATAATTATTACGTAAGTCAAATAGAAAGTTCTAGTCATTCCACCAGTATCTATTATTGTTCCACTGATTTCTAAACTGCGCAGTTATAACATTATTTGGTAAACAACTATAAGTATTATGTAAACATATTATACATGTTATAAGGCTACGCAAAACAAATTAGGCCAAGATAAATAAATATAATTACAATATCATAACAAAATAAATAATAATACAATATCATAACAAGATAGTAAAATTTAAAAGAACATCGTGAAGGTCAACCGACAAAAGCGGCTTGCGGCTTTGTGAACCAAAGAAAAGACGAGAACAAAGACACAAAAACAATATACCTAGGTACAAATAGCGGTACTACATAAAAAAAATAACGCCAGTCAAGTCCGTTATACTGCAAGTAATTCCTGATTAATTTACACATAGCAGATTGCAAAAACATACAAACATTATGGAAAGAAGCAAATACCAATATAGGGTTGTCCTGTACTCTGCCAGCAGTTCCTTATTATTAATTTCTTGAACTGCAAATAGCTTTTCGGGAATATGTCAAAACGTTCTTAAAACGAAAGTATAAAGTATAACTCTATCTTCTTAATTGATTATTAACTTTTTTCAATGTTTAATTACCGAAATGAATGGGATTTTCCAATATCTGTGTGTGTATTTAATTAATTTATACACTATACACCATCATAAACAAACCTCAATTTGTTGAATATGTGCAAGTTTTGAACATTTTAAGGCTTTTTCAGCACACATCTAATTGTTATATGAAATGTACCGAATTGTAGTAACGTTTCGAGGTTTTTTATCCTTATTTTTTTACAATTATACAAAAGAAAGGTTCAAGATAAAAAATAAGTCACACTATCCTTAAAACCCATCATATTTTTTACGTGATTTTTTTTCTTTGAAAAATACAGCTTAGAATCAGATTGAGATATGTTTTATTTATCATTTATTCTGTAGATCATTCATGTTATGCCCCTTGGAGATTATTTGGAATAGTTTCAAGTTACACACACACACACACACACACACACACATATATATATATATATATATATACTGTTTTTGTGCTTTTTATAATAAAATCAGATTGCTCAATGTGACCATACACATGACTTAAATAAGAATACAAAATGTGGTATACATTCACCTTCAAATAGGAGTTCTTACAGTTTGGTCAAAACGTAGAAATGTGTTTTTGAAAGGTATTTCAATACATCTTTATTTCGGTTTAACTTAATATATCGCATACAGATCAATACTGTTCGGCCAGTTTGATGAGATTGTTGACTTGAATTTCTTACATATATTGTTTTGCTATCTCCCTCTGACCTTTCATTTTCTGATATATTTAACTACAAAACATATACTCCTTTTATTATCATTGATTCAAACCATTTGTATTTGTTTGTGTTTCCATATCATGCATATAGATGTATTTCTCATAGTTTATTATTGTTCTGTGCATATTTGTTATATCTTTCTGTTCTAAACTATACTTTGTAATACATGTCATATTTGTAATTTGTTTGTACCAATAAAATCAAATGACGTTTCTGCTTACTTAATGTCATTTGTCATGACTTAAAATTACGACCGGAACGATTTAGTTTGTCTGAACACGACGGGTATGGTAAAGAGAGCAGATACTGCAGAACCTATTTCTATGCTTAAAATAGTCACTGGTCGGTTGGTAACATTTCTAATCGTAGTCGGCATTTCTTCTTGTGAACGTGTTAGTCCGAATTTCTCCCTCCCTGTTCCATTGTATTGAAAGCCTCAAAAGTGTTACAGAACACTTAATTCTCTTGAGTTATATTAGAATTCATAGTTTTGAATAGTCCAATGTGCCAATTTTAACATTGAGCTCCTTTTTTCCTGTCACAAATGGTACATGACAATGTTTCTCTTGTGACTACTACATCATTACATTTGGCAGCACAATGGGTGTAGAATATGGAGCAGGAATTGAGTTTAGGCGTGGAATTGTGAAGGAGTTCGTATAGTCATGGATTTGCTTTTTCCGTTAATTTGTATTTCTACTGTCTATAATCCTCAGTTGTTTAGTCTCTATGTTAGAATTATAAGACAGTTTTTTGTTGGTTAATTAAGCTTGTTAAGTCGCCCTAGAAAACATAAAAAAATTGCAATTGTTTATAAAGGCTACATTTTTACACCTCATGATCATAAATGATTCTGGCTTTGGAATTTTCAATAGAAAAATTAATGCATTCTAAAATTTTAAAACAAAATAAAAAATTGAATCGACTTACTCAGACCTATCGTAAAATTTGTAAAAGATTTAAAAAAAAAATTTCATGGACATTGTGCATATTTCATGCAACACGGGGATGTAATACTTAAGTTAATAAAATCTCATAGAAAGAGTTATCTCCCTTTTACATGAAAAATTCCATATGAGAAATGTTTTTGTTTCTTTTGAAGACATGACTAAACACAATAACGGAAGTTGAATTGTCTTAGTCGACAAATTGCATCTGCCAGCCAAATGATTAGACAATTCACATTGATTAAGATAATCAAATTCTGTAAGAATAATTACCGCTGACTGAGGTATACAGATAATAGATATGTCTGGTCTTTCGATTTAAACCTCTCGGATTGCACCTCTCGGATTGCATCGTAAGTATTTTGCTTGTCCTTTGATGGTTTTGGCTTGATCCTTTGGTCATTGCGGCATTTTTTTAAAATTTGCTGTTCAACGTTTTGTAATAATGTTTTGGTGTTCAACATTAATTTTAGGCCTAGAGCACAACTCCTGAGTTGTAAATCGACGAAATGTGCACATCATGTGCATCTAGATTTGTATCATAGAATTTATGAGTAGAATGACTTAATAATTTTACTGCATGATTTTCCACATATACCCGTACTTTCACTGTAATACAGAAGTGATTACATTGACCAGAAACCGGTATTATTCCCAATTAGATTGCCTCATGGCAACTGTAAGTTACAGAGTGGAAATAAGCGCTATTTTATGCCACGTACTTATGTGGATTTTATCTACTTTAATTTGTGTAGTTTACACATTACATCTTTTCGAATGCAAATAGTTCATGTCTGGAAATCACCGATAACTAATTGAAGTAAACACAAACATAATATATTTTAATTTTCATTTTTTTATAGAATGCAATTGACGATCTAACATTCAACCACTAATCACCATTAATCATCAATTTATCACCTCATTACCATTACGGGAAATTTTTGATTTATAAATCGTTAACATTTAATCGTTAAGTTATGATCTGTAATTATTTTGTCTGTGCGTTCGGATTGGCGAACACGTAAAGTTGTAAATCTTGGCAGAATATTTGATATATAACTTTGTGTTAAAGATTTCAATTGATGGGTAAACAGACGTTAAGTACCGATCAGGATTGGTGCTTTTACGTCATAAACACAAGGCGCTTTCTTAACACCGACAACGTATAATCGTAATGACTTTTCAACTATTTATTTCCCCAATGATCTAAGCTGTGATTTAAGTATTATATTTAATGACAAGATCCTCATTAGTAAGATTAAGGGTATTCAAAATTGATTTTGTGTCTTAACATATTAGTGTTATCAGTGTCTGATATAGGAGCAAACAATTTGGTTTATAAAGTAAAATTCTCTGATACTAATTTTGACGCACAAAATGTGCACGTTTCGTCAATTTACGACTCATCCGTTATGCTCAATGCCTAAAATATTGAAATCCAAAACAATAATCCAAAAAGTTGAAGAGCAAATTCAAAATTACCAAAAGGGATTATGGAAAAACCATCTAAGGACAGAGCTATGCACGAAGGAGATACATCTTAGTTTTGCAAATTTCACATTTTTTGCAACATTAAATATTTTAAACGGTATCAATTTTCGGAAATTTTACATTTTTATAACGGTAAATTTTAAGTATCAATTTCGGACTAATATCGAAATACTAGCTGCTGAGCTGGGTATAGCTTTGTTATTTTGTTTGATATCATGGAGTTTACCTTCTCTATCTTCTTACAAACACAACACACATAAACAACCTTAAATTTTAAATATTACAATAAGATGGCTGTTCGCCATATTTTTTGATTTGGGAAAAATGGCTTTAAGCCTGTTCTACAAGAATTTGGGTAATTGTCTTGGATTATGAGACATAGTGTGTTAAAAAAAGGCGTACGCAGTATTTGAAAATTTGCACCATGTGGTCGTTTTCGTATCTGATAGTTTCAAGTTGTAAATTGAGGTTATAAAGTTGAATTTACATGGCTTAAGTCATGACTAAAACACCTTTGTAACATTATCACACAAAACATTCCAGCTTTTCTCAATTGCAATGCGCCAGTTTGTTTAAAAGGATTGATTTTGAATTTTAGGCCTACGCTCATAGGACTTTACAGCTCACCTAATCGGCTGTTATATGTCTCTTTTTTTCTTATTTTTCTATAGAATGAGTTACATATTGGGATGCTAAAACTATACTATATCATTATGGGATGATGGTGGATGATTTAAAATAATTTATTCTTTATCGTTAAGGACATGTTGCTTCAACAAGCACACGCAGCAGACCTTGGGGAAGTTCAAAGCTAAACATTTAGCTAACATATTCCATTTTAACAACTTTACTGCTAAACTTAAGGACTCGATTTCTTTGGGCCGTTGTCATGTAACAATTAGAATTTGATTGATTGATGATGAATGTGTTGTCTGAGAATTTCACACATCTATGTCGATACGTTTCTTTAATATGGAATTATCTATGATTTTACTCGAACGGAACAAATCACCGACATGTTTCGTCATTCGTCTTCATTTCCGGTCAGTCAGACACCAGACTCTTTTTTAAAAACTTTTTCGGTCATGAACTTTCCATAAATTTATTACCTCCTGGATTATTTAGCAGTCGTTAAACTAAAGTTTTATGACTTTTATCCCTGATGCTGATAATATATATTTACGCAATTCTGTGGAATAAACAATACAGCTACAACTCCGTTACATCAGTTAAAAATTAAATCTGAAACGACTCTAAGGTATCGAAAATATAATTAAATACTTTCAGACCACTCGGACCGTGAGGATTTGTGTCCAATTATTATTTTTTGTCTCTTGAGCTGTTACATGTATTTCTCGGATGGCTCTGTTAAGAACAACACGGGCCGTTTTCATTCACACTTATTTCAACGCATAGACGATATAGCACAAGCACATGTGAGTTGTATCCCATCTTTTTATTCTGCCTGTATCCCCTTTTTCTGCAACACCCCGCAACCTTCATTGTCAATTTTCCCCCATCATTTTATGAAAGAAATAAACGCAATATCATAATATTTTATAGCATAACTGATCCAATAAAAAACAAAAAAATGAAGGTTAATTGTGGGGTGCTGAAGAGAAAAAGGGGAAGAGGAAAAAAGGGGAGAGGAAAAAGGGGGCGAGGAAAAAAGGTGGGATGCAACAAACTAAATCCAATTCCCATATACTGTGTCAATGAAAATTTGGGCATTTGGGTTATGCTATAAATGATAGGGGGGGGGGGGGGGGTTAAAAAAAGGTGCCCGTGTGATATACTATAAATCGTACTATACGTGCTTTATTCAAGGGCTGGACAGAGGAGAGGAGATATAATATTTCTGACTTCTTAACCATTTAAATGGCGATCTTACTGTCTCTCAAATCGATAGATATACAAAACATGATTACATATAATTTTCACACATCGCTGTATAATACAGAAAAATCTCACCCTAAGAAAATGGTGAATTTTCCAGTTGAAGGATTTATTATATACGAAAAGCTATTCCATCTTTTTTCGAATACCCGTAAGGTAGTTTTCTAGTGTTTCTTAAACATTGAGTCTTCGTCGAGAGAAGGTACCATGTTTAATTACAAAAAATCTCGATTGGGCATTCAACGGTTACCGTTGCATATATTCAAGGAAACCCGTTCTTATCTTGTATTTGCATTACCAGCTTTTTACATTTACAAAGTCGTTGGAAGGGTACCAAGAGATAATCTTACGCCATACATTAGATAGTCTTGATGTGTTGTCATCTTGATTTGAATGATATAGCTGTACATTCTCTTACAAGTCTGCATTTAGTCTTGTAAAAACAAAAAGCAGAAAGTTCTATAACAGTTGTCACTATATATATAGTAACATGAAAGACATGAAGTAATTAAGGTTCTCGTACACGAAGATGGCAAATGTGCATTATACATATATTATAAGAGTATATATTGCTTCATATATTCTACTCTACGATGAATCTGCCTATTTCAATTAACCTTATTATATAGTCATTTTTTACTAGCGTATTTCAATGAATTATACTAACAGCTTCGAGTACCTCGGCTAGTTGTACAGTAAAAACAGGCAGATGTTGACATTGCTACATAAACAATTATTAGCTCTTAAAAAAAACGTGCCTGAATTTCAGCTTTCCATTAATTATCACTAGAATATTCGAGATCTAATATTGCTTATGTATGTTTTTGCTTTGATATTAAACATTTCAATTGGTTGGTAAACAGGACTTCAGTACCGATCAGGATTGGCATTTGTTCGTCATAAACACAAGTTACGTTGACTCCGTAATTACATCATACAAAACAAACTCGTCTTTTTGCCAAGTTTACTACCTCCACTTTATTAATTCAATAACCAGTTCAAAACATTAACAAAGAATAAATTCCGGACATTTTCTCACTTTCGAAATATGTTAGTCTAAAAAGAATTACCCATATTGACACGATATCTTCAAAACAGTTTGGTTGGAAATGATATAATGCCAAACCTGATGATATATCGTCTGACGGCTTGAAGTTAGAAAATTTCTGCCGACCAATCTCTAAGATAAACTAAATGTACCTGCATGTTCTTATATATGATAATATTGCATGAATTATTATGGTCGTTTCACATACCAGTTTATCAAGATAGATATAGACACAATTCTGTGCTGGATAATGTTGGTTAGATTTCATATAATTATTTAGATTTAAAAATATTGGAAGATAAAATCATTTTAAGTAATCTACCTGAATCTTTCATCAATATACTAATCTCTGATGAGAACTAAAAAGGTTTTGAAAAGTTATGTAATTCGAATTATGAGTAAATGTTATTATGATTACGTAAATTCTTAAATCTCATTATTGTAATAACACTCTATCTTCAATAGGAGATATTGCTGGGAAACAATGTACTGCACGATTACCTTGTGTGACATGAAAGCACCCTTCCTGTGTGACAGTTAACGTCTATTTACTGAACAATTGAAAGGTTTAATAGAATTTCGCACAAGTACAGTTAAGTGTTTAACATCTGGCTTTCTAGAATTCTAGGAAAAATAATAAAAATCTTTACAGGAAATACCACTTGAATTCTCTATAGTATTGTAATGGTATATATTCCCCGTGAGTGAAGTAAAATAATGAATTGATTAAATTTGGGATTGGCATTCATCTCTTATCTACTTTCATTTTTTTTGGGGGGGGGGGGGGGGGTTGTTGGTTTGTTGGTTTGTTTTGTTTGTTTTGTTTTTGTTTTCATTGTTCTTTAAGTTCGAAATAGTTCATTAGAAATTGCAAAAAGAATACTTTGTGGTTAACGGGACAGAACATGCTTACCCTTTGATTTCACTTCCGGTTTTTAATGGGGGTTCACATTGCTAGTGCTTTAGTTTCTGTGCTGTCTCGTTCCAATTTTCTTTAGCCTATTATACCTTTTTTCCATTCTTTTAGTTATACATGTAGCTTTGTGGCGTTTGTTTGTTGTGTTCCATTCTCCTTTTCCTTGGACTTCGAATTTGTGGACATTGCCCACTGTTTTGTCGCTTTGGTATTCTTTTGCCGATATTTGCCATGTGTTCTTATGTTTATTTAAGGAATGTTTCCAATTTCTTAACATGTAATACGATATAACATGGTTTGGGTCAATTTACGCATAATAAATTATGAATACCGTAAACCGACCCAAACCAGATTATTGAAGTATAACATGTTTATAACATGTTATAAACATTCCTTATAAATGAATTTCAAAAAAGAAGTACAATGATTCCTCGATTCAAGCATCAATAATGACATGGGAGTATTTGAATTTAATCCATTTTCGATGTCACAAGACCTAACCAGGTTATACAGTATAACCATTGTTGATTTATGCTGTTCAGCCAATCAAAATGCAGTATTAAAATCAAAATAAATTCTATATTTTTAGTTTTTGTTTTTGTTTTGCTATTATTACGAAATATTTGATTTAAAGACTTGTTGCTCTACATTACTGCTTAGGTGTTTTTGTGATTTAAAGTCAACTAGAATTATACAGATTCTAGAGATGTTTGGAAATGGACAACCCCAGTCTTATTGACTATTTGTAAGGCCAATAAAAATCTGATCACAATCATATTTCTTCTTTTTATCCTCTTTGCAAATCTCGCTTACAATATCTTGATGATTTCTGAAATGACTAGGTGACGACTGAAATGTAGTTTATACATGTATATAATGGAAGGTCTTAATGTGACTTTATTGTCCTACATCTTAGGAAGCAACAATTTTATTTTATGCCTATCGTTTCGTCGAAATTGTGCTCCTGGATTTTTTTTTTGCGGCCTAAATTTTATTTTCATTTAAACCGAAAGATTTCCTGATTGACACAGAACCTGCATTTTTTCACAACTAAGGTGATCCTTTCTTCTTATTTCGCAAAAATCCTGGTCATGCCTTTTTATTTCAAATTTGATCAAATGGCTGCTCCCTTATAGCATCCGCGTCTTTTGACGATTACGCGTGTTCCTGTGACATGAATTACAATTTTAATGTTACACAAGTTTTCCATATCTATAAGATGTTCGTGCGCGGTAACATAAAATGGACCAGATACATGTAGAGAGACACTCAGATGATTACAATATTGACACACTTTTGATTTTAAATCAACCATTATTATATCTTGACTGTCTAGACATTTAAAAATTTCAAAATAAGAATCAACAAGACTAGAATAGACAAAAATATTTATACTAGTCCAGTCAGACTAAGTTTTAACCTCAAACTAATTGCAACAGAAAATGTTTTAGTTCTAATCTATAGCATTAAGCCCCAAATATACACAGAAAAAAGTCTCATAAAATCTTACGTGAAAAAAAATTTAAAATCAGCATTTTTAATTTCCTTTGGAAATTAACATTGGAAAGGGGAGATAACTCTGGAAAATGAGACTTTTTTTGTCAGTTTTTGGTTGATTTTCTTAAAATTCATGTAAAGTATGATACTTCGATGGGGTTATAAGTTCGTATTTGACTATATTATATAATCTTCTGCTCATGAAATGTACAAAACCGAAATGTTATGGGTATTTTTAATTTTTTTTGCGCATTTTTCATTAAAGAAATTGCAAATTTGTGGCTTTGTGACCATTTTGAAAAAATAATGTGAAAATTTAGTATTTCTTATATCTGTAAATTATATTTGTTCAGCCTCTACCTTGTTTAAAGAAACTTTAAAGCACAAAAAGAAGAATATATGCTTAATTATTTTTTATTAAATTTGAGATTCTTTACCTTGACATGTTGAAAATTTAATAAATGGTCAACTAATGAATTACGAAATCTAGGTTGTAGCTTCATAAAAGATATGAAAAAAACTTTAGAGTTGTTTGTAATACTCTAACGACGGCTAAAATATCAAGAATCAATACATTCTGCTGAATAGAAGCGGTAAAGTTATAATTTTGTATCAATTTTATTGATATTTCTGCCTTTTTGCAGAGTTATCTCCCATTTTCAATGCAAATGTCCATAGGAATTTTAAAACCGTGATTTTTTAATCTTCCTTAAGTTAGATTTTGTTGGACTTTTTTCTGTGTATATTTGGGGTATAATGCTAAAGATTAAAACTGAAAAAATCTTCTTTTGCGATTACTTTAAGGTTAGGGTCAAATTTATGCTAGATTGACTGGACTATACCTCTTTTGGTGAGTTTTAGATTTTTTAATTTGCTCTTCAACCTTTTTGATTGTTATTTTGGTTTTCAACATTTTAGGCCTTGAGCACAACTGATGAGTCATAAATCGACGAAATGTGCACATCTTATGCATCAAAACTGGCATCAAATATATTCTGTTTTCTTATATGCTGACTATCTAGATATTTAAAATGTCAAAATAAGAATAAACATGAATAGAATAGACAAAAATATTTATGACTAATGTTATGGGTTGGAAAAGAACCATATATTTTTGGTATTAGAAAATTGGCATGAAATGGCAAACAAAGAAAACTGAACTGAAACCATTGCAGTCCTGCATGGTCAATTCATTTACAACACTCAGATAAATCTATTTTGAAGTAGTATGTAGCAATCATATATTTATGGCTTCATCAGAATAATTCGGTTAGATATTAAATGTATTTTAAGTTTCAATTTTGGAACATGTTTCAGAGATCATTGGATCTACATTTTCAGGATATAAAAGAATATCTTAGTCATGAGAACGGAGTTATATGTCAGACATTATCGTCCTAAGTATATACAATGTTTGTGTGTTATTAGCATACCATGACTAGGGTCAAGACTGCGAGATATAACATGTCTCTGATTGTCAATGGTACAGTTTCTTTTTCCTAATTATAGAAGAAAATAATTACAAATGTAAGAACTTTGCAGTCTTTACAAAAAGCTCCGGCACAACAATCGACAGAATTGGAATTATATTTACATTTATTTTTTCATTATCAAGCAAAATTCATATACAAATTACAGTTAAATATTATGCATTCATTCTGATACATTCACTCTGATAATCTAAAAGATTAAAATCAACATTTGAACATTTTCTTAATGAGAGTCCTACACCGTTGACGAAATTTGTCACTAAGAAAACTGTAAATAATAGGATTAGCAGCACTACTTAACAGATAGGATCTGAGAAACAGTTGGTAAATTGCTTTCTCGGTATTAGACAAATTAGCGTAGAAGTCAGCAGGACTTACACTCCGAAGAATTGCAATTGCACAGTAAGGTGCAAATGTAACCATAAATGTAATAGTCACAGCTAGCAACATAAATGAGGTTTTCCCAGCTTTATAAACTTTCCCATGAACTGCAGACTCCTTGTTTTTGACTTGGCTTTTTAAATCATCAGTTCTGTTTGTCTTAATGTAATTCATGGGATGTTCAGATTTCTGACAATTGTTAAAACTCTTTAGTTCAATGTTACAATTTTTGTCTACGGATTCAATTGGAAATTCGTTCACAGAATTGTTAAATGTTATATGTGATATTTCGATCGGTTCTTTCGACCGTAGTCTAGTTTTCTTCGTGTGTGTAGCCAATCGAATGCTCGAGAAATTCCTGTTCATGATAATGTTTTTACCTAATATTCCATAAAGAATAATGAAAAGTAAATCGAAGAGTAAATGCACCGAAAGAAGAAACATTGACAGCATTAACGGATACTTTGTGTGTACAAAATGGTCCTCGATCAGACAAATCTTTCCATAGATACCTTTTGTCAGTGGTATCGTTTGCGTTCCATACAAAACAATACCTGGAAGTGATATTACCAAGGCAAGAGATACAGAGCCAGCGACAATTTTAACCGCCGTTGTTTTCGTAAATCGATATTTGCTCTGGCTGTATTTGATGCCTATAAATCGATCAACTGCAATTCCCATCAACACGAATGACGATGCAGCATTTAAAACCATTGATGCGTATCTGGAGGTTTTACATATCCACGGATGGTCGAACTGTACAAAATACCTCAGCAAAAAAATCTCCACAGGCATTGGAAAAATACAGTTAAGTATATCTAACCACGCCAGTGCAAGAATGAAAATGTCGGACGATTTTTTCTTCTCATGTTTCTCTGCGCCTCCCGTTACAGTATTTTCACCCTTTTTGTGGTAAATATAACAAACAAGAAGATTCCCAGGCAATCCAACAGACAATAAAATTATGAGATAGATCATTGATGGCAGAAGATTATCTTCAAAAATCATATCATTGATTATTTGGACATAAAAGTCGTGAATTTCCTTAGGTATGGCGTTTACTAAAGTGGCTCTTGTGCCATTTGATAAATGCATTGTAGAGTTGTTAACTAAATACGACTCCGTGCTACGTTCCGTCGCTTCATTTGGAATACTACTAGCACTAAAACCTGTATAATATTCTGTCATCATGAATGTGTCTGAAAAGAAAAGTAATTAAATTAAGAGGGTTATCTTGATATAATATTAGCGAACGCTAATAATGAGGAACAAGAGTGAGTTATCTTTTCCTAACCAATGTAGGTAAATGAGATAATTAAATTCTCTCCCTTTTGTCCTGAGGCTAAAAGGGAAAGAAATTTATTATCTCCCTTACCCACATTGGTTAGGAAAAGATAACTCACTCTGGTTTCACATTCATTAGTTATAGTGGTCCTAGTTAATTGTTACTGGTGCTTTAGTGTTAACGGAAAGATATAACATCCTTGGAAGGGATTATTTTATATGCAGGAATAATTTTTGAGTAATCGTTTCGTTGATATTACTAGACCTTACAAAATACATTACTTATGTTGTTATCTTTATATGGCATATAAATCAAGCGATCCTGCAGGTTTCCTGGCCTGCCAATATTACCAGGTTCAGTCTTTGTATAATTTTTCATTGACGCTTAACCCATATTCTTTCATTTTTATACTTAGAGAGTTTAATCTGCATATCACATTAGATCAGCCGATGCACAACTAATAACCAATAAGCCAAGAAACAACCATGGACAAAGCTTACGCATTGTACTCCTTACTCCTCACTCAAAACATTTATCAATTCATAACGGTACAAAATGTATAGTATGTCAGTAAAACACTTTAACATGTCAGTATCAATTACTCATGTTAGAACACTATAAGTTATCTACGTTCGTATCCGTAGATATAGAAATTTGTACACCCTGAAGTACTCTAGTACACCCGGAGGCGAAGCCGTAGGGTGCACAATAGTACAGAAGGGTGTTGAAATATCCATATCTACGGATACAAACGTGGATGACGGGTTTTATTCCCGGTTTCAGCCCTAATCTAGCTATTTTTGGAAAATTTCAGACACAAGATAGAACGTTAAAGCAACGTTTTTTCTGATTATAGGAAAGGCTAAAGTGAAATATGCCAATTTGGCAAACTTTTTACCAGGTGTAGGGTACTACCTAAGACGTTTTCCTTGTCATATCAAAAGAAATGGTCGAAATAATATCTGCCGCTCAGTGTCTCGAGCACTACATAATAATAATAATAATAATAAGTTCCTCGGGTAAAGGTAGCAACGTCCGGGTATATGGGTCAGCAACGCCCGGGAATATGGGTTTTGTATCGACGTGTCATTGACCAATCATAATCCAAGATTTGTACCCAGCCGGAGATAACAAACTTTAGACTCGGAAGTGGATATTTCCCTGATTGACCCAAATGAGGTATCCGATATTATAGAAATTCAACGATGTAAGTTTCCTTGTGTTTCTACAAATGAATATTTTCTCAAATTATTGATATACCAGAAGCGCTAAATGCCAACATGCTGAAATGTTGCTGTACTTCAAAAATTAGACATGGTTGTGAATTCAGATGGAAATCGGTCGTCTGGAAATTACAAGAAAAAAACGTATATACTATATTAAAAACATGTCGACAATTTTGAATGGAAAAGATTATTGATAGATATTTTATATGAAAAAATCTATATAACCAGGATAATATGTTCCTTTCCACTAACTACTAAAACAATTAATTGTAGGGATTAGAATTACTTGAATAATAATCTAATGAAAGTATATCTAGCAATGAAATAAATTAATTATCATGATTTCAGTTGATTTCAGTTAAGTGAAACTTAATCATCTGTTCTGTATTGTTATTTTTACAGAGAACATATCTTTTCTAAAACGTAAATGAAAGAATTAAACCATAATATAACTGTAATGTTGTGTAAAACTGTAGAAATAATAAATTTCAAACCAAGAACGTCGGAGAAGTTTTCTACCCTTTGCCCCAGACACTTGACTACGGTAACGGTTGGCGTTATCAATTAGCTGTTCTCTGATTGGACGAGAACTTTAAAATTTTTGGCCTTCCAAAATATCTCTTAATACCTGGACACAGGTAATATGTTAAAAACACCCGTTTGCTACGTTCAGTAGATGAAAAGCAAGATTCATGTATAACTGAAATCTAATTTTTTACCTTCCAAAATACGTTTCTTGATACCTGGACACAGGTAATATGTTAAAGAGACTCGTTTGCTACGAAACAAGATTAGTGTATAGCTGAAATGTAACCTTTTGACAATATAACTATTTTTTTTATTCAACTACAACACTTGCTGCATTTAGATCAACAGTGTGAGGTGCATATACGAGCGCACTTGTTTACCACGTGGATTTAAAGTAAACAAACAAATGAAAAAGAAGATACACATTGAAAAATGCATATCATGTCTTTTTTAAAGATAGTACGTGACGAGTATTATTTTAAAGATATTAGATATTGAAACGACATCATGTTGATTGTGTGGACAGATTATTTTCAACACGATTATATCATTCTCTTGTTTGGAATCTTTGCAAATTTTACGTGAAACAAACAAGTTGCAAAGGAAATTAAAATATGAAAATATCCTCTCGGGTATATTGTGTTTTATACCATCATGATATGCGAAATAGACACCGGAAATTGATTATGAATCGCAGATTAATAATTTAGGAAACAATCTTTTTTTATTATTTTAAAACTGTATCATATAATATGACTTCGATACAATGCAACTACACGTTATTTAAATATTTACTATTTTGCGCTAGTATAATGTTTTAATCACTATAAGTGGTCAACTGTAGGTGGTCGCTATATCGCTATAAGGGGTCTATGATGAGAAAGCATTTTTTCCTTGATGGAAGTTTTATTTCAGATTTTTCCGTTTGTAGAGCGACAGTATCTGGTCTGAGCTATGAGAGCCTTAGCTAGTTTTACAGTTAAAACTAGCTTATTCTGACCCGTCCATTTTGACGCGTCATTCTAATTTTACCTTGTTGGTAATCATAATGTGTTGGTAATCATACTGTATTGGTTTTTATAGTGTGTTTTATACACCAGAGTGTCAGGATAGATGAGATGGGGGGGGGGGGGGGGGGGGGGGGTGTGGGTACCCATAAAACCGGTTTAACCCCACCACTATTCAGTGTCTGTATCAAGTCAGACTTTGGTGACTCTATGTTGAGTTTATAGTTATGTTTTATACTCTTTTATGTTATTTTTTGTCCGGGGTTTTGTCAGTTGGGTTGCTTTGGTTCATTGGTATGTCATTGTTTACCTTCCTTGTTATCCATTTTGTTGTTTATCAACATTTACTGATTATGTTCCACTCATGTAATCTATAAAAAACTGAGTATGTTGCGAAACAGCTCATGCGACAATAGATAACAAGGAAAATAAATGGAAATGGTGAGCTGTCAAAGGGGTATAAAACGACTTAAATGTATAAAATACACAAGTTGAACAAAAACAAATATAAAATCGTAAAAAAAACAACAACAATCAAACTAAAAAGTTAAAAATACCCAACGTTTCGACCAATATGGTCTTGACCATGTAATCTAGAATTCGATTGTAATACGGACTAAGGGGCGAGCCCTTGTCATGTATTTCTTTCTCTCGTAACTTTAACTTTAAAATCTTAAATATTTATCAATTCCCATATAATTATTATAGTAATAAAGGTTATTTTGAAGGAATTTATCAATGTTTAAACTGGAGCGATTCACTCCAAACTAAATAAATTCCGAAGGACTTTATGCAAAGTTTGTGAGTGATAAGTCTGAGTTTATAATTTACAAATTGATAAATTCCGTAAAAATAACTTTAATTACTTATTCCAAAGTAATGCAGAAATATGACGTTCTCCATTTGAAATTAACATTTTCCTCATGCACTATATTGCATGCGTACGTATTCATACGCACGACGTCATGAAACGAATTTATCAAGTTATAAACTTTTTACTGGAAGTTGCTGTTAGCCAATGAAAATACTGCATTTGATGTTTTGAAAAAAAACATTGGAATTATAATGTTTTATTGTATTTTAACTGTATTTGGATGCTTGATAATTAACAAGTGCATGTTTTCTATCTGTATAGCGGTGATTTGGGTCAAATATCAACCTTTTAATATCATTTTGGTAAAGTATTAATCTAAACTTTTTATTAAAAGATACGGAACAGGTCATCAACTATTGATTTATGAGATTTTCCCCATTATAACAAAACACTGCAAGAGCTCTTAAATCATTCAGTATTTCATCTTTTATAAAAATTTGATATTACTGTTATTCTCAGTTAAAATTCAACCAACACGTGACAATAACATCTCAACTAACTTGACACTTACCGCCTTGTACTTGAACAGGCAAGACGTGCTTACCCTTCTGCAACACCTGTTTTTACGCATACGTTGTCTCTGAACGTTCCCCCACTTTCGTATTGACTCGGTATTCTTTAACCAATATTAGAATGTTACATGTACTTCTGCAGTATCAGTATTAGGGCCCGTTAAGAAATGTTTCCGTAAATAAGACCATCCACATGTACGTACAATACATAAAATATGCAATTGTATGGTTCAATAAAAATAAATCTTTTAATTACGTAGTTTTATATTTTGTCACATACAGAATATATTTGTTTCTATAAATACATTTCAGTACAAAAATTAATGTCATTTCCTCAATATACGGAAAAATTTAAAGGCAATTTCAGTTTTATCCAAATATAGGCGCATGTACATAGCATCAACACAAACAGCATAAAGACCTGCGGTTGTCGAAAAAAATACCAAGTTGACATAACAATAAGAATACAAATTGTCTTCAGTAAAAATCTTGTTATTCCTCGAATAAGGATATTGTTACTGTTTATTGTTTATTTCATAAGATCATAAAAAATAAACACCGTAAAACACTTTGAAAGAGTGCCAATCCAATTAGTGCTAAATAACCAATGATAAAAGTTTGGAATATGATAACTAGCCTTTTAAATCATTCAAATTTTTTACAACAAATATATGCAATACAAAATTTGAAACAATACTCACCATGTAAAATGAATTTAATTGTTATGCATTACACTTTTTATGTCCGCTAACATAAATAAGAAATTATTTTGATAAGTCAATTGCCGTTTCTTAATGTTTATCCTATGTTCGACCCTTATATACCTAGTTCCTTTCTGCGTATAAAAAATCAGTTTCCAAGAATTTGAGTATGCGATTGGCTTACAGATCGACCATTTACTTGAGTTTATGTTTAATAAATCTTAACACTGGGTTCATAAAATCATAGCTATTGGAATCAAATTATAGCTTTATCCGCAATTACAGGATTTTTTCATTTACAATTACAGCTGCAAATCAGGTCTTGAGGCATGTTCAATGTAGATCATTTCCATGGCGGAAATTAAGAATCTAATACCGGTAGGAGTGCAAGATAGGGTAGCAGTGCAAGATAGGAAAACCTCAAGTAAAATTTAATTGTTCTTTAACGAGTCTTTAACAAAAGGTGTCTGAGATTTCTGTATCTTGCACTTGTTAAAAAGCGCACCTATTGGAGGACGGATTTGAAGAACTACTTGTAACATTTTGCCACTTAAACTATCCAAACTTTCCCCATGACAGTCAAAATTCGTTGTCCTTTACAATAGTAACTGGTTAAAGTTTTACACCAAGATGACAGTTTACTGAATAACTTCTACCTTAGTTATGCTGATGATTTGAATATCCAAGATTGTTCTATATATATGACGAAATTGTTAACCAACGTCCTTTTAAACGTTCTATCGCTGATAAAATTAAGACCTGTAATCTTAGCTTCTACTCTTTTGTCCGAATAATACAAAAAAAATTCTGTTTATGTCTTGTTGTCGAATTTTTAAATTCGATAAAACGGCTGAAAACCGTATAGATAAAGTAAAAGAAGAGTCATGAATAGCAGATAATTCTTAAAGCTGCGGTCAAACCGTTCCATACACTACCATATAACCTTTACTATAATGGATTTTTTTAGCATTAACAAGCCGGTTTATATTTCGCCCTATGAAGTTCTATAGTCTAAATATTTCAATATATTAGATCGTAATGGCACACCAGTAAACTTTGTTCTTCGTATTGTCATTCAAAACATTTATGAAATTTTATGCCTAGTTCCATAACTGCCCCGATACCATCCCGAGACGCAAGGTGGGGGTAGATATGTGTGCAAGGATGATATATGTATCAAGGCAAATATGGAAATTGGCATGTGATTATCTGTTTATCAAATATTTCATTTTCACAGGCCATGGGTTGTAAAAACCGTTATAGAATTGACATTTGATTAAGCATGTAATAAAACAGAAAACACATGCAGATTTTAGTTTAACTCGTTTTTAAAGCGTTATCCTTTCAGTTTCGTTAACGGATCGAAATCGAGAGCCTTCGTCATCAGCCGTGTTGTTTTCTTCTGATGTGACGTCATCAAGCCCACAGTGCAAGATATCGGTTATCTGCCCCGCGGGCACAGCTATCAATCGGACAACCGTTTGCTCATGATATAAGCTGAACTAAAATGTACGTTATTTTTTCTTATAAATAAATGATAAAAAACAAGTTCTGTTTTTGTTTTTGTTTTTTATCCTCCATAGGCCTTCGCTTTATTTTTGAAATCTTGTGGTGCTTTCCATTATGCGGTACGTTCAAATTGAAATAAAGATTCGTGTTCCATTATGGTCCGTAACACAGTGGTTCTTTAGAAATGGACGAAACGGAAGAAGAATTTAGTGAAAGTCGGTTCGTACCGCATAATGGAAAGCACCCTTAGTATCTTAGTCGTTACAACTACAAAATGTACGTGCATATAAATATATCAGGAGAAGAATTAAAAATGTTCAAAAAATCAAATACAATATCTATTTCAGGAAACAATATTTAATCTTATGAATGAATTGTCGATAATGACATCATTCGTGAGAAAGCAGAAATTGGAAATTCGTCTATGATATTTGTAGACTATAATATAATATTGGTAATCATTTAAAAAAAGGGCAAAATAAAAAAAGATTGAAATTGAAATGTACTTACTACCATAAAGTCTCAATGTGTATGCGGGTATTCGATTTAATCAATTAACGTTTTTACTCTGTTGTTTTTATTTTAATGGTACTTCAAATTTTTTATCAGTTATGATTCAGCGGCTAATTAACCAATGCAAATTTTGTTCGTCAAACCTTGCCATCAATTGGAAAAATGTTATTGGAAAAAATGCCTTTTTTTAAGTGGAATAATGCGTAACTTAAAGTGCAAACAATCATTTATGCTATGATATTTCAACAATTGCGTGATTTAATTTAATAAACAACAACTGTCTGACAGTATCATAAGTGGCTCTTAATTAATCTGTAAACAAAATGATTTCTCTGTGGGAGATTGACGAACAATTTTGCTGTCCAATAGTAATGAAACATTAAAAAAAATGCTGACGAACACAAAAGTTCTAGTAAGTAGTAGTAAACTCCGTTATAACTATGTAAGTTCAGGACGAAAGGCTCAAAGGAGCCAGTATCGCTCACTTGGCAAAACGTGGGTCCACAGAATTATCGTTGCAATTGTCCTGTAAGCTTAAAATATTGATATTTGAGACAATACGTAAAATATTTTTAGCTGGATTTATTTATTTTTTTAAAAAAATACAATCATACTGCGAAAGGTCATATTTGTCTAAGCTCGGGATTGTTGGGCATAATTTTGAAAGGGGTTACCTAAAAGCCTTATAAACAAAGTTTTATCATTATTCACTGATTGGCTTCATAAAATATTTTCTTGTTATATGTGAACGCACGAAAGACGGCAATGTAAAATCATGATAAAATATATTAAAGGTCACATAGATGTAGCAAGAAGAAATGTACTGTTCCCAGAATACTGACCGTTTACTGACCCTAACATATAGCTCGAAGTACAAATGTATTAACTTGGTAAGTAACCAACATATTCCTTCTTAAGGATGCTCGCTGGTCATGTTTTGGTCTTTTTGTCAGATTTTCGGAATCCTCGGGTTTTATCCGTTTCTAAAACATGATTTTTTTTGCCCATGAACCCCTATTGTTTCTTTTATAATTCAATCATATATACATTAAAATGGTATTTGACAAAATTTTATGAAATCATTTTTCTTTTTTCATACATTTTTGAGAGACTGAAGTTCTCAATGCAAAGAAAATGAAAAATCCAGAGAAAACCCATTGCCTGCAAATTTTCAAGGCCTTATAGCTCTAAAATGAGCACATGAACCTATATTTTTTTTCTTGCTTATTTGTTTACTATTCATATGTTCTCTCAAACTAAAACACCTATTTCAAATCCGAGGATTCCGAAAATCTGACAAAAGGACCAAAACATGACCAGCGAGCATCCTTAAAATATAAGAAAATTCCATTTGGTGCAACATTTTATACATTTCAAACATTTATTCTTCCTCCTTGGCGACCATAGTCAAATAATGAAAATCTAAGCAATAAAAGATTTTGAAACACTGAACCCGAAAAAAGATAACCAGTGATCATGGAGCGTTCACGTTAGTTTTATACGAAAAAGATATTTTTAAAATTTCTGTCAAAAATGGTATCATATGTGTACATGTTTTCTCTACTGGACGACTTAAGTTCCTGAGTTTAATTTTTGAAAATATGTTCAGGATCAAATGATAAAAGTTTAAATATTACTTAACACTCTACCGATGAATACCCTCGGAAATAGAAATTCCTTAAACCGCATCTACATGATACATAAGCACATTTTAATAAAAGTTTCAATAGCAGGTTGTCATGGAAACAACATTTGATTAGAAATCTTTGCAAAAACAATAAACATATTTTATAATAACATTTACCGATTTAATTCTGATGTATCTTCACATCTCAATAATTATGGTCTTTCAAAGTTTTAGGCCTAGTCGAACATCGACAAAATTTGAATGTTTTGTGCATTAAAAATTTGTGTCTTGGAATTTTTATGTCTCATCTATAGTTCTCAAAACCGTAATGGCGGAGATACGAAATAGAAAGTTGTTTTGCAAACATTCATACGACTATGATCGAGACTGGTTCCAAGACATCAATAGAAGAAAAGCACTGAAGACCGGAAATCAGATCATACATTTACTTACAACTAATCGTAATCATATGAATATTTGTGTAATAAACAAAACCTGTCAGAGCAAGAAATAATCACAATGCTCTGAATGATTTAAATTAATTCCAATAAAGATTTTTTTAAATTTTTTTACTGAAGTACGCATGTGATTTAGGATCTTCAGTTAACACTGAGCGGAAATATCGATTGTAAACATTATATCTGGTACCCAACTCGTTGTAGTTGATAAATATTTTTTAAGCCAGTTTTTAAAATAACTCCCTGAAAAAACAGCCCCGCTTGGCGTTAGTGGAACATCCTATGTGATTTGCTTTTTGCAATTTTTTATATCTGACAATCTAAAAGAATGTTCAAAAAGGAAATGACAAGTGTACGGAAGTGAAATGTATATGTACATGTATTGTTTGACAATTGATTAACAGATGCGTGACAAATTTCCATTAGTACAAACATTTTGCATTTTTATTCAAACAATCGATTCTCTTTTAAGAACGTATACATTAAAAAATAGTTGTGATTCAGAAGTCTGTGATTCCAACTATAGCACACCGGATAATATACCATTTGATATTTAAGTTTCTAACCAATGAATTTTTCATTAAACCACCACATGTTTCCTGAAATAATTTTGTGGTAACTATAATAGAATTCAATTCAGTTTTACGATGTATAAGCTAAATACAAAATGTATATGCGTTTTTCTATTAACCAATCGACAAACTCAAGTTTTATATTTTTCTGATGTAACTGAAACAATAAAACTTCCGGACTAAGGGGGATCCGACGTAAAACTGCACTACAAATTACCAAGTTCGATTTGTCTCTGACGTCTAACGGACTTTGGATGTGTAAAACATGTTCACAACAAACTATCATTTGGTACTATAAGAAATTTTTAAAGTCATAATATTTTTTTAAATCTCAAACTACAAGTAGTTAACGACAAAACCGTAAAACGTGCTTTTTAGACAAAGTTAGCATTTTGCCTAACGTGCTAACTTTTCAAGGCATTCAAGCCTCCCAAAAAGTTAATTTTTATAATGATTCAATAGTAAATGAGCAAAAAATTGACAATAATTTTATTTAGAATAACCATTTTCTTGTGCATTGTGACGGGAAGTTTTCTGAAAGTAAGTTCGTGCGAGACCTAAATAGGTAGTCAAGGGCGTTAAAAACTTCCCAGTCAGTCAAGTTCGGCAAATATCTTAATAATATCCCTAATTTTGTATGGATTATTTTTTCAAAATGTTTTTTAAATTTTTTACTTCAAATTTTAGGAGCTATAAATCAATTTTAGATAAATTAGTTTTAACGTTTGAGACTTGTATTAAATTATACTTGTTCTTGTAGAAAACATATCCAATTAAACATTCTGTGCCCGTATGCATAAAACATCTCAACTTAAATATTTCTTAAACTAATATTTTGCTAAGAATTGACTTAGCTAAGCATTTCACTTAAGTCATATGCATAAAGTGACTTAAGTTTCTACTTAACTAAGAAAAACTTGTGTGATATTACATCGGAAACACTCACTTTTTATCATATCAATCCACAACAATTATAGCCATTGTTTCTGATATAACTCATATACTAATGACTTTTTGTTAATGGGTTAAAACTGAGGAGTCCGGGCTTGTTTGAATAGCACTGATCAGTAAAAAGTGGTCAATATTTTAAAAGAGCCTCACAATTACTTACGACAAACCAAACTTATTTAGAGCTCTATTGAAACGGTTTTCGCGCAAATCATTTTTAATTCGCAATGTTTGATATTGATATATCTGATTAAAAAATCATAAAATTTTATTTATATCTACAAAAAATTATTTTAAAGTTTAAATTTTGAGTAAAACGTTTAGGAAGAGTACTATTTAAAAGATTTCTCTAATATAAGCAATGAAATAATTGTCACGTTTGGCGGAATATGAAACTCTAAGAAGTATTAACGAATATCACTAGGAATTTTGGAAACTTCTACACATGTATGTCAAACATTTATTTGGATCGCTTACACGTGTCCCTACTTACTTATTCATTGATATATTTAATTGTTATGTATTACCATTAAAGATGACTTATTTTAAACCATGTTTTTATTGTGTTTATATTTTTAACCAATTAAGTGACAAACGGAGATGGAGTAATTTTCTGATAATTTATTTTTATTCTTTAAAAAAGTGTCGCTTTATTGTCAAAGCTAAACGAAATAAAGGTTCATATGACACTGCAAATGTGCAAGACTTTTAACGAAGAAATCTGCCTTGATCATTG
This sequence comes from Mytilisepta virgata, assembly GCA_028015205.1. NCBI lineage: Eukaryota > Metazoa > Mollusca > Bivalvia > Mytilida > Mytilidae > Mytilisepta > Mytilisepta virgata. The sequence goes on from CM051512.1 coordinate 25,922,172, forward strand.
AGAAATAGTGAAATTCTAATCCAAATACAAACCGTAACAATGATTCATAAAGGGTATCGGAAGAGAATTTTTTAATAGTTTCTACACAGGTGTAACAATGTTTGTATTCTTATATTCCTGAGTTTCATATTATACAACGACCTTCATATTGAATTATAATTTTTAAATTTTGTGTGGACACTATTTTTTACGGAACTTTTGTCTATGTTGTAACTTTTTGTTGTAAGTTCGAATCTCACCTGTGGCGGGGTGTGTTCGACTCCGATCTTAATTGACAAGGATTGCCAATTTTTCTACCGAAGGTCGTTGGTTCTCTTCCTCCTCCAATAAAAACTGGCCGCCGCGAAATAACCAAATGTGCTGAAAACGGCGTAAACCCCAATTAAACAAACAAACAATCAATCATATACGGTATCGAAAAATGCTCAGTAGTAGTTGTTGTTAAAGGAAGTAACTGATGAGCAACAATTATTCATTAAACGCATTAATTTCGTGCGTGTCATAATGGTAAGCAGTGTTTAATCAGACAGCACATGTAGATTTTAACAAAATTTAAATACATGTACATGTATATAGTATAATATGAATATGCCACACGCCAAGAGAAAAGGTGGTTAATAGGATATTTTTTTTCTCAAAATATTACAAAATTCATATGAATTGCTTGTATTGTAAGTATTTAAGTTTTTACAATTCATTAAGTCGCACATATAAATGATTTAATCGGTTAGACAATGTGGGCGAAGTTTACTTAAGTCATTTCTCGGCAATATCTTAACTGAAGTAGTTTTATGCATACGGCCCCTGGTCATTTAACAGAGTATTTACATGTATTTATAAAAATAATCTTTTAATCAAATGAAAATAAAAGTTGTAAAAAAAAAAAAAAAAAAAGAATGGATGGGGTACTTTTTTATCTTTTGAAATCTACATGTACATCCATACACAATGTCAGAATATGAATGAAATCCTATATTACCTGCTGGATGTTGTCCATTTATAATCAAATTAGAAACAGTAATAATATAGATAACAAGATTTCTGTAGAACAGAATTTACATTACCGTTACGGTATTTTTGGACGACCATAATAGCCTTGACCAGTAAAAAAATCGTGTTTAATCTTGTTTGTCACCAGTTACGAATATAGTTTCTGTTTCTGTATAAATTAATCCTATTTCAACAATGGTGAGATTTTTTTTAATCATACGGTGGGGGAGAAACCATTTGATATTTATGAGGGGGGGGGGGGGGGGGGGGGGGGGGCTAGGACCAAATTTGAAATAAAAAGGCAGGACCAGGATTTGGGACAAAATAAAAAGACAGGATCACTTTAGGTGTGAAAAAAAAATGCAGGTCCTTTCAATCAGGAAATGTTTTGGTTTAAATGAAAATAAAAATTTAAGCCGCAAAAAAAATAGGCAGGATCAAACAATTGATTGTTTGATGGTTTGGCTCGTTTCTAAAAGGCTTACGGCGATCTTCTGGGTTAAGAAAAGAAATAGAAGCTTGGTTGGTTTTGTAGCAGCAGTAATATTTTCTTTTCATCTGTTATATCATAAATGTGTAGCGGTCTAGAACACTATTTTACTTCTTAGTTTTTCGATATAAATTCATTGATACCAATTATAATGCACAAGATGTGCACATTTCATCTATTTACGACTCATCATTTGTGTTCAAGGCCTAAAATATTGAAAAACCAAAACAATAATCCAAAACCTAGAAGAGAAAATTCAAAAAGGCCAAAAGGGTAAAGCCAAAAACAATCTAAGAGCTGAAGATACTCATTTTTGTAACGTAACTGTTAATTCAAAGTATCAGTTTCGGGCGAGTATCGAAATACTAGCGACTGAGCTGGGGATATAACCTTTTCTCTTGACCCGTTTGATAAATTCTGTTATTATACTTAATGCAAATTTCTGATGTAATCCAGTTTCTTCATTAATTCTTCAGAATGTGATATTTTGCAGTGTTTTTTGTTTTATTCCGCCTACCCCTGATTGATTTTAAATATAAAGTGGATGCAATGCTAAATTATCTGTACACGTACTTCAAATAAATATAGATTCTACAACCATGAAATTTATTAACTCGAGAAAATTAAATTTGTCCAAGCAGTTTAAAAAAATGAAAATTTAATTCTAAAGAGTGGATAAATTTCATAATCAACTGGTCATGGTTGTAGAATCTATATTTATTTGAAGTACGTGTACAGATAATTTAGCATTGCATCCGCTTTATATTTAAAATCAATTTTCATTAAGTGGTAAACAATGTGTTTTAAAATTATAGAATTTCCTTGTTAAACTGTTGTCGATTTATGAAGATTATATCAATTTGTCAAACTACGAAGTAAAATTAAGTGCATCAGATAGACTGGAATTACAATAGACTCTTATTGACAAATGGTTTACCATTTATGGTTCTATTTTGTGGCATGTTATATTACTTTGGTAAATATTGACATTCTTTCATTAAATAAAATAAAATTATCAATTAGCAGGTATAAAAATTGACTGTAACTTCCTATTTACTTTAACGGTAAAGTAATGATTTTAAGCAACAAACATGTGCACTAATTTCAAATCATTAACTGGTCATCTGTACGCGCAAAGAAAATATACAAAATAATTCTCTTAGTGCACTAAATGATAATGAAAGATGGTCAACGTTATTAATTCATCTCATATTAGTTTTAAACATTACGACTTGTAAAATAAATTTTCAATTTGCGAAAATTTATACTTTGTTAGCAACGTCGATTAATTTAAGGTGTGCCAACAGGGAGAAACGAGTTTATGTTTAAAATTTTTAACTGGTTCCATAAAAAGAAAAAGAAATTAGTTTTTTTAAATGGTTAACCACTTTTGCGATGAAGTCTCAAAATCAGAACTGTCTGGCTTTATCTGAAAATTGGGCTCTAAGAATATATGGCAGATTCGCTATATTTTCAATATATATTTTTTGTTTTTGGTTACATTTTATTTTACGGACTCAGTCTCGCTCTGGGTTTCTAAGAGTAACACCTTATTATTTTTATTTTTTACATGCTCGTGATCAAGGCCATATTGGTCGAAACGTTGGGTATTTTTAAAATTTTAGTTTGTTGTTTTTTTTTACGATTTTATATTTGGTTTTGCTCGACTTGTGTATTTCTTACATTTTAGTCGTTTTATGCCCCTTTTGACAGCTCACCATTTCCATTTATTTTTCTTGTTATCTATTTTTGATCACATTCTGTTTATTGCAATATAATTTGTTTAATTCATTAAAAAACAAATGAGAAACCTGCTACAGCAATTGTTAATTTTTTTAATGCAGTAATCTACTCTGTGCTATTAGAAAAATATTTTGCATTTTAAGTCCATAAATTTCTGAATCCGAACTCACCTCATTAGGGGGTGTGTTCGACTTTGAATTTTATTTATAAGAATTGTCAAAAGGGTCTTTTTTCAAACATCAGTATCCGAGCTACCTGGAAATACGAATCCGCAGAAACGTGCCTCTAAAATATAGTATGGACTGATATAAACTCCGAATATAAATTTATTTGACCGATTTATACCACAAAAAGTTGTTGTTGTGAAAACCAGTTAATAAAGTAACTACTTGAGACGCTTCATTGATTTTCTTAATCGGAACAAGTGCACGTAATTATTAATTTCTAACTTTACTAATGTCCACGGAAATTTTAATTAAAATCTCTTTGTGTTAAACATATGACTGTACTTGACACAGTTGGAGGTCACCTATTGAAAATAAAGTACATTTATTAAAAGAAACGGGTTGAATTCTTGGAATTTCTATAAATAATCCAACCAATCTGAAATTTAATGTTAGTCAAGAAAATATTTATTTGAGCGAATAATTTAACTTCTATTTCAAGCATATTCGAGTAATGATACTTGTAAAGTATTAAACACACGCAATGATACGAAAATTAAATCCATAATTACATTTTAGAAACTAGAAGCCTTAAAAGCAGAGACATATAATACACTGTGTACTTCTTTAATCAGTAAATGGAATATATCTTCGGTTTCTGACAAATGTTTTATACAAGGCCAAAAATTGACGCCTTTGTGATATCGATTGTGTGCTTTCATATTGCCTTGTATTATGTCCTAAGATGGTCGTATTGTATTGAGAATAACTAAATTGACGTAAGGTTAAGTGAAACACATATTAGAACATTTAGCAATTTAAAGGGGTACAGAACACCTAAGGGACTTAACTCTTTACAAATCAGCTGAACGTTTTAATCACATACTATAAGTAAAGGGAAATCAAGCTTCTTAATGATCAAAATTAGTGTTTGTCAAACTGCTATATATCGAATGAAATTATTCCCGTAAATTGTGTGGTTCAAATTTCTTGAAATTTTTATATTTTTGTCAACAGGTCAAAGTAAATATTTCTTCAAAATTTTATGAAAATTAAACGAACCAAATATATTTTAGTTAAAGTGTTGGGTACCCCCTTAAACACCTGATTGGATTTTATATATCCTTACTTTACCAATTTGCAGTGTAACGGCTACGGAACAGAACACGCTTACCCTTCCGGAGAACCTGTCTCTTCTGGTGTTCTTTCTGGCCGTGTTATGAGTGTACATTTCCATTGCCTTTCTATTGTTTTTTTTGTGGTTTTCTACTTCTCCTTATTTTATTTTTTCTTTTCGTTTTTTTAATCATTTGTATTTTATTTGTGTTCTGTGTTTCTGTTTTAACGTTGATTTTGGGATTTTGGTCTTTTGGAATTTCCATCTGTCTTATTGCATCAGTATTCGTCTGTCCCTATTGATCAAATTTACGATAAGTGAATTTCAAGATATAATTCATTTCTTTGTAAATGTGTAATTAAACTACCGTTATGTTGAATAATGCTGTTTTGAATAGGTCACCAATCACAAATGAAGTCAAACAAAAGAAAATCAAGGTATCGACAAGAACGTCCTTAAAATTCTTCTTGTTAGGTGAAAATTTGAATCCTCAATGGGATATACAATTATTGATTATTAGTATTAATCATAGTGTGACGGAAATTGTATTAAACACAATATTTTTTCATTGTAATCCAGTAGAAGTTATGAAATGGGAATTCAGAATATTCAACTCTAATTTCAACATTTTCTTGAAAGTGAATGACGTTTTGTTACTGTTTAAATACAGAATTTTTCATTAAAATGACTTTAAACCTGTTCCATTTTATGAGTTGATATCGCTAATTCTAAGCTTGTTATTTTCATACATTGCATAAAGATTTAAAGTCGATAATATACGGTCTGAGTTTCCGATATAAATTGTGTTTATTTTTTCTTATTCTTTGTTTTACTTATGTTAACATACGAAACTAGAAGCAGAAAGCATTATTTGAGGAAAAAAATAATACTAAATTTCAAAGGTATTTTAAGGATCTACAGAATGGTTATATTCCTACATGTATACAAAGCAACGTCATGCTTCATTTAATCATCGTACATTCTGAACCGATTGATTTATAGCAACATTCTGGCCTTAGGGGACAAAGGCTCCATCTCCGGACAGGTAAAAAATGATATAAAAATTAGCATTCGCTGATTCTACTCCCAAAATGCGTATGATAAATGACATGTCTTATGTGCCTTATGAGCTACATGTAGCACAATAAAATTCAGGTTCAGCATATCAGCCTTGTACAAAGCAGGGCTCATACATGTACTTGTCCCTTTTTAAATCTTACAAATGATATCGAAATTGGCAAGAACGGTAATAAAATTTGTGATAAAAGGGACGATTTTAATTTTCCAATTACATGTACCAGTTTGCGTTTTCTTGACAAAGACGTTGCTGTGACTCTGTTATATGCTGTACATATCACAGCGTGTTTGCTCTATGTTAATTAGCAGAGAATACCATTACTAAACTAGAGGCTCCAGGAGCCCGTATCGATCACATGGAAATCATTTGCAGAATAAAATGTTTGACTATGTCCATCTTGTCTGACAGTCTGGAACATTGCCGTAAAATTCCAATTTGCCAAATTTTTCACAGGTTTCTCACGCGAAGATCTTTCAGTTAATTTTCAAAGAAGGTCCTATGTTAAAATATGTTTGGTTTTGGGAGACATTTTGGATAGCGGATTGGGTCAACGGATACAATTATGAAATAGGACCAACTAAGGACCATTGCAGCCAAGTTTTGTTCCGATTGCCATCGTGGTTTCACACAAGAAAATCTTTAAGTAAATTACCAAATGGGTTCTATGTTAATAATTCTTAATACCAATTTTTATGCACAAGATGTGCACATTTCGTAATTGAACGACAAATCAGTTGTGCTGAAGCCTAAAATGTTGAAAACCAAAACAACAATCCAAATAGTTGAAGAGCAAATTAAAAAATACCCAAAATGTCCAAAAGTGGTAAAACAAAACAAGGACATAGCTACGTGCATATGACTGCACAGTCAAGGTTTATATTACGATACTACATTTGTAAGACTGGAATTAAAAAAAAAACAAAAATACATTTGTCGTAGTAGCGATTTTGGACTTAACTCCACGGAAAAATATTAAAGAGTCGCAGAAATGCTGAAACAAGGCCTAGACTGTCCCTAGATTTCTTCATACTTTTTAATGAATTGGAAGATTGCACTTTAAATATATTTATTACTGGACAGTTTTTTTTTAATTTCAAATTTAACTGAGTAGTTCTTTTTACTTTCGTGTCATTCTTAAATGTACGCTGAATACATGTTTGTTACGTAACGAAATCATATATTGTTACGCCACTTTCACAGGTGAGTATTGACAATACGAAAAATCACGTGCAAACACAAGCCTTTTATGGCGATCGCCATTACCCATATTTGGATACGTCACTAAGGCGGGGCTTTGCAGAATTTATTGGCGCGACCATGTGTTAAACCTCGCTATCGCTTAGTGAAAAGTGTAAATAAATAAGATGCGTGTGCTTAAAGCATGACTCTTAATTAAAATTCCTTCCATCTTACAGATATGACAGAACAGTATAATGTTCTCCTCGTATTCTAAAAATACACTCAAAATGGTTGTGAGCTACAGGTATTGATCTAGGTATAGATAAATGCTGTTTTGTGTTTAATTCTCTTTGCCACATTTTCCTCATTTACGGGAAATAATTTTAAAATGTTTCCGTTATGAAATTATTCGTTTCCCTTTGTGTACAACGCACATGTACATGAATGAAATAATCATCGTCGTGACCAATACTTTAAAATGCCTAAAATAATAGGCATGTACTAAAAGGTGGAGTGGAGTGGAGTGGAGTGGTGGAGTGGAGTGGTGGAGTGTTGGAGTGCTGGAGTCACAGAGTGGAGTCACAGAGTGGAGTCACAGAGTGAAAACATGGAATTAGGAAATAGAGTGTAGTGGAGTTGTGGGTTCAATAGTTTTGAAATTAAACCAATTTATAAGATATTTTTGTATACATGTGTACTATAAAAATCATAGAATAAATGTTTCAACAGCATCCAACTGCATTCATGAACATTATACCAATATAATTCACCTTGGATGTGTCATGGGCATTTTTTAAGGTTATATTTCCAAACAATATTAAAAAAAACATGATTAATGTTAAATGATAGATTTCTATAATTTAGGAGGGGGTGTTTCAGTAATTTTACCTTAGTTAACAACATTCTGGTGTAATTAATTTTACATTCAAAGCAAAGTTAAAATTATAAACTACTAGTATATTAAAAAAAACCAGCATCAACAGAACAGTCATTTGCAAGAAAAACAACACTTGGCTTCTGTCTGTTTCAACTGAAACTGTTCATTTAAGTTATTTTGCCCCCCGCTGAACACATTGCGAGGGGCATGGAAATACTGGGCGTCCAAGTGTCTGTCTGTCTCTGTGTCAGTCCAGTCTTGTTAGCGCTGTCACGGGTGCAATTCTTGCCAGATTTTTATTAAACTTATATATACTATAGGTTAATATCTGTAACATCTTGGACAAGTTCTACTTTTTAAAATATTTATGCTCTTTGGAAATATAAAATATGTGCAACGCAGGTGACATTGAAAATCTGTTCTTTTATTAAATCAAGAATCAAAACTTTGTCTGTTTGACATAAAATATATAGTTTTATTCAATGATCAATTAATGATTTTTTGTACATTTCAATATTTAACCTGTCCAATAAAATTTTGGTCTTCACATCAGCTTCATGGGAAAATCTTTTAAACTTTTAGGTCACCTCAAAAAATTAGAACTGTACTGACAATTTGTTGACAGACATTGAATATACGTGGAAAAGGTCATAAAATTGTATTTTATCAGTAAACTTTTTATCACAAGCAATGCCAGAAAACAATTAAAAATATTTTGAAACAAGGCAGAGGTTAAATGTGGCACAATAAATCTTTAAAATGTGATCAACTGAGAATGTGAACCTATATGGAAAGGCTTGCTGGACCATAAGCCATTGCTAGATTCTAATCCAGAACAGCAACATGTCCAAGAAATTCTGTTTTGTACTGATTTAACATCTGTTTATTTTATCATATTAATCAAAAACAACAACATTTCTCATCTATTTAAGTTATTTAGTTTCTGAGGTTATAGTAATGACAGTTTTATGGGTTCTGTGGACAGGCTATGGTGGCTAGATACATTTTCCTTATCTATTTTTAATTGGAAGAAACAAACTATTTTAAATAGTACAGTCATTAAATTAACATGTAAGATAAAATCTAAGTGAAAATGTTGATTGACAATTTAATTTTATAATATCATAGTCCATTGTGAATAAAAATATTAATAATTTTAATATTTTTATCACAAGATGATTTTTTAGCCTCTGTTTGATTCTAACATATTTTGCCGGGAATAAGACATACATTTTTTAACTAGGGACTAAACCTACCACAATTTGGAAATTAACATAAGCACAGAGGTGTTTACCACTACGGATTTTCCGTATTTTACACGGATTTTAAATGCAAAATACGGACTACGGATTTAATTCACGGAAGTACGGTTTCCGGTTCTTTTCAAGAAATTTTTTTTTCTCTCCTCAAGGTGCTTGAATGAGCGGTGGTTATGTATTAAACTAAAGTAAACGCGTCTGAGATGGAGATTTCTGCGGTTTTTGGGACACCTCTTATTAATCGTATGTTTTACCGATCTTTCAAAGTATGTAACGAAAGATAATTTAAAATGTGCTTGAAGAAATTATGAAAACTCAAAATATGTCAGCTACAAAGCGGGCAACTCCGGCTGATCACCGGTAATACTACTGAAAAATACTGAGAAAATTGTTATTACTACTGATAGACTGAAATAGGGGTAAACACCTCTGTAAGCACTATGTGTACTTTAATAGAAGTTTTGTGAGCTCGTCCAAAATCAATTTTAACTGCATAGGTTACTGGGCCTTTGCTTCCCCCTTCTTATTAAAAATACACTACAATTCAGAACAGTACAGAAAATTACACGATAGACATTATAATCCCACCTCCAACCAAGCTGTCATAAAATGCTACCCAAAATATTGTCCAACTTTGATGAAAAATCATATATTGATTGTTGGATATGTTAAGTATTTCACTCCATGACTCCACTCCAACACTCCACCACTCCACTCCACTCCACTCCACTCCACCTTTTAGTACATGCCAAAATAATAATACTTTAAAAAAAATGTAGAACCTAAGTAAGTGACTGACATTTATGAACACCTTAGAATATGTATGGATTATGATTATACGGCTCCGCTTCATCGTGCTGTATTACAAGAGTATTGTTGACGCACAAAAGCTACTTAGTTATCTATTATTTCATCTTTTTTAATTGAATTTAAACTAGGATGGTCAATCTATTAATACAACAGTTATTTCCGCATTCGATTTTGTGAAGGTCAGGCATGGCTTTCGTCATGTTTGTCGTTTTAATGTAAAGTTTGTTTTTATTCTGGTATCTAATTTTCTGTGAATGTTGCTTGTTAACTGATTATTGCATTTTTATTATGTAGAATACTAGGTTCTCACACGAGTTCAAAATGAAGACTGGAAAATCTTCAACGAGTTCTTAAAATTCACGTCTTTCCCGAGTGGAGCGCAGCGGAACGAGGGCAAAGACGCTGAATTTTAAAAACGAGTTAAAGATTTTCCAGTGTAAGTACCTATTTCTTCCGTAAAAACAGGGGTTTTAGGCCTCGCACACCTATGTTTTTTCAGTATGAACAATCGAAAAGATATAGTGACATTACGTTTGATTGGTCAAGAGTCCCAATAAAAGAATGTATTAAGGATTCACATTGGAGTTAAGACGAGCGCACACGAACCCGTCTCCACTCGGTCGTCTCAACTCGAAAACGGCCATTTACGGAAGAATACTATTTCTCTCTGTATGTTTTAATTCTATTAAATTGTCTACACCATAGTTTCAGAGGCTATTTAGGGTTATATTGTATGATCGTCTGTAGCTCACTATTGAAAAGACCCAAACGAAGCCTCGACGATCAAATTCAGTTTGTGATCAGTCTTATTGAATGCTGTCAGTATGCGACTAATAGAACATATTCTGTATGGAAAGCATTTTTTGGTAGCATTTAAATAGTGAGATGTAATAAGCAGAGTCATTTTTGACCAATTTATCGCACTTTTACCTTTCCATCAATATTTAATTTCAGTTTATTGAATTATAATACCAGTCTCTTGTCAGGGGAGAGCAACACCTTTAGAACATTACAGGCCCTCTATAGATAAAATAATACACTAGATGCCGCTGCAGGGGCCGCTCTAGCACTTGCGAAGTGTTGAGAGATTAGCATAAGATGGTATAAATGTTTTCCCATACACTGTAAATAAATAATTATAATAGCATAATTAAACAAACATACTCACAGGTCATCATGGTTGATTATTGTTGATGTCTTTGTAAGGAATTTATCTTTCTCAAATCAATGGATTTTATCAAATTAGTCTGTTGAGTATACTTTTGACTTACACATATGGTGCACCTTTAAAAAAATATATATGCATCATCCACACTAGAAAAAAGTACAATAAATGAATATTTTTTTTTATTTATATTAATTTGTAAGGAGGAAATAGACTAGATTGATTCAATAACCCCTATTATGACAATCGAATTAACGGAAATAAAATTCATTCAAACTTTGTTGAAGTGTGTGATCATGATGTATCGGTTTTTACAGATTAGTTATGATAAATATTCTAGTGTTCCCAATTTAGGATTCCTGGTTTGTACTCAATGCCTATATAAAAATGACTTTTGTTGTAAGTCTTTTTAGCAAATATTTCGTACTAAGAGCGACAACTAAATTATTGTTTGATAATTTCTACAAGATCTATGTATCAATGTAACAATTACGGATTAACATTTATTTGTTAATGTGGCGATAATAAAATGTATCACAAAATACCGAATAAATTTGATGGACTGTATGGCCACTTCGTTGACTGACAACTCATCAGCAGTGCTCGATATTAAAATGTTGGAAATCCGCTTAAAGATATAATGATGAATTAATAAGCACAATCGTCAAAACCCCAAAAAGCAATTAAAACAATTGACGATTGGAAGTAACAACACGTTTAATATAATTGTTTATAATTGCATATACATGTATACCAATAAGGGTTAAGTAATACAAAAATGAATTATAATAAAAATGATACACACTGGGAAATACAAAACATATACAGTAATGAAATAAATAGTATAGACTCTTGGCCAACATGGACCTCACGATCTCAATGTTAATAGAATAAAGAATGGATACGGGGAATGTGTCAAAGAGACAACAACCCGACCATAGAGCAGAAAACAGCTCAAGGCTACCAATGGGTCTTCAACGCAGCGAGAAAATCCCTCACCTGTAGGCGGCCTTCAGCTGGCCCCTAAATAATATTTCATAATAGTCATTGTTTTAAAAAAGGTGCCTAAGTATCGTAAAATTTCAGGCTTAAAAGTTAGAATAACTTTAATTTTTTCAAAGGGAGATAAGTGTTGAAAATTATGTTTTATGTTAGTTTTTAGCATCTTTGTTCTACCTGTAGCAAAAATGATATTCATCTTCAACAACATTCCAGAACAATGTTGTAAACGAGGGATATTTCTCTACTCTCTACTTCTGTCATCAAACAGTGATCATTTAATCTAAACTTATTAATAATTGTCTATTTTTAAAATTCGTCTCCATCTTTAAATATTCTAAATATAATTTAAATTTTTTAAATATATCAAAGATAAAAGTGAACCGGGAATATATTCCTTCGTCATTATACGACTTATTAACATTGTGAGCCTCTGTAAGTACTGAATTAACAAAATGTATATCTGATGTGTTTAAGGGGGTACAGAATACCTAAGGGAGTTAACTCTTTAAAAATAAGCTAAACGTTTTAATCACATACAATTAGTAAAGAGAAATCAAGCTTCTCCATGATCAAAATTAGTGTTTGTAAAACTGCTATATATCCAATGAAATTATTTCCGTAAATTTTGTGGTTCAAATTTCTTGAAATTTTTATATTTTTGTCAACATGTCAAAGTCAATATTTCGTCAAAAATTTTATGAAAATTAAACGAGCCAATTCTATTTAGTCAAAGTGTTGGGTACCCCCTTAATCTAATAAAGTACATAATGGCTTGAAATTTTATGAAGTGACTAACTAGTAGAAATTCAAGTTCAGATATAGCTAGAATATTGCTGGCTGTTTTCTTTAGTCCATTAACATACTTGCAAAATCTATTTTGAACCCTTTCATCTAGCGCTTTTTATTCAATAGAAACAATATCACAAAATTTATTATTTTTACTAGCTCTATTTAGAGCTCTATACAGTGGAAGATATTCATCCACATACCAAATCTCACTATTATATGAGAGAACTGGCCTAATGAGAACATAAAAAGTTTACATGTTAATTCCCCTGGAACATTATAAAAAAATGATATTAATTATGTTTTTTTAAAGAGAAGAAAGGACTTTCAATCCTTTTTTATAATTTATAAAGGATAGTCTTGATGAAATTCCTTGAGATATGTTATGTTGACCACTCTTATGAGTTGGTTGTTTTGGCAGCTATTTATTTCCATAAATAACTCTATAGCAACTGTCGTATGAGTGGGAGGTTTGGCTTGCCGTAAAACCTGGTTTAACCCATCCTTTTCATTAAAAATGCATTTACATGTACCAAGTCAGGAGTATGACTGTTGCTTTCCGGCTGTTCTGGGTATTTGCGCATAACCAGGCTTTGATTTTGACTGAAATTTCTCTTCCAGTTCCAAGTTTTTTTTATGAAAGTTGTTTTCATAGTTCTTGCTCTCCTCGTTTAAAATAACCTTTAAAGTCGATGACAGTACCAAAAAAAAATATATATTCATAAACCTCTGACCGGGGTTTCTTATCATAAAAGAAACTTGCCATACTTGACCAAGTCTTTTGGAACGTCATAATTTTACTCTTTTGTATTAACTGTTAATTGCCAGCCGAAATTATACTTTTGTAATCTATTCAATATTTGTTGTAGACCTTTAGGGATTTTCAAAAACAAATATATATAACAGATGACGTTTCGCGGTGTAATTACAATTAACAGTTGTAAGATAATTTGTATGTCTAGGAAACTTAGAGTACTTAAAAATTGTTTCTTCCTGCTTCACATTTTCAACATGATAAACACAGTAATCCACTTTATCCATTTTCTCCGAGTAAGTCTAAATTTCTTTCCAGTCCTTTATCGAATTTAGCATTTTATTGGAAAGATATGGAAAGATGAGGATTTAAATCCGGAGAAAAGTTTCTAGCCTTTTAAATAGTGTTTCTCCAGCAAAATACTTCATTTTGCAACTGACCTAAATTTTAAGGTATCTTCATTTTTAGCATGTGTTTAGTATTCAGAACTGTTCAAACCTGTTTCCCTGGTTTGTTTTATTTTTATGATTCTTTGTTCTAGACAAACAAAACCGCCTCGGTGGTCTCGTGGTAGTGTGCTCGCCCCGAGTGCGGAAGGTCGCGGGTTCGATGCCCGCCGAGTAAAAAAGACATTAAAACCGGTATTTGCTGCTTCTCCGCCAAGCACGCGGCATCTAGGAGTAAGAGCAAAGAATGGTAAAAGCAAAGACATTAAGACTGGTATTTGCTGCTTCTCCGCCAAGCACGCGGCACCTAGGAGTAAGAGCGAAGACTGGTCGGTTCGGAGTCAGTATAATGTTTCTGAGTGGGATGATATGTCTTCCTGCGGACAGTTACCTCGTGAGTTAGCACATTAAAAATCCGACTCAGTGTCTCGGTATAGTACAAATCAGGGATTATTCATTATCATATAAACATGTTCTCGTCCTGATATGCACCTGATTGCCACTGGACGATAAACAATAATTAATCCATCCATCTAGACAAAGATGTAGTTTATATGATACAATCTAAATATACACACATACTTTGACAATCACCTCTGCTGATGCAAACGTACAACAATTGCACTTGCAAATACCTTGTTGTACTGCAATGCTCCACTATTTTAAATGTTATTTTTCACCAGAGGGTTACGTGATTGTCAGATAGTAACTTTTGAATAACAGACTATTTTTATTTTGTTATATTAACTGATTCTTTATTGTTTCTTAACAGGAAAAGAAATCCCTTTTATTCTTTGTGGGATTTTGATAAAAAAAAAAAGAATTATCTAAATGCTACATCCAGAACTAAGCGATTTTCCGCTAAAGAATATATGTGTCAAAACTTTATTGTTGCTTGCCTGTCGCAATGTTATTAATCACTCTTTTAAATTAAACCTTATTCCCATTTTATCTTCCACACATTTCCATTTAAAATCAGCATCTCGATATTTAGGTCACTATTACCGTAATGCAAAAAGTGGCCATTGTCATAATAGTCGTATTGCCTGGTAACATAAAAAAAAACTCGAAGGGAATGTACTTCCGGCCATAGAACCCAAACGGGTTCCTTACTAGTTTTCTTAAAAAACTAGTAAGTAACCCGTTTACTAGCTCCAGCAAGGTAAAGGGAAAACTTGTATGTGGCTAATAGTAGAAAACACCTTCAAAATGTTTTAAAACGGAAATCTTTAATACAAATCTCGTTTCATGCTTTACGGAAAAATATTAAAAATGCATTTGACCCGTGTTATATATTACTTTTTTGTCTAAAAATCGATTAAATAGACATATATATGAACTGTACAAAGACCAATTATAGGTTTTGTTGTAGAAATTAATTATTTTCCTACATTTTTATATTAGATATTTGGGCCTGGATGGCCGAGTGGTCTAGATAGTTCGTCATGACTACTAATGACCACTAGCCTGTCAACACTGAGGTTGTGAGTTCGAATCTCATCTGTGGCGATGTGTGTTCGACTCCGATATTAATTGACAAGGATTGCCAATTTTCCTACCGAAGGTCGGTGGTTCTCTCCGGGTACTCCGGCTTCCTCCACCACCGCCGCGAAATAGCCAAATGTGCTGAAAACGGCGTAAAACCACAAATAAACAAACAAACAAATATTAGATATTTTTATGCTGTGATGTTTACTTTGAGACGTTGTTTTGTATTTTTCAGTGGCTTTGATATGGTTGTCATTAGTAGAAAAATGGAAATGAAAGATTGTGCATTTTATGTTATTCAAGACATAATGACGCATATCATTCAAGAGATTTTGGTGATGATTATCATTCAAAGAAATTTTGGGTGGCGAGTATGATTACTAATATATCACTTCATGAAATTCCAGCAACAGTTATATTGTAAAAACACTGTTTCATTGAATTGAAATGTGGAAATCTCAACTTAAGGTTAACATTTTTTGTCTATGGTGACATAAGAAAACCCGAAGAAAAGTGTCTTGTGCACTGATTGTCCGAATACCCGGACTGTAATCGATGATGGATACTATGGGAAAATTCATTTAAAATCTTATCTGAAACCACCGGGCCAGTTGAAACCGATCTCTTACAAGATTGTGTCCCAAGACCCGAATGTCAACAAAAATGACCGCCACAGCAGAAGTTAGTTTTACAAAGGATCCGATTGGGAAATTCAATGGAAAATATTCTAGTCAGAAATCACTTGGAAACAAAATTTGCAGCTATAGTCCTCGGGTGGTCCTCTTTCAGATGTGTGTCTAGTTCGCTGGTCTGTCATCGAAGTTTATCATAATTCACCTATTCTTGATTGAAACAAATGAGTCAGACAGAATTAAACTTGGCAAAATGGGTTCTAAGGTTATTCAAACTTGTATCCAATGACGTGAACTGTCAACCAAGATGTCGGCCAAATAGGTCTTTATTAGAAATGTCATTTTAAAACCTTGTCTACAGTTGATATTATTTTAACAAAGGACCAGATTAAAATATTACTTTAAAACCTTCTTATTTGTAACACAGAGGCAATTGGAATTTAACATGACATCTTTAGTCCTTAGTTGGTCCATTTTTATAATTGTGTCTGATGATTCTGTACACTTACCAAAATTAATCCTACACCTGAACTTAAACAAATGCTCTTTAACCATACCTTGACACTATTGAGCAAACGGTAGCCTATTATTAGGACTGTCAACTTAATGCCTCCCCCTCCCAATGCCTAATAAAGGACTAGATGGGAAAATTCACTTTCATGACTTTATGAAGTCTTTATCTGTGAAACTTAAACATTTTTTTTGGCAGTGGTATTTACTTGAAAGTGGTATAATTTATGAAAAAAATGAAATAAATAAATAAAATTGAATAAATGAAAAAAGTAAGAAAATATCTATTGTTGATAATCACCATCCAAGTAGACTTCGAGTTACTGATTTCAGTATGGCTTTTGATTAGGCAATTGAATCCAGGTGAGCTATATACAAATTCCTGGGAGCCTCTAGTTAGATAACAGTGTAAAATGCGCATTCATGAATTATTTTTTTAAAAGGGGTGACGTAAAATTATAAAAAAGGATAAAAGTCAGCGTCGTATAGGTTCATCAAACTATGGGATCGTATTAGGGACATATTAAAAAAATATTTAGGAACGACAAATATTAGTAGTGTGAAAAGGCCGATTCTGCGGCACTCCCCCATTTCAAGGGCAAAACCTGCATAGGACCCCCACCCCAGCTCTGGAATGCAAACGGATCGCGTCCCAATTGAGCATAGGGTAAATACAAGCATGGCATTCGTACAGAAGATGGAGGAGCTGAGGAGTCCTAGGATGGGACAAGAAGACACCTTAGAGGGAGGTGTGTCTCAAATTGAAATAAATAAAAGGATGGCATCGGGGAAGAATATCATGGATCAGTACGAAGATTTCTTCTTGGAGAATGAGGAAGATTTGGAGGATAGCGCCCCAACCCCAGTTCCAGTCCCAGCCCCAACCCCCCAGCGGCACTGCCGCAACCACGTGATGGTACCTGTGGATGATAGGATCCGCATGTGCCAAACCTGTGGTATGGAAGAGGTGTACCAGCCCTACGAGCATGCTCAGCCCTACATCACGAGGAAGTGGACAAAAACTGCACCAAGCGGGTAGGTCAGTACAAGCAGTGGGGGGATGAGCTAAAATTCGATGATATCGACTTCCCAGTGTCCCTCAAGGCGATCGATAAATTCGAGAGGCGGAATGCAGACCTCAAAATCAACGTCTTTGGCTACACGAAGGCATACCAGCTACATCGACCATCGGGTTTCTGCTACCGCGTGAAGTATGCCCAAGGCGACTTCAAGGAATCGGTCGTCTACTGTGGGGAGGATGCGGCCAAGAAATTCATGGAGTGCATGGAGAAGGAAGTTGGGGAGATCGACAACAAACCCATGACGATGACGGACGAAGATAAGGAGAGCTTCGCGGCGAGCACACTCTGCCACATTTGCGGTGGCGCATTGGGTGAGGATAAGGTACGGGATCACGATCGCCTCACGGGTAGGTATCGCGGCGCCGCACACCAGTGCAATCTTGACTTCCAGCTCCCCAAATACGTGCCCATCGTCTTCCACAACCTGAGTGGGTACGACGCCCACCTTTTCGTGAAGGAATTAGGATTCGGGGAAGGGAAGATCACCTGCATCCTCAACACCGACGAGAAGTACATCAGCTTCTCCAAGAAGGTGGGAGACCCTTAGATGAGGGTCATCGACTCCATGCGATTCATGCTCAGCTCTCTCGAAGCCTTAGCAGGGAATCTTACCAAGGACAAATTCAACGCGACGCAGAAGTGCTTCGGCGACCGCTCCGAACTGATGCTTAGGAAGGGGGTATATCCCTACAATTATACGGATGGGCCCGCCAAGCTGGAGGAAACGCAGTTACCGCCCAAGGAGGAATTTTTCAGCAGACTCTATGGCACGCACATCAGCGATGAGGAGTTCGAGCCCGCGCAGCAGGTCTTCGAGAAATTCAGCTGTCGGACGATGCAGGACTATCACAATCTCTACCTGGAGAGCGACGTAGCAATACTGGAGGATGTCTTCGAGGATTTCAGGGATACGTGCATGGTAAACTACGAGCTCGATCCCGCACACTACTTCACAGCCCTGGGGCTATCCTACGACGGGGCGCTGAAATTCACTGGGGTCCGACTGGAGCTTCTCTCAAATCCGAACATGCTGATGATGTTCGAGGGTGGGACTAGGGGGGTGTGGCCATGATCTCCCATCGATATGGCAAGGCCAACAATCCCTACATGACCGACTACGATGCTTCGCACCCGACCAAGTATCTGACCTACTTGGACGCCAACAATCTCTACGGGTGGGTCATGGCGCAACCCCTTCCCACGGGGGAATTCGAATGGATGGAGCCGTCAGAAATCGAGGACATCTTAAGCTATCCAGACGACCACGAATATGGCGCCATGGTGGAATGCAACCTGGAATACCCCCAAGATCTCCACGACGATCATAACGACTATCCTCTCGCGCCGGAGAATGTGGAGATCGACGAGGTGCGTAAGCTGGTGCCACACCTAGGTAAGCGCACAAAGTACATCCTCCACTATCGAAACCTCAAGATGTATATGTGAAGGTGGATGAAGCTCGCCAAGGTCCATCGCATCATTGGATTCAGGCAATCCCCATGGCTCAAGCCGTACATCGACAAAAACACCGAGCTCAGAGCCGTGGCCGACGTCGAGAAAGATTTCTTCAAGCTCATGAATAATTCGGTCTTCGGCAAGACCATGGAAAATATCCGCAAGAGGATCGATGTCCGGCTGGTCAACAACGAGAAGCAGGCGCTGAAACTCGTGGCCAAGCCCAACTTCGATCGTCGGGTCGTCTTCACCAAGAACCTGACAGCCGTCCATATGAAGAAGGCGAAGCTCAAGTTCGATAAGCCCGTCTTCCTGGGAGCATGCATCCTGGATATTTCGAAGATCCTGATGTATGACTTCCACTACGGATTCGTTCGGAAGATGTATGGCGACGACGCCCGGCTGCTCTTCACCGACACCGACAGCTTGGCCTACGAGATCCCAACCGAGGATTTCTACAAGGGTATCGCTCCCCACGTCCAGCAGAAATTCGACACTTCGAACTATCCGGCCGATCACCCCTCCGGAATTCCGGTCGGCAAATAAGATCATCGGCATGTTCAAGGACGAGTGCGGCGGCAAGAGCATGACCGACTTCGTGGGACTCCGGCCGAAGCTGTACGCCTACAAGATGGATGACGGCGCCGCCACCAAGAGAGCCAAAGGAGTCGCGAAGACCACCATCAAGCGCAACATCACCTTCGACGACTACAAGAGATGCCTCGACACGCAGCAGTAGGTCCATGAATATTATCCGCAAGCCACTTCCACCAGATCTACACCCAGGAGATCAACAAGGTCGCCCTCTCTGCCAAGGATACCAAGCGCCACATCCTACCAGACGGCTTCAGCATCCACGCCCACGGACACTATCGCATCGCTGACGCCCGCGACTGAGGTGGGACCCTTCCTCTCACCACCCCTCTGCAATTAGCAGGCTCTGACGGGTGCGAATGCCCATACCTAGATAAATAAGCAGCATACGCATGCACGGCATCCTCCTCCCCCACAAGCTCCTTTCCAACGTAGAGCTCGACGAAGCTGCCAAGGCCCTAGGCATCCCTCGATTCAGAGGAGTATTCGTACGCGATGCCCTACCACCCAACTCCCAACTCACCGAGTGCGGCATCCTGAATCACGACGATCGCGATGGCCCCGGCACGCACTGGACGTGCTGGCATAAGCGTGGAGGACTCAAAGTCTACTTCGACCCTTACGGTCTACCTCCACCCGACGAGATAGTCGACTATCTCCGGCCGGAAATTCGATATAATACCGACGAGCTGCAGCGGCGGTGACGTGGTCTGTGGACACTTTTGCCTGCACGTACTGAAGCTCCTATCGGAAGGTCGGACGCTCGAGGAGGTGATCTTCGGACTATAGATAAATGGACAAGTTTGTATCTCACTCAAGGAAGCGTATTCCCGTCTGGCGGATGCTCCAGGACCTCCATATGAACAATCATCGCATCACTAGCCTGGGATTGCCTCAGGAGGCCTCGGACGCTGTGACGAAACGCTGGGTCAATCTGCAATTGAAAGATGGCCAGAAGGATTTCGATGAGCTCGAGGCAGAGGTCGAAAAAGTCTGGAAAGCGTTCGAGGAAAAGGAGAAACGCTTGGAGGGCATCGAGAAAGATGTGGCAAAGTGCTTGCCTACGACCGGTGGTAAGATGACTGGCGAGATAGATGTGCAGGACCATGCGATTCACAGCCTTCCTGAGGGGATCGACGCCAAGGATCCAATTACGAAAGGTTGGTATGCCAAGAACTGGCAGGATCTGGTCTTAAAAATGCAGGGGACGATAGACACTGCAGAATCTAAGTGTAAAATCCTCGAAGATCAGATGTTTGATAACCAGGAAAAGATTGAGGCTCTTGAGGCGTATGTCAAGCTCAAGCATTCATCCACTGAAAGGATCGGCCGACGTTCGGTGAGTGATATAATAAATTACGAAAGTACCATTGACTCAATCAAAGAATCGCAGGGTTGACCTACTCTCTCAACTTTTCAGGCCCCACCCCAGGGAAAATTGGAGCTCGGAAGCCTGCCTTTTTGGATGCTCATAGAGGGCATCCGAAAAAGCCTCCCCTTACTCTACGTCCGATTGCTTGACCCATGAGTTGAATGATGCAGGGTAGCCCCGCCACTTGACGTAGATCTCCTTGACCCCATTCTTGGAGCGTCGTCGCAGAATCTTCTCGATGCGATAGATATCCTGGTCGGTGCGCTGGAGCTCGGGCTCGTAAAAGGACCCCTGGATCTCCTCACCCCTGAAGTCTTTGAGACGATAGGTGGGTGGCTGAGTACTCAAGGCCTGGGCGATGGTAAAGACCTCCTCGGTCCAGCGCGGGGTATATCCCTTCTCGAAGGTACCCTTCTTGGTATTCCGGACCTTATTGCTCACGTCGAATCGCTGCAGCTGCATGGGTGGGAGGTCTCCGTAAAGGTTCCAGAAGACCTTGGTCTCGTGCTCTTTCTGGCTGGCGGCTGTGGGGTCATCTTGATGGATCGATGCTTGGTGGTATTATACTGGCGGACGAGATCGTCCAAGACAGGAAGGTAGGTGCCGGTGGAATTGGCCGAGAAGTACTTGAACATCCTCTCCTTCACGGTGCGATTCCAGCGCTCCACCACGCTCGACTTCTCTTCGTTCTCGGTGGAGCAGAGCTCGACGTCGTGCTTCCGGAGCAGATCCTTCACCTCACGGTTGTAAAATTCGGTCCCCTTATCGGTCCATAGCTTCTCTCCTTGAAGACGGTCCGGAAGGCATCTCGCACCGTGGCACCTTTCTTATCCTTGAGCGGCACCATCTAGCCGTACTTGGAGAAGACGTCGATGATGCTCATGAGGTACTTGAAGCCTCGGTTATCGCGGGAGAAGGCGCTCATATCTACGAGATCAGCAGCCCAGGTTTCGTCCACACCACCTACCAACACGCGACGCTTCTGGAATTTGCGTCGGACTGGCTTATGCAGCTCTTCGGCTAGCTCGTCCGACCATCGTACTCTTTTTTCCCCACGCCCAGCCCAAATCGTGCTTTGGTACCGATGATGGGTCTGACGATGCCACGCTCAAAGCGCTCACGCGCAGTGGGATTGGGGATGGCATCGAGGGAGGCTAGCATCGTCTTATCGCAGATCGAATTGCGTGCGGTCGTATCCTTATGCTTGGCGTAGCAAAGATCGTGGCGATAGGCGGCCTCATCGACTCGGTTGACGGGCCTCGACCAAGGTTTGGGGGTACCGTCGGCATTCAGTCGCTGGCTAAGTCTGGTCCCCGGAACGGTGAAATTATGCCCCGGCAGATGCATTTCGACGGGCATCCGACTGATCACCTTATTCATGAGTCCGGCACCCTCCTCCGTCTTAAAGGGACTTTCGCGTATCGCACTCCGCGCAGGTCCCCACCTTCCGCCGCCGCCGTCCGTCATTGCTCGTGATCACGGCGCGATTAATCGTCACCGTCTTCCTCTTGCATTTCAAGCAGTACATTGCCATTTTATATAGATAAATGGACGTCGAAGACCTTACCTACGATGAGCCTACCGTGAGTCGACGGCATAACCACTTTCTCCTCCCGCAACGATCCATCCGAGGTCTGATTATCGGAAAGTCGGACTGCGGCAAGACGACGCTGCTGAATAACCTCCACCTGCGCGAAGGATGGCTCGACTACGATCGACTCTACGTCTTCGGAAAATCGCTCCACCAGCCCATCTACAAGCTACTGCAGCGGGCGCTGGGGAAGGGGTTTTCGAAAGACGATATCCGCGACCTTCTCTCCATCAAGGATCGCTATCCCCACTCTTTGATCGACGTGGTGGATGCGATGAAGCCACCGTCCAAGCGGGATCGAGCCCTTCGAGCAGGTGAGCGACGTGCCCGATCCTCGAGAACTCGACCCCACCCGCAAAAACCTTATGGTCTTTGACGACTTGATGCTGAGCAAGCAAAACAAGTGCGAAGACTACTACGTGCGCGGTCGCCATAATAACGTAGACTGCTTCTACCTCTGCCAAAATTACTTCAAGCTGCCGCGGCAATCGATCCGGGAGAATGCCAACTTCATCTGGGTCAGGCCGCGCAATTGTTTTCCTGTTACAGAAGTCATGAAATAATAGGCTGCCATTAAGTCTGTACGTTTCGTTGAAACATGGGAGATGGCTCAAAACGATCGCCATACAATGGCACATATCCAGTTAAAATCTCGGGTTGGTGCGGAAGCTTTTCCTGAACATAACTGTGCAATATTTTTCAGACCTGAAAGAAAATAAGAAAGATTCAGCATAAATTTGGGCATAAAGCAAACATGTTTATATCATGAATAAAAACCAAAAATCCGTGAAAAAACCAAGATTCATTACTGATATATTTAGAGCCTCAGTTTACTCTTTGGAACTCACTAATGCCTTCTAAAATTATCATTAATATTTATACTTTTAAAAAAATCATATAACAGACAAATAAAGATAACTTTTTATATTTTTTTAGGCTGAAATATTGCAAATTTTGAAAATTATTATCCGTCATTTTAAAAGTTTCAGCTTGAAATTTTCACATGCTCACAAAAAAGTTCAATATTTTTTAACTAATAGCTAGATTATGTAAAGACGAATCTAAAATGGGGTCAACTGTCAAAATCTGCCCAGTATTAACAATTTTACAGCTATTTAAAAAATTGCAGTTTCTATGTCTGAGAAATGTAAACATCTTGAAGGCGAACAAATTATGATTTTATATGAATTATGATGTCATAACTTTATGACGTCACCAAGTATTGTAAAACACAATTAGTCCTATCCTTAACATTTCAACGATAAATGATTAAAGAAAAAAATATTAATCTACAAGTAGTAACCAAGGATTTGCATTGAGGAAAAAATGCATAGCAACCAAGGAGAATGATTTTTTTTCCATTACACAATCACATGTGCACTTTTAAATAATTCATCAGTATGTGTATAAGTGTATAAGCTTATAAATTTACAGGAACAATAGGACAGTCCATTTTGCTGCCTGATATTAAAAGTTTAAAAACCAAATAAATTCAGTAATACATGTACATTTAAGTTACATGCTGTCATAATGAGTTACTCCCCTTAACAATTGACAAACTGCAAATTCTAAATCACAAGAATTTATTCAACCTGTTATTGGTAAATGTTGGTTTAAAATTCTTGTTCAAAGGGATTTGTGGATGATATAGGTCTCTTTGCATCTATTTCCATTAAATACATTCATCTAATGTTACAATTATTTATCTGTAGTTTTCAATGCAACCACCTGTTCGTGTTTACAATTGTCCTTGTTACATGACATGTATGTAGTCTCGCCAAAATTGATACATCTAAATAAAAAGCATGTGTTTCCTGCTTATAGTGAGAATTTTTCATCATACAATAACTGACCTGTAATATATTATTAATAGCAATGCAAAATCCCTGTGTATTTATTCACACAAACACATGTGTTCCAATGTTTACATCATACATATTACAACTTCCGGTTGGGGGGGGGGGGTATTTGGGTTTATAGAATTTTAAGGAATGACAATTTTTTTTAAAGATTTTAAAAAAAAGAACAATAATTTTTTCATTTTACTTTATAATATATGTAAAAAAAAATATTGCACAAGATTTACATTACATATGCACTGTTCAAATTTAGAAAACCCCATTTTCACCTCTTTTGCATTCTTTTTTAAAGCATTACATTAAAGTTTTGGACCGTATGCAAATATTTTATACTTTTTGTGTTAAATACATACTTAAGGAATTATACTGACCCTAGTTTCTCCATCAGTTGTTTACAGGATGGATCAGCATCACAAAATATTCCTTTACACACGTTCGAGATCATGACGTCAAGTTGGGTCAGGCCGCGCAATTGTTTTCCTGTTACAAAAGTCATGAAATAATAGGCTGCCATTAAGTCTGTACGTTTCGTTGAAACATGGGAGATGGCTCAAAACGATCGCCATACAATGGCACATATCCAGTTAAAATCTCGGGGTGTGAAGTCAGTCTACTTTTTCCGTAATTTGAGAAAACACGAGCCATGGTAAAAAAGTCTCCTTCCGCAAAGTAAAATGTACCTCTTTCATGCTCTCCATGTAGAATAAAAATTTTCTTGGTTTTATTCATTTAATCCTTTCAATATTTCTATGTCAAATGTCTCAGGTAAATACGCCTTTAAAACAACACTAGTTATTCACTTATCATGGTTGGTTTTGTTACAGTAGGTCCGTATATCATGGTGCAATTATAATTTTTTTAATGGACTTCTTTCGTATCCCTCAGGTCAAAGTTCATTGCAGGTCTTGAGCCATATTGAAATATGACATATAAATTTTCTCTACATTATGGTATTTGGTTGGTGCGGAAGCTTTTCCTGAACATAACTGTGCAATATTTTTCAGATCTGAAAGAAAATAAGAAAGATTGAGCATAAATTTGGGCATAAAGCAAACATGTTTATATCATGAATAAAAACAAAAAATCAGTGAAAAAACCAAGATTCATTACTGATATATTTAGAGCCTCAGTTTACTCTTTGGAACTCACTAATGCCTTCTAAAATTATCATTAATATTTATACTTTAAAAAAATCATATAACAGACAAATAAAGGTAACTTTTTATATTTTTTTAGGCTGAAATATTGCAAATTTTGAAAATTATTATCCGTCATTTTAAAAGTTTCAGCTTGAAATTTTCACATGCTCACAAAAAAGTTCAATATTTTTTAACTAATAGCTAGAATATGTAAAGACTAATCTAAAATGGGGTCAACTGTCAAAATTTGCCCAGTATTAACAATTTTACAGCTATTTAAAAAATTGCAGTTTCTATGTCTGAGAAATGTAAACATCTTGAAGGCAAACAAATTATGATTTTATATGAATTATGATGTCATAACTTTATGACGTCACCAAGTATTGCAAAACACAATTAGTCCTATCCTTAACATTTCAACGATAAATGATTAAAGAAAAAAATATTAATCTACAAGTAGTAACCAATGATTTGCATTGAGGAAAAAATGCATAGCAACCAAGGAGAATGAATTTTTTTCCATTACACAATCACACTTTTAAATAATTCATCAGTATGTGTATAAGTGTATAAGCTTATAAATTTACAGGAACAATAGGACAGTCCATTTTGCTGCCTGATATTAAAAGTTTAAAAACCAAATAAATTCAGTAATACATGTACATTTAAGTTACATGCTGTCATAATGAGTTACTCCCCTTTATAATTGACAAACTGCAAATTCTAAATCACAAGAATTTATTCAACCTGTTATTGGTAAATGTTGGTTTAAAATTCTTGTTGAAAGGGAATTGTGGATGATATAGGTCTCTTTGCATCTATTTCCATTAAATACATTCATTTAATGTTACAATTATTTATCTGTAGTTTTCAATGCAACCACCTGTTCGTGTTTACAATTGTCCTTGTTACATGATAAGTATGTAGTACGGAGCCCCGCAGGGGACACGACAAGAAAAAATTACATCATTATCTCGATTTATGATTTCGTTATCACAATTTATCATATCGTTATCTCGATTTATCATATCGTTATCACGATTTATTATATCGTTATCTCGATTTATGATATCGTTATATCGATTAATTATATCGTTATATCGATTTATTATATCGTTATCTCGATTAATTATATCGTTATCTCGATTTATTATATCGTTATCTCGGTTTCTTAGCTCACCTGGCCCGTCGTCATCGTCATAAACATCCCTTTAAAGATCTTCTCCTCTGAAACCACTGAGCCAATAGGAACAAAAGTTGGCTGCAATGGTATTTGGGCGTTCCTCTTTCAAAATTATATCTGATGACCGCGTCTGTCATGCAAGATGGCCACCAGAGCCGAACTTAGTTTAACATAGGACCCTATGTGAAATTTACTTAAAGATCGTCTTGTCTGAAACAAAAACAACGTGACCAATAAGAACAAAAGTTGGCAGCAATGGTCCATATGTAGTCCTCCTTTAGATCTGTATCCGATTACCGCGCCCGTCATTTAAGATGGCCGCCAGAGCCGAACTTAGTTTAACATAGGACCCTATGGGAAATTTACATAAAGACATTTTGTCTGCAAGCACTTGGCAAATGAAACAAAAATAGGCAGCAAGGTGGTCCTCTTTCAGACGTATATTCGATGACCCCTTTCATTATCCAAGATGACCGCCAGAGGCGAACATACTTTTACATAGAATCCTATGGGAAATTTACTTAAAGATCATCTTGTCCGAAACAACTTGGCCAATTGAACAAAATTGGGCAGCAATGATGCTTAGGTTGTTCTCTTTTAGAATTATATCCGATGACTCGACCGTCTTCCAGGATAGCTGCCAGATTCGAACATAGTTTAACATAGGACACTTTGTGAAAGATCTTCTCGTCTGAAACCACTTGGACAATTGGAACAAAACTCGACAGCAATGGTCCTTAGTTGGTAAATCCGATGTTCCTGTCCACCATCCAAGATTGCTGCCAGAAATGAACTTAGTTTAACATAGGACCTAATTGGAAAGTCCACTGAATGATCTTCTTGTTTAAAAATCAGTGAGCCAATTGGAACTTGAAAGCAATTTTTCAGGCTGCCAGTCAAGATGGACATAGTCCAGGTCAGCGGTACAGGCTCCTGGGAGCCTCTAGGTATATTGTTATTTCGATGCAATATTGTTAGTTAAATACCTGTCCACTAACAATCCAAACAAATACCCAATTAGGTTCATTATTAGCAAATAATTTCTAAGCTAATTACCATTTGTTTCATTTATAATTTATAATTCCAATAGTACTAGTCGAGTCATAGTTGTTCAGTGTTTTGGTTTAGGTTTTAAGAACCAAGGCATATCCTCATCTATAAAGAAGACATGAAAATGTTTTTTCCGCCAATAGCATAACTATTATATTTTAATATAAGAGGAATGGGGTACGACACTGATGCTCTCTTTCAATAAAAAAATCATGAAAGTGTCTTGCAATTATTTTGTTTAAAAGAATTTTACTTTTATATAGATAATTTATTTAAATGTATTCTGTGAGATAATATTTTATATTTTTATAAACAAACAACAATATGGATAACAGTAAAAGTCACCAATAACACACCAATCAATCAAAGCAACCCAACTGACAAAACGCCGGACAATAAACAAAAGTGTATAAAACACAAGCATAAACACAACAGAGAGTCAAGATAGTCTAACTTAGTACAGACACTGAATAGTGGCGGGGTTAAACCGGTTTAATGGGTACCCAAACCTCCCGCTTTTTCTATTATGACAGTCTCGTGTATAAAACACACTATAAAAACCAATGCAGTATGATTACCAACAAAGTGACAGCTTGCTAGAAATGAAAATTAGAGTGGAGGGTTTAACATTAAAACTAGCCAAGATTCTCATAGCTGCAGGTCGGATACTTCCTTCTACTGAACGAAAAAATCTGAAATAACAATGGTATCTAGTCATAGAGTTCAATAGAAATCGGCAGTATTCGTGAGAGGCCATTATGAATTTAGAGTCTTCAAGCCATTGGGAGAAAGTGCAATTTTTACAGAATTACACAAAATTTCATATTTGTAGCCCTTACTGTGAAAAAATCTTAGATAACTCCAAAGTTTCTGTGGTTAGTAGCGAGACTTCTGCATTTATTCACGATATTGCAGTAGAAACTAGGATGGGAAAATCCGTTCATGATAAGTGCTTTCCTGGAAGCTGGATATTTAGATGAAAGATGTTGATATCTATTATAAAACCTTTTAAAAGCAAATAATAATAACAGATTTTTAGTAATCGTATGGTTTCGTTCGTTAATCTTCTAACCGAGAGCATACTCGTGCAAAACGTCCAAGCTGTGATATGTACAATCTATACGATGGTACCAAAGGCATGTCTCCACCAAGAAAGGGGAAACTAGTAATTGGAAAATTAAAATCGTCCCTTTTGTCATAAATTTAAGTACGTATCTCTCCATTTTAGATATTTATAGTAAGTTCTAAAAAAGAACAGCATTTACTATTCTTTTTAGTTTTGTTCAACTGTAGCTCTTTTGGATGAATGTCTTTTGCATATTTAAGAAACTCGGGGTTATCAACAGTAAGTATATTATTATTGTTATAAATGTCAATTAATTTATCATGATTCTGTATTTTACACTTAATTTTTTTTTCACGAAAGACTGTCCATAACAATATCAAAATAAGTCGCAATAAGAGTTTGTACCCATAGGAATCCCAATGACCTGTCGATGCACAGTATTGCCAAAAACGAATAAATAATTTTTGAACATTTATAAGATGGATTATGGAATGAAGCAAAAGCACATTTCTCATAAATCTTATGTAATTGAGAAGTAGGAATGGAACAAAGTCTGATGAATAAAAAATGTCGCCCATTATTTTTTAATATTGTCTATAGATCTTTAAGGTTAACAGAGGAACGACGTTGATGATGCATATTATGGTTTGTTCTTTTGCAATGCGACGGTCGTGGCCGTAGTCGAGGACTCATTATGACTAGTTATTATTATTCTTCTTCAGTAGCTGTTTTTTTTGGAGAGTGTTCTCAAAAACGGCCCAATCTATTGAGACCAAACTTAGAACAAAAATATGGAACCATCTGAGCTAATGCCTTGTCATACTAAAAATTCCAAGATGGCCGCCATTTTTGAAACAGCCGCTATAAAATTTTTAAAAATCTTAAAAAATAGAAAACAATTCTTGACAGATTCAATTTTAGCGTAGAAATGTTCAGCTTATCGAAAATTCTATAGACAATCATTTCAAAATATCAAAGATGGCCACTATTTTCAAAATGGCTGCCGTGTACGTTGATATATTGGAATAATTTAAAATGTAGCTCTTTTGGATAAATGTATTTTGCATATTTTGAAACTCGGGCGGTCTATTGAGGATTATGTTGCTCTGTTCATCATTTTGGGATCTGTTCATCATTATGGATATAATACCAATGCTTCTTAATAGCCCTTCCTAATTGCCGAAGAGTCGGGTTATATCTTATTGTAAATACTAGTGGGATGTGAATCTTGGATTTATTTTTCGTATCATATTGAAACATTCGTTTAAACGAAATAAATGCAAGACACTTTCATGGAAAGAGACGACCGGTGTCGTACTCCATACCTCTTCTATTGAAAATTAATAGTAATATGTGATTGGCGGCAACACATTTACATGTCTTCCTAATGAATAAAAGGCTAGGGGTGCCTGGTGAGGATATGCCTTGGTTCTTGAAACCTAAACCGAAACACTGGAAAACTAAGAGATGATTTTCTCGACTATATGTATTGGCATTATAAATCATAAATTATACAAATAGTAATTGACTCAGAAAGTATCTGTTAATGGTGAACTTAATTGGGTATGTGTTTGGATTGGTAGAAGACACGTATTTAAGTAACAATATTGTATTGAAGTAACGATGTCATAGATCGAGATAACGATATAACAAATTGATATAACGATATAATAAATCGATATAACGATATAATAAATCGTGATAACGATATGATAAATCGAGATAACGATATGATAAATCGTGATAACGAAATCATAAATCGAGATAACGATATAATTTTTTTTTCTTGTCGTGTCCCCTGCGGGGCTCCGTAAGAAACAGATCCTCCTTCAATTTACTCGTGAGTTATAGAAATTCCATAACTCACTCGTACATGAATGAGATTCTATATTTAGTCATGTTAACTTCGTTTATAAGGAAATAATCATGCATTGATATCTAAATGGATTCATTTGTTGGTAGTTGCTAGTGAAACCTTTGTTTCATTAACATATTTATGAGTACCGTATAGAGCATACTGAAACACCAGTTGTGTGTGGAATTTTAAACAAGTAATTGCACTAGGTAACTTGAAGTACTGTACCAATTGTGAAATCGGCTTATATTTATATAAAAAAACATGTTGTAATGATATTTGGCTGGATAAAAATTTTAAAGGTGTTCGTAGAAATTTGAAATTAAATATCTATATATTTATTTAAATATTTGTGTACAAAGCTGTATTTAAGTGCTTCTTTAGCTCAACCATGTTGGCATTGCTCCACTTATACCTGCTTTTAACGTTGTTTATTGTTGTTTTGGTATTTATATTTTCTGTCATCAAGAGGTCTTAACTAGACATAAACATCCCTTTGGGTTGCAATAATAACGCTAAGGCTTCAAACAAGACCACAGTGTATTGTTTGAAAAACTATCAAATGGGGCACTTAAGAAACCAAACATCTTTCAATCAACAAAACGTGCCAGTATGGTCATAACTTTTCTTTATTTGGTACCTTTTAATAAATAACAATTCGTACTATAACAAAAACATGCTAGAACACGGGTTAAAAAAATTCTTGGCAGTATTCCGATGGTTCTTTGTGACCAATTCAACCCCTCTTGTCTTTGTATACATACCACACATGTCAACGAACACCTCCACCCAGTTAGCGTTGTACTGCTAGTGTTTTGTCCGGGTGGGGTGATATGTTCTCTTCTTGATATGCAAGTATTTACTGGCACTGCTTGTCCCGAATATAGCACTTTATTTCCATTCAGTACCTAAAATCAATTTTAACCCTGCTTATTTCAATCTAAGTAGACCTAATAACTTGGTGATGCCTTCAGCTCACAATCAGACTTTGTGACTTAGTTGCTAAAGCCCACAACAGGAATATACGTATTTATGTCTTATGTCTTATGTCTAATTTAAAGTTTTTTTTGTTATTCATAATTTTTAATATCTATTTACACTGTATCTCAAGGTAACTACATAATGTAAATTCAGAAATTATTGCGTGCATTAATTATTGCGATTTTGTCATTTTAGACCAAAATGCAATTTAAATTTTGAGAAAAATTCCAAAATGCGAGTTTAAATTATTGCGATTACAACCCTGTCACATTTTTCGCAATAATAAAAACATCGCAATAATTTCCGAATTTACAGTATTATCTTTTATATTGTATTTTGTATTGCAATATGACGTATATGTATGACTAACATGTTCTATCAGAGCTATCTTAAATGAGATCTCGCGAGAATAGACAAGGTGAGTTATCCTATCATTCTTTGCTGAACTGTCGGCCTGAACGGTTGGCCTGTCTCGTGTCCACTTTGGACATTGAATTGAATGCTCCGAGTAAGTTTTTGTTTTTTATTTTAAATATTGGCAGTAGATAGGTGTAGCCTAAGAATTGCAATATGTTTGAGTGATATTTAGTGTTTTAATTTACATGCTGTTGTATATGTTGTATGTAGCTTCAGGTGTATTCGATTAAGTTTAACGAGGAAGGGACTTTTAAGTCTAATTTTAAAGTAATTACACACAGGAAGAGAAATAATGTATAATTGGAATGAAATTTAGTCAAAAAAGGGATAGCTATGATTGTCTAGTTTAAATTTTGTGGAGAATGATGAGAGACGCCATTTTTTCTCGTGAAAATTGTGGGCACGTGTGTTCTTATTTTACCAAGAAGTTATTGAATCGATTGTAATGTTAAATTGTTATTAGTATGTTGTTATGGTATAAAGTTATATATAACATCGAGCAAAAGAAAAAAAAAAAAAATCTTTAGTTTTACGTCATTTATTGATGTTGTATTTGTCGGGATTATGAATGCATTTTATGTTGTCCATTTTTAAATGCGTGAAAGAGGTAAACTGTTTTCTAGATTTCCATGTCGGGATATTCTTATATTTTTTGTGATGGAAAAAAGTTTTTTAATACAGGTAATGTTTGCATCTACTTTGTATGCTGAACTGTCAATCTTGACCAATAATCCGTGCTTACTTTAGTGGGCTCTAGAAATGAGACAATTATATGAGATAAAACCATAGTATGTAAAGCAAGATAAATGAACATAGTTATAGAAAAAAAAAATCAAAAATATATTTATATATATACATACATAAGAATAAGAATATAGTATAATATGACAATAAGCAAGAGAAGTGGGTCTCATAGGGGTCTAAGCATGATGCGGGATTGCCGATTTTTTGTAAGCGTGACACGTGAAAAGTCAAATTATTGTGTCGGGAAAACGTGAAATGAGGTCTTGCGGGACCTGGGAAATGACAAAAAAAATGAGATTTGCTTACATACATGTACATAGTGTAAGCGGGATACGGGAATGTGACGAAACAGTTAGCGGGATCCGGGATCGGAACCCCCCTAATGAGGATGGGTTTCACATTTGCTTTTCGTTCATCTTCATCTATTATATAGAAAATCCACAGCTTTAACCTTTTTTCTTCACGTTGATATTTGTAATTTCCTCAGTTTAATTTCATGTAAATATCAATTTTAATGCACTAGTATAATTTCTGGTATTATTATAAATACCTAAGAAAAATTGCTTTTTGACATTTAGTTCTTTATTTCTTTTAGTTTGATTATGGCTGGTGTATTGAAGCTTAGACATTCCCTGATAGGGAAACCGTTAATACCGGTTATTCTGAAGGTGAGGTCTCAGGAGGAGCCAGTTTTAGATGGGTTAGCAAAACTGAAAAGGGACCATGTTTTGACTGACTACTCTTTAGAAGAACTAAGTGTGGAGTTCGAGGGTCTAACAGGGCAAACAGTTAATGATCTTCAGGTAGCGGTTTGACTGAGGAAGTTCCTTGTTTAGCAACAACTTTACCCACGAGTACAAGTACTAGAGAAGGTGTATTGATAGCTAGCACAGGATTGGCGAAGACTGGTGTTTCAGTAACAAGTGCAGGAAGTGCAGTGTCTTGCAGTAGACCATTAACAGACACGAGCAATGTTTCTGGTATGTTTGGTAATTGGGGTTTTGGTCAAGATCGTTTAGATGGCTTGAGGGATAATTTTAATATTTTGTGGTTTTTAATTTTGACAGGTGAATTAAACCTTTTCAAACTTTGCAGTTGGACCATTGGACAGGTCCAATAGATTTAATTTATTTTTACATAAAATAGTTAATTGGGTGGAAAAGGGTGCATGTTTCTAGGCTGGTTTTGGTTTAGTAAAGTTATATTAAAAGAATAATAATAACAAATGTCTGTTAAAACTCATCTATTGCTGCTCTGGTTTAAAAAAAAAAATATAAAAATCATAGTACTGAAGTACTGGACATCTGATGACCGCAAGTCTCAGAAAAAAAAAAAAAAAAAAAAAAAAAAATTCACATCTCTATATCTGAAAGTGGGGTTAATGTATGAATATATTTTTCTGGGACGGGTTCGTGTGTGGATGGTAAATTAATAACAAGGAGTTTATTCCCACCGTAATGCCTGTTATATTGTAGATATACAGATCAGTATACTCGGTTTATTGTTATATATTATTTTAATACTTATTTATTACAGTTAAATGTACATGTATTATAATTTTTCGTGCATTTGCATATTATTGTATTCTACTATATTAATAATAGTGCAGTGCAAGTGCATGGTTGAATACTTCACTTTTCTGTTATAATTTCAATTTTTCAAATAGAATAGATATGAGAAGGCATTCATATTCCCCCCCCCCCCCCAAAAAAAAATAAATAAATGTTTAATCATCCATGCAGAGTTATCGTTCCTTGAGATTGCAAACGTTCTTGAGATATTCTTCCGCATGCATGTTTATGTTATGTATGTTGGTGATTTTTAGCTTGTATGTATATACATGAAACAAAACATTTTAATATTAATTTATCTTCTTTATAAAGTATTTGATGAGTATTCTTTGAAGAAATGAATTTATAACAAGCGATAAGGAATATTTGTTTGCACTTGGTGATGTCTACATATTCGTCACGTTTATAGATTGGTTTAAACCCATAACAAATATTACATAATGGAATCTAGGTGATAGCAATAGACCGGAATGCCCTCACAATTATCCGCTGTACAAATAGAATATATATATAGCTTACCGGTTACAGGTATATATACTTTGTATATATGGTAATATTTGACATGTTATAATTGATTCAAGAACGGAGACATTTGTGTGAATGAAAAATTAAACATTATTATCAATAATATTTTACTATTCCTAAAGTAGTAGTATAGTACGGAGCCCCGCAGGGGACACGACAAGAAAAAAAATCATATCGTTATCTCGATTTATCATATCGTTATCACGATTTATGATATCGTTATCTCGATTTATCATATCGTTATCACGATTTATTATATCGTTATCTCGATTTATTATATCGTTATATCGATTTATTATATCGTTATATCAATTTGTTATATCGTTATATCGATTTATGATATCGTTATTTCGATGCAATATTGTTAGTTAAATACGTGTCCACTACCAATCCAAACACATACCCAATTAAGTTCACGATTAACAGATAATTTCTGAGTCAATTACCATTTGTATAATTTATGATTTAATGCCAATACATATAGCCGAGAAAATGATCTCTTAGTTTTCCAGTGATTCGGTTTAGGTTTTAAGAACCAAGGCATATCCTCACCAGACGCCCCTAGCCTTTTATTCATTAAGAAGACATGGAAATGTGTTTCCCCCAATCACATATTACTATTAAATTTCAATAGAAGAGGTATGGGGTACGACACCGGTCGTCTTTTTCCATGAAAGTGTCTTGCATTTATTTCGTTTAACCGAATGTTTCAATATGATACGAAAAATAAATCCAAGTTTCACATCCCACTAGTATTTACAACAAGATATAACCCGACTCTTCGGCAATTAGGAAGGGTTATTAAGAAGCATTGGTATTATATCCATAATGATGAACAGATCTCAAAATGATGAACAGAACAACAGAATCCTCAAAAGACCACTCGAATTTCTAAAATATGCAAAATACATTTATACAAAAGAGCTACATTTTAAATTATTCCAATATATTAACTTACCCGGCAGCCATTTTGAAAATAGTGGCCATCTTTGATATTTTGAAATGATTGTCTATAGAATTTTCGATGAAGCTGAACATTTCTACGCTAAAATTGAATCTGTCAAGGATTGTTTTCTATTTTTATAAGATTTTTAAAAAATTGATAGCGGCCGTTTCAAAAATGGCGGCCATCTTGGACTTTTTAGTATGACGAGGCATTACTTCAGATGGTTCCATATTTTTGTTCCAAGTTTGGTTTCAATAGATTGAGCCGTTTTCGAGTACACTCTGCAAAAAAACAGCTACTGAAGAAAAAAGAATAATAATAACTAGTCATAATGAGTCCTCGACTACGCCCACGACTGTCGCATTGCAAAAGAACAAACCATAATATGCATCATCAACGTCGTTCCTCTGTTAACCTTAAAGATCTACAGAAAATATTAAAAAATAATGGGCGACATGGTTTATTCATCATATTTTGTTCCATTCCCACTTCTCAATTACATAAGATTTATCAGAAATGCGCTTTTGCTTCATTCTATAATCCATCTTATAAATGTTCAAAAATTATTTCTCCGTTTTTGGCAATACTGTGCATCGACAGGTCATTGGGATTTCCTAACTCTTATTGCCGACTTATTTTAATATTGTTATGAACAGTCTTTCATGAAAAAACTCCTTAAGTGTAAAATACATAATCATGATAAATTAATTGACATGCGAACAATTTTTTCTGAAGTAGAATGTGCAGAGAAAACTTCAATAAATCAACCATTTTCAAAAAAAAGGACAAATATACCTAAGGAGCAATCAAAAAAACGTAATCCATTGGACAGACAAACCCGGGAAGACAAACGAACAACCACAAGCACAACAAATAAACACAGAAAACTGAAAACAATTAACAACACGAACTCCTATAAAAACCAGGAGTGAACCCAGGTGCTCCGGAAGGGTAAGCAGTTCCTGCTCCTATACGGCACCCGTCGTGAAGTTCAACAAAGTCAATCCGGTGGAAGTCACAAATCGTAGGAGGCACATGAAAGGTTACGACAGTGGGAACAGGTCCAACATCATCTTAGATATTGGAACACTGTAATGGTCAATCAATTCATGATGACGACCGTAAAATTTCTTAAGTGATGACATCAACTTATCCCTGATAAAACCCTGGTTAAGAAGCTTTTGTGACAGCAGTAATCCTCTTTGTCGAAAGTCAGGGTAACTCACGCATGCCCTTGAAAATCGGATAAGCTGAGAAACGTAGACGCCATATGCAGGCGATGCTGGTATATTGCTACTTAAGAAGGGAAAATTAACAATAGGAAAGTTGAAGTCATCACGTTTGTCATAAAGTTTTGTCTTCAATCGTCCCTCATAGTCTATTTCAAGAAATAAATCCAAATATGAAGCGGACTTTGGTGTATCTGTAGTATCCTTAATTTCAAGCTCACTGGGGTAGATAAGATGTAGAAAGTCTTGGAATTTGTCGTTATTTAACGACAACACATCATCTATATAACGAAAAGTGAAATTAAAGGATTGGGCTAGTTTCTTTTTGTTTTCACGTAGTAACCCTTGAATGAAGTCCGCTTCATATGAGTACAGAAACAGATCGGCGAGGAGAGAAGCACAGTTGGTTCCCATTGGAATGCCGATTGTTTGTTGAAAAATTAGACCGCCAAATTCAACGAATATGTTGTCTATGAGAAAATCTAACATGTTTGTAATTTCATCTTCAGAATATTTTTTGTCAGAATCAGAGTGGTTCTTCACGAAATAAGACTTTTCTCTACCTAGAACAAGGAATTTATACCTGCGTGTCCCATTTTTCTTGAAAAAACATTGATGAACTAGTTGCTTTAAGCGATCTTTTAATTGAGAATGTGGTATGGTAGTGTAGAGTGTAGAGAAGTCGAACGTTTTTATGCTGTTGCATGTAGCCAAAGATTTTGATTTTAGATATTGAAGTAAATTTTTGGAGTTTTTAAGAATCCACATCTGATTGACGCCACTGGTGGAATATGATGTTTCACAGTAATTCTGAAGGCCCTCTTTAACACATGTCAATATGGATGTTAAAATCTTTGAAAGAGGTTTTGTAGAGCAATTAGCTGACCCTGCAATGTACCTTTGTTTAAACGGATTCTTATGTAGTTTAGGAATCCAATAAAGAGCAGGAAGGTCCATTTCTTCATCCTTTGTAGAAATGCCAAAGGAATGAAGAACGGTCTTGTGGTTATCAAGGACTTCCTGCTTAGTGAGTGTGGTCGGTGTATAAGTTGGGTTACCCGCAGTGTTATCTATTCCCAATTCGTTTCTAAGACACTCAAAATAATAGTTCTTACAAACAAAAACGATGTTATTGGGGGCCTTGTCAGATGGGACAACTACATATTTGTCATGGAGGCGAGTCAAGTTTTCAACAACCTTAGGGTCTTTAAAGATGGATATAGCTTTAGTGCTCATAGACCCTTGGAGGCTTTTAATTCTGATTTGTACCATTGACCTAATAGCCTTCACCCACTCTGAAAGTGTGTCAGCAGGCTCCTGTTCTTTTGAAGTCCATTTTCTGGCATAGTCCTCAACCGAATCCATAAGTAACTTGAAATTGTATTTCCAATTAATTGGCTGAGGTTCTCGGTATTTGGGGCCTTTAGCTAGCATATTTTTAAGCTTTTGATTATCAACTAGATTGAGATCTCCAGTGATAACATGACCCACAGGACTATAATTGAATGGAGATGTCGAACAGGAGCAGTCAGGGGGTTTAGACTTGAGGTCATCGGAATTAAGGTCCCGCAATGCACGTTTGTAATTGAAAATCTTGGTTGCAATGGGTTTTGTATAAGAATAAGAAATAAGTGGAACAGTTTGGTCTTTGAAATATGGAGGAATTTTAGATTTTACTGTTTTGTGGTGAAGGATATTGCTGAGATTTATGGCATCCAAGCCTTTATTAACAAAGTTAACTTTGAGGAACGACCTTTGGTGAGATTCGTCGTTATGGATGCGAACTGGTTTGAATAATCTGTGAGAAGCAATATCCGATACCACAGCAGCGAGTTTGTATTCAGCTGAATTAAAATTCTTGATTTG
Source organism: Mytilisepta virgata (assembly GCA_028015205.1). Taxonomy (NCBI): domain Eukaryota; kingdom Metazoa; phylum Mollusca; class Bivalvia; order Mytilida; family Mytilidae; genus Mytilisepta; species Mytilisepta virgata. The sequence continues at coordinate 25,961,187 of CM051512.1, forward strand.
TTGCTCCAATGCTTTTTTGTGGAGTGAGCTAAGCTTACACAAAGGAATGGAATATAGTTTAGTCCGAATGTGATGTAGTCCTAAAGGTTTTTGTATGTACGGCAATAACGCATTTAAGGAGATATCATGGTCAATAGGCGAAGTGTAATGTCGATGACCAAGATATTTGGTCAGTGAAGCCTGTGAAAAATATAGTCTGAGGTTGTTACGGATGTCCGCTGCTCATTTTCAAAATAGCAAGATTTCATAACACTGGTAAATGTTGATAGTGGATTAATTGCAGGTATCTTGATGATGTACTTACTGTTGATAACCCCGAGTTTCCTAAATATGCAAAAGACATTCATCCAAAAGAGCTACATTTCAACAAAACTAATAAGAATAGTAAATTCTGTTCTTATTTAGATCTTTCTTTAAATATCGAAAATGGAGAGATACGTACTAAAATTTATGACAAAAGGGACGATTTTAATTTTCCAATTACTAGTTTCCCCTTTCTTGATGGAGACGTGCCTTTGGTACCATCGTATAGAGGGTACATATCACAGCTTGGTCGTTTTGCACGAATATGCCCTCGGCTAGAAGATTAAAGAACGAAACCATACGATTACTAAAAAAATATTTGCTGCCTAATGCTTTTAAAAGGTTTTGTAATAGATATCAACATCTTTCAACTAAATATCCAGAGTCCAGAAAAGCACTGATCATGAACGGATTTTCCTACCCTAGTTTCTACTGCAATATCGTGAATAAATGCAGTCTCGCTAGTAACCCACAGAAACTTGGGAGTTACCTAAGATTTTTTCACAGTAAGGGTTACAAATATGAAATTATGTGTAATTCTGTAAAAATTGCAATTTCTCCCAATAGCTTGAAGACTCTAAATTCATAATGGCCTCTCACGAATACTGCCGATTTTTATTGAACTCTATGACTAGATACCATTAAACCCTTGATGGAAGTGTTATTTCAGATTTTTTCGTTCAGTAGAGGGAAGTATCCGACCTGCAGCTATGAGAGCCTTAGCTAGTTTTAATGTTAAACCCTCCATTCTAATTTTCATTTCTAGCAAGCGGTCACCTTATTGGTAATCATACTGTATTGGTTTTTATAGTGTGTTTTATACACCAGACTGTCATAATAGAAAAAGCGGGAGGTTTGGGTACCCATTAAACCGGTTTAACCCCGCCACTATTCAGTGTCTGTACCAAGTTAGACTATCCTGACTCTCTGTTGTGTTCATGTTTGTGTTTTGTACACTTTTATTTTTTGTCCGGCGTTTTGTCAGTTGGGTTGCTTTGAATGATTGGTATGTTATTGTTGACTTTTCCTGTTATCCATTTTGTTGTTTGTTTATAAAAATATAAAAGATTATCTCACAGAATACATTTAAATAAATTATCTATTATCTATATAAAAGTAAAATTCTTTTAAACGAAATAATTGCAAGACACTTTCATGACTTTTTTATTGAAAGAGAGCATCACTGTCTAACCCCATTCCTCTTATATTATAATATAATAGTTATGTTATTGGCGGAAACACATGTTCATGTCTTCTTTATAGATGAGGATATGGCTTGGTTCTTTAAACCTAAACCGAAACACTGAACAACTATGACTCGACTAGTACTATTGGAATTATAAATGAAAGAAATGGTAATTAACTTAGAAATTATTTGCTAATAATGAACCTAATTGGGTATTTGTTTGGATTGTTAGTGGACAGGTATTTAACTAACAATATTGGCTCACTGGTTTTTAAACAAGAAGATCATTCAGTGAACTTTCCCATTAGGTCCTATGTTAAACTAAGTTCATTTCTGGCAGCAATCTTGGATGGTGGACAGGAACATCGGATATACTCCTGAAAGAGGACCAACTAAGGACCATTGTTGCCCAGTTTTGTTCCGGTCATCTTGGATAATGGAAGGAGTCATCAAATAAACGTTTGAAAGAGGACCTCCTTGCTGCCTATTTTTGTTTCATTGGCCAAGTGCTTGTAGACAAAAATATCTTTATGTAAATTTCCCATAGGGTCCTATGTTAAACTAAGTTCGGCTCTGGTGGCCATCTTGCATGACAGGCCCGGTCATCGGATATAATTCTCAAAGAGGACCGCCTAAGGACCATTGCAGCCAACGTTTGTTCCAATTGGCCCAATGGTTTCAGAGGAGAAGATCTTTAAAGGGACGTGTACGACGACGACGACGGTCCAGGTGAGCTAATAAACCGAGATAACGATATAATAAATCGAGATAACGATATAATTAATTGAGATAACGATATAATAAATCGATATAACAATATAATAAATTGATATAAATCGATATAACGATATGATAAATCGAGATAACGATATAATAAATCGTGATAACGATATGATAAATCGAGATAACGATATCATAAATCGTGATAACGATATGATAAATCGAGATAACGATATAATTTTTTTTCTTGTCGTGATTTGATCCTTTCTTTATATGTCACAAGGAAAATGAAATACAAATAAATCCATTACAAATGCTTAAGATTTTTTAAATATTAATCTGCTCAGTTGTATGAGGATTTTGTAATTTATAATTTTAATTATAATTTATATTATTCCAGAGCTTGTGGCATATACATTGACTTCCTGGACAGAGCCCGGCTCCTGACAGAAAAGTTGCTCAGACAGGGGTACTCCTAAGCTGAAGTCATTCTTATTAAAGTTTTATGGGCGTCATCATGACCTGGTTGACAGGTATGAAAAAAACGTTTCCCAAATGAAAATGGACCTGTTCCATTGATATTATCCCTTCCTCATACCGGATTTGACATGAGCAGCATGGCGGGTGTCCTGCAGGAAGCAGAGACTGCTTACTCTTCCGGAGCACATGAGTCTACCCCCGGTTTTTTGGTGGGGTCCATGTTGTTCATACGTTTTTAGTTTTTAATTGTAGTGCATGTATTGTTTTGGTCTTGTCTTCGTTGTTCTCCGGAGTTTGTCAGTTGTAACGATTTTTCTCTCCTTCGAACATCCCTTTGGTATTTCTTGACTTTACTTATAACATTCTTTTAAAAAGCCGGAATATTCACTCCTTTTGTACGCAGCTGTGACGCTGGACACAAGATATGCGATCTTTGAAAATTGTTATCTATCTGCCAGTACTCGATCAGTTTTGTATTTTTTCAAATAAAATTTCATGCAATAATTTTTGAATATATGTACTTTCGTTCTCTAATAATGATGTAGATAAATTAAGTTCTTTAATTTCAAAAAGCGGAGCTGCTGTGGACAATTTTTTGAACTTGTTGCCGACAAAATCGTTGATATCTTTGAAAATGTTGGAATTGAATATTAACCTTTAATAGATTTTATATATACGATCTGTAATCTCAATTATATTCATTAGAAAACCTCAAACCTTTTTCAATTTGAAGCGGTTCAAAATTATAAACGTTTAACATGAGTTATTCCCCTTTGTCCAAAATTTTTTTATTATAATTTTAAAATCTAATGAAAAAATAAGTAAGAAATAGTAGAATTTATCTGAGGCTTACATAAGCATGGTCTATAATTTTGCATGAAACGGTTTTTCTGGGGTTGATTCCTTTTAAACAAATTTCAATGGTACATTTTCAGTAGATCCCTTGACAACATAACAACCATGCATTTAGATAGATTCACTGAATGTTAAATGGATAAAAAGAAACACATTTTTAAAACAATTCATAACTTATTTAAGACGTTATGCCTGCAAATTAAAAACTTATATTATTTATTATGCAAGAAACCCTTTATCACATATATCATAGTCATGTTGATACAATCAAATCCTGATTAACAACCTCTACTTTCCATTTTTTACTTAAACCAAGTTTTAAAGTTTTACCATATTTTCTCCAGTTGTTTTCTCAAAACAAAGAGCGTTGACATATAAGTATCATCTTATACTGGGTTTTATTATATCTCAGGGAGCAAACTGAAAAAAAACAACTGCACATTTATACGAGTTCAATTTTATTAACCTTTGAGTTTGGCTTGGTCTTTGAGAAAGCCTGAAAGGAAATAAATAACTTTCCCCAATTAACTCTGGTACAGTAAATGAAACAGCAATCCTGACATTGTTAGAACATCATTTTAATATGTTTTAATATGTTTAACATGAGGTTTCACTCAGAATTCCGTATAATTTTAGAACTACTGTTCGCAAAACGTTTTAGAACACAGCACACTACAAATGACACTTGTGACTGACCTACCGATAACCGATGTTAAAAAAACTTTCAACACTGTTATTATTTGTCAATAATTGTACTTCAACCCCAAAACGGGGCATACCCAGTTTGGTATCACATTTTTTATTTAGAAATAAAAATAACAATCCAAAGATACTAATATTAGATATAGTAAATTATTAAGACATAAAATACCAAAAATAACTACATGAAACGATTATGAATCCTAAATTTAAATTTTTACCACATGTTTGACTGTAACGTATACCATTCATTTAGTATCCAAATTAACCAGTCCTTGTGTTTGTGTATCTGTGTAGATTGTTTGTATTGCTTTGATCCGTATGAGTGTTAAAATTCAAATATTTAAACACACACACACACATACCTTCACACACACACAAGCAATGAATATAGTATCACTAAGGAGGGTGGTCACTGAGGAGAGTGGACTCTACAACTGCCCTTTCCAAAAACTCATTTCCGGTATCACGATTCTGATTCTAAAATTATAATTTGAAGCAAGTTATTTGTCTTACTTCAGTTCCGGCGAACGAAACTTTCTAGCCTTAGTATGTAGCAGACAATATGGCTGCGCCCATTAAAAACGACTTTTTTAAATGACCTATATGTAGAAAATGCATATATGCTACTATAGCGCTCTCTGCGCTCGCGCTATTAATTGATACATAATAACGCACAGTGTAATTATGTATAATTATATAACAAAAACATAGACATAGCGAGGTTCAAGTGTGCAAATATGTAACGGTAACTACATATTTTTTCGCATTTAAAAGATGGGAAAAGGTAATAGTTTAAATAAAAATATGTGATTAGATCATATTTCGAGACTAATAAAATTTCATGCTCCACATTGGGCTCTACATTTTCCCTCTGCCTGCGAAGATTGACTATTTGTGAAAATAAAAGGTTGAAAATATATGAAAGGGTCAGGAAAAAAGTTATTTATATATGATTACTTTCTTGGAATCTCAAATATTTGAACAGAGTGGAATTCAAAAATGCTAGCCGTACACCTGAACCATAATACCCCCTCCCCTTCCAATATACACACGTGAGATACAGTAGTGTATAAATTCAACATAAGCATAGCATATTCATTTTTGCTTTTATGAGATAGCTGGCATTCAAACAGTTAACTAAATAAAGGATTTTCCATATGAAACTACTGATTAAACAGATTCTGAAAATAGCGGACGAATTATTGTGCAAGAAATTTTCTTCCAAATAAAAGTGCTGCTTCAGCCGAAGTTCCGAATGGCCCATAGGCATAATTCTATTACTGCGTGAACCTCAGAGAAATACGAAAAGACATGTCCACTAATAATGTACATTTATTTAGTAAAAAGTAATTGATATTGAATATAAGATATGGTTTATAAGTAAATTATATATCCCCAGCAAACAATTCAACATTTTAAAAACGTTTTAAAAATGTTTTGTTATCGTTTTAAAAACCAAAATTTGTAGACTCTTATAAATGTTTCAAAAACATTTTGAAGGATCGTTATTTTGGAACATTCAGAAAACGTTGAAATAATGTTTTATGAAAATCGTTTCTGTCAACATCCAACAAACATTTTTAACACATTTGTGTAACAATGATGCATCAGTGCTACCACCATTACTTTGGTTTATAGATATAATATTGACTGTACAGTGTTTTGTATTTCATCCGTTTCTTTATTTGTAATGCACGTGTTTAATTGAAGAAAAAATCAATATCACCATAAGCTCGGATGGATGGATGGTTGTTTAACGTCCAGTGGCAAGTCAGATGCATATTCAGGAGCAGAACATGATAATTAGAAATAATAACCCTGCTTTGTAATAGACCGACATGCTGTGCCAGATTTTTACGTTCTAGCACACAAGGTAAGTTTGCAGGAAGACATGTCACCTTACCCGGACACATAATTCTGACTACGGGCCAACAAGTCTTTGTTCTAACTCCTTAAATCAATGTACTTGGGGGGGGGGGGAGCAGCAAATAATATTTTTATTGTCAATGTTTTGACCCGGCTTAGGTTCTTCTTCAGATATCGTCTGTCCTTTCTTACAGGTTTCTGAAATGATCAAAAGTAATTTGTTAACAAAAGCAGTATTCCAAGTACCCTGTTTAGCATATAACTCTAACACGAGTTAGTTGTTGTACTCCCATTTAATCAAGCTTTCATGTATGCAAATTTCATTAAATCCATCAAGGGAAACTTATGCTATTTTATGCAATCCATGTAATTATCAAGATAGTAAAAAAACATAAATAATAATTTACATGTCAATGGCAATTGTTACAAATGTAAATCTCAATGTTTTGCTTGCAGGATAAAGATAATATATGCAAGGTCATTATACAGAAAATATAATTTATTAAGGCTCCATACCAAATATAAATTGAGTTTGCATTTTTAAGCTTGCAAAAAATAATTCCATCGCCAAGAACATGTACTATGTTAATGTCTCTTAATAAACAGGGAGCCTGGTTGGTAAAAGTGGCTCAGAAATTTGTTAATTGATATTTAAATTGCAAAAATAAACTTTTAAATATATAGCACCTTCCCTTAAATGTATAAGATATTTTATTCAATCGAAAAATACCTTATATTTTGGACCTCCTGGCTTGTGTGGATCCTGTTTTAGGAAGTCAATTAAGACTTTCTCCATATCTGCAACCTTGGCTTTTGGGAACACTCTTGCACAACATTCTCAAAAAGTATTACAGAATTAAAAAGACATATTTCATTATTATTTTTATCTACTTTTAACTTATATATATATATAATAACTTTATATAACTTTGCACTCTATGTTTCTATCTAAAAGAATAAATGAGAAACATCATATTCATTTTCATCATATGTATTTTTTTTGAGATTAAAGTCAGATGAACAATCCATTCTATAGTAATTGCACTTGCTTTTAAATACTCGACATATTTTCTTAATCAACTTACTCATGATTATCCTGCACAAAGGGTGACCTGTGAATGCCTCTTTTCCCTTTTGCCCCTTCAAACTGTAGATGGCCCATAACTGATTGGTGCCACACTTTACCGTCATTCTTCTTATACAGTCTGAAGGGCTGTGACCACCTTGTGACACCAAACACTGGACCTACAAAAATACAATTTAGTCGTGTTGTTATTCAATGCATGAGGTATATTTCGTGAAATCAAATATTTGTAACTCATTAGATTATCTAAGATAACTTACACAACATAAATACCCTAGCTACATAAACATACACTTAAAATTTATGCATTTAACTTATGAGTTTAAAAGTACAATCATTAGTGAAATTAGAATACTTAAGTTTGATTAAAATACAAAGAAAGTCTTTCTAGAGTGTTGTCAAGGGAACAGTAACAATATTGGAATGATAAGAGGAAACACTTATAAGTTCTTATTGAAAAGTTCTTCATTCATGTTTTCAGTGAGGGCCTTCATTTCATGAATGAAGTTATATGGGTGTTGAATAACATCTTCTACAATAGAAGTGGCCACAACACCACCACAGCCTGTTGCAGGTAACTGTGATATGGCAGTTTTAATATTTTTAACTCCATCCTCTAAGGTTTTTAGTTTTTGGACTATAACAGTTTGACAGTCTACAAAATAAATTGTTTAAAATTTTGAAACACATTAAAAATCTTTAAGAGAATTCAGCTAGAAAAAAATTATCAGCTAGTAAATTTTATTAATGAAAATCTTAAATTCTACAATTGTCGTTGCATGAAGTGCATATTTTTTGTTCTCATACATTTAAGTATACTGGATGAAATAAAAAAAATCACATGAAAACTACATGTCTTGTACTTGCAAACTAAAAATAAATCAATCTGTTGGGCAGAAGGTTTTATGTCATAGACAAACGTTTTGGGACAGACATACTGACAATGATGTTCTGGAAAATCAGAAATTATTGCCTGCATTCATTATTGCAATTATGTTATTTCAGACCAAAATGTGATTTTTATTTTAAAAAATGTGAGTTCTAAATTATTGCGATCACAATCCTGTCACATTTTCCCTGATAATAAAACATCACAATATCTATTCAAAAGAGTAAAAAAGTGCTCAGCATTACATAACCATGTGTCGCTAGGAGAATGATACATACATCATAAAAATGTCACAGAAAACTTACTTCATGAGGAATCTTGCCTGGATCTGCCACTAGTAGATTGAACAAGCCTAGGAGTTGAGTCCTGTCTTCTTGAGACATCTCTGTTAGGTGTAATTGGAGACGATTGAACAGGCCTAGCAGTTGAGTCCTGTCTTCTTGAGACATCTCTGTTAAGTGTAATGGGAGACGATTAAACAGGCCTATTAGTTGAGTCCTGTCTCCTTGACACATCTCTATTAGGTATACATGTAGGGGCAGGGCTCATGCTCACTTTCTTCTGAAATATACATTTTATATCAATATTTACACCAAGATGCCATTTAACGTAATCAGGTATCCTTCATTTATCATGCTTTACCATATGATAAGGTTAAATTGCTGAGAGACTCCTAAAAAATTATCAAAATCTATAACTTTGCATAAACCATAAAATCTTGCTGTAAAATAGATATACCCAATAGGGCTAATGCCTTCATGGATGTATACATATCTTATACAAAAAAGTGCACTTTTTATGAACAAAAGGCTTCGCACCACACTAATTCATTTTTAAGGACAACAGGTTCCAACAGAAAAGCTACTTATACAGATACATACATAACATTATGTTTATTATACATCCTTGAAACACTTCATATGTATTCTTGATTTTGTAAAAGAGAAAAAAAGGACTAAATAAGGATCCGATTATGACTCGCATAGGGAAGTCCAACCCTCAACACTGTTTAATGAAAATAACTGCTTTAATTAAAAATTGATAAGAATGGTACATGATTGTGTTAGGCTCTGCCAGACAGATAAACACACACCTTACAGGGGTGGGAATAGAAAACATACCATCATTACTGTCTGAATTGTTTTCTTCAAGCTGTCTTTTTTAATCCTCTTCAGCTTTTGTACATGTATGCTTGGTAATTCTTCATCATCATGCTCTTCTGAAAGACATTTTACAAATAAATTAGAAAATTAACAGTTGTGCCTTGAGCGCATGATACACCTGTCTATTTATGTGCTACATGTAACCCCCCCCCCTTTTGAGTGTTAAAGTTCAATAAACTACAAAAAAGCTTCACCAAAATGGTAATAGACTTTGAGACCATTAAAATAAACAGCTGTATAGAGTTTGAAGCAATTCAGATAAGGTATTTCTGAAATATGGCGTGACATGAGAAAAAACACCTAAGAACTTTATTGAAACGAAAGGTCAATAACTCAATAACACTGGAACAAAAAAACGTATATTTACTTTAAAAAGTATACTGACCTTGGGACCACCATAACACATAATTGTGTAAAGTTTGAAGCAATTTTGATTAGGCATTTTTAAGATATGACGCCACATGTGGAACCCCTCCCCACCTTTTTTGTTAAAATTCCATTACCATGATAACTCTGGAACAGAGAATAAAATTTCAACAAAAAGAATACAGAGCATAATAATAAACATAAATGGTTCTAGGGTAGAACTGCCATAAATGGTTCTAGGGTAGGACTGTCATATATGGTTCTAGTGTAGAACCGTCCAGACTGGTTCTATGTTAGAACTGTCCAGAACTGTTCTGAGGACACACCCTGTCATAAACGGTTCTGAAGGTGTCAGGATGACAGTTCTAGAACCGCTCTAGAAAAATTTCCTCTGAAAGTTTAGGACAGTTCTCAAGAGAGGTTAAAACTAGCCCAACTGTATACACGCAACTGTGATTATCACATTATCATTTTTAAATTGAGAAAATTTATTTTGAAATTAATCCAAAAAACAAGTTTTTACTTTTTCAGTTATCAGATTCAGGTAAAACTCTTTATTTTAAACTTGAAGTAACGTCAACCCAGGAATATATCCGAGGTTAATATTTACATCGAATGACTTAAACGTACTCCAAGGTTTTGCTAAGTTTGAATTATTATTATAATTCAAACTTTTATCTGTTTTATTTTGATGTTTTTTGCAACTTTTTAGACGTTATATATATATAATATATACCGTTTGTGTCACCATTTTTTCCCCATTTTCCCTCAGAGATAATTTTAATTTTTTTCCAAATACTCCGGATGAACCTAATTTCACAACATTTAAATAGTTAAGTACGTTAACATACTACAATTTAAAAATGCAGTTATGTCCTCTTTAGAAAGATGAAGGGAATGTATATGTACATGTATATACATGAACATGTGTATGAAAAAAACGTGTTTATAACAGTGTCAATACGCCAAACATGAAACATATGAAAAATGAGTTTATTTAAGGCAAATGAATGTATAATTTTAATGAAACCAATATTAAATCTAGGTAAAATTCGATCCTCTAGTCTCAGTGTTTGGAGCGAATAAAAAGTATCCGAGGCAATTTTTTTTATTTTGATTGCTAAATCTATTTTATATCATCTTTAATTCATGGGAAACTCACAACATATTAAAACAAACAATATTTTCCAACAGATAATACCGAAATGAGGACAGTAGACTATACTATAAATAAACACGATTCCAAGAACATTTAAATTAAACCATGTGACTGTTGAGCTTTTAAATAATATTGAAGACCTAGGTAGTACGTGTAAGCTCTTCGGGAAGAAGTAAATTTTCGGATCAAATTAATGTAACTGTCCAAGAAAATCGATCTTTATTTTGCTATGTAAATTTTTCTTCTTCCATGCCATCATCAAAGACAGGACCATTTCTTTGCAATGCTATGTTGTGTAATACAGCCAGAGCAACAATCAGTGCTAATATAGTACTAAGCTTAATTCTAAGACAACTATGTACAACAGAGATACATGGAAATCTTCTTTTCCAAAGACCAAAACATCTTTCAATAACACATCTAGTTTTCTTATGAGCAATATTGTATCTTTGTTCAGCATTATTTTGTTCCCTATTCAGTGGTGTACATAAGTAAGGAAGATTTGGGTATCCTTTGTCGCCAAGTGAAATACCTCTATACTGGCCATTATGGAACTTCTGTTTTAACATTGATTCATGAAAAATCCTGGAATCGTGCGTTGATCCAGGCCATCTGGCAACAATATTTGTGATAAAACCCTTTGCATCACATACTACCTGTGTATTAATTGAATAAAAACCCATTCTATTTCTGTATCTTTCGGCATCATTTTTTTCTGTACAAAAGATTGGTATATGTTTACAGTCTATACAACCAACAATATTTGGAAACCTATCTATATTGAAAACATCTTGGGATATACGTTGTGCAGTGTTTCCTATTGCAAATTTTATAAATTGTTGTCTTAGTGACGCCAAAAGCAACACAAACACTGGCAACACATCTGCTTACAGTTGGTTGGGAAACATTAATTGTATCGCCAATAGCTATTTGGAATGAACCGGTGGCAAAATATCTAAGAGCTGTACATATCTGAAGTTCAGTCGGTAAGGAGCAACTCCTCTTCGTTAAATGTACTAACTGATCTTTTATTAGATCATTGATAAATAAAGTGTTTTCTTTTGAAAATCTGAAACGCTTATGAAATTATGTATCATCATACATGTCAAAGGGATTGTTTCTATCGAAAGATTCTCTCTCTGCGCAGCATTCTTCTGTAAACATGAATGTTGTTAATGTGCTGTATATAATAGGCCATGTTTAAAAAAAAGGAAAATTTAACACAACATCTAACAAATATACAATAAGTTTAGAACTTAAGAACAAAAATACAAATTGTTCCTAATTTAAAGTCAAATATCTAGTAAGAGTAATCATTCTGTAAAGTGTCTGATGATATCATATATACAGATAAGTCGTTGAAAGATTTACTGCTATTTTCATCCAATTTGTTTTCTATTTTCTTCTTCAAAGTTTGCTCCTTGAGTTTTAAGAGTACATTTTCATTTCATGTTCTTCCTTATATATCAATTTCTTCCGGTTTTCAATTTCCATGAATTCCAAAGCTTTTTCGTCTGGTGATTTTTTTTGACAGACGTCTGCTTTAATCTAAAAATATGATATCTAGATTGTTCACTATAATATCACAAAGTTTATCATATACTTGGTACTTAAAACAATGGTGGGTTTTGCATATGTGTAACAACAGGTAGAGAACAACCATACTTGCACACCTCATGCTAATAACCCATCATCCAAGTGCTGTTCGGGCTGATATATTGCCATGTCAGACTGGTGCGTTCAGAATATGTGCTTAGGCAATATATGGTAAGCAGATTAATAATACATGACCTCGGGTATCATACCTCGATTCCTATCGGCAAGGGTCAAATCGATGTAGGAGGGTTACGGATAATGATATTGAAAGTAAAGTAAGTAACACAAAGACTCATTACTAAATGCGCCAAACACATCTTCAAAATCATATTAAATAATATACCTTTATAAACAGTTTAATAAGATATCGTATTTAATTATTAAGATGTCTTATATCTTTTGAACAAATACTTTATGAGATATCTTGTATAGTTAATAAGATACCTTTAAAAGTATATAAGATATCTAATTTAATATATAAGATATCTAATTTAATATATAAGATATCTAATTTAATATATAAAATATCTAAAAATAACAGACTGTTACATTAATATAAACACGTGTACGTGTCAGTAGATGATCCCAAATTAACTTGCGTGCAAGTAGTTCTTGGTGATTGGTTGTCCTCACACCTTGTATCTTCATCTACGATATCAATATCGTGTAGGGTATGCCTTCTTCTTTTATTATGACTGCAAATATTTAGAATAAAAAAAGATCATTTGTCAGTATTAATGACTATGATACAAGCAAAAAGTCACTGAAGTGAAGTTGGCGAACCAACTTTTCTCACATCTTTCTTTAATCTAATTTATTTTTTTAATAATTTGTCGACATTATTCGGGAAAGTAGAATAAATGCAGTAAAATTTTATTCAAATTTCGTATCAATAAATTTTATAAGGAATAAAAAGGGGCTAATATATATTAAAACAAATACATGTAAGGATAGAACATACATACTTGTCAGTTAAAGATGGCTTCTGGATTGGTGAGCAGATATCAATGTGAACTTCTTCTTTGGCACAACTGAAAACGAGCAGAACCAATTGAAAAGAATTTAAGAACGCCAGCTTACATCATGTGGTCATTTAAACAGGATTTTCTTTATTTGACGTAAATACATGAATCTGTTTAACTTACGCGGGGAAAATTGTGCTTGGTTATTTCCGTAGATTCTTCAATGCTATTTCTGGTGCATATCGCAATTAAAATTGTATTATAAGTGGTTTACTTAAACAAATATGCGACTGAACAGACAGTGGCTAGCTCCAATTATTCCCCATACACAAAAGCAAGGCGAGTTCATTGTGCATAGGGTATAAAGGTTATTCCGCATACGTGAATAAACAGTTACGTGTACTTCTAGGTTACGTGAACAAAGTGTTACGTGTACCTCTAGGATACGTGAACAAAGTGTTACGTGTACCTCTAGGTTACGTGAACAAAGTGTTACGTGTACCTCTAGGGAACGTGAACGACCTGTTACGCGTACCTCTAGCGTACGTGTAACAAAATTAATTATGACCTGAACGGTCCTTCATACATACAAGTCAATTAACCTATTTTAATCGACAGACCTTTAATCGAAAAAATACATAACCGATAACAATACACATGATACACAAACACAAAATAAAACTAGATGTACTGTGAGCAAAGCTCACAAAGGATACCCCCCGCTTTGCCTTGCCCAGGGTAAAGTTTCATAAGATATTTGCATCAATTTAAGCATACACTTGGTTGCCTTTACTACTCCAAAGTATGATATATCTGTTCATGTTTCGAATGGCTGATGTGGCTTGGGAAGTATAGGTACAGCAAAAATTGTTATTTTTTTCAAATTGAACCTGAAACATATACCAATACAGATCTAGAATTAAGAGTATTAGTTATAAAATAGAAGTCCAATTATCTCCCTTGTGTAATATAGGAAAGCAAAAAGTTTCCTTCATGCACATCTTTGGATGATGTACTTCTTTTGTGTAAAGTTTCGTTGAAATCCATTGAGCGGTCTAGGAGGAGTTGCGCTTACGAGGTTCAAATAAAGTATAAGCCAAAAAAAAATACAATTCGAATTATCTCCATTGTGTGATATCGGAAAGCAAAGATTTTTCTTCATGCACATCTTTGGATGATGTACTTCCTTTCTGTAAAGTTTCGTTGAAATCCATTGAGCGGTCTAGGAGAGGTTGCGCTTACAAGATATATGGAACTATTATCGACAGACAGACAGACGGACGGACAAGGTGATTCCTATATACCCTCCCAAACTTTGTTTGCGGGGGTATAATAAGATCAGATATTCCTTCCTAACGGCACATAGCAGTGGTAGGGTTAAACCGGTTTTATAGCTACATAAACCCTTCCGTTATCTATCCTAACATGTAGAGCCAAGAGAAATGTACATAAATGAACCATCAATAATGAATGAAGCGGTTACTGTAAAAATGAGATCAAAACGTTCAATTAAAAAGCGAGGATTAAATGGGGCCAACAAATGATAATTTAAAAAAAATACTGCGATATAACCATGTTGGAAAATATCAATTAAAATCCGAATTTGAAATAATTTTTATCCTTGGTAATTAATATTGTTATGTCAATTTAAATCTAAATTTCATACTACATTACTACATATTATATATGTGTTAAAAAGAATCAACATGCGGCAATAGTGTTTTTCTTTTTGCTGTTGGTTTATTTATTGACAATGTAAATGGACATATTCAAAAAATAATTATGCACAAGTATATTAGTTATAGTTTAAAGTCAAGTGTTAAGCCTTATGAAAATATCAAGATAAGCTAGCTAGTACATTTAACATATTCAATGCAAACAATTCAAAATCCAAGCACAGAAAGTAAATAAGAATCTATAAGAGTCCATAACAAAAAATAAAACTATTCAATTATGTTGATATTTGTTGAATATATGCACTTTGTATTCAACACTTTTCAAAAGGTGGGGTGAGTTGGTTTCCCTGAAGTTACCACATTGTTAGTAGCTATATACGCAACAGGAAATGACGGATTTCCACCTTTCGCCGGTAGGCAAGGGACCAAGAATACATGCATAGCAGGATACCGATTGTCATGATAGAGTCTTTTTTTCCTGCGCCGTGTTGAACTATTATCGAATGCAAAATTTCACTTCGCTGCAAGCACAGCTGTTCTATGATCTTGCTTACCCGGCGGACAATAAGGTATTTCTGACAATGGCATTTCGTGAAGAACTGACATAAAATTTTAATTCAGATAATTATTTCCATCAAATGTATTTCTTCACAGCATCCCCCCTTTCAAAGAAAACTAGGCCACATCCCCTCCTCAAAAACCTAAACATGACAGCTTTAGTTACATAGTGACAAAACAAAACAAAAAACAGGGAAATAGACAAAAAGTAAATGTCTCTTATCATCATTAACAACGTGTTCCTCAAACAGCAGTGGCAGTAATTTATTCCTCCAAGATGAACTTGAGTTTTACCGATCACCAACAATAGTTCTGATAGAAGCAGCAGACATCCTCATGCAGAAGCATACATTTGCAGCTGTAACAAACATGCCGATAAATTATACTTATCCTTGACACTATAAAGATCTAGCATACACCTCTTTTGCTTTCAACAGTCAAGGAAACCAAGAAAAAGGCCTTCAGTACAAACTTTCGATCTGCCACAATCTATCTATGCGACTTACAATACTAAGAGGAACGACGTCAGCATCTACGTAGCACAAAGACTGCAGCAGCAGCAACAGCACTGAGCATCAAAGATCAGTATAAAGTCCCGAGTAAGAGGCAACGGCAAGGAATACGACAGTTAACATGGTATCTAAGAACACAAGTCAAAAATGCACTGACCATTTGTTGAAGGATCAGCCCCTATACACTACACAAGGAGACTCTTATCCTATAAACTCTAACAGAAGGACAATTAAGAATCCAGAACGCAGTGCGTGAAAGGAGATATAATCCTTTTATACCATTTGACTTCCTGTCATGCGTAACTTCTCTGCCTTGATATGAAGGTAATAGGTCCGAACCTATAAAATCCACTGGAAGTCACAGAGGTAAATCAGAATGGAATAGAAGGACTTCTACAACGTAGCTGTAAACATTATTACACTTACATATCACCAAACGTTGGTCGGAACATCAGACTCGTCGTCAAAACTTAGAAATCAACTGTAGATGTATTTGTTTATTTATGCATAAAAACGATTAAACGTTAAAAATACTTTCGAATATTTTAATGTCCATAGCGGGATTCAAACCAGGACCATTTTACATTCTAGCCTTTGAGAGCTAAATCGACAAAATTACTGAGCTACTGAGCTACGACTGATCATGTGGGTTGATTTGTATGTTAATGTATTAAATGGTAATTGAAAGGTTTTATTCCACTCTTATTTGGCATTTAAAATAAAATTAGACTTAAGACAGAGAGAAGCTTAAAATAAATATACTCTAATGCCTTACTTCGCTAGTTTGCAGAGATCTATATATACAAATGTATTAGTGGCATATTCAAGACGATTTTTCATTGGTAATTGTACATTGTAATTTGTTGCAAATAAAAGTACTTAACTGTGCAGGACACGCCTCCTCTTCCGAGCACCTGATGTCACTGAAGTTTTTTTGTGGCAGTTATTTTTGAAAGGGTTTGATTTTGTATCTGATTTCTGTTTGGTCTGTTAAGTGCGGCGAACATCAATTCAAACATGTCAGATTGGACAAAACCAAGAGATTCCTGGTTTTATTTAAAAAAAACTGAAGAAAAAGGAAATTTTGGATTATGACAACCAGGCTTATATTTACTAATTCATAATTTAAAAGCAATTTCGGTAGCAGACATTGCAGAAAATTTTACTTAGAAAGACCGGCTAAAGTCTAAAAGAGTTTTCTCAATAGTTGGAAACTCACATCTAATATTCCTTGAACAAAACCGTTTAAATCTTCACATGACCCCCACCACGTTTTAGATTTTATATTTGGTAGATACATGTGTCCTACTTTAAATCTCTTCAAATTGAACTGGCAGAAACGTTGTATGGTACACATATATTTTCCGGTAAGACATATATGGCATGTTTGCAGCATTCTTGACATCATAAGTCCAGGTTTGTACAATTTGTTCTTTCTTGTGATATGTTTTGTCAGGGGTAAGCCGAATGATACACGTTCTTTACCACATCTATGTACCACTCTCCATTCCTCTTATTAGAATTTTTACAGGGAATAAGATTTAGCTACCTTGAGAGCTCCCTCACGCGTAACTGAAGAATAAACAGTAAAATCCTTATTGATGATGTTCTATGCGATTACCATATTAAAATGCACATGTTGTCATAGCAATAACAACTACTTGTTGGTTATTTTCTAGGCCAGGAGCATAAAAAGTATGATACAGGTCAAATTAAATACGCTAATTGCATTGTTCCTCATTCTGCATTTTCACTCATTCATTTAATCACAGCACGGGCGATCTTAAAAAAATCTGAGAAGTACTTGTCTCTCATAAATACTAGGTACCTGCCTTTTATGAAGAACCCGATCATTATAAATATTACAAATCAATTGTTACACAAAACAAAAGAACTGTACTTTAAAGCCTATTTATCCCAACAAACTTTTTGGCAAGAAAGGTACTTCGTTCTAGATAGTGTAAGACATTCATTTATTACACGATATACATGTATGTAAAATCTAAATAATATTGTCAAAATTTGCTGACAATGACACAATAAAAGAAAAAGGGAACATAACAAATAAATAAACAATCAGAGAGAAAAGCAAGTCACTTGATAAACAAGCCAAACTGATCAGGGAAACAACACAAAGAAACATAAAAAGATTACCTCAGTAACGTGGTGCTCTGTGCCTTGAGCCGGGCTATTTCAAATAGAACGAAAACAAAATTGTATTCAATCATTTTACTTTTATCCCCAATGTTGTCACATTAGAAAGAAAATTTAGTCCAATAGACTGAAAAAAGTGATTTTATCTGAAAAATCACACATCTCTTACAGATGTATTTGAATACCAAATGTATATTTTTTTTAGACTTTTTATAATGTATTATAAATTCAGATACATAACTTCCATGCGTACGATGCGCATTTTGGATTAACCATTATCAGGTACACAAAGTACAAAAACTTTGGAAAGACAAAAAAATAAATGCATGTACTAAACCACTGTGTCTGAACAGGTAAGCCAGAGTAACTAAAGGAGAAAATTTGACAAGAATCTTAAAATTGAAAGCCGAAACAATGGGTGCTGATGAAATGATCCACCTTGGGACTGCAGTCCACCAGCAGCGGTGTCATAAGTCCACTCATATATCCGTTATTAATTTTGCTCTCAAACAAATTTCATTTGAATAGATGACTTCTATCCAAATAATACACGACTTTCATTATAATCTCTTTTATTTATTTATTTAAGGATGCATTATTGATAGGTAATTTATGATGATAATACATGTATCGTCAGTAGCACGTCGGTTCCACTAGACCAACTGACGTTTAGAATACCATTTTTTATAATGCGACGTCAAAAGTAAAAATGATGTAAAAAAAAATAATTGAATTTGTATTTATTTAACCCATATTTTAGGCATGACTTGCCAATCTCGACCTTTAAATTGTGCTCTTTGATTTTTATACTGAAATAAAGAAACGAATATTTGATATAAGATAATTCTTAATTGTATAAGTACAATTATCATTCAAAAGTTTTACTTTGCGCTGGCAAATTCTTCAGGTCTACAAAATTATTTATTTTCACAGTCCCATACCAGCGGCGGTTTATAACAATCATAGAAATGGAGGCTCAATTTCTACCATCTTCAGGTTAAGTTTATTTATGGACAGTTGTTCAACATTTGGCAATATTTATGTGCTGTATACTGAAGATGAGGGCTGCAAGTTCAGGCACCTTTGGATTTATTTCGTCCTACCTGAACACGAAGATAGCGTATGTCACGGTTTATATTGCGGAAAATTCATAAATGCTGAAAACCATACATGTATATGGGTATTGAAAAGTATCATCTCGAACAAAATGTCCTATTGCATTTCACTGAACCTACTCTTGCATGAGATAAAGTTTTACAGTTAGTAACTTTATCTTTTCGTGCAACAAAACGATTAAATTTCAAAGTGAAACATTCATAACCAACCTTAGATTTTCCGTATTTTTTTTACCAAAGCCGAACTAATCGTACAATTTAACGCGGACATGCTAACATAATCACAGATGTTTTAAAATCAACAAGTTAATGACGTCCAAAGAAACATGCGAAGAGTTTATTTTGGTCATTGGAGGATTACTCATATTCTTGTTGTAATTAATATTTCGCAATGTTTTAGTCCAAAACTACGGAGCCCCGCAGGGGACACGACAAGAAAAAAATTATATCGTTATCTCGATTTATGATATCGTTATCACGATTTATGATATCGTGATCTCGATTTATCATATCGTTATCACGATTTATTATATCGTTATATCAATTTATTATATCGTTATATCAATTTATTATATCGTTATATCAATTTGTTATATCGTTATCTCGATTTATGATATCGTTATTTCGATGCAATATTGTTAGTTAAATACGTGTCCACTACCAATCCAAACACATACCCAATTAAGTTCACGATTAACAGATAATTTCTGAGTCAATTACCATTTGTATAATTTATGATTTATAATGCCAATACATATAGTCGAGAAAATCATCTCTTAGTTTTCCAGTGTTTCGGGTTAGGTTTTAAGAACCAAGGCATATCCTCACCAGGCACCCCTAGCCTTTTATTCATTAAGAAGACATGGAAATGTGTTGCCGACAATCACATATTACTATTAAATAGAAGAGGTATGGGGTACGACACGGGTGGTCTCTTTCCTTGAAAGTGTCTTGCATTTATTTCGTTTAAATATGATACGAAAAATAAATCCAAGATTCAGATCCCACTAGTATTTACAACAAGATATAACTCGACTCTTCGGCAATTAGGAAGGGCTATTAAGAAGCATTGGTATTATATCCATAATGATGAACAGATCCCAAAATGATGAACAGAACAACAGAATCCTCAGTTGACCGCCTGAGTTTCTAAAATATGCAAAATACATTTATACAAAAGAGCTACATTTTAAATTATTCCAATATATCAACTTACACAGCAGCCATTTTGAAAATAGTGGCCATCTTTGATATTTTGAAATGATTGTCTATAGAATTTTCGATGAAGCTGAACATTTCTACGCTAAAATTGAATCTGTCAAGAATTGTTTTCTATTTTTTAAGATTTTTAAAAATTTGATAGATGCCGTTTCAAAAATGGACTTTTTAGTATGATGAGGCATTACGTCAGATGGTTCCATATGTTTGTTCCAAGTTTGGTTTCAATAGATTGAGCCGTTTTCGAGAACACTCTGCAAAAAAGCAGCTACTGAAGAAAGACGAATAATAATAACTAGTCATAATGAGTCCTCGACTACGCCCACGACCGTCGCATTGCAAAAGAACAAACCATAATATGCATCATCAACGTCGTTCCTCTGTTAACCTTAAAGATCTACAGAAAATATTAAAAAATAATGGGCGACATGGTTTATTCATCAGATTTTGTTCCATTCCCACTTCTCAATTACATAAGATTTATCAGAAATGTGCTTTTGCTTCATTCTATAATCCATCTTATAAATGTTCAAAAATTATTTCTTCGTTTTTGGCAATACTGTGCATCGACAGGTCATTGGGATTCCTATGGGTACAAACTCTTATTGCCGACTTATTTTAATATTGTTATGAACCGTCTTTCATGAAAAAAACTCCTTAAGTGTAAAATACAGAATCATGATAAATTAATTGACATGCGAACAATTTTTTCTGAAGCAGAATGTGCAGAGAAAACTTCTAAAAATCAACCATTTTCAAGCTATTTGGTCAATGAAGCCTGTGGAAAATAAAGTCTGAGGTTGTTACGGATGTCCGCTGCTCAGTTTCAAAATAGCAAGCTTTTCATAACACTGGTAAATATTGACAGTGGATTAATTGCAGGTATCTTGATGATGTACTTACTGTTGATAACCCCGAGTTTCCTAAACATGCAAAAGACATTCATCCAAAAGAGCTACATTTGAACAAAACTAATAAGAATAGTAAATGTTGTTCTTTTTTTTTTAGATCTTACTATAAATATCGCAAATGGAGAGATACGTACTAAAATTTATGACAAAAGGGACCATTTTAATTTTCCAATTATTAGTTTCCCCCTTCTTAATGGAGACCTGCCTTTGGTACCATCGTATAGAGGGTACATATCACAGCTTGGACGTTTAGGACGAATATGCCCTCGGCTAGAAGATTAACGAACGAAACCATACGATTACTAAAAAAAATATTTGCTGCCTAATGCTTTTAAAAGGTTTTATAATAGATATCAACATCTTTCATCTAAATATCCAGCTTCCAGAAAAACACTTGTCATGAACGGATTTTCCCACCCTAGTTTCTAATGCAATATCGTGAATAAATGCATTCTCGCTAGTAACCCACAGAAACTTGGGAGTTACCTAAGATTTTTTTCACAGTAAGGGCAACAAATATGAAATTATGTGAAATTCTGTAAAAATTGCAATTTCTCCCAATGGCTTGAAGACTCTAAATTCATAATGGCCTCTCACGAATACTGCCGATTTCTGTTGAACTCTATGACTAGATACCATTAAACCCTTGATGGAAGTGTTATTTCAGATTTTTTCGTTCAATAGATGGAAGTATCCGGCCTGCAGCTATGAGAGCCTTAGCTAGTTTCAATGTTAAACCCTCCACTCTAATTTTCATTTCTAGCAAGCGGTCACCTTATTGGTAATTATACTGTATTGGTTTTTATAGTGTGTTTTATACACCAGACTGTCATAATAGAAAAAGCGGGAGGTTTGGGTACCCATTAAACCGGTTTAACCCCGCCATTATTCAGTGTCTGTACCAAGTTAGACTATTTTGACTCTCTGTTGTGTTCATGTTTGTGATTTGTACACTTTTATTTTTTGTCCGGCGTTTTGTCAGTTGGGTTGCTTTGATTGATTGGTATGTTATTGTTGACTTTTCCTGTTATCCATTTGTTGGTTGTTTATAAAAATATAAAAGATTATCTCACAGAATACCCTTAATTAATTTATCCATATAAAAGTAAAATTCTTTTAAACGAAATAATTGCAAGACACTTTCATGACTTTTTATTGAAAAAGAGCAACACTGTCGTACCCCATTCCTCTTAGTTATGTTATTGGCGGAAACACATTTTCATGTCTTATTTAGAGATGAGGATATGCCTTGGTTCTTAAAATCTACACCGAAACACTGAACAACTATGACTCGACTATTACTATTGGAATTATAAATTATAAATGAAACAAATGGTAATTTACTTAGAAATTATTTGCTAATAATGAACCTAATTGGGTATTTGTTTGGATTGTCAGTGGACAGGTATTTAACTAACAATATTGCATCGAAATAATAATATAACTAGAGGCTCCCAAGAGCCTGTATCGCTCACCTGGACTATGTCCATCTTGACTGGCAGCCTGAAAAATTGCTGTCAAGTTCCAATTGGCTCACTGGTTTTTAAACAAGAAGATCTTCAGTGAACTTTCCCATTAGCTCCTATGTTAAACTAAGTTCATTTCTGGCAGCAACCTTATATGGTGGACAGGAACATCGGATATACTCCTGACAGAGGACCAACTAAAGACCATTGCTGCCGAGTTTTATTCCAATTGGACAAGTGTTTTCAGACGAGAAGATCTTTAAGTATATTTCACAAAGTGTCCTATGTTAAATTATGTTCGACTCTGGCGGCTATCCTGAATGACGGTCGAGTCATCGGATATAATTCTGAAAGAGAACAATCTAAGGACCATTGCTGCCCAGTTTTGTTCCAAGTGGCTAAGTGGTTTCGGACAAGCAGATCATAAGTAAAGTTCCCATAGGATCATATGTAAAACTATGTTCGTCTCTAGCGGTCATCTTGTATAATGGAAGGGGTCATCGAATATACGTCTGAAAGAGGACCACCTTTTGTTCCAATTGGCCAAGTGGTTTCGGACAAGCAGATCTTTAAGTAAATTTCCTATATGATCCTATGTAAAACTATGTTCAGCTCTGGCGGTCATCTTGGATAATGGAAGGAGTCATTTTGGGTACAAGTAACAAACCACCACAATTTACATATCCTCAACCATATGGGTATAATGGTGTGTTTCCGCCGCCTTATATGTTTCCACCGGGTTTTGGAAATGTTCCTAGTGGCCCGGTTCAGAGTGGACCATTTCAGGGTACAAGTCCTCGTCCTTTTGGTAGAGGTGGCAAGCCTAGTTATGCTAGAAGAGGAAGGTGTCATTTTTGTAAGGGAGAGGGCCATTATATAGCGGAGTGCCCTAAAATTAAGAAGGAATGATAATGTATTAATGTAATTTTTGTGCAATATTTGAAGATTAAGGCCATATATATTATATAGCAGGGTGTCTAAAGATAGTAGAGGAATATAAATGTAAAGCAAGTTTGTCATATTTGTGTAAATGTTTTAGGGAAATAATTATATTAAGGATACATATCAGTAATTAATTTTTTGGATATACAACCTTTGACTCAAGGGACACTGAAGCCCTAGTGATTTTATTGTCACGCGGGTTAAGGGTTGAGTATCCACCTCTGTAATTTTCCTGTTGGATAGAAAAATAAATTTAACAAAGAAATATAAAAAATCAAAAGCTAATTGTTTTATTTTAGGATTTGATTTTTGATTAAATTGGATTAGAGGATAGGAAGCGAAAGTTATCTACATTAATTCCTGAATGGGAATTTTCTTCCGGTTTTCTTCCTGAGTTATTAGAAAAGCGAACGCATGTAAGCTGGGTCAATTCCAGAGGTGAAAAAGCTCAACCCTTGCCCAAAGTTTCGGTGAAATCATTGGGTCATACTACAGATGATAGTGTCAACCTGGGTGACTTGCGGTTTAGAGACCAAAATAATTTTATAGCTGGAAATATCCATTTAAATGTAAATGAATGGGAAAATTTAGGCGCACCTGATAATGTTTTGAACTGGATTAAAAATGGTGTTAATATAGAAGATTTTTTCAAACATTTTAAAGGAAATTTTAGAGGGGAGTCGTTCAATTCGAACACTCCTCCTAAAAGACACTTTCCTAATGCTAAAATAATTGAAGAGCATAAGGAATTTATAGTACATACTCTTTCAGAAAGAATATGTAATGGGTCTTTAACATTACTTGGAAAGGTTGGTGAATGTGAACCTCCACATTTAATTTTGCCATTAACAGTTGAACCAACAAAACCCAGACTTTGCCATGATGAAAGGTTTCTAAATTTATGGATAAAAGATTCCCCATTTAACCTTGATACGCTAAGGGATGTACCCCGGTTGTTGGAAAAAGATGATTTGATGACGTCAGTTGATGATAAATCGGGGTACGACCATATTTTTCTGTGTGAAAAATCTAGAAAATATTTTGGGGTGCAGTTTGGGGGATATTTCATGGTATTTAATACAATTCCTTTTGGATTCAAGGCTAGTGCTTTTGTCTACCAAACTACAGGCATGGTTGTAACAAGCTTCTGTAGGTCTTTAGGAGTACCTTGTTTGCAGTACATTGATGATATGTGGATAGGTAGTGGCTTTAAGAATAAATGGTTATCTTATTGTGATTCTAAAGACAATGAAAAGGCTTTACTAGCTGTTAAAGCTTTATACACTGAACCGCAAAAGAAACGTCGCACAAAATGACATGTTCACATACATTTATTTCAAAGTGACATTTATATATTTTAAATTAATTTTTACAAAATTTAATGAATGATTTACAGTCTTTTGGTTACAATGTTCACAAAAACGTCACAATTGTCGCAACGTCACATGTTTTCAATGCTGTGCTCCCACGTCCGTTAATAACGTGTATGTCCTCCACCGGCACCAATTACTGCGGCACATCTTCGGTACATGGAGTTGATGAGCCGATTAATAAACGCCATCGGAATACGTGCCCATACTCTCTGAAACGCTTGTGAAAGTTCAGCTGCAGTTGTCGGACTTGGCTGCTCATTATTCAACCGTCTTTGAACTTCGTCCCATAAATGTTCAATAGGGTTTAAATCTGGACTCAAAGCCGGCCAATCCATAACATTAATGTTATTCTGCTGTAGGAAGTCTCTTGTGGCTCTTGCGGTATGCGCACGTGCATTGTCCTGTTGGAAAGTCTTGTTTTGATGACGTGCGAAATGGGGCTGAACATGGGGTGTCAAGACTTGGTCGATGTAACGGGCAGCTGTTACGCCATTTCCTCTGCCTGGGCCAAGGTTCTAAAAGATGACTGGACCAAGTTTAACGTTAAGGCCGATTCCACCCCATACCATGATGCTAGGTCCTCCCCACGCGTCTGTTTCCAGAATGCAGCTGTCTTCGTAACGTTCCCCGCGTCTTCTCCACACTCTGGTTCTGGCATCGGCTGTTGAAATGCAGTAACGGCTTTCGTCAGAGAAGATGATGTTACGCCATTGTCGATTTCGCCAATTCTGTCGCTGAGTGGCCCACTGAAGACGAGCTTGACGGTTTCGAGGAGTAAGAATAGGTCCTCTTGCTGGACGGCGACATCTCATGTTTTTAGCAGCTAATCGCCGACGAACCGTATCATCACTTATGGGTCGTCCATGTGTTCCAACAGTGTTTCTGGCAGTTTCGGCAGCTGGGGTGAACCGATTCATCAAATGGTGACGAACAATGCCTCTATTCTGTCTAGGGGTAGTGACATGGGGTCTACCACTCCGTGGACGGTCATTTGTGCTGTTTGTTGCATTGTACCGTGTCCGTAGACGTTCAATTGTTCGAACAGCACAGTTGAAGTCGTTGGCAATAACTCTGGCAGATTGCCCAGCATCCAATCGACCAATGGCCTGTTCTCTCTGTTGTGGAGTCAGACGTGGCATAGCTTCTGTGTCAACACTGATACTAACACTCTAATTTTCTCCGCCAAGTGTGTCCCACGAGCGGTTTTAGGTACGGTCGCTCTACGATATCAACTGAAAATTATTCAACCGAAAATTTAATTCACAGGTAATTTAATCTTACCTGGTGATGTAATCGTAATACTGATTATATAAAAATCATTAATTAATATTTATTTTGAATTTTGCTAACATTTTGAAAAAGCGACGTTTCTTTTGCGGTTCAGTATATATAGTATGTGAAGTGTTGTGCAGATTAGGATATTTTGTAAATTTACAGAAGTCAGTATTTATTCCAACAACTTTGTTGAAATTTTTGGGTATGCTTATTGATTCTAATCGGTTGGCATTTGTTATTCCAGAAATGAAGTTAGAAAGATTTGCTTTGCTCCGCAATAAAATTTTGTCGTGTAAGGTGGTAGATCTTAATACATTGCAAAAGTTTGCAGGAAAATGTATTTCTTTTTTACTAGCTATTCCTAGTGCAAAATTGTTTACAAAGGAGGTGAATAGGGCTATTAGTCTAGCTTATAAGAATAGTGGTTATATGAATATTTCTTCGGATTTGAGACAGGAAATTGAGCATTGGTCGTTTTTGGATGGTTGGAAACAATGTTTTTCTTGGAGAAGTGAAAAGCACTTACAAATTTCATTGGCAACTGATGCATCATCCTTTAAATGGGGTGCCTTGATTTTTTCTGATACAAGTGAGATGCAAGTTTCGGATTTTTGGCCCCAAAATGATGATAGGGCTATTCATTTGAAGGAAGCCCATGCTCTGCTTAATACGCTAAGGTCTGTGCCAGAGTAAGGGATCATAGGGTAGATGCATATGTTGACAACCTTGCTTGCGTATTTGCTTGGGAAAACCAGAAAGGAAAAGATCCGCACTTGAATAACATAATGAAAGAGTTGTATAACTTCACAGTCAATTTCAATTTGGATCTTAAGTTGATTTATGTTCCTTCTAAAAGTAATCCTGCAGATAGTGTTTCAAGAAATATATCTGCTCAAGATTGTATGTGGTCAAGGGGAAAATTTTGTTTGGTGGATAGCACTTTTGGGCCACACACAGTAGATATGTCACTGGACTCTAATGCAATGCAGGACAGTAAAGGGAATCCTTTGAAACATTTTACACCATTTCCATCGCCAAACTCGTCAGGAGTAAATGTTTTTTCACAGAATTTGCGGAATGAGGGCAGGTTATATGTGTACCCCCCTTTTAACCTTATTTTGCCTTTGTTAGCCTATCGTAGGGAACAGAATGTTAAACATTGCACAATGATAGTTCCTTGCATGGTTAATAAACCAGTATGATGGCCAGTGTTTTACCGTTTTCTAGTGGACTATTTTGTCCTTGCTAAAAAGGGGGATATTGGTGTTGTATTGTTCCCCTCCAAAAAAGGATATGTAACGAGTAAGTTCGGGTTAGCATTTGACCTTTGGGCAGCTAAATTGACATTTTGAGATTTTCATTGTAGAGTATGGGGAGCTATTTGGCCATACCCAGAGTTAATGGGACCTGTTTAAGTTGTGGTGGTTATAATTACCTAAATTATCGATTCTGTCAAGTCTGTGGAGAAAAAAGATGGCTACCGAATGAGGAATCTGTTGATCATTTTTCTTTAGATGAGTATAATGACCAGAAAAGGATTCTCCATTTAGAAAGTATGATAAGTTCTACAGCCTATAACAAGAAAAAGGTTAGCTTAAAGAAAGAGTTTGACACATTTCTTGAAAGTCGATCAAAGACATTGATTTCGGCTACTCCTGAAGATATGCGTTTATTTTTAATGTTTAAGGACAAAAAGGGGAAAACTCAAGTTCATGAGCTAAATTGTCCTTTTTTAGGCAAAAGTAAAAAAAATTGTTTTTGTCCAACAAGACTGGCTTCAGGTACCGTTTCTTCTTTGATTGGACCATTAAAGTCGTTATTTGACGATTGTGGAAAACCAGGGGAATGGACAGAATTTAGCCTGTTAAAACAAGGCAATCCTGTTTCTAGTACAGTTATAAGTAGATATTTGCGGGCTATTCAAATGGAACAATCTTTTGCACATGTACCTATCAAGCAAGCAAAACCAGTATTTTTGGACAAATTAAGGAAGATTTGTGTTCATATCAATAAAGAATTAAATATTCCAAATTTAAAACTCTCCAAACGATTTTTATATTTAAGAGATCAGGCTTTCTTTAAGCTACAATTTTTTGCCGGCGATCGAGCACATGACTTGAGTTTGTGTGTAGCACAAGAAGTGAAAAAACTCCCTGATGGAAAAGGGTTATTATTTTGTCACGCTGTTAGGAAAACTTTGAAAAATGGTAAAGTGAATGAATTTGTTTAAAAAATTAAATGATGAGGTCCTTTGTCCAGTTGAGGGTTTATATAGATATGTTAACAATGTTGGGGTTATGGATATAGATGTCACAACAGGGTTTTTGTTTAGAGCACTAGATGCGTCTCGTACGAAAGTATTAGAATCGCCAGTTTCATCATCTGGTATGAGCGCACGACTTCAAAATAATTTAAAAGAATTGAACATCTTTGAGGGTGAAACACCACATGGAATTCGTGGGGGATGTGCCATAACTTTAATGTCAACAGGGGTGGCTTCTTGTCAAGGTATAATGGATCATGTTGGATGGTTTCAAAAAGATACTTGTAATAGATACTCAAAAGATTTTGTAAAAACTCATGAAATTTTCGATAAACTTGGTAATGTGACATCTTTGGATCAAGCTTTCTAATAAAAGAAGTGGAGATAAAATAATGTAAAAAAAAAAAGGATTAATAATACCTTGGTTTAAGTAAACTTGCAGGTATTCAATTGTTTTTCACTTAACATATTACAGTAATTCTGTAATTTATTGTAGACTTGCTTTAATGTATATACTATGGTAAATTTTTGTAGTTGAATAACATGTTTTTCAAGTGGGTTTCATTTGGTATATTATGTCTGTATAGTAAATGTATTATTCAATTTTTTCGGAGATACATGATTATATGTTTTCATTTGTAAAATTGTGATAATCTTTATTTTGTATTGTATTTATGACCGGTTTATTTTGTTTTGGGAAAATATATATAATAAAATGTTGAAAAAAAGGTTTCTTTTCATGACTGATATCCTGACATTATTCTGTATATGTATGTATACATGTAATGAAAGTGAGCAGTAACAAGTCATTAATATATGAGACTTTAGTATTGCTTCCTGTTATGGTATCCAATGTTCAGACGACAGACACATGCGCTGTTTTATTCTGCAAGAACATGTAGTTAAGTGATTCAGAACTTATATTTATGTTCTCCTTCGCTTCGCTCATCCGAACATAAAATATTTCTGATTTACTCTAAAGATAAATAACAAAGACTTATATGGATTGAAATACACACCAAACAGTTTTATTAATAACAAAAGTGCGGCAAAAAATGGCACTGGCTACAACGCTGACACCAGAACATGCATAATATCTACAAAGAAAAAAGCAAATATTAGAACATTGTACAATGATTGCTAATGTACTTTATGCGATTCTAAATAAAGTTGTCGAACTAGTTTGTGAACAAATCTCGATGAAATGAAAAGGGCGCGAGAAAGCTTATATATAGTCGAATTGAATTACCAAAGAAAAACTTGCGCCAAAGAAAAGACAAAATAAACTTTAAAACAAAGAAATTCATTTATGTTCTCCTTTGCTTCGCTCATCCGAACATAAAATATTTCTGATTTACTCTAAAGATAAATAACAAAGACTTATATGGATTGAGATACATACCAAACAGTTCGACAATACAAAGGACAAAAAGTAGGTTACAGATTTAAATTTTTGGAAACTGACAATCTGTTGCTCAGATTTTCTTTTATATAACCATCTTTCGCAAAGTCAGACTTCCAGCGACCGTGAGCTTTTAACAACCTTTCAGGAATGCGGTTATGAGCTGCTTCTGAAGCACCACCGCTTCTCAGACTGTGAAGACCAAACTTCTCTTTCTAAACCAATTTCGGATAATGCATTAAGGATCAGTTCTCTAGCTCTTGTGTAAGACAAAGCTTTGTTGTTTTTGCACAAAGTGTGAATGTTCTTCGATTTGTGAAAAGATAAAGATATGAATATAAAGTCATGTGATGAAAGATTAATGTCAGCCTCTTTCAGATAACGCTCTAACATAGCGACAGGACACGAGTCGTTGTTAGTTCTTGCAATAATAACAGTGTGTCCTTGTCTATAAACGTCTGTTTTACTATTCTCCAAAACAATTTCAAGGTGAGAAGGAAACAGTTTTAAATTTGAAGCTTTTATATGTGCAATTTCGCTATAACGCAAAAAACCTGCGTAACCCAATAGCATTAAACAACATGTTCTTAAATCTTGTAAACTGCTTGTAGACCCAAACTTCTGTAAAACTTTCTTTAAGATATCAGAAGTTATTGGTTCTTTTTTATTCACCGGTTTTGATAAAATTCTAACTCCTCCTTCTAGAATCATATATAAAATTTTTTCAGAGAAAACGGCATGATGCAAGTTAAGGTCGTGTTCCCATTTTATACTGTAAAAGGCACTGTTCAAAACTGATGAAGACACTTGTATCTGAATTAAATAGGACAAATAAATTGCTATAGTTGTAACTGATGCTGGTAAAGCACACAAGTTATATTCTGAACACCACGTACTGAACCTTTTAAACGAAGAATTGTACTTTTTTACAGTGTTAAAGCTCTTGCTAGCCTTGGCGATAGAGGGAAGTTTAGAGGCGAGCTCACGCAAAGATGGATTTTCAATTAAATTAAGATCTTTCCAAAAGGAGAAGTTAAATCTATTCTGAAAAAAAAACCAATAAATTGATAAAAAAAATAAATAAACTAAATATGAAGCAAAAAGCACAATAACGTTCAACCAAGCATTTAATAACGGTACAAATGTACAAATAAAATCATGAAATTCACTTTCTTTTTTATTACCGTAAAAATAACATCCATAACAGAAGTAAGAAATTCCTATAACAGGAAATATAAGTATTCTGCCCAACACTACCCCTTCACGGGGAAAAAATCCCATCACGGGAAAACAAATACATTATGTATACCCATCACGGGTTTAAAATTATCCCATAACGGGATTCTGAATCAATTGTCCCATAAAGGGAAAGATAAACATATACAAATTGTTGACCACAAAATAATCTGATCACTGCGAGAAATAAACTATTTCCTGAAATCCAAATGTAAAACAAGAACGTTGAAAGTCAAACGATCAGCAACGAAAATGCTGTTAACGTCAGAACCTTTCTGAAAAAAGCCGGTCGGCTTAACATATTCAATGAACTTCTTAACGAAAGGTTCAAAAAACTGCTTTTCTGATGACCATAATAAAGGCCAGAACGTGAAAGATGTCCATTTGGGTATAACGAATGTACCTTGACCTTGACACGTGGACAGGTGTAAAATTGACCTACTGATCAATTTAGCGGGTGGGACGATCCAACAATTTAAAATTGACCAATCGTGGGCAAATGCGTCAACTCCCGACGTACCTGGGCACCAGTAGGGCGAATAAAAAGTGTTTAACTTCTTGTTATTGGCATCTGCAAACACATCGCAAGTGTAAGGACCCCAGATACGATTAAAAAAGTTGAAGTACAAATCTGACACATACCAGTCGTCGAAGTCGAAGATTTTAATAAAAAAATCTGCGATCTGATTCTTGTCGCGCGGGACCCATTCAACCTCAATAGAAATGCAATTTTTCAAACAAAAATTAAAAATCTCAATTGCTAAGTCCTGCAAATCTGTCTTCATGCTACCAGCGTTTATGATTCGAACGACATTCTGATTGTCAGTGTAAATTTTAACTAAGCGATTGCGAAAAGAATGTACCAATGATTTAATTGTAATTAAGACAGCTTTCAATTCTCTAAATGTTGAACTTTTGACAGCTTCATCAGAAGACCACATTTTATGAACAACCTGTTGAGAAGTTTCTACAGTGTAACCAGCGCAAGCAATATTGCTAGCGTCTGTGTAAACTATCTTGTCCGGGAGAAAATACTGGGTAAAAAGCTTTCTATGTGGTAATAAATGACAATTTTGAAGCCAAAATTGAATTTCTGCAGACGCATTATCTGTCAAATAGATTTTTTCATCCCAAAAACGACTAGATGCAATAATCATGAGCATATTCCTGCTCATAATCCTACAAATGTTTCCTAAACTTGGCATGAAAGAAATGATTTTGCCAGTAATCCTAGCTAAACGTCTAGGTGTTAATGTAACGTCTGAAAGGTACAAGATTTCGTTCTTAAAACGAGTAATTTTTTCCAAAGGTAGCTCGAGGATATAATTATTTAAATCCCATACAAAACCAAGCCATGTAAGTCTCTTTGATGGTTCCCATACACTTTTGTCTTCATTGATAAAAAATCCCGCTGACAAAAGATCATTTCTTACCATAGTTGACAAAGCTTTACAAGAATCAAAACTCGACTCTACTCCCCAGCCGTCGTCTAAATACATGATAATTCGAAACCCCTGAGAACGCCAATGTTTGACTAACGGCCTAAGTACTTTGGAAAAAACATGGCCAGCTGTGGAGAGACCAAATGGAAGCGCACAAAATACAAAATATTTCACAGTATCCTGAAATTTCCACGCAAAACCTAAATAAGGCTGATCATCTAAGTGAATGGAAATATGGTGATAGCCAGAGGACAAATCATATTTAAACATGAATCCGTTTTCAATAACGTACTGTAAAGCTTCGGGGATGCCTTCGAATTTAAATTTCCTTTTATCAATAAACTGGTTTACGTGGCGCAAGTCTAAAATTAACCTCTCCTTACCCGAACTATTTACTGACACCGTGAGAGGATTAATAACTAATGGTATGTGATCTTTACACTCTACTGCAGCTCCCGTTTCCAATAACTTAATAATAGCACACTCAACAAACGAAGAATGCCTTAAGGCTGAACTGTTATTACTGAAATGAGCCGAGGGAGGGATTTTGTAAAACGGAATTAAATAACCGCTAGAAATCACATTTAGTACGAAACTGTTAGCTTTCAGTGTGTCGACCCAAAAGGGGAAATTTTCAAATAAACTACCGACTGAAAACTTTTTTGAAACTTGGTTTTAGTTTTCATATTCGTGTTCTTGTTCATGAAAAGTAAAATAATTATACTTAACTGATTCTTCATTGTTGCTTTCCAGGTGGATACTTGGCTGCTTTCCTTGGGTACTGGTAAGCCCAGTGTCCTTCTCCGTTACAGTAATAACATCTGGTAGGCTCCGGCTTCTTCCCTCCGTTATATTCCGCCTGACTGTAGACGTTCCTTCCACCTGTTGCGTTGTATCCTTTTCTAAGTGATTCGTCTGTAAGTGTTGCGCCAGGCCTACGAAAAAGATCAGACACCATACCCTTCTCATTATCTGGAACTCTGTAGTACGGGGATGCCTTTTGACGTGCTTTTTCCTTGCGTTTAAGTTTTGCTCTGTATTCCGCCTGTCGCAGTTTTGTTGCGTCGTCGGTATTATCAGTGAGGGGATCATCGACGTATTCCTCTGCTGTATCCCAACCATATTTATCAGCAATACGAACGATTTTATTGCGCTCCTTAAGAGACTTTTCTGCCTGATCCAGAAGTTTTACTGCGGCACTGTAAGAACCTCGCGCGAGGAAAGATTTTGCCTTGGTTACTTCGTCAAGCCGAAGAGCGTTGAATTCATACTGCTTAGCATTACCTTCAAATTTAAATTTTGGTGTGGTCACGGAAGGACGGTTGTTTCTATCAGCGGTTTGGGAACCAATCTTCAAATCTATCTCCTCGAAAAGCTGCTTTTTGTGTTTGTCTAAAGCTGAATCTAGCTGGCGTGAAAACAAAGCAAGGGCATCTTCTGGTGAAAATCTTTCTGAAGAATTTAACGTTGGGTCGTCTCGACTTCTCTCATCGCTTATTTGTACAGAAGGTTCACGGACGATTGGTTCTTCGTCGCTCATTACTTATAAAGTTGTCGAACTAGTTTGGTGTGAACAAATCTCGATGAAATGAAAAGGGCGCGAGAAAGCTTATATATAGTCGAACCGAATTACCAAAGAAAAACTTGCGCCAAAGAAAAGACAAAATAAACTTTAAAACAAAAAGAAATTCATTTTTACTTACCCGTATACATTAGTCTTGTTCTTGTACTGATAATGGCTAATGCTTTTGGAGATCGAGATTAAATTTACTAGATTGTCATACATAATAAAATAGAAGCATACATATCACTGGATATAAGAATATGTGGTATGAGTGCCAATGAGACAACTCTCCATTCAAGTATACTAGTATATAATAAAATATTGGCTACATATACATTTTAAGTCTTTAAAGCAGATTGGTTTAGGGCTTTATAGTCTGATCAACACTGAAGCAAAAGAAGAAAAAAAAAAGAGAAATCAAATGTAAATTAAAAAAAAGGGTTTTTTGAGTACATGATATAAGTAACGGTTGCAAACCGTTATCGGGGAATATAATGTATTATCATTATCTCTCATCTAATGTGTGTACAATGGTAACCCGTGGCTTAGCTTTTTGACATTGCATTTATGCTGTTCTTTTAAATAAGGTTCTTTTGGTGAGATTACTGATAGCGTTGGACATGAAGTGCACTGCAACAGTTTCATCTCCATCCCATTAGTTTTTCTCTAGCATCTTTATTGTATTGTAAGAAGTTTGATAGGTCTCCTTATTGGTATCGTTAATATAACGGGAGTGTATGGCTGAAAATGTTGGAAGTAAAAATCATTTCAAACAACAGATTTTAAAAGAAAATATTATGATCGTCATTTCTTCATCTCAAGGTCACTGAGACTTTAGGACAGGAAAATTGAATACTTAATTGCACCTTGCTGCAAGTTTAGAACGTCTCCCGTAACCAATTTATGTATGTTTTCAAAAGGCTGATGGCATTGGTTAATTTTAAGGTTTGAGTTTTGGGATAAGTTTTGGGAAGTCTTAATGTTTGTTTTGTCTTTGTATGGAAAAGTCCATTGTTCAGGTGAAGTATGACTGTGTTTTATATCTACTTCACCCCAATACTTAACCGAACCCTAGTCTATTTGAGCAATCTTAATTATGATAGTATCATATCTTAAATGAGATCTCGCGAGAATAGACAAGGTGAGTTATCCTATCATTCTTTGCTAAACTGTAGTTCTGTGAGTAAGGCATTGTCATATTGTGTGCAATTGGACGAAATATAAACTAGATAGACGGGGAGAACAAAAAAAAAAAAAAAAAAAAAAACGTGACAAGAGAATGAATTTTATCAGGTAAAATTTGCTTAAATGACTTCGGGTTTTATATCTACTTCACCCCAATACTTAACCGAACCCTAGTCTATTTGAGCAATCTTAATTATGATAGTATCATTTCATCAATAAAACAATTTGAATTTTGCGAAAGACAATTGTCACACTTACATGTATATCATAAACACCCGGTACACATGAACTACCAAACTCTGTTGTGAATTCAGTTCTTTGATTTCTTTGTCGATAACTATCCATTGGAACAAGACAAATGGGAGGAAAATCCGATGGGACAATAAACAATTATAAACCAAGAGAAGACGAGAACAAAAAACAGAAAAAAAGTTAAAAACAATAAAACAGAAACACTACCCACGGGCTGATCTCATCTGATCCGAAAATGCAAACATTTCCCGAACGATGTCAGACATCTCCAGTACATCTTGTTTCATGCTATGTGCAAGAAGTGGGGATCTAAAAGCATATTTGTATGTAAAAATAATCTGACACTGCAACGTAACTGAATGTGAAAGCATAAGGTGAAGATATAGATTATTTTGGGTTCCAAAAAAGACAACACAGACTTTGAGAATACATATTTTTACAGATCAACAGAATCACGTGAAGAAGAAAAATAATCACGACTATTAATAGTTAAGCTTTTATGATACAATATTTCACTTGTTCTAAAATCAAATCCATGTATAGAGGACACATTTAGATTCTAAAGCTGTTGATTTGAAAGTATCAATACATTTCGTGTGCTGCATGTAGACAACATAGTTTTTTAGACATGGATACATTAAGGGGGTACCCAACACTTTGACTAAAATAGAATTGGCTCGTTTAATTTTCATAAAATTTTGATGAAATATTAACTTTGACCTGTTGACAGAAATATGAAAATTTCAAGAAATTTGAACCACACAATTTACGGAAATAATTTACTAATTTTGATCATTGATAAGCTTGATTTCTCTTTACTAATAGTACGTGATTAAAACGTTCAGCTGATTTTTAAACAGTTAATTCCCTTAGGTGTTCTGTACCCCTTAAAATAATAAGAAAAAAATAAAAAAAATAACAGATATACAAAATCGATTTGGAACACTGTCACAAGTACATACCGCATTTTTTACACATACTGTTTGAAAGTGAATATAAGATCATATAATCAACCATTTATTTGTTTCAAAAATTTTGACACGCATTGTACATGTATTTCCAGAAACAACAAGTAAGAAATTTTACCAAATGAAATTTCAATGAATAGTAAAATTTTACAAAATTAAATGAAAGCATTCTGTGTTTATACTCCGTTGATAGTAGTGACCTTTCATCCACGTTATCCATTTTGTCCGGGGTCACGTCTGTTGGGTGACGTTGATTGTTGACCTTTCCTGTTATCCATTTTCTTCGTTAGTAAACTTTGAAACATGCGTGCCTTTAAGGATTAATCCACAAATCTACATGGTTTCTATTTTATTTGGTTAGTTGTTATTACAGTCAACTATGAGAAGCATTTGCTTCTCATAGTTGACTGCGCATCTACAGGGTCACCATGCAGATGGATGTAAACTTTATTAAATTGCGATAAACAGATGTTAGAAAATGTACATTTATTCAACAGTTTCTTATGTTTCACGACAAAAGACAAAGTAAGCATGTTATACTTAAAAATAATATTTAAGAATTAAATGCTTTTAAATGGCGTGTAAAAACCGAAGAATATTTTGTATGAAGCTTCTCACTATAAATGTGCCCACGGCCAATGCTTTTAAAACCCAATGCATTTCTAAAAGAAGCATCAGTTCCTATAATTACATACGTATGACAGCAATTTTGACTTTCAATTTTCACTTTTTCAAATCATTTTCTAGAGATTATTCATTTCAACTCCTTCACAATATTGTAACGTTATATAACAATGTCAGTAAACGCCAGGTGGAGCTGTTTTGGGGGAGAAAGTTATTTGAAAACTGGATTCCGCTTCTTTACAACCTTTTCAAGCCTATTTTGGGACCAGTATACTGTACACAAACAGTGGTTTCCGCCCATTGGCGCCCCTAGTGTTTACTGACATTGCTACGTAATAAGTGTTGTTATGATGTTGTAGCATATGTGTTGTCACAACATTATACTGTACATTGCAGTGGATATTTTTCATCACGTGATTTTTCTCAGCCAAAAGTGTTTCCGTGTTTAAATGATTTGCAACTAAAATGTAATTATAAACAGGTGAACTTAACTTTTAAAAAATATGTAATTTCCACCTTATAATGGATATAGTATTATCAACATCATTTATATAAAAGTATTGCAAAAGGTAAAAAAAAATTACCATTACTATAAAAATGTAATAAAGAAACCCATTTAAATAAAATCGTTTTTAAATAAAAAAAATTTAATCATGTGTTTATCTACAGTTTGTTCATTTTCTTCATTGTAAAGTACTCTGTCGCTCGGGGCGTAAAAATTCCAATTTGGTTACATTTCTTTCCGAAAGATGTCTAGCTACTAAGCAATGATGATATTTGATGATGTCCATGTTGTGATGCTATATTTTCTGGTAATTGTTCATCTTTTTTCCGAATCATTGGATTGGCTTTATTTTTCAGAAGCAGGCGAACCATGTCCTCATGACCCATTTCACTTGCCAAATATAGAGGTGAGTCACCGTGATGATTTCTGGTATTTATTAAATGCCCACCTTGGTTCAATAGAGTCTTCATCACATCTGAATGTCCCATAAAAGCCGCCATGTGGAGGGGGCTAGACCCAGCGAGTATCTGCCCCATTCTTTCGTTCGATATTTTTTCTATAGCATCTGCCATCTTCTTGTATCCTCTTCCTTTAATAAACTGTTTCCACCATTCCATATAATCAATAAAAAGTGTGTCGTCCAGTTTAAAAGCTGCATCACCTATTTGTTCTTCGTTCAAAACACATTTGTTTATGTCCGCTCCATACTTTAATAGCTCTGTTACTATTTTATCACTGCCATTAGTTACGGCAATGAATAATGGGGACATTCCATTATGCATACCATGGTCTACGTTTGCATCGTGCTGCAGAAGTTCCACGACTATATCGTAAAAATCTCCTTGGCATGCCATAAACAGAGCTGTTGACCCGCTTATTCTGCGAATGTTAACTTCTGCGTGCTTGGATAATAGTTTGCAGACAACACCCAAATGTCCAGAAGCTGAGGCTTTATACAAAGGTGATATATTCTTCTTGTCACATTTATTAACCTCTGCTCCAAATTCGAGTAGTTTTGTTGTCAAATCATAATATCCTTTATCAGAGGATACATAAAGGGGAGTTTTATCATCGGTTCCACATGCATTTACGTCAGTTCCATGAATAAGAATCCACTGAAGGAGGTCAATGTCGTCGTACTGACACGACTGATATAACACAGGATCTTTATTTCTTTCATCTAATGTGTTTGCAAGGCGAGTTTGAATTTCTTTTTCAAATTTAACAAGATGTTCTTTCAATCTTTGTCTAAAGACGGTGATGCTCATATTTCTATTACAAAACACATTGACAACTTGTCCTTTCGACCAATCATCAAGTAACCTTTCTATGAATGTATTTACGAATTCGTCCGGTAGCGGAATGGTGTAGTCAACCTGATCTTCATGTGCTTCGCTGTGGCTAGGCGATTCCCATAGAAACCTTTCTCGAATAAAATCACTGTGAGCGTACTTTATCAAGCAATTTCGAACCTTCTTACCAAAGTAATAGGCTAGAAAATCGAATAATTTGTCATGGAGTATTTTGTATTTTCGCCCTTCTCGTGAAATGAATGTTTCCTCCAATTTTTCTAGTTCTTCTTTGAATAAATTTTTTGATGTTCCTAGATTGAGACCACACGCGTCACATGCATTTCTTAAAATTGTTTTTTCTTCTTCGTCGTGATCGAAGTTGAAATATTTTTCATCTAGATTGTTGTTATATAATATACACAGTAATAGAGCACAGCATGCATTCCTCCCATTATCCCTTTTATTCCATAATTTTTCTAAATCTTTTTCATAACTGGCAAATGGGTTTCGAAAGAAATTTTCAATGTCAATACTTTTATTTTCTTTGAACAATCTACATAAGAGAGGGAAATTTTCAAAATTTTCCCAAATAAAATGAACCTCGCTTCCGAGATATTTTGCAGCTATTTTTGTCTTTTCCGAGTTATCGAGTGATAATTCATCTGAAACCAAATTACACACGCAAGTAGAAAAAAAATCCATTGATTGAAATCTTTTGTCAAGAAAAATTTGTGATCTACACGAAACTAGGACTTTAATATTTTCGTGGTTTTTGGTAATGTCTTCTATCCGATCAATCGATTGATCCCAACAATCAATTGAATGCTGGTTCAGAGTAAAGTTGCCGCAAATGTCATCCATTACAAACAAGGTAGGTTTTGATGTGTTATGATCCATGTAGTCTGTTATTTCTTTACAATCGTAAAAAGGAATCACATCAAATCCCTTTTCTTGCATCCGTACAGCAGTATGTCTGACAGTAGCAGTTTTTCCCACGCCGGACGGACCGATAACTGTCACACATCGATTTTCTAATATAGATTTAAGCACATGTCTACTAGCTTTTGTATCAATAAATGACTTTTTATCGTCTTCTTTCCATTTGCGAACGCTCATCGATATATTTGCTGAAATTAAAGTTAAAACATGCAACCTTCTTGTTATATTAACTAATTTAGTAGTGTTGTATACACACTTCAAAAATAAACGAAAGGTAATTCAATTTTGACAAGTAGGATACTATGAACCATCCGTTTATTTCTGTCTTTTAGCCTTCATCAGATATATGTACGCTTCTGACATAACTTTTGGACGAAAGAAAAATGAAAATTCCACACAATTGTGTGCTACAAAATAAAACGAGCTTAAACATTGAAAGTAAAAATAAAGGTAAGCACATTCCTGCCTTAGATTATAAGGTCACGTCAATTTAATGTATCTCTCTATATTCCTTTTTATCAAAAATTTATTTAAAAGTACATGCTTAATTTTCCCCTGCCATAAAATTGCCAAAATAGTCAATAATTATCTCCGCACTTCTAAGAGGTTCGGAGATATTGTTATCGCCCAGTCCGTCTGTCCTTCTGTCCGTCCGTCCGTCACACTTTCTGTGTGATCTAAACTCCTCGTTCATTTTTAACCTCATGCATTTATTATTACATACTGTATGAAGATGCGCAATAAGCCCTTTCATTTTGACTGCATGGACATTTTTCTCCACAGTATTGTCAAATCCTGTATGCAGATGTGCAATAAGGTTTTAGAATTTTGATTTTCAATAATTGGGGTCCACAGGAGTCGAATTTAAAACATTGTGAATTTAAGCTTGTGACTGAACTCCTCTTTCATTTTTGATTTCATGCATTTAATTTATATACAATATTGTCACATACTGTGTTTAGATGTGCAATAAGGTTTTAGAATTTTACTTACTTTACTTTAAACATATTTCATTGTTATGAATATAGTCAAATGGATAAGACACGAGTTGCAAGAACTTATTAAGTCTTC
The DNA here is from genome assembly GCA_028015205.1 of Mytilisepta virgata. Lineage (NCBI taxonomy): Eukaryota > Metazoa > Mollusca > Bivalvia > Mytilida > Mytilidae > Mytilisepta > Mytilisepta virgata. The sequence goes on from CM051512.1 coordinate 26,002,461, forward strand.
TCCAACATATATACAAAACATTACATGTGACAATACATTATACAATAAATACAGTCATTGAAAGCATAGATATAGACGTAAAATGGCGAGATGTGAGAAAAAAGAAAAGGAAGATAAAGCACGAAATATGATGCAGGGGGTTTGTCGTCCGTGTCGTGACTTTCGTGTCATTCTTGGATCAAATCAATTATAAACAATTTTTTTTTGTATCAATAATATATCTTTGAGCACATTTGAAAAGCCTACAGTTTCGATCAAAATCTAAATGATCGTTACCATACAACATGTTTTTAACAGCAGGTTCAATACCAAGTGCTAATATATCATCAATTAAACGAATTCTTTGTTTATATATATACTACAGTGTAAAAAGTAATGTACAACAGATTCAGTTTCGTTACCACATTCACAATGACAAATATCTATTAAATTACATCTGAAAAGGTCTGCTCTGAGACCACTACATCTATGACATAATCTGGTGTGTAAAATATTGACTTTACGATCACCAATTGTACAGTAAATCGGAGACTTGTTTGGCAAAGGATACTTTGATTTAAGTCTACATTTGAAAATATTTGGATTGGAGATTCTCTTATAATTAGAATCTAAGCTATTCCATAATCTAATAGTTGATGGAAAATACGAATTCAAATAAAGAGAAAGTCTAGCATCTGGAAGTGTAAAATTTCTATAGTTTCTTAGATTATAATTATTTGTTTGATTTACAGTGTTAGGCAACATGTCTGATAGATACTCAGGTGCATCTCCATTAACTATTCTATAAAATAATGATAGTTTTCTTCGTTCACGCCGAACAGATAATTTTTCCCAGCCACATTCATCATACAATGACAAAGCACTTGCATATATAGTTAAACCAGTTACTATGCGTGCAGCCTCTAATTGTAATTTTTCTAACCTATCCGAGTCTGTTATCGAACAGCTATCCCACAATTCGCAAGAATACTCTAGAAGAGGCCTGATAAAAGTTAAATAAATCTTCTCTAAAAAGTGCCGAGAAAGTATGTATTTCAATTTCCGTAGAACTTTAGCAATACACTTTGTTGTCTACTTGTTAAGTAACTTCTGAACCACTCAAGCACATCGCCCTGAATTCCATAGCGTTCAAGTTTTAATAGTAAGCCCACACCTTGTCGAAGGCCTTGCTTAGGTCACAACAAATTGAAAAGCAAATTAATTCTCTGTTATCCAGAGCTTGTAGTATGTTGTCCACTAGCCCAATCAGTTGATGAGTAGTGGAATGACCAGGAAGAAAGCCTGATTGAAACTTGTGCAATAAAGCATCATCTTTAAGAAAATTAAAAATGTGCTTATATACAACTTTCTCGAACATTTTGCTTACAATACTTAGTAAAGCAACTGGACGGTAGTTACTTGCTAATGTTCTATCACTGTGCTTAAAAATGGGTATAACATTAGCTAATTTCCATTGTGTGGGAAATTCACGCTCACTTAAGGATTTGTTAAATAAAACACTAAGGGGGTTTGCTGGGAGTACACTGAGGTCAAATTTCAATTTGTCAGTTTAAGCTTTTTTTCATTAGGTTTATTGATTTAATTTCTTTATAAAATGAACGCATACGATTTTTGGATGGGAATAATGTTTTATATGTTTGACTATAGGTAAGTGGCCCAACTACTTACAAGGGGTACGGGGATCACTATCGATTCCGACAGTACAGATTTCTATTTTTTAATTATTTTGTTCCCTTTTTCTTTTCCCCTTGCTCACTTCTAAAGTAACAGAGGTGAACCTGACCACCACTACACCTAAGTGAAAAGGCATGTAAAAATACACATATTGTAATTCTGAATAATATCATTATAGATTTCACAATGAGTGAGAATAAGATATCGCTTGATATCAACTCGAGTTGTTTAATTTGAATATGATAATAAATGAGCCTTTCAAGCGATATTTAATTTTTACGAGTTTTTAAACCTATTTCTCTTATGATTCTCCAGGAATATTTGGGGTTTTTTTTGTGTGATTTGGCGTCCGACCCGCGGGAAATCTTAACGTTATTTTTTCTGTGACGTCAAAAGTTGCTATGCAACGATGGCTTTCAAATATGGTGCCATTTTGTAGCAAAATTATTGACCAATCAAAATATTCTAATTTCCCTACAATCAATTGGGCAATAGAAGAGATAAGATTTCATATAGGATGTTTCTATTCCATAAAAATCTACAACTTCGTGATGAAGACCTAAATACAAAGCACACGAAATATTAAGAGACACCTGTTTCCCGAGAAATTTGCACTTGCTTATGTCTTAAAAACATGTACAAAATTTTCTTTACTTATGCTTATTTTTTGTGTCGCAGTTATACTCCTTTAATGTAAATATATACTAAAGCCTGTTAACTCTAAAACTGAAAAACCAGAAAATATAAATTTTATTTAGAAGCATTCCACTTTCTTCTTTTTCTTTCGTACCGCTCGGTGATTTATTTGAGCACTGTTGAGTCTCTAAAATGAATTCAATCATATGTATCATTAACATGAATATATATTTAGTTCTGTTTTAGGACGAAACCCAGTTCAATAGTACATGCAGATAATTCAGACATGAAGGGACGGAACATAAAGGACTGCCACTGTAAAATGAGGGTTGGTTTGATAGGAAAGGATAATTTAGTCTCCTGTATCGGCTCTGAGCCAATTAGTTTCCGAAATTTACGTAAGGGAAGTAAGCCTGCAGAGAGAGAGAGACATTCTCCTAATACGTTACCCACTATGCTCCGTTTTCAGGCTTCATATATTGTAAATTGACGAGAGGCTTCTTAATCATATTGAACAGTTTAAACATACGGATATCATGTTTAAATAAAAAAGAATACCTATCAAAAGTGTAGAAATAATATGACCAACAAACTTGAGAATACATTTTACTTTAAAACTTTATTCAAATCGTAAAAATCATCATTTGCCAAAGATTATGCTTAAAGCGTGCACTGAAACAGTAAAGATATCGCGTTAAAATGTTCAGCATGGTACAACACAGTGATTAAAATTTTTTAAAAATACAGACATTCTCATTCGCTGACTTCTGATTCGTCAATTAAATCTGAATTTGGATTTATTTCCCAGCGTAATGATATCCATAAAGAATTGAATGGTACTATTTGTATTTAATCTGCCTTACCAAGATTGTATAGTTTTATACGAGTGTGATCTGACGTCCGATAGCCACCAAAAAAGGTTGTTCGAAGCGAGAGGAATTCAGTATGCATTCATCCACGAAGGAAACAAGCGAACTAATTTAAACCCTAAATCTTCACAGAGTCAGGATGTTAAAAGGTTCTTTAAACAATTATTTTTATTTAGCTTTTTGTACAGGTGATTAGCCTACTCTTTTTTCGAGATCTTCAGAAGATATCTTAGCATGCAAGAGCGTGTTTCTCTCTTGTCTTTGTACTTTGAAGGTGAAAATCTTTAAAAAGATATATGGATTCAGCCTCTGGTACACATCACAGATATTATATATTGAGACATTTTATCTAATAAAGCTACATTCAATAGTTTTCGTGGTAATAGATGGGCTACATGTGTATGTGTTAAATTCCTATATATCTGCTCGGGTTTTCTTTTTATATTTTTTTCGAGAAAAACATAAAGATAAACCAAAAACACAATCGTTTAAAAGTGGTAAAATGTACATAACCAATGTTTATGGTTCTTTCAGAGTAAGTGACTTTTCAAACAAAAACTGAAGAACCATTTATATTCTGTTACATGTATGTTTAATACCTTCATTTTCCTCTGCTTCATCGTCTTGGTTATTCTTTTGCAAGAAGTTAACATTTTCAGATTCTGTAATGTAGGAAATTGCTAAAGTAAGTACGCTAATTGTTTTAAATAGTTGGACAGTGTCTTAAAATTTCTGTCAGCAGTACGAAGGGGTAATTACGGTCCAGTACTCAAGTGTTTGACTTATTGTAACTTTTATTTTGTTTTGTTTTGATTGATTTTGCAGAAATGAAAAATATAAGGTATTGATTTCGTAACTGTAAGACCATTTAATTTCTACATCTTTTATGAGACACGAGAAAAATATTCTTCTTGGTAAGACAGCATATGTAGGAAATATTTCTGACATAAATCAACAGATGGCGTGACAAAATTGCAATTTAAATATATTTATTTGAAATTTCAAGTACAATTACGCTTGTCTCGTTGAAGCTTAACCCCTAAACTTTCATTTCCAAACGTCACGGTCATTAAATGTTAATATAGTTCTGGAATGTAGTTGTTAATGAGAAACCAGAGTGAGTTATATTTTCCTAACCAATGTAGGTAAGGGAGGTAATAAATTTGTCTCCCTTTTAGCCTCAGGACAAAAGGGAGAGAATTTAATTAACTCCCTTACCTACATTGGTTAGGAAAAGATAACTCACTCTGGTACCTCGTTGATTATTTTTTGTTATGTTTGTTTGGTTTTTTCTTTTTCTTTTTTTTGTGTTTGTTTATTATTGTTTTTTTTTTTTTTTGCTATACCGTTTGAATCAAGTTCTTCGATGCCAATTTTAATGCATAAAATGTGCAAATTTCGTCGATTTACGACTCATCAGTTGTATTAAAGGCCTAAAATATTGAAAACCAAAACAACAATCTAAAAAGTTGAAGAGAAAATTAAAAAATGCAGTCTTTGAAGCAGGCTTTTGTACAGCTCCATATAATGTAAGGAACCGTTTTGGTTTCCCGTAATTATATGAAATAATCTGTAAAAATGCAAATACCGTTGTAATGATTAGCAAGATATATAGCAGTATCAAAATCAAAAATCTAAGAAACCTTGATTAGCGGACCTAAAAAAAATGAATTTGAAATCCACATACTAACAAAATTTTCTAGTCTTCAACAGTTTACCATAAATTTAACATAAAATAATAATAATAAATAAATGACTTTTATACTGATTGTTCACATCGTATGAAATACTATTAGTGCTTGCATTTAAGAATAAAGCAATTGGATATACCTACAGCCACTGAATACTCTAGATATATGTTGCAGAAAGGAAACTTGAAAGTTTTTGACATAATTCCTTCTTGATATCAGAGTACTTTCGGAATGACAGCCAAATCACTGGTGGTAGTTGAAACATACAGACATAATCAAAGCAACGACGAGCACGAAATTATCCAGAAATATGTGGGACAAATAGTAGCAATAAATAGTGAGGAAATGTTTCGTATATACAGTTTAAATTAAATGTAATATATACTACATGTATAACAATACATTCAGTGAATAAATTGTAGTTAAGTTTTACCTTCAATTTCATTATTATCTTGTCTTGTCTTTCGCCTGTATACAACAATGACAACTCCTATTATGAACAAAACAGTTACTGCAGCAAAAACACATCCAATTCTGAAAATATATATAAGAAAAGGGAAAGTTAATATGTTATACTTAGAGTATATGAAGTAAAATCTTAATGGCAATGGAGCGTAAGCACGTGTGCCTCTTCTTAACCAATAACATTTTCTAAATGACTTAAAATATAACCTAAATTTTTATTTGGCAATCCTTCCCGTGCAAATGGCGAATCACGCGATTACGTTACGATGTGGGAAGTTTTCTCATTGAAAGCCTATCTGTAGATTTAACCCGAATAATCCAGTCGTTATATTAGCTCACTTCGATCACTCCATTAACCCTTATACCGCCGATTGGCCGATTTGGGCCGATTGACGTTTCCTTTCACTGCCAGGGAGCCGATTGGGCAGATTTACGGTGTTGTTAACTGTCAGTGGGCCGATTTTAGCCGATATTATTAAAATATTAATATATTTCTTACGAAAACTTTTATTCTCAAAGAGCACTGTCGGTCACTTGCCATGCAAGCGTTGACGTCATTAGTATTTTTGTGACGTTATTTTCATTGCGTCACAAAGGCTTGGTGGGTGCGAGTTTTGCCCCATGAACCTGGAAGACGTTCCGTTTTCCATGCTAATCAATTGGCATTTTTCTATAAATGTTGAAAAATCAAAAATAATGGTATTTCAACAAAGACATATATTGGATGATAAATATGATTTCTTCCTGAACTAAACAAAACTAGAAAAAGTATTAAAATATAAATATCTTGGAAATGTAATTGAAACATCTGGGATGGTTCATTACACACATATAGAATTATCTAAAAAGGCAAATAAAGTGATGTTTTCCATGTTTAAATATCTCATCCCACTTGATAATACAAATATTAATGTTCATAAAAAATATTTGAATCCTTAATAAAACCTATTTTGATGTATAATTCAGAAATTTGGTATATGGATTTTTATCATAAAATAATAAAAGCATCCAAAAAAGCTAACGATAACTGCAAATTTGATATTATATCTTTTATAGACAGTAGCCACTTTTAAAAAACTGACCTAAAATTTTTTGTAAATATACCTTAGGTTAAGTAAACAATCTGTAAACATAGCAGCCAGAGCTGAATTAGCACAATATACCATTGACACATACATTAAATAACAATCCCTGAAATACTTGTGTAGATGATGCATTCTTATTATCTAATTCCCTTCACTCCACTGTTACTTACTCCTCGTTTTCATTTGTTGAAAATATATGCACTTCTTATGGCATTGATCAAAACCAATTGAAAGTAATAAATTACCAAAAAGAGAAATTTATCTTAACTAAAACTTTGAAACAGAGACTTAGAGATAATTATGAAAATTTAAATAATTATAAACAGTGCAAGAAGATAGTAAAATATACTTATATAAGTAAAATAAAAACTCAATATCAAACTGAAAAGTTTTACTTCAGACAAACTTTGAAAATAGAAAAAACCCTATAAAAATGAGAGTTGGTATGGAAGCGCATATGGTACACGGTTATTGACCACTTTTTAGAAATTGAAAAAGTGCGGTATAAAAACATCAAAAGAGAAACCATAAATATAATTTAAATGAGATAGAGGATCAAATACATTTCTTCTTCAATTGTCCAAAATATGAAATGTTCAGACAGGATTGCTTCAATTACATCATTGACATACAACCAAATATAAATAATTATTCACCTTTTGCGGTTTGTTGCTCCATTTATAAAAAAGTTCATAGTTTTGAGGAAAGTGGACATAATATGTGTTTTTGTTTCCACATTATTTGATTTATTTCCGTTCTACTTTGTATTTTTGTTATATACCTTCGGGGTATAAATTTGCTTTTCAAATAAAGTTAAAGGTAATCCAGGATATTTCGGCTCCTTTAGTGTAGCCTTTTTACTTAAAAAAATGAAACTTTATTAATAAGTACAGGAAAACATTTTTATACCCGCACTTTCGAATGAAAGTTCAGGTATATTGTCGTTGCGGCCGTCCGTCCGTCCGTCCATCTTGTGACGCAAACTCCTCCTTCACTTTTGAATATTAACAAAATTTTTTGTGGCATATTTTTTCCTACCAACTGTAGATGCGCAATAATATGTGACAGGGCAAAAGTGGACATAACGTCTTATTAACTTATTTATAAAATTGACGTTTAAATTTTATATGAAATAAATAAATTCAATTATTTAATAAAAAAAAATGGATTAAGGAATAAATGTAGCCATTTTAGTAACATGTAACGATTTTCGTATACAAAGCTTTTTGTGTTATAAGTTACAATTAAGTGTCAAATATATTTTCACAAAGACGAAAATAAGACTTTTGATAAATAATAGATAAAGTAACAGCTTTACATAGTCTAAAGATTTCTTATGTAAAGAATAATTAATAGTCTTTTCAATTAGCGCTTATTCGGCCTAAAACCCAAGCGACAGATATTTATTATGTAATAAGGCATGAGGACCGTCAAGGGGTCTCAATCCGTTAATTGTTCGTTAGATTAAGAAATAAACTTTCTTGTGCCTCACCTGGAAACAAAGTCACATGACTTTGGTATTTTTTGTGGTGTTTGTGGTCACTTGCAAAGCGTCCATCAAAGAATAAAATATTATGTTTCAAAGTGTCTGTATTTTTCCAGTTAACCAGTCAGAGTCATCAACCAATCGGTGGTTCTCAGTCTTTACATCAGTCAGACAACAATTGGTCGCTCACATTACATCTGCACAGTCGCAAGTTGTTCACACAAGCAATCACACACACCAAACCAACACGCCAAGTTTAAAGCTCACAGATTGGTGGACGAGCCAAAGAGATTCCAGTACAGCTCTACCAAGTTAAGTCATATCAACAGTAGATGCCTTTGAACAGAAACAACAAGACAGGTGTTCATCCAAGTAATTACCTTGGTACAAGATCCAGATCTAGATCAACACAAAGAGATACCGCACCACAACACAACGAAAGTCACCGGGACTCTTCAGACGAAGAATGTTTACAAAATTGTGGTAATTCAGTATCAGGTAGCTAAGCAATTAATTCAACAGAGACTGAAATCAACATAGTCCCTGAAATAGTTACAGAAGACTCAAATTTTAGTACTTTTTTACGAAATGGCAAGTTCAATCCAAGTACCTAAATTCTGTGATGAGTCATCATATGTTCCAAGTCAATGGTGGAAATTATTAGAATCATACCAAACTTGTTCCAAAATGAGTTTCATTTTAATGGTCAAGTACAGCTCTGGTTCAACTCTTTAGAAGGTGCAACAAGAAACAATATACAAAACCTAAAAACGGCATTCTTGAATAGATTTACAATCGTAAAACAAGCAGCCAATTATTTAAAATTCAACAACTTGACCAAGAAAGTGGCCACCAGTATTTAACACGCATTCAACAACTGCCAGAAAGTGCCATCATCGACCTAGCTATAAATGGCATGTCGCAGAATCTAAAGCCACACGTTGTTTCACATGACCCAAAAACTTTTGATGAACTTCGACGATCAGTAGAAATAGCTAACAATGTTATTAATTTTAAACCTCATCAAACACAAAATAATTATTGTTCACACAATTTCAACAATTCATGTACTCATAGTCATAATAATAGTTCAAATATTAGTGCAAATGATATAACTCAATTATGTTCTTCATTAGCAGAATCTTTTTAGAGTGTAGTTAGACAGGATGTTATGTCCATGCAAACAAAACCACAGTATCAGGGAAGACAGCAGTATGAGAGAAGAGAACACAGACAAGGTGACAGATGTAGAGGTTGTGGTAAGTTCTATAAATTAGAAGACGATGTCCAGCTTTTAAAGTTAAGTGTTTTCACTGTGACAGAATAGGTCATTATAAAGAAGTGTGCGAACAAAAAATGAGGGAAAATCAGAACACTCACCCATCTGGTAATGGTCAATAGGGAAACGCGCCTATCCAGGGTATGGATAGGCACATTCTTCACAAGAAATGTGTCAAGTCAGCCCAAAACACCAACAACACCCAGATCTCTCAAAGAAATAGAAATGCAAAAATTTTGCAACTAGTTCATTTAAATGGAAACTCTGTTCTAGCAAGTATAAACAGCAATTTGGTCAGCTGTTTAGTGGACAGTCAGCTGCTGTTCTGTAAGTTTGTTAGAAAATTTAGGCATAAACAGTAAAAGTTTTCACAAACCATATTTCAATGAAGCTGTGGGCGTTGGTGGTGAAGTACATAAAATGTTAGGAGTTGTTACCCTTCATGTCACACTAGCTAATGTAACAAGTAAACAGAAATTTTACATCTTAAATCACATGCAACAAAAAATAATATTAGTGCGTGACTTTCTAAAACACAATAAAATCCATCTTGATTTAGACAAAAAAACATTATTCATTCCTGAAACAGGAACAAAAAATTACACAGCAGTTGAAATGAATTCAGGTTTAGCAAGGACAATTTCCCCCTATCACTATTCCACCTCTTTCACAAGTTTACATTCCCATCAGAGCCTCAAGGGTTCAAGGTAAGGTTGCCATTCTGGAACCTTTGTCTAGTTTACCACAGCAGTCTTTAGCTGCTGCAAAATGTTGCATTTCACTCGTCAATGGGAATAAGTCACTCATGAGAATCATGAATCCTACTAAAAAAGAGGTTTTCTTGCCTGCAAATTCTGTAGTAGCTTCTGTCTCTCCTGTTAACTCAGATTCTGTTACTTCACTTAGTCAGAAAGTGGACAACTCTAAACATAGTCAAGCTACTTCTTTGGTTGATAAAAAAATAAACAAGGACACATTAAACTTTAATTTAGACAATTCTGATCTAACAGATCAACAAAAAGTAATTCTAACACACTTTTCTCAATAAAAACAGGAAAGTTTTTGCTAAAGACATGAGTGAGTTAGGCCACACTGATGTCTACCAACACAAAATAGACACAGGGAATGCCCCACCCATCAGAAAGATTTTATCGTCAATCACCTCATGTCTTGGAGGAAATGAACAAACAAATTGAGGAATTACTCAAATATGACTTTATTGAGGAATCAAACAGTGAATGGGGCACCAGTCGTCATGTGTCGTAAAAAAACAGGCCAGCTAAGATTTTGTTGTGATTTAATATCCCTGAACTGAATCAGGTCTCGGCAACAAAATATTTTCCTTTGCCTCGTCTTGAGGATGTCTTTGACTTTATTGGCAAAAGCAAAGCTCAAGTTTTCAGTACGCTTGACCTTTTCTCAGGTTATTGGCAGTGCGGCCTTGACCCTTCTACTGCTCACAAGTCAGTCTTTGTAACGCCTAGTGGTGTATATCAATGGAAAAGACTTCCTTTTGGTATAGCATCAGCACTTGCTTCTTTTCAGCATATGCTCACTCATGTGTTACATGGTCTGAATTACCAAATGGTATATATAGATGACATTTTGGTATTCTGTAGAAACTTTGAGGAACATATGAAACATCTCCAGTTGGTTTTTGATGGACTCTTATCAGCAGGCCTAACTCTGAAACCAAGCAAATGTGAATTTGTACAAAACGAGGTTCTTCACCTTGGTCACAGAATTTCAAGGGAGGGTGTCAAGGTTGATCAGTCTAAAGTTGAAGCTGTCAAATCTTTCCCAGTACCAAAAACTGAGACACAGGTCAGAAGCTTTCTAGGTCTATGTAACTACTATCGCAAATTCATTAAAAATTTTGCATACATAGCCAAACCTTTGACAAACCTTACAAAGAAGGCTGTTCCATTTGAGTGGTCAGAAAAATGTAAAAAATCTTTTGACAAACTTAAAGATGCACTCTTAAAGATGACCATCAAGCTCTCAAGTGGCTTTCTAATATTAAGCAGTCTACAGGTAGATTGGCTCGCTGGTCTGTCTTATTACAAGGGTATGACTATGAAATATGTTTCTCGCACCGAATTCAACTTCACTACTGAAAATATAGGAGATGCTCAAAAAGCTTGTCCTGATTTTAAAGACATGTACACTTATCTTTCAAATGACACCCTACCTGAAGATAAAAAACGTGCAGACAAAGTGAAACATGATTTCCAACAATATTGCTTACTAGATGGAGTTCTTTATCACTTTTTTCAATCTCGTTCTAGAGGGGTAAAACACAAAGATCGCTTCATTAAACAACTGGCTTTACCTAGAAAATTTAGGAATGATGTTCTAGCTTCTTACCACAATCTTGGTCATTTTGATTTTGATAGGACATATTTTGCTATGCAGCAAAAATATTTCTTTCATGGTATGTATCAAGCAGTTGCAGACTATATCAGTGGGTGTGATTTGTGCCAGAGAGCAAAACAACCAGCACATGCAAAGAGAGTACCACTCACAAACATTCCAATTCAAGATACTTTCAGTAGATGGCACTTTGATATCATAGGACCATTCCAGGCACTTACAAAAGAATCATACCGTTATATACTATAAAAGTTGATTCCTTTAGTAAATGGACAGAAGCAAGTTAGATCTGAGAGTGCTGAAGAAATATCTAAAATTCTACACCAAAATTTTTTTTTCAGATATGGAACGTGTCATAGTCTTGTTACAGACAGAGATCAGGGTTTTGCCAGTAAACTTGTTGCTACAATCAACCAAATCTACAATGTAAAACATTCTTTTACTAGTAGCTACCATCCTCAAACTAATTCTGTGGCAGAACGCACTAATAAAACTATCATTCAGTGCATGAGAACTCTTGTACATGAAAATCAGCTTAATTGGCCTGAACTTTTTCCAGGTATTCTTATGGCCTTTCGGATGACTCCTTCGGCTTCATTAGAGTTCACTCCTTTCTATCTTGTTTTTGGCAAGGAGATGAATCTTCCATTCGATACAAGTCTTATTCCAAAACCTGATATTAACAAGAATCTTGTACACCATATCAAAAATGTGCTAGACAATCTGAAAATAGCTAGAACATTAGCTACAGAAACTCTCAAACATGCACAGGAATACCAAAAATCGCATTATGACAAAAATACAGAGTTATCTACCTTTGAAATACAAGACCAGGTCTTATTATATTCCCCAAAAGTCCCTGTAGGATTGTCATCAAAGCTACACAGGAAATTTGATCGGACCATTTTACATTGCGAGAAAAGGCCTAAATCATACATACAAACTAAGAAGATGTAGCAATAACAAAGAGCTATAAAGTACTAAGACCTTGGTGCACCGGATGATGATGTTCCTCGTCAAGATCCAATGCGCATTGTACCACCAAACTTTGTACATCCTCCACAAAACGACCAACAAATTGATCGAAATCCCCAGGTAAATGATCAAGATAATAATGTCGCCGATGCTGAAGTTCAAGATGATCCAAGTCAAGACATTGATCTAAACAAAACATACGAAATCAGTAGTATCCTCAAGTCCAGAAAAAACAAAGGAAAACCAGTTTTTAAGAAAATGTGCTTGTTATACAGAGAAAACATGGGAACCTGAAGGACATATACCCACTGAAATCATCAGACAATTTTATGCCACCAGGACACAGAAGGGAACTCGCCGCAGACGTCCAGTGAAAAATGCATTCTTTCAGTAGTCATTTAAGGTTGTTCCATATGTAGATATTGTACAAAGTTTCCTTCACTTATGCTCTTACATAGTTTCATTCAATAGAAATATGTTTTATTGATATTCTTACATTCAGTCGTGTATATATTTTTTTTCATAGTCTAAATTGTATTTATTTCATATAAAATTTAAACGTCAATTTTATAAGTAAGTTAATAAGACGTTATGTCCACTTTTGCCCTGTCACAAATTCCAAATTTTTTAAAAGGTTGGCGGGAAGGACCAAAAAGGGCCAAAATAGACAAAGGAACTTGTAACGCGAACTCCTATTTCATTTTTGAATTTAAATAATTTTTATTGTAACCATATTGTTGCTTACCAACTGTAGATGCGCAATAAGGTTTTGGAATTCCATTTTTTTAAAAGGGGGTGGAAGGGACCAAAAAGGGCCGAAACAGGAAAAAAAGCATAATTACTAATATAACTATGACATTTTGTTGCTTGCTAACTGCAAATGCGCAAAAGGTTTGGAATTCCAAATTTCTAAAAGGGGGCCTGGTATGGACCAAAAAGAGCCAAAATAGACAAAGAGCCTTGTGGCGCAAACTCCTTTTTCATTTTTGAATTTAAATCATTTTTATTGTTGCCATATTGTTGCTTACCAACTGTAGATGCGCAATAATGTTTTGGTATTCCAAATTTTTTTTAAGGGGGTGAGAGGGACCAAAAAGGGCCGAAACAGAAAAACACCGTAATTACTAAAATTTTATCTAAAGAAAAAAAATTAAAGAAGTTTAAGGGGCTATAGGTCCCTAAAAGGGTCCAAATAGTTAAATTATACTAAAAGTGGGTTGTAATATATTTGTTGAAAGGTTATTTGTTACATATGCAAACTGTAATGCTAAGCATGCTTTTATTTTGCATTTTGAGGATTTAAGGGGCCAAAAGTGAAAAGAGGCCAAAAAGTTAGATTACAGTAAAAGTGGCTTGTGATATATCTCTGCAAAGGTTATTTGTTACAGATGCAAACTGTAATGAAACTGAAAATGTTAAGAATGCTTGTTTACAAATAAATGTGGGGTGCGGGTGTACCTGTCGTTCCTACAGCCCCTATCTCTAGTTCTTATTGTTTCCAGCGTAAATATTCATAATTATTCTAAACATACCTTAAATGATCGTTACTAAAATGGTGAAAAATGGTTACAAAATATTGCCAAGTTTTTTGTATCCGTGATCAAAGTTTAAAGTTGTTAAAAAGACTAGTACAAGGCTCACTAGACCGACATTCCTTACTGTTACGAAAGTAAGTGTTGTTCTGGACTTAAGTCGCCTTGTCAACAATAAAATATGCACGAAAAATCACAAAATTAGCAATTTTCGGTTAAATTAAAAAACATGCCGACTTCGTTGGGCTCAATATATGAGAGGGTGGAAAGGGTATTGGGAGACAGGGAGAAAGGGGGCGGGAGAAAGGAGAAAGGGGGCGGGAGAAAGGAGAGAGGGGGCGGGAGAAAGGAGAGAAAGGGCGGGAGAAAGGAGGGAGAACTATCAAAGGGAGACGAACTTTAATGTTGAAAAAAAATAAAGAGGTAAACAAACGAAAAAACTGGATACTAAATATTCTAATAAATGGACAAATCTTTGAAAGGAAACATATTTATTTCCCAAACCATTTTTGCCATTTCCGATCATTTCTAGAAATCATCCTTTCAAAACGGAATTATCTCTCCGTTACGTTTTCCTTTTTAGCTCACCTGGCCGAAGGCCAGGTGCGCTATTGCCATCACTTGGCGTCCGTCGTCGTCCGTCGTCGTCGTCCGTTGTCTTCGTTAACAATTTTTCAAAACTCTTCTCCTCTGAAACTACTTGACCAATTGGAACCACACTTGGTATGAATGTTCTTTGGGGTATCCTGCATAGAACTTGTGTGGGGATTTTTGATCCGTCGAAAAACATGGCCGCTGTTACTAAAAATAGAACATAGGGGTCAGACAACAGTTTTTCGCAAATATCTCAAAAATCATTAGATTACGGCAAATTTTGGCAGGTTGAAAGTGTTTAGCATGATGAGAGCTTCCTGTGTGTTGATTTTCGTGAAAATCTGTCAACTGATGTTAGAGTTATTGCCCTTTTTGACATTTTTGGTTTTTTTTTATGTTATTATTTCAAAAATCTTCTCTGAAACTACTATTCAAAATCAAATGAAACTTGGTAAGATTGTTCCTTAGGGTATCCTGGAAAAAGTTAATGCTAGGATTTTTGATTGGTCGAAAAACATGTCCGTCCTTACTAAAAGTAGAACATAGGGGTCAAAATGCTGTTTTTTGCTATTTTTTCCTGAATTATAGAAAGAAAATGAAGAGGAAAGCTACTTTCAAGGTAAACATGGTATCCCGAGTTGAATGGTGATGATGAAAGTTTGTTTCGGACGGCCATTTTTAAAATGACTGCCATTTTCCCCGCCATTTTTTACACTTGCTCGGATTTCAACAATATTTGGTTTTTAAAGTAAACATGGTATCCTTAGTGTATGGTGATGATGAGAATGTTGTATAACAATGACTAAACTTCATAATATGTGAGCTTTTAATTGCTATCACTTGGTGTCCGTCATCATTGTTTTTTCAACAAATTTTCAAACATCTTCTCCTCTGAAACTATTAGGGGGATTTGGATGAAACTCTACAAAATGACAGATGAGTTAAGCATAGTTTATTGGATAAAAACCAACAGCTTAGTCAATATGATCAAAGATCAAGCATAATAGAAAATAAAAAGCCTTAACCCACAATTTTTACATAACTTCTTTCAAACATTTTTAAAATGAAGACAACATATAGACCAAAAGATTTATACTTTTATTTGAAGATGAATTAAAGCTTGTATTTTGTATTGTGAATCATCAGATTGACCCTGACTGTATCTTAATCAAGCGTAGGGAGAACTCATGCCCATTTCTTTCCAGAGGTTCTTGAAAGGCTTTTAAAGGTATTTTCAGCATTTTACAGGACCTTTAATACTCAGTTTAATTTACAACAAACATTAATATATTAATTTAGTTTATAGTGCATTGTTTGCCAGGTGAGCGATTCAGGCTCTTGAGAGCCTCTTGTTAAAATGCCCCCATCATTTCCGGTTTGCCTTCACATGTGGGTATCTGTTTCCTCTAAGTATTTGGCGATCTTCTACAAATTTAAAAATAAGGGATGCTGACAATGTCAGACAGATACACTCCCTCCTCTAAACAATATTACATGTACTTAACGCGTTTCTCAGGTTACCTTAAAATATTTACGTTATCCACTTGACCATACAAAGTAAGGTGTTCTCGAGGACAGGGAAAAATAGAGAGGACACAATAAAAAACTATGTCTAATTTCATGATCCTCATACATGACCATACATATCAAAAATGAGTTTCTTGACATTGGGGCATGCACGATGCACCATTGACAACATTCCAACATTGTGTATTAATTTGCGTACGAGTCGGAGGCAGGCCTTGTTCGTAAAATCAGTATATGCTTTAATAAAGACCTATGCCACCTATATATGGTCATATATTAATTCAAATTTGTATTAAAATCGATTGATCTGAAAAAAGACGGTTGTCAAGGTGGGAGATGGAAGCAGAGGGGCGGGAGAAAGGAGAGAGGGGGCGGGAGAAAGGAGAGAGGGGGCGGGAGAAAGGAGAGAGGGGGCGGGAGAAAGGAGAAGAGGGGCGGGAGAAAGGAGAAAGGTACCCCCCTTTCCACCCCCTCATATATCCTGTTCAAATTTGAAACATACTTTGTTAAGTATCTTTCAATGGGCAACTGCTAATCAATACTAAACATATAGCTTCAACTCCTATTTTGTGTTTTAATTTAATGAAAATTTGCCCTTGACTTAATGAAAATCGTCAAGTAAAAAGCCTATCTAGTGTATTTTTGTCGAACCTGCAACTATTTGTAAGCGAGGCATAGCGATCCTACTTTCCATCGTGGTCTGCGGCGGCGGCGTCAACATTTACATTCACCCTGATTTAAAGTTTTTTAAACATTGATAACTTTTTTAAACCATCCTGGATTTTTACCACACTTGGATGGAAGCTTATTCTTGGTCAAAAGATAGTATACAGAGGAAAATTTTGTAATAATTTTATCCCACTTTTCCGTATTTTACTTATAAATGGACTTAGTTTTTCTTCTTGTTAACATTACATACAGTCCGCAGTTAAAGTTTTTAAAACATTAATCACTTTCTTAAACCACTCAATTAAATAAACAATCTGGCAAAAGAAAATAGACTTTTGATTTTGCCAAACGGCAGCGTGAAAAAGGCAACGAATTGTGCACAAGAAAGAAAATCTCAATAATACAGCTGCGTCTCCTTAAAGAACCACATCTATATCGTTTTTATTATTATTATTATTATTATTATTATTATTATGCATCCGTTTTTAATTGCTTTTTGTTGATGTCAAAATCAATTGCAGTTACATTATAAAAATCAAAGTACTGAACATCAGAGGACCTCAAGTTATGTTGGATTATTGATAAATGACAGGTGTTTATATAGTACCTGCCAGACAGATGTTCACCTTACAATATAATACACATAATATAATTTGCTATCATATCTGAGATACTGTCTTATAGTAAGAAACTTATCTTTGTGAATTATCCATGAAATGTTGACGTGGTCAAATGAGAACTGCTAGATTGGCATTATGACCGTATAGTTGCACACTTGCAAAAATCTTTAGCTTATTACTTATGACAGAGAATCAACATAGCAAATATTTTTTTGACTAGTCACTGAATTATGAGAAAGATGTCAAGACAATCATATTAAAACAGATAAATTGTAATATTTGGGTGAAAGATACCACATGAACAGTAAACTCATATATCTGTTACGCTGAGCTTTTTGGTCTAATTTTAGCCAGTGATGATACTGTTGTATGTGTGTGTGCTGGCTACAAGTATGGGGAACATGTACCGAGAATTATACTCCTTGCTCAACGCAACACAACTCTCTCAACACAGTTAAGGAATTCAATCCTTCCCAGAATATGCACAAGCTGTTTTAAAGAAAAGTAAAAATCCAAAATGAGGAGGACGAAATGCGTTTATTAAATACATGAAGTCAATAAACAGTAAACATTAATAACATTATTTTTCTCTTTCCGCGAGTACAATAGATATCTCTCTTTTCTAATTAGTCATTTCTTATTCATTAAAAATAAAGACGAGATGCCAGTGATTATTTTTTTACTTCTAATACATATCTGCGAGGAGAAATATTATTCTTTGATTCACTTCAACTTTGCTCCACAAGCTGTAACTGATGATTTATTTACAAACTAGAGGTGTGAATGACCCGTTATCAGTACACTTTAACCTCACAAAATTGTGATAATTAATGGAACTGTGCTTCCCTACTCTACAATATAACAAACCGCTAACTTAGGATCATTCTAATGATATCTCTTAACAAGATGTCTAATAGCAGTTTTTCACAAATTA
This sequence comes from Mytilisepta virgata, assembly GCA_028015205.1. Lineage (NCBI taxonomy): Eukaryota > Metazoa > Mollusca > Bivalvia > Mytilida > Mytilidae > Mytilisepta > Mytilisepta virgata. Next base: position 26,020,870 of record CM051512.1, read on the forward strand.
GAGCAACGAAATCCAGCATGTATAATTAATATAAGAACTACTATGCTTCCCCACTCTACAAAATGCAACAAGTTGACAATCAGACCACTTTAATAGCATTTCTTAATAAGAAAAGCCACAACAAATGACCAATCATCTCTTTTTGCAAATTAGAGCAACAAAATACAGCATTCCTCTACCAAAATAAAGTTTTTCTCAAGACAACCTGAACAAGAACACCTATACCAAAATCAACAAAGACAATGCTATTATTTCCATGATGTGAATCAAGAATATTTTAATTTTGAATTATAAAATTGCCTACATAACACCCAATCATTTTAATTAATAATTAATGGTTAATTATGCCAAAGCATATAAATTTCAGACAAAATTGACCAAAAATATAAATAATGTATAATTATGGCGTCATAGCTTCAAGATATTTAATAGTAGGTGCCAAAATAGTATATTTTAGTCTTAATAGAATTATCACAAGTATTTCTATTTGAAATTTGTAATCGCTTGACCAATTTAGGGCCATTCTAACACTTCGTGAACCTCTCTTTTCCTATAATATGTAGTAAATTCATCCGCAACAACAATTTTTCGGTACGTCATTGATATTAAAGATTGTTTGATTAATATACTAATATTTCTAACGACAAAACATTTTCATATTATTAATTTGGATTTAAAAAAAAAAATCTGAGTATTCATTGAAAACATGAATTTAAAAGAAGCGATAAGGAATTTTATTTTGCACTATATAATGTCCGCGGGTCTATAATTTTTATAGGTCGGTTATCATTCCAAAACTAATTTAAATATATGCATATATGCAAATAAGCGGGAAATTTAGGCGATGGCAATACACCCGAGGCCCTGGCGGTCCTCTGATGTAATTATAAGAATAAGAAATTGCATTGGTTAACAAATAACTCAGATTTATAAATGACAAATCAAATCAAAATTTTAAGATAGCAAATATATATTTCGTAAGAAAATTATCTCCCTAACAAAAAAACGGATAAAAAATATTTCTAAAAATTCTTAACGATTAAGTGAACACTTAATATAGCCTTTCTACTTAAAAAATGAAACTTTATTAATAAGTACATGAACACATTTTTCTTATTGTTTCCAGGGTAAATATTCATAATTATTCTAAAAAACTTAAATCATCCTTACTAAAATGGTGAAAAATGGTTAAAAAATATTGCCAAGTTCTTTGTATCTGTGATCAAAGTTTGAAGTTGCTAAAAAGACTCACTAGACTGAAATTTCCTTAGGCTCCTCTATCATGTCTATACTGTTACCGTATTAAAGTCAGATGTTGTTCTGGAGTTATGTCGCCTTGTCCGTAAAAAAATCAAATGTGCACGAAAAATCACAAAATTAACAATTTTTGGGTAAATTAAAAATCGTGTAGACTTCGATGTGCTCAATATATCTTGTTAAAATTTGAAACATACTTTGTTAAGATAAGTATCTTTTAATGGTCAACTGCTAATCAATGCTAAACATATAGCTTCAACTCCTATTTTATGTTTTAATTTAATGAAGTTTACCCTTCACTAAATGACAAACGTCAAGTAAAAAGCCTACTTAATAGACCAATTCCTCTCATTTCATTGGAGGAAAAACAATAGGTAATATTCTACCAAGGAGTTAGAAATTTACAACCTTTTCTGATATAAGACAAGATTTTATTACTTGTTTCTGTAATTTAAAATTAATTAAAAATTAATTCCAATTACTTAAATTCAATGTTTGAAACTAATTAAATTACTATTAAATGTTAATAAAACATCTTGCATTAACCATTAATTTCAATTACATGAAACAACTGTTATGCATTACAATTAATATTTCATTTCTAAATTCCATGTCTTTAAAGAGTACAAATATACCTATGGAGCAAATCAAAAAACGCAACCCATTAGACAGACAAACCCGGGAAGACAAATGAACAACTACAAGCACAACAAACTAAAAACCAATGAACAACACTTAAACCACTGCTGTGACGTCAGCCTATTCATTTACCGTGGATTCTTTTTCTAGAATCAACGCTTCTTTAATCCGTCACTGAAATGATGTCACCAAATTATATTCAATTGTTCCTTTTGTGTACTTAATGTCATTAAGTTTGAATTGGCTAATTTACTGATTTCTGTTCACAGCTGGTATTAGTTTAAAAACTTACCTTTGATTTTTGCAAATTTTTATTTGCCGTGACTGGGGTTCGAACTCCCTCCTTCAAGTAAATTATGTGTCATAGTTCAAGAACACATCCACGAAACCTCTCGGCTACCAATCGGATGATATCTACATGTCGTTTTTACATATATCAATATGATACGGTACAATATATACATAAAGTTTTCGCCTTTATATATTTAAAAACGACGTTTGTATAGAATAAGATGGTAGCCGCAAGGTTAGGATGATTTGAGAGTAACACTTGTAGACATAGTTCGAATCTCTGTTTCAGTGTTCCCTTTTTTCTAAATCTTTGTGCTATCATTGATATAACTTAGTAATAAGAAAAGATCTTTATTTTTTTTTATTTGATTATTATCGACAATTTCATATAATTCAACAAAAAATTAGAACATTGTTATTTTGATGTTTATGGCAATTTCATCTGTTTCACTGCATATTTTGACATATTTTTATAATATGAAAAGTGTAAATCGAGTGGATTTAAACTATTATTTCTTTCACTAACATTATGTTTTACTGGAAAATTATTTGGACTATGCTTTATTTTGTCAATAATGGACAATTTCTGAATCATATGCCTTATACTGTAAGTCCATACGGTTTTGTATTAATTTTCATTTACCATTAAAATCTTCAACGTGACTATATATATATCTAATTGAATAGTACTATAGAGAATTAAGTTAATTGAAACTCACACATAATAGGGTCTAATTAAGAAAGGAAAGGTAATTGGGAAAAGTCGTCACAACAATAGTTTAAGTAAGAGATACAATGGATAAGCGTTGGTTCATGAAAAACAAACCATTCGCCCTCCGGGCTCATGGTTTCTTTTTCAAGAACCAACGCTTATCCATTGTATCTCTACTACGTAATCCTATAAAAACCAAGTAGTTCCTGCTCCGTATACAGCACCCGTCGTGATGTTCAACAAAGTAAATCCGGTGGTAGTCACAAATCGGTGGAGGTACATGAAATGTAACGACAGTGAGAACAGGTCCAACATCATCTTAGATATCGGAACACTGTAACGGTCAATCGATTCGTAATGAAGACCTTAAAATTCCCTGATAAAACCCTGGTTAACAAAACTCATAAGTAATTAATTTTTATTACCAGTTATTTAAAAAATCTGACATTACACATTACTTTCAATTGCATTAAAAACTGTTCATTACCATTTCATTTCTTATTACCTAAACCCTTTACGTATCTAAAGGTCATGTCATAGTCGAAGCAATGGATATTGAGGGGGGATGATACCCTCCGAGAACGATAGAATATTTCTAGCGCTCCCTTAACAGGTTCAGTTTACAATTAAAAACGTCCTTAAATGCAATATCAGAGACAACTGTGAACTAAACTATACATAAACGTATAACTCTAGTGAAAAAAATTTAATTAGTCATTTGTAAAATTTATCTTTGTAACAAACTTCCAAATCAAGTGTCGGTATATTGCATTATTGACTAACAATAGAATATCAGCCTAAATATGATAAAACCTGTCAATATAATACAAAATTTCAAAGTACGCCAATAGGACACATACCGCCCAATATGCCGTATTGACTAGTCAATATGACATATTGGACTGATTAGGCATTAAAGGATCATATTGGACTAGTCAATACGACATATTGGACTGGTTAGTCAATAAAGGTATAATTGCGCAAGGTTTTCCATATTGGCTTAGTTATTGGTCCTTGGCTAGCCATATTGGACTTCGGCTTTGCATTAGTCCAATATGACTTGCCTCGGACCAATAACTAAGCCAATATGGAAAACCTTACGCAATAATACTATAATATTACATTGGCTTTGGAGAAGATGATTATAGCAATATATTCGAGTAATGAAGGCTTTTTTAGTCTTTTTAGATCATGATACCAGTATAAGGAACGTTAGAATATCAACATTTCAAATTGTAATGAAATAAAATGTAAATACTAACCTGCTTACAACTCAACGTTAGGGCAACCAAGTACGTAAAGATGCACATGTTCAAGAATACATAGAAAGATACAACCAGTTAGATTTGAATTAATATTGTCCTCTGCTGAAATATTTTTGAAATTGTACTTACATTAATCCTGTTTTTGCGTTTGTGGGTGATTGTGTTGTATCATCTGAAATAAATATTGAGCAGAGTAATATGTCTAATTTAGGTATTTTGATTCTAGTTTTCTTGCATCTAATTCGTCTAATAACAAATGATAACAAATGATAGTGGATGTAAATATATAACATCTATAACATACAATAAGATAATTATTACAAATTACTAAATGTTTACCAGAAATTTCTAAGGCCCTTCCTTTTGATGCAGAGGTAACCCTTAGATGAGTTTGAATTCCTGTTTGTTTTAATTGTTTTGGGTTTTGATGGTTGTGCTTATTACTTCATCATTATATCTTTAACCAGATTTCTAACATTTTGATCTCGAGCCCTGCTGATGAGTTGTCAGTCAGTCAACAGTGTATCAAATTTATTAGGTATTTTGTGATACATTTTATTAGCAATAACCAGAAAGTGTATACTAGGTTTTACCGGGACTTGTTGCTGTCAAAAATCTATCCATCGTTGATGAATTGCTCGATGTTCCCTTTCAACGTTCCAATATGGATTAAGTTGGGGAACTATTTTTATCTCGGGAACTATATCGATATTTGGTGTTATACTTTTTTAAATGCTTATAATGTATAGTCGCACATTGTCATTTTATCATTATATGTTTGCATGCTGTTTACGTTGTTCTCGAGTCTTGTTTGCATACGCTTTCTTGTTCAAGGTATATTGAAATGTATTGAGATGTTTTAGGAATTATCAATTTTCAAAACATTTCGTTGAAGTTAATTTAGTTTTAAAAACAGTGAGGCTAAAGACTGAATATTATGGAGAACAAATGGTCCGAAAAGGGAGGAAATTGGTTACTGTACTAAATATATGGGTACACGTATTAATCAATAATCTAAAAATAAGAATATTGCTTTCCTTTTTTTCTGATTTTTATATAAATTTTTTCTGTCTTTTTATATATAAATTGCTGTTTTAAAGTAGTACTTTTAAAAACGTCTTGCTCCAATAGTAGCTTTGGTGTTCCCTCTTTGAAGCCGTATGTGCATCCGTACTTTATGTTAAGATCTTTCGTTGTTAAGTTTCTGATTGTTAACGTAAACCCTTCTCGTCTAACTGTTGTGGCATACTTTGAAGTAGACTTGGCAAATACACCTCGAACATCAATATATATTGCCCTTCTCTCTGGTTCATATGCGTCCCAACCTGGGGCATCGTCACAACACCCTTCAACTGCACAAAATAATGTCACACTTCCTCCGTAGCCTGTCGCTTTTTCTTCTACCACCCAATCGGGTAAGTCTGGAAAAAAAATTCGATCTTTAAAATCTATGAATAATACATATACGTACTACATTCATTTGATAAAAATAAAAAAAATAAACTAAATAACATTTGATCAATCGATTTATTCTTGTATAAACCTTTATAACCGTTAAATATGTCAACTACACTGTATTTTATTTTTGGTAATTGATACGGGCTTGATAACGATTGAACGTTTCGGTCCGTCTGCTTTATGTAATTGTGATTTACCTTACATTGAAATTCAACAAGTACAGTATTTGTGTGCGTGTCTATAATGTTTAAAAGAATTTATCAATAGATGTACTGTTGAATTTATAAAATAAGACTAATATACATTTCTTAAATGCACATACATACCTTGATTTGTAGAACACAGTATCAAAAAAAATAACAATGATAGTAATTCTCTTAGAATGTCCATGTTAAGATGTCATTCTATTCTATCGCCTTAGGTCACTGAAATATTTGAACCTAGAAAATTAAAATTTTTTTAGCCAACATAAATCTCTTGGCAAATTTATCTCTTGGCAAATTTTTACTTTTAATTTACCCTAATATTTTCAGTGGTATTTTTTGCTTTTCAAAATATTTTAACTTTGACTTGATAATAAAATATTATTTCAAATTGTGAAAGAATGTCAAATTAAGCTTATACGATTTTATTACTTTTTACAGTGGTGAATCATTCAAATTGTATAAAGAAACAAACTACTTCAAGTCACATTTCCGAAAAAGTTTACATGATGCATATAACTCTTACATAAGCAAGCAACTCTCAAAAATAGATTTACATGGTGATGCATATAACGAACCTTTGTGGACACTGTTCAATAAACAAAGACGTTGACAAATACAAAAACAACAGGAAATTGAATTCCAAGGCAATGTCTACAGAATTCCCCAAGAAGTTGCAGATATATGGGTGACACATTTTGAAACAATATACACCGAACCAGATAACAATCAATACAACGCAACATTCAAGTCATATATAGAAAGTAAATTACACACAATAATTGATGAAAACTATAGCTCGGCCCGATTCATTGAAAATGAGTTCACAGTTGAGCAAGTTAAGAAAGTATGTGCTAATCTGAAAAACGGAAAAGCTGGTGATTCTGATAGACTTACATACGAATTGGTGTTTCGGTATGCTGCCCCACACAAGCAGATGACATTTGTTTAGTAACGCCATCACATTAAGTTCTACAGAAAATGATTGATAAGTGTTCTGAATATAGTAAGGACTCGCGTTTCAATTTCTCACCGGTGAAGAGTAACATTCTTAAGTTTAGCTCGAAACGAACGTGTAGTTACTGAAACACATCTTGATGAATCTGTTTCAAATAGCGATGTTGAACTTGATTCATTTTCCCAAAACTTCGAACGGAAAGATAGAAATAATTTTGGTGGTGGACTTCTTATTTATGCTAAAGAAGACATAAGCGTTATACGTAAAAAAGAACTTGAAAATGATATCGACGAAACAATTTGGGTTGAAGTTCTTGCTAAAGGTAAATCGTTCTTAATGTGCAATGCCTATCGACCAGAGTGGTCAGGTGTAGAGTTTTGGACTCGTTTATATCATTCGTTGAACTCTGCGTTGACCTAAACGAAAATATCGTGCTAACGGGCGATATGAACTCTAATCTTTTTATACATTGAAACAATAAACTGCTAGAATGATTTAGCCTTTCTACTTAAAAAATGAATCTTTATTAATAAGTACATGAACACATTTTTCTTATTGTTTCCAGGGTAAATATTCATAATTATTCTAAAAAAACTTAAATCATCCTTACTAAAATGGTGAAAAATGGTTACAAAATATTGCCAAGTTCTTTATATCTGTGATCAAAGTTTGAAGTTGCTAAAAAGACTCACTAGACTGAAATTTCCTTAGGCTCCTCTATCATGTCTATACTGTTACCGTATTAAAGTCAGATGTTGTTCTGGAGTTATGTCGCCTTGTCCGTAAAAAAATCAAATGTGCAGGAAAAATCACAAAATTAACAATTTTTGGGTAAATTAAAAATCGTGTAGACTTCGATGTGCTCAATATATCATGTTAAAATTTGAAACATACTTTGTTAAGATAAGTATCTTTTAATGGTCAACTGCTAATCAATTTAGTTTACCCTTCACTAAATGACAAACGTCAAGTAAAAAGCCTATAGAATGTATGGTAAACTTTAATCTTAAGAATGTAATTGAGAAAGCTAAAACAGTTACAGAATTTAGTAGTACTCTCTTAGATCCTGTAATCAGAAGTGATACTATGCAATACTTGTATTCTGATGTTTTCTCTATACCAAGAAATATTAGTGATCATGATGCAGCAATCGTCTTTATAGATTATCAAAAGGTGACATCGCATTCTTTTAAAAGAGAAGTTTGGCATTATGATCGAATTGATAAAACGATCTATCGCTAGACGAAATTAATTGGGAAGCAAAACTTTCTTATCGGTATGATGTAGACGAGATGTGTGAAATTTTTCTTAATCTATTTTTACAGTGTTCCAATATCTAAGATGTTGTTGGACCTGTTCCCACTGTCGTAACCTTTCATGTGCCTCCACCTATTTGCGACTTCCCCCTGATTGACTTTGTTGAACTTCACTTCGGGTGCCTTATACGGAGCAGGAACTGCTTACCCTTCCGAAGCACCTGAGTTCACTCCTGGTTTTTATAGGAGTTCGTGTTGTTCATTGTTTTTTAGTTTTATGTGTTTATTTGTTGTGCTTGTGGTTGTTCATTTGTCTTCCGGGTTTGTCTGTCCAATGGATTACGTTTTTTTACTTCTCCTTAGGTATATTTGTCCTTTTTTTTAATTGCTAAAGAATGTATTCCAACAAAACTAGTTACTATTCGAAATAATGATAAGTCGTTGTTTAACAATGAACTGAGAAAAGAAATGAATGAGAATACGGGATAGAATCAGAAAAAAGATGTTGCTAAATAACCGTGAATCTGATAAAATTAGATATAAAAGACAAAGAAATAAGGTAAATAATATGAAAAAAATGCAAAAGAAAATTTTGAAAACAATTTAGATAACTATTTACTTGAAAACGCTGGTAACTCCCGATCTTATTGGAAACTTATGAAACTGTTAGTAAGATCAAGTAAGAAACAACTCCATCTCACCGTTGCGAAATATATTGGACGACAATAATCCCGATAAGTTTATAGACGGAAATGTCGAACAATGCGAACTACTGAACAAAAATTTCTGCATGATCTCCAAACTTGACAAAGCTGAAGTCGATCTTCCGGAATTTGAAAACCAAACAGAAAATTTTATCAGTCATGTCAATAACGTTATCATTAACTTAAATGAAATAGTAGATATTATTGAAATTCTTAATCCTAATAAAGCAAGTGGACCAGATAAAATAAGTCATAAAATTTTGAAAATTTCTTCAGAAAAAATAGCAATCCCACTTCAAATTATTTTTAATAAATCTATTACTCAATGTAAATATCCATAAAATTGGAAAACTGCAAATGTCATGGCAATTTTTAAAAAGGGCGATTCATCATTACCATCGAATTATCGTCCGATCTCATTGATTAGCTGTATTGGTAAACAAATTGAAAGGGTGGTGTATAAGCATGATTGTGTATAATCACCTTGTCGGTAACAAATTATTATACGAATATCAATCTAGATTTTTACCAAAAAGACCGACAGTTCATCAACTGCTCGAACTTTATAACTCGATTTCAAATTCATTGGAAAACAAAGAATATAGCTGTTTCGTATTCTGCGATTTTTCAAAAACCTTTGATAGAGTTTGGCACAGGGGATTAATTGATAAGCTAAAGGCATATGGAGTTAGGGGAATCTGTAAAATTGGTTTGAAAATTATTTAGAGGGCAGAAAACAAAGAGTTGTGTGTCGAGATTTTGAATCTTCATTAGATAATGTAATGGCTGGGGTACCGCAAGTGCTTGGTCCTCTTTTATTCCTAATTTATATAAATGACATTGGGGAAAATCTGTTATCATTAGCTAGATTATTTGCTGATGACACACCCCTTGGACACTCAAGTGAAGATTTATCTGAAATAAAAAGAACTATTACTCATGATTTGCGTGAACTTGATAGATGGTCATCATGTTGGTTTATGTCATTTAATCCTGACAAAACCGAGATCATGATCATCTCAAGTTCAGGTAATCCTGAAAATATAGATTTTTCATTTAACGGGGAACATATTCCAATTTTCCGCAGTCACAAACATTTTGGCGTTACCTTAAGTTGCGATGGAAAATGGAATGAACATATTGAAAACTTATTTAAAAGTGTATTGAAGCATTTATCAATTTAGTGCAAATTATAGTACAGGCTAAATCGTCAAAATTTAGAAAAAAATATATCTGGTTTATATTCGCCCGATATTAGAATATGCATGTGAAGTTTGGGATAATTGTGGTGTTAATAATATAAACAAAATCGAAAAATTACAATTAGAAGCTACAAGAAATCTCACAGGACTACCATCTTTTTGTAAATATGAACTTCTATGAATCACTTTATGACAGAAGAAAAAGGAGAAAATTACAACTGTTTTATAATATAAAAAATGGGAATGCTCCGGAATATTTAACAAGTTTAATTCCTCCAACTATCTATTACAACCAATTTTTTTTACGAGCAACAATAAGAGATTGGAATAATTTGAAGAATTCTGTTCGTTAAGTCAACACGTTGTCTAAATTTAAAAGTGTCATTCGTGGAGAATCTCGGAAACCCGTGATACCAAAATATTATTTATATGGGCCATATATTATATTATTCTTACATAAATTCGATGTTCTGCTTCTTTTCTGAACAATGATTTGTTCCTTGTTAATATAATAACCGAAAATGTTTATACGGTTGTGAACTGTGGTTTCTAACAGAGACTAAAATATTAATGTTGGAACGTGCTCAGAGATAAACTTTGAAGTCTTTACAAGGATTTACACGGCTTACGCGCTCCGATATGTGCAGTAGACTTCTTGGCTGGTGGACAATCGAAGCGAATATTGACTACAAAACACTTTTATTGCTTGGACGACTGTGCCGATTAGATGAACTGTTACTTAAAAACGTATTCCTGACCAGGTTGTTCATGTTTAATATTGGTGATAATCAGAGACAAAAAAGATTCATCCCTGCTATATATACACTCCTAAATAAGTATGGACTTCAAGGAATTTTGTGCAACTTTACTGACAGTCAAGTTTTACCATCAAAAGCGCGATGGAAATTACTTGTGAAGTCTGCAATTCAGGATGTGAGGAAAGACAATGGCTTTCACGAATAGAACATGATCCTGACTTCCGAAAATTCTTGCATGTTCATAAGACATTAAATGTTCATCCACTGTGGAAACTTGCTTTGCGCTTTCCAGAGCACAAGGAATCCATTCAATTTTGTAAGAAACTAACATTGACTCTTCGTGATTTAAATAGTTTCGAACTCTGTCATAAATGTGGATCGTTTTATTCTGACCCAGCGTGCCACATCGCATTGAACTGTATAAGTACGTCTGAACTACGAGACGAACTATGTTGCAAAATTATTAACATAAGTGACATAATGTTTAACGTATAAGTTACATAATGTTTAACGTATATATACACTCTTTATCAGACATGGAACTATTCTATATCTTGATTGGTGCTCCAATAGAGTATGACATTGACACTGAAGATGAGGGCTACTTCCGTATTGCTTCTGTTAACTTCATAATGAATACAGCCAACATGTACTATCGGTAAAGAACAATACCTTAAACTGACTCTAACGTTCTAATTGCTACAATGCCTTGTATTATATTTCAAAATGTTTGATTTGTAAATATTTATCATCTACTCTTCTTAGGGACGAGATCAAAAGTTTTCAATGTTGGATAAAAAAAACTTAATTCAAATAGTTGGAAGGGGGGGGGAGGGGGGTCAGCGAAAAACTATTTGAATTAGGTTTTTTATCCAACATTGAACTTTTGATCTCGTCCCTTAGTTGAAGGAACAAAAAAGATAATAACAATAATATGCGAATCAATCGAAAGCTTTTTTGTACTTCCTTTTCGTATGGCTATGCAATATTTCTAAAACTTTCTAAAACGTAAAATAAGAAAAAAGAAATCTATGCGTCTTTTCTGATCAACAAACGAAAGTCGAAAAACGAAATCGTTTATATTTATAAAAAAAAAACAATTAAGTTAAAATGAAAATTACGAACCTGGAAATGAAATTATCGTATTCGGTAGGCAGGTTTTATCTGACTTTTCTATGTATCTATCCTGTTGATTATAAGAAATAGTCTAACACACTTTTACATAATGCGTCCGAGCTATAATTAGACGGCTATTGAATATTTACCTGGGTTTACTGACATTGTGAAAATTTCTATATTGCATACAATTATCAACATAGACATTTAAAACTATTAAAATACAAAGCAGTCTACATGTATTTTATGGGTTTAATATGAAAGCCTATTAGTGACATACATGTATTGAATATACTTTTCAAACACAAAAGGCTCACATTTAAAATTAAGAAATCTCGCGTTTCAAAAATCAAAATTCTGACTTGAAATTTTGATTTTTAATTTTTTTTTTTACATTTTTTACCTTTAAAATCTCTCTTTTTCGAAATTTATACACACTAAATTTCAATTTCTAAAATCTCAAAATATCGACTTCAATACTTTTAAAGTCAAAATTTTAGGATATTGAAGTTTTGCCATTTAAAAACTCGAAATTCCAACATCATTCATTTTTTTTCTAAAAGAGTATTTATAAAACATGGAACGGTACAAATGTATATAGAATGGAACGGATTCTATCTATTTTCGTTTCTATGTATATACATTTGTTAAAGTACGGAATGTATTGAATGAAGTAATAATTGAGACTGCATTTATTGTGTGTGTGGCTGCTTTTTCTTTAATTGCCGATCCATAATTCTGGACTAGGCACCTGTGACGGATCTCGGGAGCTCAACCCACAGAATTGCCTAGCGCTTCCACGGGTGACCGATAGGGGAGACCCTGTCGTTTGGGGAATTATCAGGTCATAATACGGAAAGCCTGACCGCGGATCATAGTGGGTAACGTATTTGGAGAATGCCACCCTACATGCACGCTAAAGACTCCTTCTGTAGTTTTCGACAAAGAGTAGGCCAATGGCCGCTACATAAGGCTAAATTATCCGACCATACCCAACCATACTCCTTTTACAGTGGCAGTCAAAATTGGTTATCCTTTGTGTCCTGTCCCACTTTTATTTGAATTATTTAAAATATTGAACTGGTTCTCGTCCTGAAGAAGCATGAAATATTTGCCACTGGACGTTCAGCAACGATCAATAATTCAATCAATTATAATTCCGGAATGGCTCTTTGCTTTCCGGAGACATTATCACTTTACACTTTAAATACAATTGAATTATATAAGAGAAAACATCACAAGTTCAATGTAGGATAAAAATTGAATTCATAAAACGAATTTTATTTTCTTTTACTTTTGCCTATAAAAATTTCAGAAAAGAAGACAAATATGAGGTATATACCGATGAACGGAGGACGACAAAGCAATTGAATAAATCCATATTTATAATTTTACAGTTCTTCTGTTTATTTTAAATTCAATATTCATTATTTTTTCCAAATTTCCCATTCCGTTCCATTCTATATACCGTTTCGAGTTTTATAAACATACTTTTATTATGGCAATGTCACGTGTTAAAAAAGTTAAAATTTCAACTTATAAAAAGTCGAGATTTAGAGTTTTCTAAGTCAAAATTTTAAGATTCTCAAAGTAAAATTTTTTAGTTAATAAGTAGTGGAGTCGAAATGTAGAGTGTATAAATGTCGAAAATTTCAAAGGTCAAAATTCTGATATTTTAAAAGTAAGAATTTTAAGTTTTTAAAAATCAAAATTTCAAGTTTTTAATTTTGATTTTTTAGTTCGTCTCAACGAAATTGAGGGGGACTAATGGAGTACCTCCGGCGTCCGCGTCCGCGTCCACAGCCAGTTCTCAGTTACTAGTTGACTTAGAGTCATATATTTTTGTGTGCAGGTGCATGTTGAAGAGACTGACCATGATGAAGGTCACATGACCCATATTACACGGTTGACTGGCTTTTAAGTTTTATGTCAAAAATCAGTTTTAATATTCAAAGTGACCTACAATCATATTACTTGGTGTAAGGGTGCATCTCGGAGAGTAACACAGCATCCCACCAAAATTAGGTCACTCTGACCTACTTATTGCGCTTTATTGACTTAGGTTAAGTTTTACGTCCAGTTCAGTTTTCCGATAGCAAGGGGCCTACAAACATATTACTTGGTGTCAGGGTGCATCTCCGAGAGTAACACAGCCTCCCACCAAAATTAGGTCACTCTGACCTACTTATCCTGCTTCACTGACTTCGGTTAAGTTTTACGTCCGAGTTCAGTCCTCTGATACCAAAGGACCTACAATCATACTACTTGGTGTCAGGGTGGATCTCAGAAGTAGCACGGCGTCCGACTAAATTTAGGTCACTCTGACCTACTTATTGCACTTTATTGACTTAGGTTAAGTTTAGCGTCCGAGTTCAGTTCTCGGATACCAAGCGGCCTACAATCATTTACTTGCAGTAAGGGTTCATCTCGCGGAGCTACACAGCCACACACCAAAATTAGTGGGGAACGAGGCGAACTTCATAATCGTAGATTTCTGATTTAATGTAGAAATTTCGCAATTTCAAATATCAAAATTTTGATATTTGAGTTTGAAAAATATTAGTAGTGTGAAAAGGCCGATTCTGCGGCACTCCTCCATTTCAAGGGAAAAACCTGCATAGGACCCCCACCCCCGAGGCTAAGATGCAATCCGATAGCGTCCCTTCTTAGCGTATAATAAATCATGACTTTTGTGCACAATGGTTTCGTCGACACAGATGACTTCATTAGCGAAGACACCTTTCAGGAAAAGGTGCAGGACCAGAATCAGGAAGCCATCAAATGGAAGGACTTACCCAACGGGGTGATATATAAGATCTTGGAGGTAGTGGAAGTCGAAGGTAAGTTTGGCAAAAGCAGAATCCTCACCCTGAAGGACCGTCAAGGAGAGACCAGTAGAGTATGGGCTTGCCCCACGCTCAATAAGGAGAAAGATCCCTTGCAAAGAGCCTTCGTGCGAAGCACTGGGTTCAAGCTCAGCAAAAAGTCCAAGCAGGAGTATCTCTCATACAATCTGGTGAGGAAGTAAAAAAATAACCGAGGGCTAGGGGTAAGGACGCAAAATTTCCCAATCCAAAGCGGATTGGGAAATTTTTTTTTGGGGTCACTTAGCACTTTGATCTAGAGGGTTCGGGAATGAGCGGGGAGCGAGTCGTAGCCGAGCGAGGCGCGATTGGAAGAACCCTCCCTACGGCGCATGCACATTCAATTCTTCGCTAATTGGGGTAGAAGGTTGACGAAGCTGATCCTTCTCATCGTAGTAGTTCTTAAGACAGACTGCAGGAGCACCGTCTTGACCTGCCAGCTGGGACTTGTAGGTTTTGGCTAATCGCACGGTGTCTCGATGCTTCTTTTTCTTCTTGGCGACTCGGCGCGAGATCAAGTACAGGACCATTATCCCCGTGGCACATACACAGGCGTGGGAACCTAGGGGAATGGATGCCACGGCACCCACACCGGTCAGAGCAGACCCCATGGTACCACTGGTCAGCAATAGACTGCCTATGCAGCACCGACCCAGGGCAATGGAGATGACCTTATTCAATCGGTTGTAGATCTTCAACGCATGCTCATATCTCTAGATTTCTGCGGTGAGCTCCTCTTCCATGCATGCGATATGACTGGCATCTACTTGATCCATTTATTTATAGGAGCATGCCGAGCAGGGGAATGCTCTTGAAGGGGCTATTGGGACCAAGGATCAGTCCACTACCGTCGTAGACCTGACACCGTTATGGACGAGCGATACCAAATCGACGTCGGCATATGCGGTACCATCATTCTTCTGAAGTCCGCTCTTCAAGTACAACCCATCGCCGTAGGTATTGGGCAAAGAACCTGGGCTGAGATAAAGACCACGACCCTGACGTTTCACGCAGAACACTTTACCACCCTTCTGGAGGTACAATCCGGATCCCACGGCCTTTTGGATAGCTGCACTACCCAAACCGCTCAATGCACCCACGTCCAAAGCAGGTAGTACGGTTTTGGCTAGCACGGGTAGCGCAGCAGACGCGAGACCTGCAAGCATGGGGAGGAAACCACCTTTCTGCACGTTATGCCTCACATGCTGACTCATCTCCAAGACCATACCACCCTTACCGCTCTGCAACAGCTTGGTGATGTGCTGGATCTGGCGGTGAGTGAGGAGCATCTTATGCTCACCGGACAGGTTGGCATGCAGCAATTGGACGCTCACGGGGCAACCCTTCTTTGCCGCACGCTGGATTTTCTCTGCCTGACCCTTCGTCAAGTTGAGATCGTACTCTTGATAATCCATTTATTTATACCTCACGCAGGTGGAAGCGGATGGTGAGATGCTCTCCTCGCAGATCGATGGGGCGACCGTCTTGATCGGTCAGATACGTCTGCATGCGGTCGATGGTCCTCAGGGTCATGGGTAAGTAGACTAGATTCTTGGGGGTCTGGATGATCTTCATACCCGGATCGACCGCGGGAAAGAAGCTATAGATGGTGGACTGCTGGGTGCCGTTGACGTAACTTCCGTGGATGATATCACTATTCACTAGGATGCTATTGATGCTGATGATATTGACGATATACTCACCCTCCGCGTAACTGTTAGTGCTACGGTCGTAGGTATACGTCCGACGCTCGAATCCAAGCACCGTACTGATACTATTAGGCACGTCGAAATCCACTTGATAATTTCTGGCGAGGGTGAGAGTTGCTCTCAGAGTCGCGCGGTTGGCATCGGGAAGGACTTTAGCCTTGTGCTTAAGAAGGCGCAGTTGCCGCTGAATCTCATCGTTGATATCGTCGATGCCGTAGGAGCCGGTGCTCATATCGACGGGAAACCAGCTAGCCCCATCATCGGGAGAGTAGCGGAAGGAATTATTACCTGCATGAATATTGGGGATGAAGTAGTAGGTCTCCAGATTCACGAGGACCATCTCGTAAGATTTCTCCTCACGCAGTTGGAGGGGTGGGTTGAAGCGAGTCAAGATCTGGCTATCGTTCCCAGAAACGATGAAGGAGAACCCATGCTTGGGCTCGGTATTGGTGGCGACTTTCCGCAAAAGTGAAGCGTCCATTTATCTAACCCTCCTTAGAAGACAACGCTCATCTTCTGGCCATCAGATTCGAATTAGAGGATTCGATCGGAGATGACCAGGGCGAAGGCTTGGGTATTGGCAGGGACGTTGCGCTCGAAGTCTGGATATCCACCGTCGACTCTTTCAACCGCTCGGACTGATGGTTCACGTCGATAACGAATAGGGGATAGAGATCGATGAAGTCGGAGGGATTGATGCCGCCATTGCTCAGCAGACTTTCCATGCTATAGAATTTCTTGCGGAATTCGGCAGCCTCCTTATAGACCTTGGCGACCCTGCATTGGGTGAAGTCGGCATTGAAGTCCACGGCTGGATAGCGCTCCGCATTGAGGGTCACGTGGATATTTCGCAATCGGCAGTGGTCGAAGACAGCGGCATTATGCACCTGGTCATTGTCCCTTTCGGTCTGAAAGGCGACGATGATCCATCGCGGTTTTTTTAGCGGCTAGACGCCAGTGAAATTGTGAGGTCTGGGGCACGGCGATGGAGTCGCACTGCCTCATGCGAAATCCGCAATCGATCTTGGTCTTGCTCTGGATGGTCTTATAGCTTCTTTTCGTCGGAGTGGATGACGTGGGGGACAAACCAGGAGACCTTGCTCAAGTGCACTCTGGCCACGTCGTTGACGGCGACGGCTCGGAAGATGGCATTTGCATCCGAATCGCGCACCATGGAGAGCTCGTGCTTGAATCCGTAGACGATCTTATCGTAGTCCTCGGCAAAGCCAAAGACGTGCTTGACCGGGATGGAGAAGGAAAAGGATCCCTTATTGGCTGGCTTGGTGATGATATACCCGTTGGCGTGCTGCGAATCCAACGTTATATGCCTCGGCATCGGTCGTGGAGTCTTTGAACCATAGCTGGTTGAGGCCTTGCGATTTGGAGAAGTCGTCGGGGTACGTCAGCATTCCTATCATGGTGGTGGCGATGCCGGGGTCGTTGAGGTGCTCGATCTGCTGGCCGGAGAGTCGGTAGCTGATGCTACGAAAGAGATACATGACACCGTTATGGACGAGCGATACCAAATCGACGTCGACATATGCGGTACCATCATTCTTCTGAAGTCGGCCTTCAATCAAGAGATAGCTTTCGGCAGGGTGGAGGAAGAGATCCTGGGTCTCGATATTGATGCGTATCTCTGCGCCGGCATTATTCAGCTGCGCCCCGGCTTGAGGTTCGTATTCGTGAACCTGATACTCTTGGAGACTTTCATCGAAAGTCAGTCCTTCGGTGATAGTGAGCATATCGGCCATATATTTATCTATAACGCTGGACGAAGTCGTGGATGGTGGCGATGCCACCGCCTGAGATAAGATTATTGAGACGGGCCTGCTGCTACGAAGTCCTCTTGGACTTGGTGGGTGGTGCTGGAGGAGTCTTCTTGCGGGTCACTCGACGGACGACGTGGTCCACCGTCTTGCTCGCACGTTTCTCCACGCCTTTCAGGGCTGCATTGGAGGCGGCGCTCACGGCCTCGCTACCCAACGTCTTGGCGGTGGAGGAGGTAAGCACCCGTCCGGCAAGATTGGCGATGGTATCGAAAAGGCCTCGTCCGGCCAATACCGTTATTCACTACTAAAGGCATCGTAAGTTTATTTAGAGGAGCTTTCGATGCAGCTTCTCGTACTCATCCCTGCTGGTATGACCGGACTTCCTCATGACGTCGAGCATGGCCACGATTTCGTTGCGCACCCCATTATTTCCAGTCTGGTAGGCAGCAGCGCGAAGATCGAGACGGTCCAGCAATTGGTCGAAGCATGTGGGGAGGAAGACGGTCGGTATCCCACTCCCATACTTATCTTGCTTATAGAGGTACGAGACGATCTCCTTCCATTTCCGGCTTTTACTAGCCTTGGGGGTCTGCGAGAGTGCAGAGTTGCCTTGGTACATGGCATTGGATGCTCGTAGGATATCTCCATAGGTATTCAGGTCCTCCACCTCGAAATCTCCGGGATGCTTCATGACCATGAGCTCCCATAGACCGGGGGTACACTTACAGCGCTCGCTATCGACGAAGATATCGTCTCCATCGAAGGTGCACTCCCAATCATGATGATACCGTCTTCCACTCGCAATCCAAAGGTATGGTCGGCCTGGGGAGTCATACTGAGCTGAAGATAGTGGGTTGCTCGCGGACCTAGGTTGCTTCTCAATGCTTGCTCGATGGGTAGTGGGTCGTCGTCGCCCTCAGCGGCAGGGGTAGGAGGGGGAAGTGCAGGCACCGGGGTGGGTAGAGCGAGTGGGATATCTTCGATCTTTTTGGTGATCTGGGAGGCCGTCTCCTTTTGCGTCTCGACCACGGGCTTGAATATCTTGGAGAGGTCGCGGCTGAGTCCGATCTTATCTAGGCGACGCTGCATATCGCTAGCCTGGATGCTGCGCTTAGTCTCCTGCAAGTCCCTAGCAAGCGCCTCACGCTGCTTGGGGTCGATAATCTTGATGAACGTCATTTTATTTATAGCATCGCCAACGCCCCTAAACGTTGGATCGAACGCCCCTAAGCGATGGATCGAACGCCCCTAAGCGATGGATCGAGCGCTCCTAAGCGATGGATCGAACGCCCCTAAGCGATGGATCGAACGCCCCTAAGCGTTGGATCGATCGCCCCTAAGCGTTAGGACCCATGAATTTGGGGGAGCAGAAAGGCTCGCCGGCCCTCTGCACGCCTTTGAGGACATCGTACTCCCCCACCATCCGGACTTTTACGCCCGACCAGAGGGTGGCAAATTTGGGTACGTATATGGTCTCCTCGTGGATTCGGTGCAAAGCCTTGCCGCGAGCAATCTTAGCACCACACCGGTAGCATGCCTCGGGGAAAAGCTTCGAGTGCCTCTTGCATTTATCACTGCCCGATATGGATGGATATGTGCACTGATGGCCGCGGACGGTCTTGATGCAGCACGGTGGTCCGGGCGACTGCCGAGGCTTGCGGTGGGAGTTGGAATTATAGGTCCTTCCTATGAAATCCTGATCATCGATGCGGTGAGCGTACCACTCAACACGGCATCTACTGCAGCTATACCCCGGGATCACGCCGTAGATAAGCACACGCTCCCACTCGTGCTTGCATTCAGGGGGTGGTCGTGGGGGCTCGGGAGCATTCTCTCGATCCAAGTCCCGTTGATTCTCCAGGAAAAATTCCTGCAAGTGATCCATTCTTTATCTTAGACTCGATAGAACTCATCTAGATTGCATCGATACTTTCCTGCCGTCTTGGGAGTCGTGAGATCGATGGTCATGAATCCGTGAGGCTTGGACCAGCAGTGGTTGCATAGGGCATCGAATTGAGCCGGGGTGAGATCGCTGCAATGGTCCCGGCGGATATGATCGCGATTCTTGACATCCTGCTCGAAGAGGCAGATGGCTCAAGACCTGCAATGAACTTTGACCTGAGGGATACGAAAGAAGTCCATTAAAAAAATTATAATTGCACCATGATATACGGACCTACTGTAACAAAACCAACCATGATAAGTGAATAACTAGTGTTGTTTTAAAGGCGTATTTACCTGAGACATTTGACATAGAAATATTGAAAGGATTAAATGAATAAAACCAAGAAAATTTTTATTCTACATGGAGAGCATGAAAGAGGTACATTTTACTTTGCGGAAGGAGACTTTTTTACCATGGCTCGTGATTTCTCAAATTACGGAAAAAGTAGACTGACTTCACACCCCGAGATTTTAACTGGATATGTGCCATTGTATGGCGATCGTTTTGAGCCATCTCCCATGTTTCAACGAAACGTACAGACTTAATGGCAGCCTATTATTTCATGACTTTTGTAACAGGAAAACAATTGCGCGGCCTGACCCAACTTGACGTCATGATCTCGAACGTGTGTAAAGGAATATTTTGTGATGCTGATCCATCCTGTAAACAACTGATGGAGAAACTAGGGTCAGTATAATTCCTTAAGTATGTATTTAACACAAAAAGTATAAAATATTTGCATACCATCCAAAACTTTAATGTAATGCTTTAAAAAAGAATGCAAAAGAGGTGAAAATGGGGTTTCTAAATTTGAACAGTGCATATGTAATGTAAATCTTGTGCAATAATTTTTTTTACATATATTATAAAGTAAAATGAAAAAGTTATTGTTCTTTTTATTAAAATCTTTAAAAAAAATTGTCATTCCTTAAATTCTAGAAACCCAAATACCCCCCCCCAACCGGAAGTTGTAATATGTATGATGAACACATTGAAACACATGTGTTTGTGTGAATAAATACACAGGGATTTTGCATTGCTATTAATAATATATTACAGGTCAGTTATTGTATGATGAAAAATTCTCGCTATAAGCAGGAAACACATGCTTTTTATTTAGATGTATCAATTTTGGCGAGACTACATTACTACGGAGCCCCGCAGGGGACACGACAAGAAAAAAATATATATCGTTATCTCGATTTATGATATCGTTATCTCGATTTATGATATCGTTATCACGATTTATGATATCGTTATCTCGATTTATTATATCGTTATCACGATTTATTCTATCGTTATATCGATTTATTATATCGTTATATCAATTTGTTATATCGTTATCTCGATTTATGATATCGTTATTTCGATGCAATATTGTTAGTTAAATACGCGTCCACTACCAATCCAAACACATACCCAATTAAGTTCACGATTAACAGATAATTTCTGAGTCAATTACCATTTGTATAATTTATGATTTAATGCCAATACATATAGCCGAGAAAATGATCTCTTAGTTTTCCAGTGATTCGGTTTAGGTTTTAAGAACCAAGGCATATCCTCACGGGGCATCCCTAGCCTTTTATTCAATAAGAAGACATGGAAATGTGTTGCCCCCAATCACATATTACTATTAAATTTCAATAGAAGAGGTATGGGGTACGACACCGGTCGTGTTTTTCCATGAAAGTGTCTTGCATTTATTTCGTTTAACCGAATGTTTCAATATGATACCGAAAAATAAATCCATGATTCACATCCCACTAGTATTTACAACAAGATATAACCCGACTCTTCGGCAATTAGGAAGGGCTATTAAGAAGCATTGGTATTATATCCATAAAGATGAACAGATCCCAAAATGATGAACAAAACAACAGAATTCTCAATAGAAAGCCCGAATTTCTAAAATATGCAAAATACATTTATACAAAAGAGCTACATTTTAAATTATTCCAATATATCAACTTACACGGCAGCCATTTTGAAAATAGTGGCCATCTTTGATATTTTGAAATGATTGTCTATAGAATTTTCGATGAAGCTGAACATTTCTACACTAAAATTGAATCTGTCAAGACTTTTTTTCTATTTTTTTTTTAGATTTTTAAAAAATTGATAGCGGCCGTTTCAAAAATGGCGGCCATCTTGGACTTTTTAGTATGACGAGGCATTACCTCAGATGGTTCCATATTTTTGTTCCTTGTTTGGTTTCAATAGATTGAGCCGTTTTCGAGAACACTCTGCAAAAAAAAACAGCTACTGAAGAAAAAAGAATAATAATAACTAGTTATAATGAGTCCTCGACTACGCCCACGACCGTCGCATTGCAAAAGAACAAACCATAATATGCATCATCAACGTCGTTCCTCTGTTAACCTTAAAGATCTACAGAAAATATTAAAAAATAATGGGCGACATGGTTTATTCATCATATTTTGTTCCATTCCTACTTCTCAATTACATAAGATTTATCAGAAATGCGTTTTTGCTTCATTCTATAATCCATCTTATAAATGTTCAAAAATTATTTCTCCGTTTTTGGCAATACTGTGCATCGACAGGTCATTGGGATTCCTATGGGCACAAACTCTTATTGCCGACTTATTTTTTAAATTGTTATGAACAGTCTTTCATGAAAAAACTCCTTAAGTGTAAAATACATAATCATGATAAATTAATTGACATGCGAACAATTTTTTCTGAAGCAGAATGTGCAGAGAAAACTTCAATAAATCAACCATTTTCAAGATATTTGGTCAATGAAGCCTGTGAAAAATAAAGTCTGAGGTTTTTACGGATGTCCGCTGCTCAGTTTCAAAATAGCAAGATTTCATAACACTGGTAAATATTGATAGTGGTTTAATTGCAGGTATCATGATGATGTACTTATTGTTGATAACCCCGAGTTTCTTAAATATGCAAAAGACATTCATCCAAAAGAGCTACATTTCAACAAAACTAATAAGAATAGTAAATTCTGTTCTGTACTAAAATTTATGACAAAAGGGACGATTTTAATTTTCCAATTACTAGTTTCCCCTTTCTTGATGGAGACGTGCCTTTGGTACCATCGTATAGAGTGAACATATCACAGCTTGGTCGCTTTGCACGAATATGCCCTCTGCTAGAAGATTAACGAACGAAACCATACGATTACTAAAAAAAGTATTTGCTGCCTTATGCTTTTAAAAGGTTTTATAATAGATATCAACATCTTTCATCTAAATATCCATATTCCAGAAAAGCACTTATCATGAACGGATTTTCCGACCCTAGTTTCTACTGCAATATTGTGAATAAATGCAGTCTCGCTAGTAACCCACAGAAACTTGGGAGTACCTAAGATTTTTTTCACAGTAAGGGTTACAAATATGAAATTATGTGTAATTCTGTAAAAAATTGCAATTTCTCCCAATGGCTTGAAGACTCTAAATTCATAATGGCCTCTCACGATTACTGCCGATTTCTATTGAACTCTATGACTAGATACCATTAAACCCTTGATGGAAGTGTTATTTCAGATTTTTTCGTTCAGTAGAGGGAAGTATCCGACCTGCATCTATGAGAGCCTTAGCTAGTTTCAATGTTAAACCCTCCACTCTAATTTTCATTTCTAGCAAGCGGTCACCTTATTGAAAATCATACTGTATTGGTTTTTATAGTGTGTTTTATACACCAGACTGTCATAATAGAAAAAGCGGGAGGTTTGGGTACCCATTAAACCGGTTTAACCCCGCCACTATTCAGTGTCTGTACCAAGTTAGACTATCCTGACTCTCTGTTGTGTTCATGTTTGTGTTTTGTACACTTATATTTTTTGTCCGGCGTTTTGTCAGTTGGGTTGCTTTGATTGATTGGTATGTTATTGTTGACTTTTCCTGTTATCCATTTTGTTGTTTGTTTATAAAAATATAAAAGATTATCCCACAGAATACACTTAAATAAATTATCTATTATCTATATAAAAGTAAAATTCTTTTAAACTAAATAATTGCAAGACACTTTCATGACTTTTTTATTGAAAGAGAGCATCACTGTCTAACCCCATTCCTCTTAAATTAAAATATAATAGTTATGTTATTGGCGGAAACACATTTTCATGTCTTCTTTATAGATGAGGATATGGCTTGGTTCTTTAAACCTAAACCGAAACACCGAACAACTATGACTCGACTAGTACTATTGGAATTATAAATGAAACAAATGGTAATTAACTTAGAAATTATTTGCTAATAATGAACCTAATTGGGTATTTGTTTGGATTGTTAGTGGACAGGTATTTAACTAACAATATTGCATCAAAATACCAATATAACTAGAGGCTCCCAAGAGCCTGTATCGCTCACCTGGACTATGTCCATCTTGACTGGCTGTCAAGTTCCAATTGGCTCACTGGTTTTTAAACAAGAAGATCATTCAGTGAACTTTCCCATTAGGTCCTATGTTAAACTAAGTTCATTTCTGGCAGCAATCTTGGATGGTGGACAGGAACATCGGATATACTCCTGAAAGAGGACCAAATAAGGACCATTGCTGCCCAGTTTTGTTCTGGTCATCTTGGATAATGGAAGGAGTCATCGAATATACGTTTGAAAGAGGGCCACCTTGCTGCCTATTTTTGTTTCATTGGCCAAGTGCTTGTAGACAAAAATATCTTTATGTAAATTTCCCATAGGGTCCTATGTTAAACTAAGTTCGGCTGTGGTGGCCATCTTGCATGACAGGCCCGGTCATCGGATATAATTCTCAAAGAGGACCGCCTAAGGACCATTGCAGCCAACGTTTGTTTCAATTGGCCCAATGGTTTCAGAGGAGAAGATCTTTAAAGGGACGTGTACGACGACGACGGCGGGCCAGGTGAGCTAATAAACCGAGATAACGATATAATAAATCGAGATAACGATATAATTAATTGAGATAACGATATAATAAATCGATATAAAGATATAATAAATTGAGATAACGATATACTAAATCGATATAACGATATATTAAATCGAGATAACGATATAATAAATCGTGATAACGATATGATAAATCGAGATAACGATATCATGAATCGTGATAACGATATCATAAATCGAGATAACGATATAATTTTTTTTCTTGTCGTGTCCCCTGCGGGGCTCCGTAGTTTCTCCTATGATTTTCGAAAAACCCTCAAGAAAATGCCGGTGCTACGCATTTTGTTTACATGAGCGTCATTTCGGAACTTCTTTAGTGTATCTTTCCAATAAACGTAAAAAACGGCCGAATTCCCATGCAAGAATTTAATCACCCAGAAGTGGTTAAAAATATTATGTATTTTTATCCCACCGATTAAATACGTCAAGAATAGAAAATACTGATAATTATTCGAACGGATGAAGCCTGACGGATATAACGCTACTGGGATGATAAAGTTGTTTAAATTGACATGCATTGATATGTTTGGCAAGAAAGGGAAAACAGTAATATTTTAAAATTTACTATTTAAATTGATTCCAAACGAACAACTTTAAACTGGAAAACATCTAATTGGAAAAGTCAGACGTTTCGTAAAGCTGTATATGGATTTGTCATTCTTTCAATGTGTTTGTTTGTGTCTTTATCTAAAACGCCAAGATAACACTCAAGTTTCATCAACAACTGGGTCATATCTATGCCATTAAGTGATTGCATTCGAACAGGAAGAATGTACCTAAAATTATAATGGTAATTACCATCATTTATCATTATAATTTCTATTCTCATATATATTTTTCTCCTTTAGTTGTAAATTTCACAGAGCTATGCTGAATGACTAAAATTTACCACGAGAACTTGATTTTTCGACTTTCCACAGCGAATGACAATTGGTTTCTTCCAGGTGAGCGATACAGGCTCAGCCCTCTGAGCCTCTAGTTTATTATCATATTAGTCATGACGAAAGTGTGTAGCATCTCCAAATTTTGAATGGGCGAACTGAACAATTTTATTGAACATCACCGAGTCAGTATGAGACTGGTCCTATCTTTTTATGCGACCACAAAAATGACTAATGTCCGATTAAACTGTAATATTAAGGAAATAAATAAGACATGCTTTATAGTTGTTCCTGAATGCATGTATGTTGTTTATATATATTTCTGAAACATAAATTATTTGCAAATTTATAGTTATTTTTGCATATAGCAATTTACCTTTTACAAGACGCCATTTGTAGTTGTTGAACAGATATTTTTTCGGCAATTATTCTTGTAAGGGTAATGTATTTCTATACATGTCAGATCGATGTTGACCTAATTTTTATATTGTTTCCTATATAAGATAGAATAGAATCCCACGCATATCATTATTTACCCAAGTCTTAAATATAATTCATATTACCCGGTAGTCAAAAGGAAAAAACAAAGAGAGAGAGAGAAAGAGAGAGAGAGAGAGAGTGAGAGAGAACAAGAATTGAGCTTAATTTGGTATTGGCAGCTTACCGAATTGTTCAAGACGATTCCTAGTTTCTTTCCAAAAAATCGGCTACGTAATATTTATACATGCATGACTAAAGCATGAAATGCCATAATAACAAGCAAATGAATGTGCTGGAAAAAAATCATAGTTTCAGAATGAATTTTTAAACGGATACCATTTTTTGCTTGTTTCAAAAAATAAAACAATATATATCTATCTTTTCTTGCTTTTATCCGCAGTTCTTGCACACAATGATTTTATAAAAGAAGATTTCAAAATGCACTAGATGTGTAACTTCGGGCTAAACTGGAAAGCCATTGACAATGTGTAATTTCTATTAATAGTCGTGCAAAACATAGTCTATATTTACAAAATACATCGCAAAAAACGTGTCTGAATCATAAGACATCGCCTGGGGGCGTAGATGTTTTCAATATTAAAGACATATTTGTTGTGGGAGTCCATAAATATTGTCATTAAAATTGTGAATGGTTTGTACAATCAGGTCAAATTAGAACATAATTTGATGTAGCAGAGTCTAATAACCTGACAAACACATTCAGGCTGATTCCGAAGACTGCAAATGAAGTATGCGGACAAAAGATCAAAAAATGAAAAGGGGGGGGGGGGGGGGGGGTCGTGGTAAACGTGCTCCTTACATATTGAGAAGGAGGGGAGGGGGGTGTACTTTCATTTATGTAATACTAAGAGATGTGGCGTTGTATGAAGGATATAAATCAGAATGGTGAAGTACCTAAACATTTACCAATGAATATCAAACATTTCGCCTCCATGCAGCCATTGTTTGACCTCATTGTTAACTTTAAAACTTCTACTCATATTTGCATTCCCTCAAGAAAGAAGAGGACTTCAAAATGAGGTGGTGCATCGGTTTCTCTGCATCATCATCTGCATCCATCTTGGTCATTTTATAAATTTATATAAATTTAAAAAAATAATATGTTCACCTCACAAACGTTACAAATAATATAGAACAAAACGAAAGGCAAAAAACGAAAAAGGACAGCCTGCATGTATGAGGAAAGACGGTGATTTACTTCTGATGGGTAAATTTTAAGTGACCATACATTGTATGGCCTTGACCTTTTTTATCTCAGTACAAAGTGACAACAGGAGCAATCCCGGACATGAAGACTTAATAAATTAGGATTGTATCTTTCCGTTATGGACCTCTTCAGAGATGACACAGCGTGTGACTTACAGTCTTAATCAGATGACCTTAATCCGTGCTTGTTATAATGTACAAGGATTTTCACCAAGACAAATACGGCACATAAAACTTGCTTATTTTGTATCAATCCGGCCACATCTTGACTTGTTTTAGAAGTAATTGAAAACACATTAATATATTTTACAATTTTGTTTTTAAACGTTCTAATCTATTTACTTTTATTAGCCGCTATTTTTCACTAAAGAATAAATTATTTTCTTTTCTCAGTGAAATATTTAACTTTTGCATTTTTTGATAGAGCAGAATTTACAAATGAAATATATTTTAAATTATGGGTCCGTTGTCTGTATTTTTACACACATAGAACCCGTGAAATCTCCTGTAACTAGCTGTAAATTATAAAATTCAGTAAATACAAAGGTATATATACATGATTTATTCTCGACATAGGCACGTGTATGGGCAACCTTTTGTTTGATAAACCATTTTGTATTCCACAACCAAATGCGGAAATAACCTTTTAAACACCTTTAGTGGTCAGCAAAAGTACAAAAGAAAAACAAACAGAAAAATGTCGGTTTTCTAACCAATTCAACCAATTGTAGACAACAAATTTTGACAAATTATTCAAATGAAACTACGCCCCTCACACAATTTCAACAATTTCCTTGTAAAATTAATCTGACAATCAATCATAAATTTGGTCATTTTTATAACATTATTGTCAGTTTTTATATTGTTTATTAAACAAAAAGTGTTTAAATGATATCAATGAGGGCAAGGTAGAAAAACTTTGAGTCACCAATTCTTCTGGTTTTTTTAAAAAATTTTAATAATTTTTAAGAAAATAAATTATCATTTAGAGATGTTATAATTTTGGCAGAATTTATTGACGTTAATGAGTGAAAGGTCGGCATAAAACACCCAAACCTATGTATTCTGATTAAAAATATTTAATCATATTTTGAAAACTGGTGTAAAGATTAATTTGCTTAAAAATGTAAAACACCTCGAAGCAGAATTCATACTCAGTTAAAATTTGATATCAAGTTAAACCGTCTTATACTATTCTCTATCCATTTGACGGGGTATGAGACCAGCCCTGTCACCTTTTCGGTATCGAGACCATCCTCACATGGCATCGATAGAGCGTCGTAAATGTTTATCCATAGTTCAAATGCATATAAAATATATATAAATTGTCGGAAAATATGCAATTTATTTGTACGATCGAGCCTTTGAAGCAAGTAGAAAATAATGCAAGGTTTAGCGAGAATATATAGGCGCTTTTAATTTGGAGCGTATTCTATGGAAAACATGACGTCATAAACACTTTGAACCAGAACACGATACAAACGTTCGTTGCAAGTTAAGACAAGGGTACCAGGATATTTTTCTTTTTATGACGTAGCAGGAGTATAAATTTATGCATTGTGGAATTTGATAAAAATGTTGTTTTTTTTTCTTTATTTCATTAATATACTTCTTACTAATAAAATAATTATTGTCGTTTTTAGGATTATTAGTTTAAAGGCATTGTCATATTCCCGATGGTAATCATCAATGAAGGCCATACCATGGCCTTGAAATTTTGACATTTTCAGTCTGATGAAATGTTCTCTGATTATGACGAAGTTGGTATCCTTTCATGTTCCTACAAGCTTGATGTCAGAATACGTTTACCAGTATATGATCAATAAAGGCGATTTCATACCTTTAAGTATTATCGTCATTCAAACAAAAATTAGCAAAAATATTTTTAGATATTTCAACACCGTTGTATGTCACAGTAATACCTTTGTTACGAGATTGGGTGGAGAATGGGTTCATGTTCCAACTCTGATGATCTTTATGCCAGTAAGTAAAAGCGTTGTGAAAATGCACACGAAACCATAAATTTACCTTACATAACACCATATTCTATGATACACGAACCAAAACAAAAATATTCCAATACCTAACCAAGGCTCATGAACGAGCACTGGCACAAAAAATAGTTGCCTCGTTAAACTGGCTTGTAGAAAGTACTTAACTCCAACTCCTTCCTATTCTTTCTGATAAAAGTAGATCGAGTACAACCGGTAACACCGAACATATGGCACATCTTTTGATTTCTCAGTGAAAGCACCTTTGAACAAAGAGAAACTACAATACATGGTGGTTAGGTATCATGCTGAATTACTCATATTAAGGCATCTATATGTGAAGGATAGACATTGGTGAAATATATTTTCATATCGTCTCGCACACAATAGCTGCAAAATGTCAGACGCAAGCTGAAGTTCAATCTGTTTTGGCGGAGATCGGCATTTACCATAAAAGGTTTGTATTAACAAGTGCTGTTTACTATTTTCTGTTCAGCTGCTGTACAACATATAGCCAAATAGATTTAACAAGTCACTCAGGTAACTTTTTGCAGGAATTATTTTCATGCCCATAAGTTACAGAGTTATTAGAAGTGTGCTGGAATATTCGAGGGCCAATTGATTTTTTAATACACATTAAACACGCCCTTTGTTAAATAACCCCTTAGGGATCTAATTGGCCTCGAATTTATTCTTGTGGAAAGCTACAAAACTGAGAACAAAATCAAAACAAAAAAGAAAAAATTAAAATATTGTTTGCTGAAGTTTTCATTTGATGGTATATTCAATTTAAGGATTCTCGCTGGTCATGTTTTGGTCTTTTTGTGAGATTTTCGGAATCCTCAGGTTTTATCCATTTCTTAAACATGAAATTTTTTGCCCATGAACCCCACTTTATCTTTTATAATTCAATTATATATACCTTAAAATGGTAATTGACAAAATTTTATGAAATCCTTTTTATTTTTTCATACATCTTTGAGAGACTGAAGTTATCAATGCAAAGACAATGAAAAATCCAGAGAAAACCCATTTCATGCAAATTTTCAAGGCCTTATAGCTCTAAAATGAGCACATGTACCTATATTTTTTCTTGCTTATTTGTTTACTATTCATATGTTCTCTCAAACTAAAACACCTATTTCAAATATTATTTATTTCCTATTAGACCAGCGATCACCCTTAATCTTTTATTTCCATATCAACTATGGAAAAAAAAGCAGTTTGTGAAAAGTAACCGTACGAAAAAAAGACACAAATACTGTATATGAATATATTCTAAGTGGGGATTTTAATTGCTTATTATATTCTTATTACGGCCTTTTATTATTATAAAGTTCACATGACCGAATACAAAAGTCCCAATGCGGTAGATATTTTTTCTTTCTCTTTTATTTTTATACGTACATTTTCTACAGGCTAGTGCTTATGGTTTTATTTGCAAAATTGTTGACAGTTCATCGCCGGAAATACTTTTATGATAAATATTAAATGTCATCCGAATCACGTGGTTTGCGGAAGGCGTATTTTCTTACAAATCATAGCGTCTTTTGATAACTTTTAAGAAGTGAGGAGTTTTTTTGTGGAGTTGTATATGCTCAGAGGATAATAGCAGAAATAGAGAAATACTGAAATTTGAAAAAGTCAAAAATGTCTTATAGATTTTGAGCGACATTTTTGCATTGAAATGTAACAACTTAAAATCTGTGCCTGAGGCTGACAATTGACATAAAAACAAATAACAGGTACGTGTAAATACATACAAATATTATGAAATATACACATTGTGCAAACTTGTAAATTTCTAATGTGACAACCAGGTAGGATTTTTTTCTTATCATTCTTATTAAATATATATATATATATATTTGAAATTGTTCCAATTTTCATTTCTTTTAAAAGAATAGTGCGTAACAATCTAATAAATAATGGTTTTTTTAAGGAACGCTGCAGCATCTCTACTTGCACAGAAAAAAATCTTGTGTGAGAAGAATTGTGGAAAGGGCGGGGGGTTCAATGCAAACTACTTATAATCGGAAATCCATCTGTATTTACAACTATCATCATGTAGTTTCGTCTGGTTTCTGGACTCGATGCTCTGGTGATAACATTTTCTGAATTAAACCGTTTTTCGCGGTTTTTTTTAAGAGACGAAATTTCTAATAAAACGTCATCACACGACTTTTTACAAACAAAAATCAATCTTTCATGAGATGGGATATTTATATAATGGAATTTTAGCTTATTAGGATATAACCCGTTAAACCGTAAAACTTAAGAATTTCAAACGATTATTTGCGCTAATTAGGAAAGCTTGATTTTTAGAAATTAGTAATTCATATAATATGTACATTTCCTAAACCCTTTCCGTTTATGTACTATTATTCATCGTTTTCGATGGTTGACAAATACTTGAAATCTGACATATATTTAATCCAACAATTTTTCAATTGTTTTTAAGGATTCATTAAAATTGTTAAAGGGTGGAGACGTAAATTTAAACAATTATCCGTAAGGAAGCCATATCTCCCGTAAATATCCTTCAGTTAACTAAGCTCTCTTGAGATGAGCTGTCCAGATAATGAGGGCTTCCGGAGTAATCATAGACATACATATACATATATATATATATCAATAATGATTGTTTACTACTATGCATCAATTTCAGTATCCTTTATCAGTGACCTTGAAGTGAAAATGTCCACGTGCTTTTTATATAAGTAAATGCTTTGCCTTTGACCTCTGATGTAAAAATATATTGAACCGTGAATTGAAATAAATTTAAGGCAAATGAGTTTGATTTGAAAGGTACGTCGACTGACTTTGTTTTTTAAAACATTAAAATACACCTTACTGTTAATTTTTATATCGTTTATATATTTTACATGAATATTCAGGAAATATACACTTATTGGTATGGTAAACAATGTATCGGAAAACTTGTCGTTGCGATGAAGAATTCATACTTTTCCCGCGAAATTTTGGGAGAATTCAGAACGTTTACAAATATTTACGTTTCAGATAAGTAATTAAGATGATAAAAATATCTGCATTTTGACAATTAGATATCGTAATATATCACACCGCTCGACAGAATATGCTCACTCGTCCCAAGCTTCATATTCTGGCTCACGTGATGATATTTTACGATATCTAGCTGTCAAAATGCAGATAATATATACTTATTTACACGAAGAGCGCGAGGAGCGTAGTGAATATACCGGATGACGTCGCGGCGTTTCGCGTTTTCACGGCAGTAGGATTTCAATTTCAAACGTTATTTAAGGTCAAGGCGAAGTAATTTAACGCCATCTATCGTTCATTTGTTTACTGTTTCAAGGGTAACAGCCTCTTGTCATTGTATTACGTCCCCGACTGATTGTCTGACATCGTAGCCATTATGACGTTCACTCCGGAGGAGCAGTGGAGTCGCTCTAAGGTAGAAATAATGTTGTGTTCAGACGTCAAGTTATTACGCAACACAAAACTTTTTCGAAACGTTTCAAAACGCATTGTGCGTTCACACGTCCCTTCATTATCAAAACGCATTGTGCGTTCACACGTCCCTTTATTATCAAAACGCATTCGAAAACATATTTAGACTAATTCGTTTCAGAATCATAAGTACGTGTTGTTATTTTTACAGTAACTATTATGCAAGTAATTTGCTTAGTTTAAATTTTAGGTATTTATGTACAGTGTGCTACCTCCATGGTATTACACACCGTAAGTCACCTTTTTGACACTTAGATCACGGGTACACTGTTATAAATTTACTGAACATCTCAATTTCTGTGAACTAAGTAAATAACGCGAATGCATATACGACGTCAAGTTGCCTATATAACATCATTTTCACTTTGATGGAGAAATACAAAATATCAAGCAAGTGAAGACGGTCCTCATTATCCTTTTAAAAAAATATTGTTACTTATATTTTTGATGCAATTTCACCGTTCTCTAGAATTCGCCTGGTGTTAGAATTAATTCGTACCGCTTCAGCATTTGAATACTGCGACTTAAACTGAATCGATTGAAATTGTGACCGATATTAGCTTAATTTTATGATCTCATGACATGACGCATTGAGAATGTACATTAATAGTTTTTTATTTTGGTTACACAAAATTGATTTTAAGTTCTTTGGATTTTTTAAGGGTAAATATAGGTGCGAGCGAGCAATTTTTTTTTTCTAACGGGATAGTTTTTTTTCAGGCGAATATAAAATTTAAGTGTGACACAACTTTTTATTTTTAATTTGAATTAGGGGCGAATTTTGAAAAAAATTGAAGCGGCACAATCCAACGACCTTAAAATCAGTTTGGTTTGGCCTAATTTGTCAGGGATTTTACGGCGAATAGTTTGTCCAAAATAATTACGTGGAGTTACAATTGGTCCACTTGACGCACTGTGATTTATTTTAATATGTTACTGGACTATAAGGATACAGTTGCAATACAAATCATCCATCGACAACATGAAAATCAAACATTGTCATTCAACAAATAATAAATAAAAGGAATAAGTAATGAATAAGGAATAAGGAATAAGTAACGAATAAGGAATAAGGAATAAGTAACCAACTTGACAACCCTTAAAATCTGCAACTCCTTACAGAAAGCAAAAAATAAATAAATAAAATGATCAATGAATAAATAAATAAATAAAAATTAACAAAAACATTAAAAACATTAAAATTAAAAAAACAACATCAGATGAAAGAAAAAGGTTTGTTGTTTGTCCTATAATTATTATCTGCAATACATAAACGTTATCGAACGCTGGACGTCATGACGTTGCCTGAAAAAATCACCAAAATTAGTAGCTTGATAGTATCTTCAGCAGCAAATACAACGAAATCAAGTATGGGGACCCCCAAATATTTTTATATCATCAGAAAGCTGGTGGATGAGGCAATATAATATTAGTTTTTCAAGAAACTGTAGGATTAATATCAATTGTTTTTATAGACTTTTCGAGGCAAAATTGTCGAAAAATTTACGTTTTCCCTATATATCCTATGTTAAAAGTTGATTTCAGAACGCATTTTCAAAGGGTTATACCCCCATTTTTTATTTCATATTCCAATGTATTTCGACTAGGTTTACATATTGCCAAAAAATTAGAAAACTGTAGGATACTTTCAATTACTTCGCCTTGACCTTAAGGCATTTACGCATCTAAAGAATAAAGACAATACAAAGCCGTTGTCGGAAAATATAAAATTTATTTGGGCTCGCTGGGAAACACATGGAAAAGGCTCGCTAAACGGCTAGCCTTTTCTCCTGTTTCTAAAGCTCGCCTCAATAAATCAAAATCTATCTTTGATAAATAGATGTCATGGAAAGAATCTGATCCAAAAAGAATATTGGAATTACTTGAACTCTTTAAGAAAAGGGGAAACAATTTTTTTAACGTCCCAGTTGATGCCTTATTGCAACATTTTCCGTCACAACAACGTAAATTACATAACAAACGGATGATGGGGTTGATAGCTACTTTTTCACAGGATGAGATGTGGGCTAAGATGAATTATTGAAAATAAATACTTCAGACAATTTTTTAATCAATTATTTACTTCCAGTTAGGTCTGATTTCACACTTCACTGTCATTTTAAGGGAAACTATTCATTGGGCTTTAATAACTTCTGATGTGTTTCTAGCTTGGGTATCAAACATCTTTACTACAATAACATTTTTGTTTAGACCGCTACTGGTCATTACTTATGATTAATCAAATCGTAGAATGATATTATTATATCCCAGATGAATTAGTTTATGTAAAACTAAATTTGATTGGTTAATGTGGTCGACGTGAAAAATTCTTCATATTTTCCTCAAACAAATAATCATATTCCACCCTTTCAGAAATCTCGGTACTTTTCCAGTATTGATATCAGTAAAAGGAATCGACATAAAGTAAATATCAAAGACTATTGAAAAAAAATCATATTTTATATTGTATTTCCGAAACAATGTGTTTGATCTATCGTTAAAATAAAAAATGTTCCAAAGTGGAAAACTCCTCTAAATATATTGGTATGAATCATGTGATTTACACATTGCAAGTCAAAACAATATTCAACTGTTCAATTTTATATTTTATACACGACGAGGCAATATATACCTATTACACACAATATGCTAGGCACCTGTGACTGGAGCTCAACCAACACAGCTGATTATCCATTCCTTTTTTTCCAGTGGAAGATACTTGTAATATTTGGAACTGGAAATTAGGTAAACAGCAATCAATAAATCGTACTATATTTTATTTTCCCACTTTATGTTTCGATTTTTTGTTTTATTCAATTAATAAGCAATGTGATAGAAGCAGATTAGTGTCACCTTGGAACGGACGACAATAGGCCCAAGACCACAATTATTTTTTAAGCGCATTTATTAATTTTCATATTAGACTGAAGTCAAATTAAAATAATTGCACAAGCTCAAACTCTATAATTTTTCTTTTATTCATTGTATACTCATAACTGGAAAATGGGAAAATAAAATTCTATAGAAAATTCTAGCATTGCTAACTGAAGAAAATGGTCAAAATGTCTTTAAGGGTACAGTTATCATTCACGTAGCCCTTAACATCCTAAAATTGGACCATTTTGACAGTGATCAAATTACAACTTTTATATATTTCTGTTAAAAAACTGTTTAAAATTTTAAAAGTACTATGAAACCTGTGTTTTACATTTTAATGAGAATACTTGAAAAGGGCAAACAGAAAGTAGAGAAAATTTTAAACGAAAAATACACTATAATATATGGGGAAATATTTACAATTACGGCCCTCATTTGAGGTAGACATTCAGATTTGGCAACCCGAGAGAGCAAGCCCCAGGGAAAACAACCTGTCAAAGGTTGCCAAATTTGTATATCTACCTCAAATGAGGGCCGTAATTGTTTTATTATTTTTTTCCACATGAGCAAGACATAATTTGACTCTCAGACGAATTACGCAGTTGTCTCCCTTGCGGGGAAAATTGGGATGTTTGGAGGTGAACAATAGGGTTGTTTACCTCGATTACGCAGTTGTCTCCCTTGTGGGGGGGGGGGGGGGGGGGGAAATCGGTATGTTTGGAGGTGAACAATAGGGTTGTTTCCCGCGATTACGTAGTTGTCTTCCTTGTGGGGGAAAATTGGGGTGTTTGGAGGTGAACAATAGGGTTTTAAAAAAATTCAATTTATTTTTGAATCACATGACAGTTTTCATCCAATGAGAATATTTTAAAATATTTAAAAAATAATAATATTAATTTGTGGTCTCGGGACAATACATGTTAAATTGATGATGACGCAGACAATTGAATTAAAATTGCTGTATAGTAAGTGCGCTTAAATATATTTTGCGATGAAAAAGACTTAGTCACGGTTGTATAAGTGAAGACTTCCGAGTAACTGAACTCTTAAGTATGAAATATGAGATTTTATATGCACTTGTATTATAAGAACCATTAAGCAAAGGTTAAATGTAGCAGATGTGTTAAGTGTTATGACATAATAAGCATTGCATGATACATAAATTTACGAGAAGTTCACACGTTTATCCGTATTTCGGATAGGAGTTGAAATCATTAGACTTGACTAGGTACCTGAGATGGATCACGGGAGCTTTAAAACCGACAGAGCTGCCTAGCGCGTCCCCAGGTAACGCATAGCGGAAACCCTCTCGTTGGGGGGTTGTCAAGACATAATACAGAATGCCTGACTGCGCGGACCATAGTGGGTAATATATTTGGAGAAAGCCACACTCACTCCCTGTACGACAAAGACCCCTTCTGTAGTTTTCGAAAAAGAGTAGGCTAATGTCGTTACAGAATGCTAAATTATCCGACTCTACCCATCTTCCACCCTTTTACAGTGGCAGTCAAAATGGGTTTCCCTCTTTGCCCGCCTCAGCCATATTTGAATTGTGTTTGATAAATTTTGAATTGGTTGTCGTCCCGAAGCAGCATGAAATATTTGTCACTGGTCGTTAAGCAAATAACAAACAAACATTAGACATTAGACCATGATAGGGCAGCAAAGATCTCAGTTAAATTTCTTTCTTTAAATTTGAATTTGAAAAAGAAATAGGGAGAAAGATGTATTATTTGTTTTATACAATAGTTTAATACTTAAAATTTAAGTTAAAAAATTTGAAAAAGACAACATTATTTACATCGTGGTGCCATAAAATGTAACCAGATATCCTGCATTCATAATAAAAACAAGGTGAACGTCCTGAAAGATCCCTTCTAAATTATCATTTGCGCGTTTCAGAGTACCATTATATAAATAGGGTATACCCGTGTCGGGCTAACGCCCTCAGTGGTTTATCAAATACTTACATTTTCAGCCTGATCGTGTGGGAGGAGATTAAATCACGCACCCCCCCCCCCCCCCCACCACTGCAATGTAAAATGGTCGAAGCTTTAGAATTGAGTGTGATGTAGAAACATTGTAAGTCAGGGTTGGATCCACGCGTTGACTGTAAGAATCGAGGGAAAATATTCGTATTTGAAAATAATCAGAAAAACCATATCTACAATAAAATAGAAAATGACAATTAAAAATTTCATTTCGGAATACATTTTAGATTAACCACATAAAATTGTTATATGGTAAGTTATTTCTATACCTTCTAGTTTCTTTAAGTGGGTTATTTTCCGGTCAACTTCTTAAGTTGGTCCGTGCAATAAGTGTAAGAATAAGAGAAGAGTAGATATATATATTCTTTTTTCTCAAAAACAAACTTTAAGGTATTTTACATAAAATTTCTATTAATCAAAAAAAAAAAAAAAAAAAAAACAAGGGGGGGGGGGAGGTGGACGAAGAGGAACGTCAGAAGAACAATACCCGGTTAAAACTGCTACGGGTTTGATGCATCAACGATGGATAATACAGGTGAATTTTATGCGCAGAAAATGTGGGTTTTATTTATAGGAAATCTAATTGTATTGCTTCCGTCTTATTATGTAAATAAACATATTTTATCGGGTTTTTAAAAATATTTTTATAACATTAGTTAATGTAATGGTTGTTATTTAAGGAGGTCTTATTTAAAAGCACCGATTTAAAAATTTTCTGTGTTTGCTCAGTAAGCAGCGAAATAAACACGACAGCCATTGTGGAACCGTTAAAGTCCACAGTTCGACTAAAGTCCAAACACCGCCAAAGTACACAAAAGATTTCCGCTAAAGTCCACAACGCCGCTAAAGTCCACAACTTCCCGCTAAAGTTCACAAAATGACATCCGCTAAAGTCCACAAAAAAACTCCGCTAAAGTCCACAGTAACAATTTCCGCTAAAGTCCACAAAATTTTGCGCTAAAGTCCACAGTAACAATTTCCTCTAAAGTCCACAAAATTTTGCGCTAAAGTCCACAAACAGTTTTCTTTCATAAAATAAATCATTTCGCTGTTTTTTTTTAATCCCGATAGTATAGTGAAAAGCATAGAATTTGGGGAATTATTGATTTTGCTTGTTTCTTATAAAGTCCCCAAAACAACGTTTGGGGGACTGATATTTTTTTTCTCCGTTTCTTCTTATTATTTTTCTTTTATTATATATATATTGTTCTTTTCCTTTCTTCTTATTATGGGACGACCATTTGATTCTGAAGGGGGTGGGGGGTGGGGCTGGCAGATTTTGGAAATAAATATTTTGGCCTCCATTAAGTTGGAAATAAATAATCTTGCCTTATCACACATGAAAATAAGTATTCTAGCCCCAAAATGTTCAAAATATTTTTGGCTCGCTTCGTTTATGCTATTATATTTTCATATACTGGACATACATATATTTCATTTCAGATATCATGATCTATATGTAGTTTTCATGTATTACATGGCGCTGAATTCGAGACTACTACGATGTACATGCATGCCTGTTATTGGACATTGTCGGATAACACGACTGTCTTAACCTGTTTTTGAAAATGGCTAGCGTCTTAAGCTCTATGTATGGTGCGAGGTTATGCTCATCGTTAAAGACCATGTGTTTGTATCTTTTAATCTATGTTTTTCTTTTTCGTCAAGTTTAAATACAAAATATGGACTATATATTTAGGATATTGTCTCATGTGCATCTACCTACATCCTTTCATTTTTATAAATTGTTTCTATCATGAATTAGTGTTTGTGCAATGGTGGCCATTTTGTTTCCAAAATCAATATTACGGGGCGGACACAGGACATTTTAGCGGATTTTCTAAACATGTGAATCTACACTATAGCGGAAGAAAAATTTTTTACATGTACAAATTCAATAGACATTTTAGCGGGAATTTTTACATGTAACTTTTATTTATCGGTTTTATTTATTTGGGGAAGACTTCATGTCAGTTGCCCCAGAATACATAGTTTGATCCAGAAAACAAGAAATGTTCAGCATTAGTGACATTAGCAGAGACCACTATCTTTTTAGATTAAACATATTTATTAGGATTAGACACAAGTTATCACAACTTAGTACAAGTCCTTTCCTTACAAAATATACACATATACATTTTATCTGATGGCGGCAAAACATAAAAAGAAGTAAATAATAAGAAATACTAAAGAGTAAGGAAAAAGAATTGCCCTGCTGTATGAATCAGAGGGTAGTTAAAAAAATAATAATAATAAAAAAATAAGCTGAAATTGGAATTGTAATTGTAATTGTAATGCTGACATAGAAGCTCAAAATCGTTTCGTATGTTTAATATATATGCGCACCTTTTCAAAAATTATTGAATTTTGTTCACAAGTATAGTTATCATTTCCA
Organism: Mytilisepta virgata; assembly: GCA_028015205.1. NCBI lineage: Eukaryota > Metazoa > Mollusca > Bivalvia > Mytilida > Mytilidae > Mytilisepta > Mytilisepta virgata. The sequence goes on from CM051512.1 coordinate 26,061,226, forward strand.
AATAATAAAGTTTCTAGGTCTTTATCCTCATCAGTCAGACCACTATGTCTGCAGTGTTGGATTTAAACCGATACAGAGCCAATGTTGATATATAAATATTGTATATCTTGCTTGTAGTGCTACGACTTATATTAGTGCTTGGTTTTTCAACTTAAAGTGAACTACATTGTATATCCTGTTTAAAATCCAACTTTCGCTCGTCTGGTTAGCGGAAGAGGTAGATGCTTAATGACTAAATTTTTCCGCTAAAATGTCCGCACCATATCTTTAATTCCGCTAAAAGTCATTTTTTTCCCACTTAATTGTCCTATCAATGTCCGGCGCCGTACGGTGCAATGGTACAGATATGATGGTCCGACGGAGTACCATAACACAAGCTGTGGCTTAAAGAGGATTACAAGTCCAGGAACTCCTCCTCCACAATCACATGACAGACTATAAACTTGTGTTCAATAGAATTAGAAAATTAGCGTTCATTTTGACTGCTCTTTTTGTTTTGAAGTTGTATGTGTATTCTACCAAAAAGGTTATCTGTATCATAAAAGTTAAATCACTTTAGGGGACGACTATTTGATTGTGAGGGGGAGGGGGCTAGCAGATTTTGTGTCACTTTTTGGATGAATACAAAATACATATTTTTTGGCCTTGGTTTTAACGAAATTTTGTACAAATAGGTGGCAATGCCTAGTTGTGCATGAAGGTTTATGAATTTCAAAATGGCCGCCAAAATGCGGAAAATTGAACATGCTCCGAAATTTAGACGAAATTTGGTTTCCAAATATATTATGATATTGCAAAATGATTTGTGTCATCGAAAATTTTCCGTCAGCCGCCATTTTCAAAATGCCCACCAAATTGCAGAAAAATTCAACATGCTTCTATTTCAACGATATTTGGTTTCCAAGTATATTAATATGGCAAAGTGATTTCTGTCACATTGAAAATTTTGAAAAGGGCCGCAGTTTTGGGGAATTTTGTGTTGGCATCCCAACACAGTATTACTTTTTATTCTTTCTTCCGCTTCACTCTCGCAGCTGAACTTGTCCAGTGGATCTCGGAAACCGTTAGCTGCAAATCGACAGTACTTTATGGTTTGTAGGCTTATGTTCCTGGATGTTCCTAAGCATTTAAGTTTTGCAATATGTGGGAGAGAAAGTATTTTTTTTGGGGGGGGGGGGGTAAGGTTACTATAGAAGTCTATGGGAAAACTATAAAAAAAAAATTCAAATGGCCACAACTTGAAAACTAATGTAAATAATGATAAAGAGACGTCAGTAACTATTGTAAGACTATAATGGGATGTTTTGTTTTTTTACGGGAGTGCAATTTTTTTCGGGTGGTTGAAGAGAGTGCCCATGTGACATGAGATGAAGATCACATGACCCATATTACACGGTTGACTGGCTTTTAAGTTTTAACATACAAAGTGACCTACAATCATATTCCTTGGTATAAGGATGCATCTCGGGGAGTAACACAACCGGCCATACCTCCCACCAAAATAAAGTCATTATGACCTACTTATTGCGCTTCATTGACTTAGGTTAAGTTTTACGTACGAGTTCAGTTCTCCGATACCAAGTGACCTACAATCATTACTTGCTGTAAGGATGCATCTCGGGGAGCTACACAGCCTCACGCAAAAATTAGTGGGGGAACGAGGCAAACTTTGTAATCATAGATTTCTGGTTTTTAGGGGAAGGAGAATTCAATTGGTGTTCGTTTGGGAGACTTTCGCAACAGCACCCTGTTACAATCATTATATGTTTCTAATGAATTTGAATTACTGTAAATTCAGTTATTTTCGTTGACATAACTTTTCGTGGATTTGGGCAAAAAGACAAATTCTTTGGTTCTTAATTTCTCGGATTTGAAATTAAAAAACAAAACAAAAACAAATCAAATGAGGCCAGTTATAATTAATGAAAAGTGTTCGACATCGTTTACATCATTTGGAGTGTATATTTTATTTTCGATAATTTATCTAAGCCCAAATCACTTCCTGTCACAAACTAAAATCTTCTTTCATGTCAACATTGTTATCTATACTGATCCGTTTGAGATATATTTACTAAAGATCAAACGATGGTATTGGATTCTTGGAAAGGAACTCGATTTTTTTTTATTTCTTCTTGATAAAACGATTGAAAATATATGTTTCGTTGTGTTTTTAAATTTTTTGATTGAGTTGTCCACGAAATCCACGAAAATTGGTGTACCACGAATAATAAATGTTTCACAGTATATGCTAGATAAATAAAAGGATCGCAGTATCTACAGAAAATAAGGATTTTGACCCCCCCCCCCATTAACTTGATCTTTGTATTGTGATTCTTTGTGAATCAAACAGGAGAATTTGGACAACATTTCTGTAAAGTTATCTATGGTTATGCTCTTTTTGTATTGATTAGTAACTATTTCACGATGAACAGATTGTTACTTCCACAAGAAAGATTTGTTTGTTTAGTTGGGGTTTTCAGCTCATTTGGCTATTTCGCAGCGGCCAGTTTTTACTGGTGGAGGAAGCCGGAGTACCCGGAGAGAACCGCCGACCTTCGGTAGGAAAATTGGCAATCCTTGTCAATTTAGACCTGAGTCGAACACATCCCGCCACAGGTGAGATTCGAACTCACAACCTCAGTGTTGACAGGCTAGTGATCATTAGTAGTCGTGACGAACTACCTAGACCACTCTGCCACCGGGGCCCCCACAAAGAAATAGCGCCTTCTACATGTATATGATAGAGACACTGACAGATCTTAGAGCCTATATTTGACATTGAAAGTTCCTTAGCATACATTTATAAAACATAAGAACGAATTCAGTTTCTGTTAGGTCCAACAGCAGCCAAAACAATTCATAAATCTCAAGGTTAGACTTTAAACCATGATTTTCTAGTTTGGAAACAAAAACATCACACATGTATTTTGTGGTGCTAAGCAGATTCCGATCACTCATTAGTTTGCACATTTGTTTTTTCAACGAGGAAAAGATCGCTGTTTCAGAACGTGTTGAAGATGAATTGAAAAGACTACAAGCAGTTGCTGTTCTGCATTGTGCTTTATCCATGATATACCTTGCTAAATGAGTATTAAAGATTTTATTTCAAAAATGCTAGGTCACTGTAAAAACATTTTGAAGATGTAAATTAGATCCGAACACTCCTATTAAAATTGGTTGGATTTGAATAAAACAGGTTAATACCTTCAGATTTATATGTAAAGTATACACTTAACCCTGATTTCAAATTTGTCAGGAAAGATGTCATTTGTCGTGCTTCATTAACAATTTGGCCATTGTTTGTTTTAGGAAACACAGTTTTAAAGCGTTTTCCCTATTGAAGCATATTTTAAACTTTGGACCTATAGTGCTCGGTGCCCATGGTCATTTCCTACTAATGTTTTATGCAAAATATTACTGGCTTGCCTTTTCTTGTTTTAAAGAAGACGAACTTAAAGCTTTTTCAGCTGATGCCTAATATTAAACTTTGGACCCCTAGTTCTCGGGTCTTTTGGACCCCTGTACCTGCATTTGTTTAAACTTAAACTTTAAATCACGCCCTACGGATGCTTTATGCAAGATATGGCTGTAAAAATTAAAAATATTTTTTTGCCGATCTTTGTTGGCTCACGGGGTCAATTCTGAAAGGGGCCCCCAAGGACCATTCCACCAAAAGTTGGTACAAATTGGCCAGTGGTTTCAGAGGAAAAGATTTGTATTGACTTTTAGCCGAATTTTCTATTTTATGCAATGACAGCCTTCTAGATTGCCGGGCGAGGTCATCGGATATAAATCTGAATAGGGACCACACAAGGACCATCCTTGCCATGTTTGATTTCAGAAGAGAAGACTAAAATGCGAAAGGTTTACGTCGGACGGACGTACGGACGTCGACCAGGGTAGCAAAAGCTCATCTGACCTTTTGAGGAAGGTGAACTAAAACAAATTAAATAAAAGTCAATCGAAACAAAATACATTTGGAAGTTAACCAGAAGATCCTAGGAGACTGTACCGCTCACCTGTCACATTTTTCCTGAGTACCTTTAAACCAAAGTTTTGTTGCAACTGGCTCAGGAGTTTCATTTATTAAAGGTGTGAAATTGAATTTCCAATAGGGTCCTATATTAAACTAAATTCGGCTGGGGCGGTCGTATTGGTTGATGGTTTGAAATATCCGATATGATATTAATACAGAACCATCCAATGACCATTCCACCAAAGTGTGGTTACCATTGGCACAGTAGTTTCAGAGGAGATTTAAAAAAAATCACATCCCCTTTTCAATGTTTAGAGGCATTCGGATGGAGTATGATGCGCTCGCATAATTGGTCACACCAACAGCATATTAGCGAGCGCAGCGATCGCTAGTGGGAGCATATGGGTCATTTAGAAAAGTCTTTGTTTAATGGGGCAGCCATTATGAAATCTGAAGTGAATTTATTTGTTAAAGTGAATATGGCCATATCGTGCTACATACTAAAGCTAGAAAAAAATTCTTTATAATTTTAGAGACGGAATCGTGACACGGGAAATGAGTTTCTGGAAAGGGCTATTGCTGTGCTCGCATCATTGGCCCCGCCAACTGCATATTATGCATGTAGACTTCGATACTTATTAAACATTGATCTTATAATTTTTTTTTTATAAAATAAGCATTATTTTTTAAAAACCATTATATCGAAACCATACAACACGCAAAAATATCGGTCTCTCGTCCTTTTGTTTGTGGTCTTAAACGTAAAATTTTGTGGACTTTAGCGGACGTCATTTTATGGACTTTAGCTGAAAGTTTGAGGACTCTAGCGGCGTGGAAATTTATTGTGGACTTTAGCGGTGTTGTGGTCTTTAGTTGAATTGTGGACTTTTACGGTGCCACAAGCCATAATATATTTATCAGTTTTCTATAATTTCTATTTTGATAAGAAATCAACAAAAATTCGAGCAATAAGAATTATTATACTTTATTTTAAAATACTTTATTTTAATTTGCTTAGAAAAGGATGATAATTTATCCTATGGTAGGCTTTTTACTTGACATTTGTCATTTAGTGAAGGGTAAACTTCATTAAATTAAAACACAAAATAGGAGTTGAAGCTATATGTTTAGCATTGATTAGCAGTTGACCATTAAAAGATACTTATCTTAACAAAGTATGTTTCAAATTTTAACAAGATATATTGAGCACATCGAAGTCTACACGATTTTTAATTTACCCAAAAATTGTTAATTTTGTGATTTTTCGTGCACATTTGATTTTTTTACGCACAAGGCGACATAACTCCAGAACAACATCTGACTTTAATACGGTAACAGTATAGACATGATAAAGGAGCCTAAGGAAATTTCAGTCTAGTGAGTCTTTTTAGCAACTTCAAACTTTGATCACAGATACAAAGAACTTGGCAATATTTTGTAACCATGTTTCACCATTTTAGTAAGGATGATTTAAGTTTTTTAGAATAATTATGAATATTTACTCTGGAAACAATAAGAAAAATGTGTTCATGTACTTATTAATAAAGTTTCATTTTTTTTAAGTAGAAAGGCTACCTATGGCAGCTTCGCCTTGCATGGTTGACACTGAATTTCATCCTTATTTAAGTAAAGGGTCAAGTTCAACGTTCAGATCTAAACCAGTCTTATCTGAAGTACAGTCAAACCTGCTTTACAGGGCACCTCTATATAGCAATCACTGTCTATAAACGGCACTTTGAAATCCTAATTATGAACAAAACTTGTAAAATATACCTCTGAAGGGCATATTTCTTTGTTAAAATTGGTATATACAGGTTTGACTGTACATTTCCATGACTTGGGGTAGGAGGAAGACAAGGGGGAGGGAGGGGGGACGGGGGGGGGGGGTTATGATTTTTCCAATTCCCCAAAAATTGCCAGTTTTCCCACTTCCTTAAAATTTTTGCCTCTTTCCCAAATTCTTAAAATGTTTGCCTCCTTTCCACAGATTCCTTAAACTGTTTGCTCAATTTCCCAATCCTCCCCCAAAAATCACTCTTTTTCCCAATGCCCAAAAGCGGATCAACCCCCACATGACTGTTTATAGTCATTATAGCTCTAAATATCTAATAATCTAATGTCAAATTCTGACACTTGAGGAAGTATGTACAGACTGGATTCTGAGTTCTTGTAAAAAGTGTATGACCGGATTTCCTAATAAACCTTTATATATTGTACTATTAATTAGTTTATTGTATGGTAAGGCCGAAGCAAGTTAATTCTTTGTTTGGCGTCAACTTTATTTTTCAAATGGAGCAGGGTATGAGGCAAACAAACAAAAAAACCAAAATAAAACAAATACGAAAACTGGCAGTAAAAGTGAAGTTTCCTTGACCTAGACCTAGTTGTAGAAATTGACTAAACATTCATTTCCTGCCAACATATGCAGATTCTTTTCAATGACATTTCGATTTTAGACATTTTGTCGGCAAATACGTTTGTTTTATGAAGAAATGAAGAAAATGCAATGCGGGCGCTGACGCCAAACATAGAATTAACTTACTTTGGCCTAATGGAGAAGATATGAAAACCAAAAGAAAAAAATATTTACCCAATGTAACGGTCGGGTGATACGATTTTCTATTATTACCCATCCCCACCCTACTTCCATGCAATAAATATTTTAAATCATGTTACAATATTCAGAAGAGGACATTTCCACGTCGAGAGCACGACTTACATTTTTGTTGTTGTCTTTGGTGTTTACTATTAAAGGAACATATCTAAGGATTATAAAATTGACAGGGGGACAGCCGAGTAGTCTAGGATGTTCGGCGACCGCCGAGGAGTCTAGGTATTTCGTCTATCTATTAGTGATCAAAAGCCTGTCAAAACCAAGTTCGTAAGTTCGAATCAATCTCTTGGCGAGATATGTGCGACATAAGATCTTAAAGGATTGGCAGTTTTCCTTCCATGGATCCGTGTTTCACAACGAGTTCTCCGACTTCTGCCACCAATAACAAGTAGGCACAGTTGTTCAAAAGACAACTTTTACAGAATTTTGCATAAATTCTAGAAGTCAAAGGATTAAGCCATCTGAAAATTAAACTTAAAAACTGCAATATTAAGTTAACTTTTGAACGACTGGCCCCTGGTCATCACGATATAGCCAAATGCGCAGAAAGATGCAAAAACCCCCAATAAATCAATAAATCAATTAAATATGTACAGTGTAACTACGTGAGTACTCAGAAGAGATAACATTTCTCTCATGTTGCTATATTAAGTAACAAGAGGAAGTTCTGTCGGAAGTCAGACTTTTTTCCCTTCCGAAGACTACGGATATTGTTACGCGCATGGTTACACTCCACTAATTATCTTAGTTTCAGAGAAATGCACCCCCAGAATTTTATTAATTATTAGAGTTGGTAAAGTTTGACTACATGATAGACAAATAATAAATGTATTAAACTCAAAATTGTAATATTGACTGAAAGAGGATAGATTTTAGTTTAAAAAAATACGAAAACATTAACTGATTTTGCTTCTGACAAGTGATGGGAGGTCATAAACTGGGACTTGTGAATTGACATGTGGTGTGTAAAACTTTGACAGTGATAATCGGCACCTGCACTGGTAAGTTAAATTGCGAAAAAAAGAGCCGGAAAAGTAAACCTTTTTTTTTCCACATATGTAATGGAATTTTATGCAGAATCTGAAAAATTAAGTCTCAATTGGATTGAAACGCTGCATCAGACCTCAATTTTAAGCCGAAGTGGAGTGAAATTTAACATTTTTAAAGCTTTTTTTACGAAAATTTTTGAAATGTTGCCATGCCAACTAGGTTTCCATGGATATTTTTTATTTATTTTATCATGATTGAAACAATGCTAACATAATGGCCTTTCAGAATATATATATATGTATATGGGTATTATTTACTCTGAAGATGGCACAAAACCATGACATTTGTTAGCTCACTTCACATAGAAAATGGTACCATTAATTTGTGGAGTGCAACCTATGGTTACATGATACAGATTGGATGATGCATGAATTGATATAAATGTTTTCCTCCTTTTAATTAAATTTTATTTTGAGTATTTCCTTTTTTGATATTTATATGATTTCCTTATTATTACAAAATTCGATGATGTCAACAAGTTCTTTTCATAAGGGATTATCTATTTGATTTTTAGGAAGGGGCAAGGGAGTTATCCTGTAAAATTTTCAGGGCATGTATGAGGCTGCTTTTCTAGGCACTGACATCTCGTTCAAAATATACCGTTTTTTGACTCCAGGAGATATTCAATCCTGCCTTTTTCACCATTTGAATCCTGAATAAGTTTTGTTCAAATTCCATCTTCGTCCTACTCATCAATTGGTTGTTCCCTAACCGTATAAACGTTTTGCACTCGTGACAATAACCTACATGACTAAATTCTTCCGCTAAAATTAGTACTTTAATTAATCATTTTTTATTTCATTTTCAGATCTTGATATAGCTATATACATACGACTCCTGCTGCACTCATGAATACTACTAATAATTCAAACTTGTCAAGCGTGACTTTGGACGAAATAGAGTTCCAGGAATTTTTGGACAAGGATCTCCTAGTAGTGGCTTATCTCATTTTATTATCCATTGTGGGAACTATCGGTAATTGTCACGCCCTAATTGTATATTTTTTACGCTACAGACCATCCAATCACAGAACATTTGTCTTGTGGCTTTCGGTGGTTGACCTTCTTGCTTGCTGCTTTGGAATTCCATTCGAGATCTTTGATGTACGATACAGCTATACGTTTTATTCTGTTGCGGCATGCAAAATATTTAGATCTCTGATTCACTTTGTTAGCATTGGGTCTGGGCTTTTACTGGGAGTTATCGCCCTTGAGCGGCATCGAAAAGTTTGCAAGCCATTTGAACAACAAATGGACGAAAAATGCGCGAGGAAGGCTTGTATAATTACTGTTATAGTGGCAGTAGTGCTTTCCATACCAAGTTTTGTATTTTACGGACCTTCAGAGAAGAAAACAGATGTGTACAATTTGATTGGTAGAGATTGTACTGTGCTAGCATCGTACAAGGACAGCGTTTATTTTTATGTGTACAGTGGACTCTTTCTGTTAATTAGCACAATAATCTTTGTAATATGTGTTGTCGCTTATATTTTAGTTGGAAAAGTTATGTACCATCAAATGATTTTCAGACAATCTGCACAAGTTAAAAACAAAGCAAAAAGACATTCGAGTTCCGGAAGTCATGAAAACGGTGGTTACATTGGCGAGGATGAATCGAGTATGAATACGGAAACGCGCATAAAAATATCAACAATAGACAGAAAGCAGAAAGAAAACAACAAAAAGAAAAGGATAGTTTTAGACAGATCTAAGCGCATAACACTCATGTTTTTAGTGGCAACGGCCGTTTCATATCTTGGATACCTGCCCTATAACATAATAATATTCATCAAAGTTTTAAACCCAATGGCATACAGAGGAATGAGCAATGCTCTTGGACAATTTATGGCGGTTCTGCTCCGAGGATATTTCTTGAACAATGCATCAAATCCTGTTGTCTACTGCTTTCTTGACAATAGATTTAGGATGGAATGTAAAAAGTTTTATTCTAGAATACGGTTATTTATGTGTAGTAGCAGACAAAGAGATTATATGATATAGTGTAAATAGAGTTGCCTCGTTTTCATTTTATGGCTTATACTTCCAAAGAAATTCAAAATGGCAGCAGGATTACATTATACTCATTCATTATCCCGAACTCAATAAACTTGTTCGACAGTTGTCTGATTCAATTAAAAAACAGCAAAATTGTAAATACTATTTGCAGTATTATAATTATGCTTATATTATGAATTGATGTGTTAATTAAAATTAGAGAACGAGCTGGAATTATTTATTAAATTTTGGATCAGGTTACTAGTATACAATATAACCTACTTTGAGGCAGTTTACGCTTCATAAACCCAGAAGCCGTAAATTATATATGTATAAAATTTTCAAAGATTTATAAAAATCTTAATAATTTAATTTTCAAAATTTTTCTGATCCAAAATTGAAGGTAGAATCACCTGAATAACGTATTTAACTCAGGAATATTTAAATCACCGACAGAAAGACTTAGTATCTTTTGTGGTGACGTCATAGTATCCACAATATAATCTAACTTGCTCAACCATTGACAACCAATCAAATTGTCTGTTACAATTCAAATTGAATTATTAAAAATAATTAATGTTCTTTTATTCGAATCTGTTTAATCTCTTCTCGTAATATTGGGTACAGCTGTGACAGCGTTAATTTGAAACGACCACTTACACATATTTATGTGCCTATTAAATATTAAGCCACTAAAAATATCAAATGAATAGACTTTATTTCCAAGTAAAAACCAAAGCCGCTGAACTACAAGTTTTTATATTTCACAAATGACTTACAGTTTGCTGCAATCCTTTGAGCAATCTTTCCGTAAATTAAGCTCATTTTAACGGTTCAATGTGTGTGCATGGACGTAATTGGGTGACTATGTATTTTCTACAATATTTGGAAAAAAATTTAAATTTTCGTTGCTTTGGGTATCCAAGAAAAAAAAATATTTTGGAAGAAATCTTGAATTTCCTCGGATCGACACAGCTTTGCGATTCTTTTCACACATATTTGGGTCTAAAACCAAAAATAAAGGAAAGATTGTGCATGACATACAGATACAATTTCATATTTTTCAGCTTTGATCTCGAGCACTGGTCAGTCAACGAAATGGCCATACAGTGCATCAAATTTATTGTGGTAATTTGTGATACATTTCATTTAAAAATTCATTTGTGTGGTACTACCAAAGCTTACCGTCTGTTTTATACAAGTTGCCAAGAAGCCGGCACAATCCTTCGGAATGTCTGTATATGAGAGAAGTTGTAATATACACATGATATATATTGCCATTTTTGCTTTTGATGTTTTTATGCATTAATTTGCTTAAAAATTGTGGTGAACGAAAGGCATTTTCAATTATCTGGGATGTGATGTTGTACCATACTTGAGAAATAAAAACAATAAATCCAACTAAGCGGAAATTAGGCCCAGTTTAACTACATGTGTAATACAATATGCCATTGTGATGTTATTCCATAGCTTAACGTTTAATTAAATATGTTAACTTGTACATATAATACTGAATCATCCCCGGTCGGCCCCAAACCATGTATTAAAATAAGGTTGTTATGTCTTTTATAAACTACTCTAAGGACTGTTTAATATAGTTAAAAATATCCATTTTGTTCACCATTTTGTCTTCGTTTGTATGTATTGCACAACCCAAAAGGGGTTTATGTGTTTGAAATACAGTGGTCAATGTTACCCTGTAATAAATTTATATTATTCCAAAATTGTTTTCAAAACATCAAATGCAGTAATTTAACTGGCTAACATCAACTTCCTGTCATTTTTTAACTTGGTAAATTCCTTTCATTCCTTTCATACGCACGCATGCAATAAAGTGCACGAGTAAAATGTTAATTTCAAACGGAAAACGTGTCTGATATTTCTGCATTACTGTGGAATTATAAGTAATAAAGGTTATTTTTACGGAATTATCAAAGTGTAACCTCGGGCTTATCACTCACAAACTTAGCATAACGTCCTTAGGACTTTACATGTATATAGTTTGTGAGTGAATCGGCCGAGTTTACACATTGATAAATTCCTTCAAAATAACCTTCATTACTATATAAACATGCATGGTAACGTAAAACCGTTTTCATGTGCTTCTACTTTAGGAAAGCGTTCAATCAAAATGATTCCTTTCTACTCCATTGGGTATCAGTGGAATAAGTCAAGGGTTTGTGGGGAGCGAAATCGGATTAAAAACGATTGGCATGAAAGATGGGTTTAGATATATTCCATATATACGAAAGGTTTGCCAATTTTCCTACCGAAGGTCCGACGGTGGTTCTTTCCGGGTACTCCGGCTTCCTCCACCAATAAAAAACTGACCGCTGCGAATAGCCAAATGTGTTGAAAACGGCGTAAACCCTCCAGCTAAAAAAACCATAGCAACGGAATGACAACCTAAAACAACCATGAAGAAATTGCAACTATAGCATACATGTATTCATGTCGTTCCTCAGATCATTATTCGGGTTAAAACCATTTGATTTTTTAGGGGGGGGAGGACGGAATGTGAAAAAGGCAGCTTCAGTAGGTTGAAAAAAGGCAGGGCTGAGTATCATCTGAATCAAATAACTGTGTATATAATGGTGTACATTAGTTTGAGTTGCATGGGTGCCGAAAAAAGCAGACTCATGGATGGGATCACCACTCTTCCCCACCGCCTAAAAAAACTATATTAAAATGGTTGCACCCGATCATAACGTGTCAGCCATGATTTGAATTGGATCATTATATATATTTACCGAATGTGACCCATGTACAAATCCTAAGATTGTTCATACCTAATTTTCAAAGTACAGCAACAGTGTTATTTCGTTAGAAAATTTGTATTTAACACGGATATAACTTAGTGGCTTCCTGTGTAATAAAATTTATTAAAGTAACAGTACTCAATATTTAAAAATAGCATGACTAGTTGGACAAGTAAAATGAAAAATAAATAAAAGATTGAATTAACGAACACACTTTTTCTCAAAATTACTATTATGGTCAATCTTAATTCCTTCCCATGTGTATCCATCCTCTGTTTGTTTAAAAAGAATTATCATTGGGAACAGAAAATTTAATGCCCAAAAATTGCCGAACACGGACCGGAAGTTCTGGTTTACCGTGTTGTTACACTTGATTCTGCTGCTCTTTTGCAATTCAAACATGGTTATTCCTTTGCATACAAGTACTGTTTGTCCAGTAAAATAAACGATCCCAAGTAGCGCACACAAAGATTCTATATAAATATGAATAATTAACAAAACGATATGTAAGCTCAGATCTTCAGCTCCCAGAAGCCATCGATAAATTGCAACAGGAGGGAAAACGTTGGTCCACGAATGTGCAACTGGCCAATAAAATGTATTCAAGTACTTTATGGTAAACAACAAGGCAAGGCCTCCGACCCAAATGGCATAAAAAGATAAAACATAGAAATAACGCTGATTTCTGAAACCAACACACGTTCCCACAAAATAACAATGATGGTCCCGTTTCAAAATACACTTTCCACATATGTTACAGTGATGCGTTCGTGGAGGTATATACATTTCACATTTCTCACAGTATTTCCATGGAATTCCGCCATCATCAGACGACAGTTTCAAAATATTGGTGACGTGGCCGTTTGAAACGGATGAATTCGACAAACGTGACTCGAAGAACTCTGGTGGATTTTCCCATCTTTCCTTCATTTGCACGGTTGGATTGTCACGTGTTCTCCTTATGTCGGTGCTGTAATAAACTGTGCAAAAATAATTCAAGAATAGTTCCACACACAGAAAGACAGTCAAAACTTTCAACCAATAACGTGTCCAGTCATCCGAATCTTCAAACAGTCGTGGAATAATGTAATATAAAAACACATAAAGCTGAGTAGTGGACTGAAAAGCAAGTGTGGCCCTAGAGAGTTTCTTTGTAAAATTAGCCGAATCTTGGTGTTTTCTTGGATTGTTGTAATGTTCGCGCCATTTTTCCATCAGAGTCATTTTATCGTACGGTATCTTATTTTCATCATCGTGTTTACTTATGTTTATTCGTACTGTGGCCATAATTCAATGAAATCTGAAATAAAAAAAGACATTCATTTCCGATATTTTATAATCAATAATTGGTTTAAGTTGGACAATATTTAAAACCTAATCCAAAAGGTGAATAACTTCCTTAACCCACACGTGATCACTTAGATTTTTAAAGAAACTTTACACCTGAAAACGGATGACGAACGGAAGTGGCGTTATTTTTTCTTCTTATCTAATTAATACTTTTTATTCCTTAGTTTTGCTTTTTAAACTCTTTTTTAATTATTTTTTTAATATTTTTTTTCTATCAAGCTGTCACATTTCAAATAAATCAGAAAATGAAAATTTCAGCAAAAAAACATTGAACATTCACTAGAAAATTCGAAATCATTTATGTGTCACAAGACATGGATAAAATTAAATAAATTCAAATTCAATTTTTTTTCCTTATTAAATGGTTACTTATGAGCATATAAATCAATATTTAAACTAGAAATCTGTACGGTCGGAATCGACAGTGATCCCCGGACCCCCTGTTAGTAGTTGGGCCACTTACATTTATTAAAAAAAAAAAAATAGAAATTGTGTGTGTAAGACACGGATGCCCCGCCTAAAATGTAGGTCATCATGTATGAATGCTCAGTACTATCCAAGGCACACCACTGATGAAGTTTCGTTGATACACTATGCTTAGTTCCAAAGAAATGAATCTAAACGAAAAACTTAACCAGCGTTGCTCAAGCGTAAAATGTAGGTCACAATGACCCAATTATTGTATGACTGCTCAGTACTACCAAAGGCTAATCCACTGATGAAGTTTCATTGATACATTATGCCTAGTTCCAAAGAAATGAACCTAAACGTAAACCTTAACCACAATCGCTCAATCACAAAATGTAGGTCATAATGACCCAATTATCGTACGACTGCTCAGTGCTACCCAAGGCACACCCACTGATGAAGTTTCATTGATACACTGTGCTTAGTTCCAAAGAAATAAACCTAAATGCAAAACTTATCCAAAGTCGCTGAAGCATGAAATGTAGGTCATAGCGACCCTAGTGTTGCTGAACTGTGCTGTACTATACAAGAGGACTGTAGTGGTGAAATATCATTGATATATTACTATAGGTTTCTGAGAAATGGAGCTAAACGCAAAACAACCGAATCGGAACGTACGGACAGACGTACAAGGGTAAATCTATATGCCCCGGCCACATTCGTGGCGGGGCACAATAAAACCTTATTACCATCCAAAAATAATATGTAATCATTCTATAAAGAAATTAAATCAATAAGCCTAATAATAAATGAAAAAACCTTAGTTCACAAGCTCAAACTGACAATTTTTTAAATTTGATCGGAGTGAGCTCCCGGTTTAATAATCTATGTATCTAAATCCTTATTGTGCAACTACATATAGTTTAGGACGGGCGCATATCATTTCCGGGAATTTTCTAAAGATTAAAGTTTCATTTCCGTGAATTTCTATATATCATTTCCGATAAAAATATATAATTATATCATTTCCGATATTAATCAATTAAAAACAGATAAAGTAGCATACAGAATTTATTCCACATTGGCTAAAGGTAACAGGGTTGAGATATCACAAAACATGTTTAACCCCGCCGCATTTTTGCGCCTGTTTAAAGTCAGGAACCTCTAGACTTCGTTTGTTTTGTGTGTTTTTTGAATTTTGGTTCATTTGTATGTTTCGGAGTTTAGTGTGCCGTCCATTTCGCTGAACTAGTATGCATTATTGTTTAGGGGCCAGATGAAGCCCGCCTCCGGGTACGGGATTTTCTTGTTGCGTTGAGGACCCATTGGTAGCCTTGAGCTGTTCTTTGGTCGGGTTGTTGTCTCTCTGACACGTTTCCCCCCGTTTCCATTCTCTATTCTAGATATGTATATCAGGTGACATTGTAAGTGAGCTTTGATCGGGGTTTACTCACAAAAAATTACAGCACTGTAGAATTTAATGGAGATAGTACACACAGAGACAAATCGTGGCAAAAAAGCTATTATTGTTGACGGATATGTATATAGGCAGGTTAACAAGTTGAATACTGGAGATGTTGTGTACGTACATGCAGTGTAAATAAGAAATGTAGCAAGTCTATAACAACAGACCCTGACGGTGTGGCAGTTGTGAAGACCAAAAATGAACGTTCTTGTGGGAAAGAACCGGATCCCAGAGGAAATGAATCCAGATTACTAAGGGTGCAGGTGCGGAATAAATCTGGCGATGCAACTAAACGCCCGGCAGTCGTGATACGAAATGAGCTGAAAGACATAAGTGAGAATAATTTACAGCGAACAGATTTAAAAAATGTCTCTCTTTCGTTGTACAGAGAACGTCGGAAACAACTACCAACTCTTCCTAAAAGCATAGAGGAAACCCAGAATGTATTATGGATTATTTTGTTGAGAAAAATTAAGTGTTGTCTCCCAAGACTATACACATTGACTTTGTTTTTGTTTTTGTTTAGTTGGAGTGTTACCCACATTTTATCACATTTGGCTATTTCGCGGCGGCCAGTTTGTATACAAGAGGACTGTAGTGGTGAAATATCATTGATATATACTATAGGTTTCTGAGAAATGAACCTAAACGCAAAACTTAACCAAGGTCACTGAAGCATGAAATGTAGGTCATAGCGACCCAAGTGTTGCTGAATTGTGTTGTACTATACAAGAGGACTGTAGTGGAGAAATATCATAGATATATTACTGTAGGTTTCTCAGAAATGGAGCTAAACGCAAAACTTAACCGAATCGGAACGTACGTATGTATGGAGGGAGGTACTGACAAGGGTAAATCTATATGCCCCAGCCACATTCTTCAGATGTTGGAAAATGGTTATCCAAATTCTTTGGGCTTCCATTCTTGTCAAATAATGAGGCTGAAGATAACAAAGGCAGTAAATTCGTTGATTATGTATTAGCCAGCTACATTATGGAAACGTCGAGTTTTCCGTCAAGTATGTTGGCATCAGTTCCAGACCCAAACAAGAAAAACAACGGACCAGAGAGCTTTCATGCTCATTTTAATGCAGTTTTATGGCAGGCATCCTAATATCTTTGTTTTCCTTGATGTTCTCGAAAAGATTCAGACGTCCAATAACATTAAGATCAAGTCTTTAGACACTCAAGCCTTACCGAGAGGAGCCGAGGTCATGGAGGTAGAGAAGATTAATCATAGTTTAGAGCAATACAAGAACAATCTATCGGGCAACATTAGCAGATGCACATCCATTGCTTCACTTGGATGCAAGTTCTCCGCCAGAATGGACATATGAATGTGCCAAAGTTTTGTGTTCTTTAGTGATGAATGTATGTAGTTTTATAAGAGACTGAATATATCCTGCTCAAAATCCCACTTCCACCTCCCCGTGGTGAGCAGGGGACAACAGATTAAAGAAACCTGGCTTACGGAAGAGGTACTTTGAATATACATGTAATCAAAACTATATAATCTTTTTCTCAGAAATGATATATTCTTGTTCAAATTTCCAATGAAATAAATATCGGAAATGATATATTAAAAATCTCGGAAATGAAAACGTTTTTTACTGGAAATGATAGACTCCGAGTAGGAAAATACTATATATAAGCAAAATAAATAAACTGCAAAATCATAGAGAAGTTAAGGTCCCAAGCTTAAATTGAAAATTTCGACCCCTGCAGATCCAAATTTCATAAAATTAAAATTCTAAAACCTTATTGCACATCTGCATATAGTGTTTGACAATACTGTATAGAAATTAAATGCATAAATTGAAAAACAAGAGACGAGTTTAAGTCAAAAGCTTTAATTAATAGTTTTTCAAAATTCGACCCCTGTGGGCCCTAATTTTAGAAAATCAAAATTCTAAAATCTTGTTGCACATCTGCATATGGTGTATGACAATACCGTATAGAAATAAAATGCATTTAAATTGAAAAATGAAAGAGAAGTTTAGGTCACAAGCATAAATTGAAAATTGAAAATTCTATAATTTCATTGGGCATCTACATACACTTTGTGACAATACTGTATAGAAATTAAATGCATGAAGTTAAACATGAAAGATGTGTTTAGGTCACAAGCTTAAATTCCCAATTTTCAAAATTCGACAAACTGTGGGCCCAAAACTTTGAGAATCAAAATTCTAAAACTTTACTGCACATCTACATACTGTGTTTGACAATACTGTGTAGAAATTTCATAAAACGAAAAATGAAAGAGGAATTTAGGTCACGAGCTTAAATTCCCAATTTTCGAAATTCAACCCATGTGGGCCCCTAGTTTTGAAAATCAAATTCTAAACTTTATTGTGCATCTACATGCAATGTGTGACAATAATGTATAGAAATTAAAAGCATGGAGTTAAAAAATTAACTAGAAATCTTTACTGTCGGAATCAACAGTGCTCCCTGCACCCCCTGTAAGTAGTTGGGCCACTTACCTAAAGTCAAAAATATAATACCTTACATTCTCATCCAAAATTAGTATACAGTCATTCTATAAAGAAATGAAATAAACCTAATGAAAGATGAAAAAACCCTTAGTCCACAAGCTTAAACTGACAATTTTTGAAATTTGACCTGAGTGAGCAAACGGTTTAAAAATTGATATTCTAAATCCTTATTGTGCAACTAAATATAGTGTAAGACAATACTATATATAAGCAAAATGAATAAATTTCAAAATGAAAGAGAAGTTAAGGTAACACACTTAAATTTCAAATTTCAACCCCCTGTGGACCCCAATTTTAGAAAATTAAAATTTTACATCTGTATATGTTGTTTAACAATAATGTATAGAAATAAAATGCATAAATTGAAAAACAAAAGACGATTTTATGTCACAAGCTTAAATTGACTGTTTTTCGAAATTTGGCCCCTGTGGGCCCAAATTTTAGAAAAACAAAATTCTGAAACTTATTGTGCATCTGCATATGTTGTATGACAATACCGTATAGAAATAAAATGCATAAATTGAAAAATGAAAGACGAGTTTAGGTCACAAGCTTGAATTCCAAATTTTCGACGTTCAACCCATGTGGGCTCCTTGTTTAGAAAATCAAAATTCTAAAACCTTAGTGCGCATCTACAGGTGGTATGCAACCATTCTATATAGAAATTAATTCCTAAACCCAGAAGTGAAGGAAGAGTTGATGTCACAAGGTTGAAGAAAGTGTGACGGACGGAGACAATCGACGGATTCGCTATTTCCCCAAACTTTCTTCGAAAGTGCGGGAATAACGAGGAGTTAATAATAAAGGTCACAAGAAAGTGTGAGGGGCGGACGCGCACACTGACACTGACATGGAGGCCGGGGTGACTCCAATAGCCCCCCTCAACTTCGTTGAGGCAAACTAAAAAATGTATACACCCAACCAATATACATTTGTAATGATCCAACACAGATATGCTGCCTGAAATAGAAAAAAACCCACTTTTTCTTGAGCCCAAAGCTTTTGTCGTAATCATATCAGTACATATCCGAATTAGGTCTATAATCCAGCACCTTTTCAAATTTATGATTATTATTCAAGTCTTAACGTCCAGTGGCACCACGTGCATATCAGGACGAGAATATGTTAATACGATAATGATTATTCATGATAAGATCCCTGCTTTGTACTAGACCGACACGCTGGGTCGGATTTTTATTATGCTAGCTCACAAGGAAACTGTCCCGAACTGTCCGCAGGAAGACATATATTACCCTATTCGGACACATTCTATACTGACTCGGAGCCGACCAGTCTCAAATTTATGAATTAAATCCCCTAACCGAATATAATTTTTTCTCCGAGAACATGTTCGTCTTTACATGTGCTTTATATCTGTTATATAAAATTTCATAGGCTGAGAAATAAAGAAATGAGCCCAGATCTATGTATATAAAAGGCGGGTACTTACAGTTCACAAGTACGTATATGTAATAATAGCGTCAAATCATTTCACAGCTAAATTCTCCGGCGTTTAAATCTCATTCTTGTAAACATCCTACTGATCTAGATCAAAGTTTACTAATAAAAAAGCGTCCTTGACAACCAGGTAAACACGGATCAATAATCATGATAGAATAAATAAATATAGTCATAAATAAACAATTTTAATCTAATTAAAAAGTTTTTCACAAATAGGAAAAAGGGTTATGTAATTTAAAAAATATGACAGTTTTCGCACGTATATAGGGTTTCTGTGGTTAATTTTATTGTTTAAGGCTAAAAATGCTTTAAACATGTTAAATGGCAAATTAAATTATATACAAAAACTGACACAAATAAAGAGATAGCAGAGAACAATGTTAACATTTTATATAAAATATGGTTGAAATACTGTAATATATCATGCAGACCAGGAACTGTATATAAACAGGGATCATATAATACTAACAGTTCCTGATATAAATTATTATATGATCCCTGTGCGGACCAATTAATATTCATTTATTATAAAAGAACTAAAGTTGAAATTAATGCACGTAAGAACATGTAGGGCAGATCGTAAAAAATATATGAAAGAACTGTTGGAATTGTGAAAATTTAAATTTCTATTCTTTTAGATTTTGCCAGTTGCGTTAGTCATCGAAATTGTCCACCTAGGAAGTACATATTACATCTCATCTACCCGTCGTGATACTACCCATAAAAAAGAAGTAAAAATCTACCAGGTTCACATAAACAATACGAGCAGAAATCTGCTCATTCGAAAAAAGAAAAACCCTGGTCACCAGTTTTTTCTTTTCAACAAACCGATTGAATTTTGTGCATAATATATAATTATATTGATCTAATTAACGCCAGGTTCGTTCTAATCAATGGACCGTAATGTTTATATATGATTCAGTTATTTTTGGTCAGTTTTTGTGGTCGCTATTTAAACAGGTAGGAGTAATCATGTCTCATCATATTAAAAAAATGTGTCAATTAATTTTATTGTGACACTTGGCATTTGTTACCAGGTAAGCTAGTTTTCACATATTTTCTTAGGCATTTTAGAAAGAAAACAGGCTTTCAACCAAGGATTTAAATAGTTGTACTATTCAAATCCTTGTTTCCACCGAGGTGCCTGTGTAACTGTTTTTTTTAAGTCTTCACCTTAGTAAGGGAAAAAATAATGAAATATTTTATTTTAAAAAAAAAGACAAGGAAGGAATTTAAAAAGAAAGAAAAACAAAAAGTTGCGAAAAAGGAAGAAATACTATCATTTGAAATGAAATATTAGAGTATTTTGCGAAACAGAAAAAAAACAATAAAATTCTGACATAATTTTGCGCCACTTTCAGCTCAACAGACAATGCTATTTTTCTTAGTCAAGAAAGGCATAGAACCAGATAAAAACACCAAATTACAACATGAAAGTTGGGGCTTAAAATTGGGAATATCGTTTTTGCCCGTATGTCATAACGTTGTTTCTACTCCTTACAAATTACAATTTCAATCCCTTCACAGATTGTAGATCGAAGTTTTTAAATAATATAAGACCAAACATTTAATTGTTGACATATTTAAATCTATTCAAAGACGTCCTATTCACCAAAAAGTTCAATTATACAAAAATTACTGACGTGCGAACAAGTCATATTTGTAAAAGTCAATATAAACGTGGAATAAATTGATATTTTGATACATAATTATAGATGCACAACAAACATTGTACCGTGTTCAAACTTGAAACAAACAATTATTAGAGTCGATTGTTCGTTTAAACGGTAAGTGTTTTTAGGCCATACTAATTTAATTTTCTTCAGATTTTTTTAGAGCGGTAGAAAACATGCAGGAACGATTAATTTAGTTTTTCGTTGGATTTTTAAAACAGAAAGAGATAGATTGAGAGAAAAAAGTGAGACATGGAGAAAACAGGAACAATTTTAATTTGGTTTACTCTGAAAATTGAATAAAATAGATGTCTAAAGACGACGAGTTTTTGTTTAGATATTACATAAATTTTTCTACCTCTTTTTGAAAATGACTAATTTTATGTATTAATAATACTTTTTAAAAATTTGTATCTATCTCAAAAACGCCAAAACTCAAAAGTATATAATGGAATTTATAAGATATTCTTTATAAATGGTACATTCGGTCGGGTGGTAGTAGCGCTGATGGTGGCGGTGGTGATGGAAGGGGGGGGGGGAATAAAAAATTGAATTAAATGGGTGTCTAAAGACGATAACTTTTTCTTTATTTTTCTTTAAATATTACATAACACACTTTCTATCTCTTTTCAAAAACACTAATGTTTATGTATTAATAATAATTTTTAAATTTCTTTTCCATCGAAAAAACGCAAAAATTAAAGTATATCATGGGATTTAAAAGATATTTTTATAAATTCAACTATCGATCGGGTGGTGGTAATGCTGGTGGGGGGGGGGGGTAATGTATACAAGACACTATTCTATGAAATACTGGAAAATAATATAAAAAGCAAGGGACAGGCCTTTTATTGCTGTTCTTCAACTTGTTGCTAAAATGTTTTCAAAAATGAGCCAGAGCTTACACGACGCTGCACTTACAGCAATAACTATTTTGTGTCTAAAATTGGTACCATAATCTCTCATGAACACGTAATCAAACATCCCTGGCCTTACAAACTACAGTTTTTTCATTGTTCATCGTTTCATTGTTCGGTAACAAGATAGTTTGTAGATCGATTTTGTGTGTAGCCGTTTTTTTCTTCTTAAAATATTGATTCTGATTTTAGTATAAATATACTCCTGTTCATTCTTTAAAATAATTTTTTTCAGTTAAACATTGTATCCATGATGAATACCACGGCAACTGTCAGAATAACTGTACAGAAGGAAAATGAAGAAATAGAAAAACAGTGGAATGATATGACATTAATGGAAAAATTCCACCACGAATACAAAAACAAGAATTCGGATAAATCTAGAAGAAGAGCTTATATCTTTAAAAGATGTGCATACGTCATGGTAGCATTTCAATCCATCACTCAACCGTATGTCTCGCTATCCTATTTAATTCCAAGATATTTTGAGGATTATGACGAATGGACTCAGTACTGCCTGAAAGTACTCATAATATTCCTGATTGTTGAAACCTTAATGAACTTTTTTTGTACCATTTTCTATAGAACCGATATCCAGAAATCACGTGACAACAAGACAATTCAAATGGGAGATCGTTCGGATAATCTTCCGGAGTATTTTGATTCTTTTATATTGGATCAGTCTTTGTCGAATGGGCATTCGCCAAAATTAATGAATTGTCCCTACGATGACGACGGATTTCCTTGGAAATATTGTGAAAAATGTGACGTTTATCAACCACCAAGAGCACATCACTGCCCTGCATGTCAAAGATGTATTTTAAAGCGAGACCATCATTGCTATTTTGTCGGAACATGTATAGGTTTCAGAAATCAGCGTTATTTCTTTGTTCTAAATTTTTACGCTGCTTGTCTAGGAATGTTTTCTTTCTATTTAACACTGAAGTACCTGCAGATGTTTTATTGGCCGCATGCTTACTCATGGAGTGACCTTTTCCCACCAATAGCGATATACCGTTGGTTAGTTGGAACACAAAACCTTGGCTTTCACATAGTAATTCTTATAATTAATCTATACAATGAGTTTTTATACGGTTTGTTCGGAATTATTTATTTCACTTCCCAATCTGTTTTGGTTCTAAAAGGAATAACATTACACGAATTTACCAAAGAACTCAATGTGCAGTGTAAAAACACCATAAATCACAACTTCCGGTCTGTGTTTGGTGACTTCTGGGCATTGAATTTTTTGTTTCCAATGACAATTTTATTCAAACAGAGAGAAAATGGATACACATGGCAAGGCGTTAAGATGGATTATAGTAGAAATTATGACAAAAAGCGTTATGCATGAATGAATTTATTTTATATAAAGGCATATAGTTACAGAATATTCTGTGAAATTCTTTAGTCATCTTTAAGTCTTTCTTCCTAAAAAAAAGAAAGCCAGTTTCTAGTGTCGAATATTATTTCTGTTGTACGAAAAGCTTGTTAGTAGCAGATTGAGAAATCAGAATTTGTTGCGACTTCTCCGGCGTTACCAGTTATACATGATGCGTGTAGGTTTGATTTTTTGTTTTCAGCGCTGAATGTACACCCCATGAATACATGAAATATTACCACCCTATCCTATTTCCAATATTACACATTAGAGACGTAGTCTCATAACTCTTATCTTGTTGTAAGTAGCATGGGGTTTCTTCTGCTTTGATAAGATTGCAGAGATTTAATAAAAATAAATGTCATGAAATATTTTCTCATGATGAATCATACAGTATTATGGGTTTTATATAAAAAAGTAATAAAATTCTGTAAGCTTGCATTGAGAACGTACCCCCTAGGACTGAGCATGAGCAGTGATTGATTATGTCTTGGCATTGTCGTCTGCTCTTGTGTTCACAAAGTTAGTTTTAGAAATGTTTATTACACAAATTCGACTCTATTTTGTTTGAAATTCACGTTTTTTCATCTTTTTATTCAAAAAATGTTTTAAATGCATAAATGTTAAAACCAACAACCACTGAATATGGAAAATACCGTAATGTATAAACCACGCCCACTTTTCTCTCTCATTCATAGCAAGTTTTACAATATATGCTGAGTAATTTCAAAATTTTGGAATGTGATTCGATGAAATAGTTTAGGTGTCAAGTGTGTTTATCACCCGTTTAGATACACACAATAATGGTCGCAAAATCTATTCTGAGCAAACGTTGGCTAAGAAACAGATTAGTACAGAGCGGATGTTGGAGCTGTACGCGTACTTGTATGTATGTAATCAGAACTGATTAAACACACTACAATAAATACACATGTACACTGAATCCAATTCGTGGAATTTTGAAAACAATTAAGCGAAAACTACTAAATAACAATAGCAGGTCAATATTGAGGTTGTGAATTCGAATCCATCTATGGCGGGGGTGCTCAACCTTAATTGACACAAATTACCAGTTTTCCCATCGAAATTCTTTGGTTTTCTCGACCATCCTTCACCAATAAAAGCTGGCCACCACAATCTGAAAGTGACATAAAATTCCACGAACGAAACAAAAACCAACCACATATATGGGTAACAATCAAAACAGATACTCACGAGAAAACAAAATTACTTTTCAGATAATTTATTTTTCCAATACTTTGACATATATTTCCGAAAAAGTATCAGTTCGGTTGCAATTTTACGAGGGCAGTTCAAAACAATGGATCTGGAAATATGCTTCGAACAGTTTTTGTCAGACACCAACTGATAGAGTTTAAACATACACAAGCTTGTCAGGGAAGTAGGAACTGACGATTCTTCTTCCAATACATCTTTCAGATGCCGTAAATCATCCTGGAGAAGTTTTGCCGGCAATCGCTTTTCATTGTCGTAAATACAAATTTGTTTGGTATTGATAAGCAGACTCCAAAATCCTTGTTTACAGTATTTTGGTTCTATATAGTCTAAGAGATGAAATAAAGCAGACTTCCCAGTTTTGTCAATAACAGACGGGTCAGCGCCATTTCTCAAAAGGAATTCAATTTTCTTGTTGTTTCCTTTTTGTGCCGAAACCATGAGTGATGTCTGTCCATGTGCATTCACTGTGTTAACGGAGACAAGTCTTATAACTTGTTTTAAATAATTGTGAGATATCTGATCGTTTTGGCACAAAAAGTGCAAAAGTCCGCTTCCACATTTGCTAACGGCCTTACCGTTCGCCCCTAAACGTAAAATGAAATCAACCATCAATTCATGGCCGTGTTTAGCACCATATAAAAGTGGCGTAAGTCCTAATTCGTCAATACTTTCAATGTTCGCCCCGGCCTCCATTAACAACCGGAAAGGGATACTCAGGCATTTTTTCGCGCAAAAGTGAAGAAGAGTGTGGCCTTCAGCGTCAATTACTTCACACGGGTTTGCCCCGTGGTCCAGTAAAATCCTTATACAGCTGGTGGAATTTTCTTGGATTGCATTAATGCGCTTTTTGAAACTATCACTAAGCAGTTCGAGGGGGTTTACACGTGGCCAATACTGTATACATGTGTTTAGTGGAGTACGTCCAAATTCGTCACAAGAATGTATGTCGGCACCATAGCTACAAATTAACTCAACTAATTCTAACTTGCGAAAAATGCAAGACAAGTGAAGCGGGGGCAGCTTTAGCGTCTTTGGCAAAGTAGAACTGTCATTGAAATACCTCTCAACAACCTTGTGGGCATTGTTCACGTCAATTCGTTTGTCTTGTAAAATTTCCCGGCATGCTTTAACATCATTATGTAAAATTGAATCATGTAGTTTTACCCATATCTCCCAAAGCGAAATCCTGTCGCAAGAGTTCTTGGAAATTAACGTTGAATTAGACACACAGCTGCTGATTTCTACCCCCATGTTTTTTCTTTACAAATAACTTCCTAATACGTCACAAATGCAAAAGGCACGTATAGAACAAATTAATTTTGGCGGAAAAACAAATCTATGAGTGGCCATTCGTGTCATTGGCGGCCTATTTTGGCGCGTATATCAGATATGCGCGTATATTCTTCAGTTTAGCGCGCTATTTGTATAAATTAGCGCGCCATTTTTATTAATTGCGCGCTATTTTGTTCATTTGTATATACTTAAGTATAATTTTTATTTGCGCGCTATTATTAAGAAATGGCGCGCAATATTTTCTTATTAGCGTGTATATTGCATTCACTTCTGAGCCAATCAAATAGCTCGTTTTAACGTTGATACATAACTAATGAAGAATATTTAAAAATCAAGCATACCAACCAATGTACTCATTGTGCAGTCCACAGTGAAGAACTAATACGGATTTTTTTTTACGAGTCTATAAATCTCTCGGTTATTTGTAATTTGACAGGACATTTTTTATTTGTCAACTAAATAACACAGATAAACATGTTTTCATATCATCTCTAGTTTGCATGACTGGCTATTGACCTAATAAAACAGTGGCCTATGCCATTAGATTTTGAATCACGCAGCAAGACTAATTGATCCTTCTTTTTTGTTAGACATGCTGGTTGGTATGCTTGATTTTTAAATATTCTTCATTAGATATGTATCAACGTTAAAACGAGCTATTTGATTGGCTCAGAAGTGAATGCAATATACACGCTAATAAGAAAATATTGCGCGCCATTTCTTAATAATAGCGCGCAATTAAAAATTATACTTAAGTATATACAAATGAAAAAAATAGCGCGCAATTAATAAAAATGGCGCGCTATTTGATAAAAAAGGCGCGCTGATTTATACAAATAGCGCACTAAACTGAAGAATATACGCGCATATCTGATATACGCGCCAAAATAGGCCGCCAATGACACGAATGGCCACTCATACAAATCTTACACGAATCATCTTACGTCTTGGGATTAAATAAAATATTCTCTACTATTTTTCTACTAGTTTTCTTCTGTTTTGAGTTAAAGGAATTTGCTGATTTATGAACGTAATTATCTGCGGAATTTTAGATGACAGTCCGGGGGTATTTTCGCTTATCATCTTTCGTCACACTTTCTGGTGACATCAACTCATCTTTCATTTCAGTTTCTTTACGGAATGATTGCATACAATCTGTAGATGGGCAATATAGTCTTCAAACCTTGTGCCCCACAGCGGTAATATTTAAAACTCGTTAATCTAAACTCCTCTTCTATTTTTCAATTTATATATTTAACTTCTCTACATTATTGTATTACAATTTATGTAGATGCGCAATACTGTTTTAGAATTTTGATATTCAAACCTCGACACAGGGGTCAAATCTAAATAAAAAAAGTGAACCTAAGCTTTTTACATCTTTCAATGGGTTAAGTGATCTGATTTCTTAATGGTATGATTGAGTACTAGGTATCTATATGGACAATACGGTATTACCCGCTCAGTTGCTAGTATTTGGACACTAGCCCAAAAAATATACTTTAAATTTACTGTTCCAAAAATGTTAAATTTTGTGAAAAAAGGAATATCTCTCTTGCATAGTTCCATCCTTAGATGATTTGATTTCACCCTTTCAGTCATTTTGGCATTTCTGAATTTGCTCTTCAACTTTTTGGATTATTAGCTCACCGGCAAGGTGAGCTTATGTCATCCCTTTGCTTCTGTCGTCCGTCGTCGGCATCAATCGTCCGTAAACTTTTCACATTTTAATCTTCTCCTCTGAAACTACTTGGCGGATTGTAACCAAACTTGATACGATTGATCCACCTGTACGTCCGGTTGTATGAACAACATGGTCGCCAGAGGCGTTCTTTGTTTTTTATTGGACAATTTTCAAAAATCTTCTGAAACTACATTATGAAATGTTTTGAAATTTTGCAGGATTGATGACAGCAATACCTGCTACAAACATCGACTTTTCGATGAGATTCATTAACTCAGCCGACGGCTGTGGCTGCTCAAAGTTTCCATGGAAATAACTTTTTTGTCATTTGCTCAGGAACTAATGGCAGATTGTAACCAAAGTTGACAGGCATGATGTACGGAAGGACCTCTAAAAAACATGTACCTTTGGTTCTGGTTACTAGATGGATGACCAATATGGCCGCCAGATGCCATCTTTGAGGTTGATTGGTCATTTAAAAAAAATCTTCTCCTCTAAAACAACATTATGAAATGTTTTGAAACTTTGCAGCATGGTTGGTTTGGGAAAGGACTTTTTATACATTTGCTCAGGAGCTTATGGGCAGATTGTAACCGAAGTAACAGGAATCTCATATAATAGGACAGATGCAAATGATCCACCTTTTCAAAGTGAAAGGTTAAATGTCAAGATTACTTTAACAGCCATGTTGATACAACAGACCTAACATTTTCAAATGGGCCAATAGAACCCCCCCCCCCCCCCCCCGCGGGATACACCCTCAGGTTAGCCTCCGGATGTTTTTGTTTTACATTTTAGGCCTTGAACACAACTGATGAGTCGGAAATCGACGAAATGTGCACATCCCGGGCAGCAGAACTGGTATCAAAGAATTCATTTTAAATGTTTAATCTTGTGTAAGTTTTCTTACTACTGTGGGGTGTGGAGATCACTGACATTGATTCCGCCAGTAGCTTTCTAGCCTTATTATATTTCATTTTAGAGTGAAAATGGGCATTTAGAGCTTAGCGAATGTTTATGAAACGGGACTCGTGTCCAAGTTTTACAAGCATTCGTAGGAATACTATCAAGGTTGGTTCAGGGATATTTTGTTCCCGCTTGTGTGTATTTCCACAAACCAAATAGGATAATTTTAATTATTTCACGCAACAATCAATAAGTTATTCACCAAAAAGGAAACCCTACTTGTAAAAACATTGAGGCATCGCACCTTTGGAAAAGACAATTATAAAGTAATGTTACATGCTTTCTTTTTAAAGACAAAATTGAGGTATTCCCGAAAAAAAAGATGCGGTTAAAAAGAATACCCCGTGATAGAGGTCGTCTTAATCTATAGTTGTACTTAACTAACATCGAAAAGTGGGGCGACAATAGAGGCCATTGATGAAGCAGATAAATATACAATATATATATTTTGGCGCGTGAAGAAATTGACGTCATAAAAACTATGAACCAGAGCATAATACAAACCTTCATTGCAAGACTAGAATGAAATTTGAAATAAAAAAAGGCAGGATCACTTTAGGTGTAAAAAATGCAGGCCCTGTGTCAAATCGGGAAATATTTTGGTTTAAATGAAAATAAAAATTTAGGCCGGATCCTAGCCCCACCCACCCACAGCAAATGATTGCTCCTTGGTAAATAGGCCAGCTGCAGGATAAACTAATAAATGATGTTATGAAATAGATATATAAATAAATAAAATAAAAAACTATGTTCGTATCAGGTTAAACACTTAGTTTGACTCTAAATTAAATAAAATTCAGAGGCACATTTCCACAGTACTCAGTTGAAATTGACTGAAAGTGATGAACATGTAAATCGTTCAATAGGTATTAAAGGCTATACTCTAATATACGTTAAATAGTAGCTAAATATAATGATTTTGCATATGTGTAACGACCGGAAATAAACAATCCATATTTGCACATCCCAGTGCTATTCAAACGTACTAATATGGTTAACAAGTTTTATCATATATTTGGTACTAAATACAGGAGTTTTGAAAAAACGATAAAGCCCATGATGTTGGTCTATGACGTCATACCCTTTATCGCATGGCTTACGCTTTAACACATAGCTTTTTACAATTTTATTTTTTTTGTATTTTTTTTTGGGGGGGAATTTTTCTTTTCGGGGGCAAATTTCGAAGCAAAAATGTTCAATTTTTTTCCGATTATTTGACTTTTTTTAAAAAATATGTATATTAATCTATAAATATTCTTTTATTGGTTCTCTTCTCCGACGGACCAACACTGGGGTAGTTAGTTGGAATGCATTTGAGGTTTGTTTGACTGTGATCTTAATTGACAGGAAATGCGAGTTTTCCTCCAGCATAGGTAGGTTGCTACGGCTTAATTCATCCACTAATAATCTAATTTGAATTGTAACAGACAATTTGATTGGTTGTTTAATTGTTGGGCAAGTTGCATTATATTGTATAATCAACTTTGGGTATTGTGGCGTCACCAAATTAATTCCCAGTCCGCGATTCAAATATTCCTAGGAAAAATGCGTTATGCAAATGATTCTACCTGCAATTTTGGATTTGTATTTTTTTGAAAATTAAATTATAAGGATTAAAAAAAAATTATATAATTATACTTGAATGTATAATCTACATTGGTAGTTTATGAAGCGTAAACTGCCTCAAAGTATGTTATATCGTATAACATGTTCCCAAATTGAAAACAATCCTTAAATAAATTTTAAACGGCTGGCCTGGAATTGCGCTAAAAGTACCTGTAGCATAAATTTCCAATAAACAAAATAAAATCGACCAAATCAAGAGAGATATACAGTGCATGAGAAAACAATATTAAAGTATATTAGCTAATTTATTTTTCCAATACCTAGACATATATTTGCGAAAACGATTTAGCTCGGTTGCAGTTTTACGAGGGCAGTTTAAGTCAATGGATCTCAAAATTTGTTTTGGACAGTTTTTGTCAGATACCAATTCATGGAGTTTAAACATACACAATCGTTTCAGGGGTGTTGGCACAGATGATTCGTGTTCTAACACTTCTTTCAGTTGTCGTAAATTATCCTGAAGAAGCTTTTCCGGTAATCGTTTTTCATTGTCGTAAATACAAATTTGTTTGGTATCAATAAGTAAACTCCAAAATGCTTGTTTACAGTATTTTGGTTCTATATTGTCCAAAAGATGAAATAAAGCAGACCTCCCAGCTTTGTCAATAATAGACGGATCAGCGCCATTTCTCAAAAGAAATTCAATTTTCTTGATGTTTCCCTTTTGTGCCGAAACCATGAGTGCTGTCTGCCCATGTTTATTAACTGTGTCTACATGAACAGGTCTTAAAACTCCTTTGATATAACTGTGAGATATCTGATCGTTTTGGCACATGAAGTGCAGTAGTCCGTTTCCAAATTTGTCCACAGCTTTTTCGTTCGCTCCTAAACTTAACATGAATTCAAACATCAATTCATGGCCATATCTAGCACCATATAAAAGCGGTGTAAGTCCAAATCTGTCAGTACTTTCAATATTTGCCCCGGCCTCCATTAACATCTGGAAAGGAATACCCAGTCCTTTCTTGGCGCAAAAATGAAGAAGACTGTGCCCTTCAGCGTCAATTACTTCAGATGGGTTCGCTCCGTGGCGCAGTAACACCATTATACAGCTTCCGAAGTTTTCATGGATAATTTTCAGGCGTTTTCTGAAACTTTCATTAAGCAGTTGGGGTGCATTTACCCTTGGACAATACTGTATACATGTATATAGCGGAGTATGTCCAAAATCGTCACAAGAATTTATGTCGGCGCCATAGCTACATATTAACTCGACTATTTCTGACTTGCGAAAAATGCAAGACAAATGAAGAGGGGGGATCTTCATTGTTTTTTTCAAAGTTGACCTGTCTTTAGAATACCTCTCAACAACCCTGTGGGCATTGTCCAAGTCAATTGTTCCGCTCTGTAAAATTTCCTTACATGCTTTAACATCATTTTTTAAAATTGAATCATGTAGTTTTACCCATTCATCCAAAAGTGGATTCATTTCAGAAGATTTCTTGGAGTTTGACGTTGAATTATACGAACAGTTGACTGCTCCCATGTTTTTTTCAATGACTGCCGAAAACGTCACAAATGCAAGTTACGTATGAATTAAACTCATTTTGGCGGAAAAATAAATTTTATGTGACCGTCGAATCATCTTGCGTCTTGGGTTTGTTAATAAAAAATAAGCTATATTACGGACGTTTATGAAATTTTGCATACAGTTAGAATACTTGGAATCGCATCAAAGTATCGAAATGTTTTTATATTTATTTTTTAGATTTCTTCAATATGGTTGATTTAACTTACGGTAAAAAAAAGGAACAAAGAAAAAAAACTGTGCTAGGGGTCGTCTTAATCTTGCAGTGAGTGTGAAACTTTTTTTCAATATTGAAGTTAGTTTACTGTAGATTTCATGTAAAAACAGCCGAAGAGTGGAAAAGGAAGGAGGTATGGACATGGATTTATGAATGAGAAATAAAAGTATCACTCATGATGAACGAAAAATAATAATCTGGCCAGCAGGTTGCATTTTACTCAATTTGCTCGAAAATAACGACCTTTCAGCAGGACCACACATGAAATAAAACTACAAAACATATTGTGAGAAAATATTCTTGTGGCATCCTCTTAGAACTTTATGGTTAAATCTTACATGCTTTTCTATAGCTTCTTCTTATTTATTTACCCGTGTAAAAAAGAAGTGCTTTAGAGTGAAAACGATTCACTGACCAGAATCCAGAAATCCACGTAAGGGACAATTATTGTGTTGCTATTTTTCATCTTAAAGTCACTTCGAGGGCTTCAGGAAGGAGAAAAATCTTGTACCGCACTACAGGGTGGTCCTTATAGCCCCGCAGTTTGAAACATACATCATTTTTGTACACACTATTTCTTAATATCTTGTCCAAAGCAAGATTAATAAATTAATCTTGCTTTGGACTTGTAAAAAGTATTAAATAGCAGATCTGTATGCATGCAATTTTAATAATTATATGTTGCAACTATCTTGACATATTTAATATTTGCACCTTGCTGCAAGTCCACTAACAAACGTACGACTATTCTCCATTTTTTATTATAAAAATCATTTTCTGTGCATTACCTGTGCAAAAAGACCCACCAATGCATGAAAGAATTCAGAAGTCATGAAATATGTGGATGTACAAAATCGCAACGAGTCATGCTTGAAAGAAATTAATAAATAATCAGCAAATATTATCGCACCATCTTGTAACTGCGTTAATATTTAATAGATATGAAATTTTTATTATATTTTAAGCTGCTGATTTTAATTACCTAATGTCCTTCGACATAATTAGCAATTAACGTTAATTCTTTCATCTTTCTTATTCATTTTTTACCATTTAAATACTAAGTAAATTAAATCTTGGCTATACGGTTAACTAATTAAGATTTATATTTATTTACTGAATTGCCATTGACAACTGATAGAGTTTAAACCTGAATCAATTGAGTGTTTTAAAACATGTCATTACGGGACTATACACGTGTGGAATTTCTTTGAAGAATCGGAGCTGCTTTATTCAAACCCCACATCTAGCTGACGGTAAGCATATATTTTTTATGATCTGTAGATCATATAGAAGTGTGTATAGTTTTGAGAGAAAAAAAACGGTGTCATGTTTTCAATTTTATAACCTTGTTTCACTTTTAAATAATTTATCCAGGTAAAAATCAATTATAAAATTTTATAACTATAAATATTAATTTCAACTATATCCGGGTGGAATTAACTGTAAACCATTGATCAAAAAGATTTTTTCCAAATAATTTAATAAAAAAAATCGAATATTTATGAATTTATAAGTGTTAAAAAAAAAACCCGATTTTGCCACACTCTGACCGAGAATAAGTAACATGAACAGAGAAGACCTCTTAGATGATTGTGTAAATCGGCTTTGTTTTAGCTATATACATGTATTTTGATCATGCGAAAATTATTTCTGCATCTATTTATTATTTTATTATTGGCGTGAAAAAAAAAATCGGTAAAAAGTCACCCGACTGACGTGTTTACATTTATCTGGCAGGGCAGTTGAGATTACCATTTAAGGCTCCGTTGTATATAGCACGTATACGTGCATGCAGTTTACTGTCCGACTACGCTTTCGATAAGTCCGTGAAGTTATTTTCTTCAAGAAGATACATATATATTCTTCTTCAGGTACGAGTGAGTTATGGAATTTCTCCACCCGAGATTGTCAAATTTTTGATTTTAATAACAAGCACCAAGTAATTTATTGATTGTAGTTATAAGCACAAAATAATTTATTGATAATAGTAATAAGCACAAAAAAAAAAAAAAAAAATGGACCCATAGTTTTATGCAGTTTAATAATTTATTGATACCACCAATACATATTCTATGACACCATTAGTGATCACAAGATGTGCATAATTCAGTCTATACAAGTTGTACTTAAAACTTAACATGTTGAAAGCCGAAACATTGACACCAAAACGTAATAAGCAGCACATGGTTTTGATATTAGTAATTGGTACAAAGCAATGCTGGGCGCCCGCTTTGTAAGCACTCTAGCAAATTTATATCTCATCGGATTTTGATAATATTTACCACCAAGCTTTATCTCCATGGTACCTCAAACGAGTTAGAAGATGAGCCCTGTTCGCTATTTGTGTATTAGTTATGCCCCTGTATGACTTAGAAAAATTTGCAAAATGGCCTTGTTTGTTGAAGAAAAAACAACGAAGAATACTTCATATAGTATTTTGTAAGATTCATACTGATTACACACAAGAATGGTACCATATATAAAATTCTGTGCAATACTGTAATTTTTTTTTATCTTGCAGGAAAAGGCTAGCATGGCGACCATTAGAGTAAATACACCACAATCAGAGACAAAAAAAGATGAAATAATGACATTCGAAAAATTCAAAGAAAATTTAAAGAAACAATGGAAGAATAAACCGGAAGTGTCAGAAAAAGACAAAAAGGCTGCAGAACAATTACCTAAAATTCTTCTTATGTTACAAGCCCCTTCTCAGCTCTACATGTTTATTTATCATATAATTCCAAGATTATTTGAAGATTACGATGAGATGACACAAATGTATTTAAAGTTATTTGTGTGTTTTTGTTGTGCAGAAGGACTTATTAATTATGTTTGCACTTTATTTAGTGATACAACAGTTAAACTCAATTCAGACATGTCAAAACAGCATTCACACACACAGACAAACGGTCATGTTCCGAACGGTATAACAATAGCACGTGACGATGGTGAACTCCAATGGAAATTCTGTGATAAGTGTAACATGCATATTCCTCCGCGTGCACATCATTGTAAAGTTTGTAAAAAGTGCATTCTGAAAAGGGATCACCATTGTTTTATGGTAGGGACATGTATTGGTTTCTATAACCAGCGTTACTTTTTTGTTTTAGGGTTCTATGCAATTCTTTGTGGACTATTTGCGTTTGCGTTCAATGTTTATTATCTGTATCAATTTTATTGGCCATCAGCATATTCGTGGACAAGCTTCTTTCCGCCTGTTGGAATTTTCCGTTGGTTGTTTGGTTACGAGGACATAGAAACTCACGTAATCATCTTGATATGTCAAGCTTATCCTCAATTATTTTTCGGGTTGTTTGGAGTAATTGTTGTAAATGCTCAGATGACTATGTGCGTTACTGGGAAAACCGCACATGAATTTACATCAAAAATCCCAGTGAAAAGTAATAACAGTATAGCGGAAAATTTTGAAAGCGTTTTTGGCAAATTTTGGATGCTCAATTTTATCTTTCCGATGACAATTTGTTGTAGACAATCAGGCGACGGAATTCATTGGCCAGGAGTAAAAATAGAACACAAAGGAGGAGATAAAGATCACGTGACAATAGATATGTAGCATGGTGCTAGTCCAATCTTGACCGAAAATGACGTTTTATTCTGAACGTGCAATTAATGTATTAAATTAATCATTTCTCACAATTTTTTCGCCAAAAAAAAAAAAAAAAAAATAAATTTCCATGTCCTATGATGGGAGCCTTGCAGACCTGGTCTGATGGTGTCACTACCTGACCAACGTATACCAAATACCATGTATACATTGAAACTGGTATATGTTTTTCCATCTATATATATTATCTGTTTATCAAAAACTTCTAATTTTTGTTTGTTTTCCCAGTGGGGCTTTTATTGTCAAGAGATAGCACTTCGATTGCTGTACTTCATCTTAAAGTTTCAGTGATGTCATTGAGTAAAACCTTACATCACACCACACTGAAAGTTCAAGACAAGAAACTCACAAAATCACAAAACTCAACATCCTTAAAACAACAACAAATTTTCCTTTAACTACAAAAAGTGGTATGTACAGAAATTAATGATTCCACAGTAGGTATGCAAATAACAGTAGAGAACTTTTTTTCAAGTGGTCACAAATAGAAACAAACTGATTTCATTTACATGATCTGTTCATGTTAAGGCAAACATAAATTGAAAAAACTACGGACAGACAGACACTGATTGCACTTCATTCTACTACTGAAGGGATTATATAGCTCACAATTCAAAATAACAAACAGCCCTGATCTAAAAAATAATATGCTTATTTCTTTTCACAAATAAACTCTTTGATGACTTTAATAGTGAATTCACAGCGCTTAAGATCATGGGTGAAAGAACAGGTGTCAAAAACCGGAAATTGGGAAGAATCCATTATTTTATATAGGAATATATAAAGACTGAAATAGTCGAAATCCGGAAATCTGGCAAGGCATGTAAGATGAGCACAAATTTCTGCAGTTTATCACAACATACCACAGCCCTTGTTTAGATGTATATGGTGGGGCACCCAAAATTTTGAGACACTCATTGTATTTATGTTAAACACAAAAACATTCAACTGTATTTTATTTCAAATAAATTTTATAAAGATCTTTTGAAAATATAATAAAAATTTCATGATTATTCAGTTGATACTGTACAGCAATGATATTTTGTCAGTATTTAACGATGTTTATTTTTAATATTATAGTATTAATAAATGGGTGTTTTCATAATGGCCCAAGGTCTGTAATAATGGCCTGAGGATTGCTGTAATAGACCGAGGCACCTCCCAGGGCCATTACAGCATCCGAAGGCCATTATTACAGACCGAGGACATATAACAGGGCCATTATGAAAACACCCATTTCTTAATACT
Source organism: Mytilisepta virgata (assembly GCA_028015205.1). NCBI lineage: Eukaryota > Metazoa > Mollusca > Bivalvia > Mytilida > Mytilidae > Mytilisepta > Mytilisepta virgata. The sequence continues at coordinate 26,098,200 of CM051512.1, forward strand.
TTTAATAACCAGTTTGTATGTGGCATTTGCAATAATCTGAATGGCACAAATATAATGATAAGTAAGCAAAACTTGTAAGAACAGTTTTAAAGATTAATTCCGGACCGTTTTTTCAAAAATATGCTTTAAAATGTTCTAGTTTGCTCTTCCTGAAATTTCCAAGTGGAGTATTGAAAAAAGCAGCCATTTTGAAAAAGCCGTAATAACCGGTTATTATGATCAAAATCATGTGATGGCCCGGTTATTATGAACAAAATACTGTAATGGCTCTGCTGTAATGCATTCATTTTGCTCATAAAGATAAGGCATTTTAAACGTATTTTACCCTACTGGTTAATATACAGGTATAATAAATAATACCAAAATCCTGATGTCTATTTTGAATAGATTGCATCTTGAGGTATTATCTGATGAACTTTCATGTTGATATAACCTCAATTTCCCAATGAATCTAAACCTTAACATCAATAGTGACAAAAATTTAAATCACAATCAATCAACCATTACATTGAGGTCATACCACCATCTTGATCTATATTTTGTATAGATCCCATCTCAAGGTATTATCTGATGAAGTGTCATACTGATATTACATCAACGTCCCCTGAAAGAACAGTACTGACAGAAAAATAAATATATGCTTCCTGCTATTGCAAGTGGGAAACAAAAAATTTATTCCTCAAGTTAACCATAAGATGCGATGTTTTTGAGCCAACTAAAACTTTGATAATCTTAGTGCCTAGAATCTTTGATATTTCAAGAAGAAAGTTATTGAAGATTTGATATTTATTGGATTCTTTAATTCTTGTATTTATTGTTTCATGAAAACCACTAAATAACAGTGCGTCTTCCAAGATAAGTTTAATTTGATGATTAGCAGGTAGTCTATATACATGTAAAAATTTGTAGTTAAAGTCAGTATTTACATGGTCAAAAAGTAAATATTATTTACAACTTCAAATATTTATGTTTATCAAAATCAGTGATTCAATTTTTGTATAAGATAAGTAACATATTCTTTATCAATGATCATTCTCTTAAATTTGTTGTCAAATATGTTCATCATGATCTTTTCCTTAAAACTTTAGATAAAGGTATCGACCTGTCGTGTACTTTAAGAATGACAATTTATTTTCCGCATTTTCCATACAAATGTGCTTTAGTTCATACTTATGTAGCACTATACAATTCAAATATCCAAACAAACTTCGGATAATTTAGATTAAAAACACTACATCATCAGCTAACATAACTTGATTGGAGTCCATCATTTTCTCAATAGCGGCAAAGATGTCATCATCGTTAAATTCACTCGGATGTTCCTTTTCCATCTGTCCACGCACTTTGTCTAATGATACCGACTGGGCATGCTCAGACTTGAACAGGTTAAAAAGTGAAGCCCGGAACATCTTCAGTCTGGAAAAATTTATAACAATTATAGTTATCACTGAGAATTCAAAGTGCACTGGTCTAAACTTCAATGGGTTTCATCAAACTTTAAACAATTTACGATGGAATGAACACTTGAATGCAAGGCTATTTTTTTTTAAAGACAACTTGAAAATATACTTTTCAGAAATTCTCCCAATTGTTATGAATTTATGGATAATGTTTGTTTGTTTGTTTAGTTGGGGTTTTACGCCGTTTACAGCACGTTTGCTATTTCGTGGCGGCAAGTTTTTATTGGTGGAGGAAGTGAGAGTACCCAGAGAGAACCACGACCTTTGGTAGGAAAATTGGCAATACTTGTCAATTAAGATCGGAGTCAAAAACACACACCGCCACAGGTGAGATTCGAACCCACAACCTCAGTATTGACAGGCCAGTGATCATTAGTAGTCACGATAAACTACCTAGACCACTCGGCCACATGTCTGTATTCTGTTATTAACCTAATCATAGCAAAGAACGTTTTAGTTAGAAATTAGAATTTCCCATCGGAAGACAGTAATTCTCTCCTCCATCATCTGTGAACAAAAACTGGCCAATGAAACATAGCCAACTGTACCGAATTGTGGTAAAATCCCAATAAACAATTTCATTCTGTACCTTTTCTCATCAATATCTGCAGACTTAGCTGAACTATCATCTGTAGTTTCCATGTCTTCTTCAGAATCTTTTTTGCCTTTTCCTTTCAGCTTCTTCTTCTTCTGAGTTTCAACCAATTCTACAAAGGGAGACAAATCAACAATTTATATATACATTCACACAATTACCTACATGTATATAGTTCATATCCATTGAGAACAAAAATTATAAATCTACATATCAATGCTCATTCCTTTTTGGCCCTTTTATCTCAAAAACCGTAAAAGATAGAAGATATCTGCCAACATACTACTGGAAACACTCATCAGATGAATTAAAAGAAAAAAATCCCCATTAAAATTGTATGAAAAATACAAATTTTAGGTGTCCTGCTAATGGCTCATTTTGCCCCCTTTAATCCCCTTTATCTCTGCAACAACAAAAGTTACACAAAAATGCATGGGCAACTTTTACTGCATTTCTTAATGTCGAAACATTTAAAAAAAAAAAATCATAAAGTCGGATAAGAAATTAAAAACCTTTAAAAATTAAGGCATGCCCCTTTTTTGACCACTTGTACATGTATCTCTAAACTGCAAGTAAATAAACAGAAACCTAACTGTCTAGGGACAACAGGCTCATACCACAAATATTTGCAGTAGTATAAAATTGATTTTAGCCATGATTATGAAAAAAAAAAATTTCTCCACGGAAAACGAAAATATTTCTTGACAAAATTAATGGATTTAAAAGGTTATGGAACACTGTACAATTTGACTATTACCAATTCTTTTTTTCAATTATGCAAATACAATACTGCACAAATTCGTGAAACAGTAGAATGGTTCAAGAAATGTAATATAAAACTTGTGTACAACAATTCATACCTTCCTCACTGGCTGTGTCATCTTGTTCAAAATCATAAGGATCATATCCATCATCTCCCTCCTTTCTTTGTGGTCTCTTTCCCCTTGTTTTCTTTCTATTGACAATAGTGAAATCAATTATTAACTAGGAACTGTGAGCACACTCACTAAGTTATACCCCCTACCCAAAAAATCCATACTTTTTAACGAGATCTAAGCTATGTGTTATGTGATGATGAATTGTCTAAAATTTTGAAGTCCTATCAGGGGTTGAAAAATTAACTACCCCAACACCTTGGGCTTGCCTTTTTCAAGATGGGCTACCCAATTTTAAGATCTGAAAAGCCTGACAGGCTATGATAATCAATTAAACGCTCCCAGGAGCCTGTATCGCTCACCTGGACTATGTACATCTTGACTGGCAGTCTGGAACATTACTGACAAGCCAACTAGCTCTGGTTTCAATTAGGTTTCAATTTTTCATTGTAAATAAATTCAAATCCAAGCTTAAAGAACTTTTAAGACATGAACCTTATATTTTCGTGGAGTTAGGACCAGTACTTCACTTGCAGTTATAACTCTGGGCTAACATTTTGCTACCAAGGACTAGTAGATTTCACCTGCATGCTAGCCCTGAGCTAGTAAGTGTGTAAAGAAAATTTTAACCCCTATCCTATTGGATAAAGCTCTGGAGAAGCTAAATGGACAATAAAATCCTAATTATGTGCACAACTTTTTCTAAAAGGTTTGCAGTGTACAGAATTTCATTATTATTTGCTGAACACAAGTGGGAGGAGTTGTGATGACAAAATGTATGGTGCGCGAATTGTCTCAAAATCTCTAAGTATAACTGGGTATAACTCTGGGAAAAATTAATTGACTAGGGCATCCTTGGCATGCACACATCTACATATATGGATCTGGCAGTAACAAAATGCATGAATTGTCTCAAATTTTTAAGTCTAACTGGCTATAACTCGGAAAAATAAATGTACCACGACACCCTTTGCATTCACACTACATTTTAGGATCTTGAAGTATAAAAAGTTTCATGTGGCTCTGATGAAGCATGGTTTAGAAGTCACGATGACAAAATGCATGGTGAATTGTCTCACAATTTCTAAATGCAACTGGGTATAACTAATGGAAAAATAATTGGACCAGGACATCATTCGCATGAGCACATCTACACTTTGGGATCATGCAGTACACAAAGTTTCATGTGCCTCTGATGAAGCATGTTTGAGAAGTTACGATAACAAAATACATGCTGAATTGTCTCACAATTTCTAAGTCCAACTGGCAATAACTCAGGGAAAAATGAATGAACCAGGTCATCCTTCGCATGCGCACATCTACATAGATCTTGCTGTATACAAAGTATGATGAGCATCTGTTAAAGAATGTTGGAGAAGAAGCAATGACAAAAGGTGTGGAAGTTTGCTCAGACAGATGGACTGATTCCTATATGCCCACCCCCCTTCCCCCCCCCCCCCCCCCCCCCCCCCCCAAAAAAAAAAAAAAAATAAACAAAAAAAAAACTGTTTGTGGGGGGGGGGGGGGGTATAAATATTCAGCAAAAATTTCAGAATCAGGTAGTAGGCATTTTTTCTTGATATTTTAGTTATTAATGCTTTTTATACATCAGAATGGGAGTAAAAAATTATATATTAAAATTCTAGTTTCAACACCTACATGTATTACATGACTTGTCATTCTTATTTTGGACCTGGTTTTTGACAACCATGTAAAAAGAGCAGAAATGATACATCGGCAGAGGTTTTACATTGTACTACATATATGTATAATATAAAGAACCATAATGGACAAATCTGGACTTCCAAAAGCGAATTCAGCTTTAAAATCTGGTCTGTTATTTTCATTCATCTGTGTTTTAGTTTTGGGAAATTATCCTTAGAGTCAAGAAACTGAACTCTTATTGATGATAAATTTCTTCCAGCAACTTGTCACTCTATGGTTATTTCTTTTGATCTTTATTTAAGGGGGTACAGAACACCTAAGGGAGTTAACTCTTTAAAAATCAGCTGAACGTTTTAATCACATATTTTTGGTAAAGAGAATTCAAGCTTCTCAATGATCAAAATTAGTGTCTGTCAAACTGCTATATATCCAATGAAATTATTCCCGTAAATTGTGTGGTTCAAATTTTTTGAAATTTTTATATTTTTGTCAAAAGGTCAAAGTATATATTGCATCAAAATTTTATGAAAATTAAACGAGTCGAATCTTATTTTAGTCAAAGTGTTGGGTATCCCCTTAAGAAAAAAACATACTGTTTCTTAAAGGACACTTCACCATCAACTTCATCATGCTCTTCGTCAGCACTGCTTTCCCCTTCTCCCTCACTGTCCTTGCGTTGTCTTTTCTTTGTCTTCTGTAGAACCTATTGTTGAAAAAACACAAATTTTTCTCACACTGAATTTAATCTTTTACAAAAAATATTCACAGAAAAATTTCAATCATTATCTTAACCTCTGTTTTGTAAAATTATTTTAACATTTTAACTAAAGGTCAATTTATCTGATAAATTCTTAAAGAAAGTGAGTTTCCAAAATTTCTTTTTCAAGTTTAATGTAAAACTGGAATATTTCATAAAATGATTTACAAAGCAATGAACCTTTTTTTTTTAATAAGAATATTAGTGAAAATTTTTCCAAAATTGTTTTCCGGGTTAATTTAGACTTCTATCTAATGTAAAAAGAGCTACTTGTAGCCTTACCTTTTTGAAGTAAGCAAACTGAATTAATTCTATAGCAGCTTGAGCATCTTCCAAATCGACAGTTTTACTTAATCTGGACTTGGCATGAGCCGTACCCAAACGTATCATAGTTTCCAATGATCGAGCAGTAACAGGCTGAGTCTGCAAAAAGTGTATCTCAAAGTTTGAGTTAAGAAATTACTTTCAATGCAATGTATTATATTAGTCAAAGCAAGCAATCTGATTAAACCTTCAGTACATGCAGCTTTGAAAATGCAGAAAATTGTTATCAATTGCTTATAAGTTAATGTTCTACTTTCAACTTGACCAAAAATTGATAGATGTTCGAATTTCCAGTTACAATAATGAACTGAGTCCTGATTATGAGATGTCAATCTTTCTCCAAAAAGTAAAAGTTATCGGGAAAATTATATCTACACCCATCTACACATGATGAATGACCTAGATATTCTGTAGTGTTTTGTAAAATTGAACATCTTTTCAATTTTTTTATTGAAAATCATTGACATTAATAAGGAATGGACAGCATAAAATGCCAAGAAAATAGCTGTGAAAATCGTGACCAATTATGGTAAATCTGGAAATGACTTGCAACTCAAGCAGAATATCAGGCAATCTAATTAAAATTAGATCTACTAATTGCTCCTTTCAGTCATTGCATGCAGATCTAAAAACACTCCATTTTTCTTTATGTTCTAAAGACTTATTGAGAATCCTCTGGTTTTATCCTTAGTCTAATGCCTTCAAAGTCATGAAGGCTGAAATCTGATTGGCTGATTGGGAATTTTGATTGGAAAGGTCATCAAAGCAGAAACTAACATGGAGTGTTGTTAGATCTAAATGCAGTGTCTGAAAGGAGCAATTAGTAGATTTTATTTTAATGAGATTGAATATCAAGTTTCATTTCATTAAATCATTCCTATACTAACCCTTGCAACATTTTCTCCCTGTAAGTTTTCCTGACTACGCAATTTAGTGTACTCGTCTGCTATATACTCGGCAGCTTCTCTGGTCAGCTGAGGTTTCAATGCCTTGGCAACATGTATATATTTCCTCATGAACTGCATACTGACAATTCTACCTCTGTAATTAGAACCATAAAAAAATTTCAATGCATAACAGAAAATCTGAAAAAAATGAGCAACACATGAACAAATTGAAAAATAAACTCTCAAAATTAAAACTCTTTTCTAGTAGCAGGATTTATAATTTAAAAGATAGAAATCATGTACTTTTGCTCATTTAGTGTTTTGTTGTCTGCAATATTGTTATCTCGCAAAATGTAAGGTCACCAGAAACAAATGTCACAGGTAATACACAAGTCTTACTTCAAGATGTATTTTTCTCATCATTACATGAAACAGAATTTTTCTGTTTTCTTTCTGAATTCATGGCATAAATGGTAAGGAATGTAGCACTTTTTCATTGATTCCAAGTACGTATTTCCACTATATCTTATGCGAGACATTTAATAACTAAGAATGTACACATATTTTGACCTCTTTACTTTACAATGTACTTACGTTTTTCCTTTATTTTCACCATGCAATTTTTTATCATATTTGTCATAGACTGGTGTATCTCCCTCATCTTCTTTGTCAACATTGGGGTCAGAGGTCGCCAGGATGTCAACATCACTTCCAAGAGGCAGAACTGCAAGAAAAAGGTTTTGTTGTACATCCATTGTTCATTTTGCCTACCTATGTGGTAGTAATATAAAGCTTTTCTCATTTCAAATTTTTTTTTTCTAATTTCTGCACAACTGATATATACAATGTAGTACTTTGTACCATCAATTGTTGAATTAGTAGAGGTAAAGGCCGTAGCCAAAGAAAGCGAATAACCTTTTGCAAGAAAACTGGAAATCCATCATATATGGAAAAGAGCTGAATACATCTTATCATAACCCAGTAGCAAAAGGATGGATGGATGAATTATTGCTTAACGTCCAGTGGCAACCAGGTGCATATCAGGACGAGAACATGTTGATATGATAATGAATATGATCCCTGCTTTGTACTAGACCGACACGCTAAGTCGGAATTTTAATGTGCTAGCTCACGAGGTAACTGTCCGCAGGAAGACATATAACCTCACTCGGACACATTATACTGACTCCGAGCCGACCAGTCTTTGCTCTTACTCCTAGATGCCGCGTGCTTGGCAGAGAAGCAGCAAATACCAATTTTAATGTCATTGGTGTGACCTGGCCGGGGATCGAACCCGCGACCTTCCGCACTCGGGGCGAGCACACTACCACGAGACCACCGAGGCGGTTAGTAGCAAAAGGAAACTTATCATTAGTAATTATTAACTACATACTGTAGACCACTTGTCCATAAAGGCGTCTGTCCCTTCAGTGAAAATTGTATTCTTTAGATCCTAAAACAACCTTATAAATGAACAGTCAATGTTGTCCATGTGCTTTATTAATTTTCTTTGTTAAAAATGCCTTTGCTGAATTTTTGACACTAGATATGATATTTTTTTTGGGGGGGGGGGGGGGGGGGGGGGGGGGGGGGGGGGGGATCATTCACCGTCACAATCTTACCGTCTCCATCTTGTTCTCCAGAGTTTCTATAGCGATGCATTCGGAGTACATGATCTGAAATCATTCTGTCGTTTTCAGGATCCATCTGAAATTGGTTAATGGATTAACAATTTAGTTACTGCATAAGGAAAATGGAAAGATGTGCTTAAATCTAAACTCACTTTAAGTACAAACAGAATCCCAAAGTTCAATATTCAGACCTGGTTTTCACAACCAGGAAAATACGGAAATAATACTTCGGCAGTTATTTTACTATGTATAATTAAAGAACCTTTGTGAGCACGCTCACATACCCCACGTCTTCATATTGTCACTGGAGAAACAAAATCTCACTTCACAAGTAAAATGAACATAATCAAATGCTTACCTTCACATATTTATCCTAATTTGAATGGCAGCATGTTGGGAAATTTAAATTCCAAGCAAGAGGAGTCAACAGTAATAGTATAGTGAGGCAAATAAGTTCAAAGGGGTGTAACTCCTAGAAAAAAAATTGAATCGTAATTTCCTGTCGATATGCACATCTACGTAGTATGTCCTTATTATCTGAAAAGGTTTCATGAAATTCTGTTGTGTGGTTTGAGAGGAGTTGCGATGACAAACTGTTGCAGTAGTACATTAAAGTAAATAAGTTCAAAGGGGCGTAACTCCTAGAAAAAAAATTGAATCACAATTTCCTGTCGATATGCACATCTACGTAGTATGTCCTTATTATCTGAAAAGGTTTCATGAAATTCTGTTGTGTGGTTTGAGAGGAGTTTCGATGACAAACTGTTGCAGTAGTACATTAAAGTAAATTAGTTCAAATGGGCGTTACTCCTAGAAAAAAAATTGAATCGTAATTTCCTGTCGATATGCACATCTACGTAGTATGTCCTTATTATCTGAAAAGGGTTCATGAAATTCTGTTGTGTGGTTTGAGAGGAGTTGCGATGACAAACTGTTGCAGTAGTACATTAAAGTAAATAAGTTCAAAGGGGTGTAACTCCTAGAAAAAAAATTGAATCAGAATTTCCTGTCGATATGCACATCTACGTAGTATGTCCTTATTATCTGAAAAGGTTTCATGAAATTCTGTTGTGTGGTTTGAGAGGAGTTGCGATGACAAACTGTTGCAGTAGTACATTAAAGTAAATATGTTCAAAGGGGTGTAACTCCTAGAAAAAAAATTGAATCGCAATTTCCTGTCGATATGCACAACTACATAGTATGTCCTTATTATCTAAAAAGGTTTCGTGAAATTCTGTTGTGTGGTTTGAGAGGAGTTGCGATGACAAGAAACAGGACTGACGGACTGCCGAACGGACGGATGGGTCAAAAACATTATACCCTCCGAAACTCGTTGCGTGGGGTATAATAAAGGAAGTGGGATGGGCAAATACAGACCTCCTAAAGATTTCTGTTTTAGAGTGATCCCTATATGTATATCCGTAAATTTTGTTTGCAAGGGGTATGATAACTCTGAATTGAACTTCACCTTAATTCAGGGTTCATACACATTTTTTACCACAAAATTCAAGGACATTTCAAGCACTTTAAAGGACCAATTTCCAAATTTTCAAGGACCAGAAATCAACTGATATGGAAAATTTAAATCCATATGGTTATGATCTATATTCGCTTTGTTCACAGATATAACACTTCTCTTCAGCCATGCCTTATACTGTGGCTTTTCTAGCCATACATCCGAGAATTTACATTTCCCAGGCATGTCATCAACGTTCTTTCGAACTACTTTCAGTTTCGGTTTGCTCACTGTCACTAAACTTCATCGGCAAAATACATTTAATCAAGTAAATGAAAGATGTTTTATTAGTTAAAGTTAATTTAAGTTACCAAAAAATCAATCTGGATTGTTTAATTACTAAACATTTTACGCAAAGTCAGATTTATTTCTTGACCGCATCACAGAAATTACTACGCACCGGTTTCACAGAAAAGTAGCTATTTTTAGAATTTTTTTAGAAAAGGGAAAATACGCGAAACTTATATAAAGTCTTGACAAAAATACCGATAAACGCGAGACCGAGTGATCTGAGAACGAATTAGAAACACTGTTATGACAGAAAATTTAACCAATTTTTTTTTATTCTTCAAAAACACAGTTTTTCAAGGAGTTTCAAGGACCTCTTTTGAATTTAAAGTACTTTCAAGGCCTTAATTTCCAATTTTCAATTTCAAGTACTTTCCAGGTTTTCAAGCACCCGTGCGAACCGTTAATTACACTTTGCAAATTTATCAATCATTTTTTATTTGCAGAAAGCCAAAGCAATCGTCAAGTAAGATAGGACTAACAACCTCATTGTTGACAGTCTGGTGATCTGTTATAGTGTAAATGAATTCTCAAGGATCCCCCTCCCCTAACACATACACTCTTAAGCCACAAAGTTTTGTTCATATACGTTACCTTATCTAAGACAATAAACAACAAATCAAAACGTGACAGCAGGGAATCTTGTAAACCAATATTCTCCATAGGACTTTTGTACTGGTCATACTGCAAATGAACATTTAAAATGAAATTTATTCCGATTTATAACAGAACAACAAAGGAAGTGATATTCCTTGCTGGAACTTTTGTCGTGTATTTATGTAAATGTATTTTGCGTCTCGAATTAATCGTATATATTAAATCTTCATATAATCTAGGAGTTCATATTAGACAAATGAATACTAATTATTTTCACATTTTTTGAAACCTGAATGTCCAATTCTACTTTTCAATTAGCATCTGATTATCATCAATTCAGTACAACACAGGGCTCTAAGTGGTGCCTTGTAATTCACGATAAGTCGTCTAACTGGTGATTAAATTTTTAACACTGGCCCCATGTGAAATCCTGATTTTTGTGCGTCTTTGTCTTTGGTTCTGCATGTGCTTGAATGTTAATACAAAATTGATCATGACACGCGAGTGTATGACACAGATTAATAACCACATGGTTGCATGACAATGTCTTCTAAAAGTGTATTATTTTTGCCTGTTTGTCAGTAATTGGCACATCGAAATTTAGACTGGCGGATAACAAATTTGATTGGCCCCTTAACTTTTTACTCTAGGAGCCAATGGTGCTTTGAACCAAAACTATACATAGAGATTACAAACCCAAACGTTCTTCATAAATTTAAAATTCTTCAACAAATGGAATTCAGACAGCCATGGTAAAAGAGAACCAAAGGTCAACTTATTTATTTTATAAATTTGGTTTATAAATCCATGACTGGATACATGTCATATCCAACAGGGAGTGCTTCTTTAATATTTGGCTTTAGCTGTGCCTATTGCTCATCAAATAAAAAAAACCACCCTTATTATGAAAATATTTAAGGATGCTCGCTGGTCATGTTTTGGTCTTTTTGTCAGATTTTCGGAATCCTCGGGTTTTATCCATTTGTTAAACATGAAATTTTTTGCCCATGAACCCCTACTTTTTCTTTTATAATTCTATCATATATACCTTAAAATGGTATTTGACAAAATTTGATGAAATCCTTTTTATTTTTTCATACATTTTTGAGAGACTGAAGTTGTCAATGCAAAGACAATGAAAAATCCAGAGAAAACCCATTTACTGCAAATTTTCAAGGCCTTATAGCTCTAAAATGAGCACATGAACCTATATTTTTTTCTTGCTTATTTGTTTACTATTCATATGTTCTCTCAAACTAAAACACCTATTTCAAATCTTATTTATTTCCTATTAGACCAGTGATCATCCTTAAGACTTTTCTTATTGCCTACCTACTGACCTTAAAATTTAATAGCACTTTAGCAGGAATTAATTCTTACTTACCCTTCCATACACAGGATTTGCTGCTGCTAACACACTGCACCTAGCATTCAGCTTGGCATGGATTCCAGCTTTGGCAATAGTGACACGTCCCTGTTCCATAACCTCATGTATAGCAGTCCTGTCAATGTCAGACATCTTGTCAAACTCATCAATACAGACCACGCCTCTATCAGCTAACACCATAGCACCTGCCTCTAACCTTCTCTCTCCTGTAAAAAAAGATGCTTATTGAATTTACATTTATTTAATACCATGTTTTCAAAAACATTTATATATTGCGAGTATCAATTTAGTGCTCCCACACCTTTTTTGTAACAAAATTTTATGACTTTTCCACAATTTTATCAAGACTACTTCAGAATTTTGTATGACCTCGTGGTAAAAATTTGATATATTTAGCTGATTTTCGGTGACTTTTGACAGCAGCTTTCCCCATATTGCTTACATCAAACTCTTTTTGTCATACAGTATTTTAAGTAGTGTCTGTTTACCCTTCATAGTTATTCTACATACTAACAACCATTTTTATGATGCAGAAGTAATGAATAGTTACGTCTAATCAACAATCGTCACAAAGCAATATTTAATAAACTCACTGCTGAACCAAAAATGATCGAAGTGGAGTAATCTATTTTATCTAATGGCTTGCAGTGAACAAATCTGAAGGATCCCCCCCTTCCCTCCCCCGTTTTTTTTTAATTTCAAGGACATTTCTTGGTCGGGAATACGTGAAACTCTGGGGGTTGGTCCTGTTTATCCAGTTGTTGAGGAACCCTGATTGTAGCCTTGTACTATCATTTTGACTCTACTTTAAGAGATTGTACCAGTTTCTTGATCAGTTGTAACAGCCGCAGTCAAACCTACACCTGATGACCCCCTTCCTGTTGTTGCTATAGCCCTAGGTGCAGTGTGCAAAACATATCTGAAATTAGAAGAAATGAAATAGAAATTAAATTTCAGAAGGTGATGATGGGATCACTGGAATGTCAACACTGTTCTTAAATATGAAATCCTGTTAATTCTGAAATAAATCCATGAATTTACTACTATTGAAAGGTTAACTAAAGGGTCATCCAAAATTGTAAACATTTTTCATGAGCTAATAAAAACAAACGCTTGGGTGGAGGGGTTTCAAATTCAAGATTTTTAGCGTACTCTTGGAAGAATCGGTACAAATGTCACTTCTGCCGATAATATACGCTGTTGATATTTATAGCGAGGGCTATAGGAGCATATGCATTTTCTATATATGGATCATTTAGAAAAGTCTTTGTTTAATGGGGGCAGCCATACGTGCTACATACTAAGGTTAGAAATACTTTCGTTTGCCAGAAACGGAAGTAAGGGAAATAACATGCTTCAAATTATAATTTTAGAGTCAGACTCGTGATACCGGAAATGAGGGCTATTCAGCTGTGCTCGCATCATTGGCCAAGCCAACAGCATATTAGAATTCATGATACTGACAAAGTTCTGAACAGTATATAAGGTCACAAAAAGTCAATAAACAGCAAATCACTTGAGCATGTCAACATACAAGTATAAGTCGTGCTCTGGACTTAATACATGCATTTTCAAGGGATGTAACAATATCTGTAGATCCTCTTTCCGAGTAAGGCGTGGTACCTGTTCACATACAGATTCGAGAGAGTATGTTCAACTTTATTTGACACAATCATTCTGCATAAGCCAAATTTTTGTAAGGCATGATGAAATGGTCAGGACGCAAAATTATAGAAATCATTTACACTTTTTCTCAAGACATTCATATTCTTTGGAAAAAGTTTATTGGATTTGTTAATTTTTGTTGTTAAGTTTAAATTCATTGTATTGAGATACCAAATTTTCTATGAAATCCCACAAAATAAAAACAGGAATTAATTAAATGCTGTACCTGAGCATCTGGGACTTGGCAACTGAGGGATCTCCTATCAATAACACATTCATATCCCTGAAAACGAAAATATAATCAGTAAAATTAAATTGAACATCTATATTTATCGTATTTCCCCATGCCTATATCGACCTGCTGAGGCCTTCACAATTTCCCGTATTTCGGCACTGTGACATCGTAAAGAGTTGAACCAACCCTAATATGAGCTGACCCAAATATATCAGCGACGTCATAATGTTTGACCCAATGTTGACCCGAATATATCAGGAAAACATCCGGTTATAGGCAGATGGCCACTGAAAAGTAAGAAATTCCATTAAGATTGCTAGTTAACAATATGATAAATTTATCATCAAGTTTTCTTCAAACAAATATTGTAAAATATAAGCCGCTCGACACAATATGAAGCTTTTTAGCTCGTTCGCTACGCTCACTAGCCGAAAAAGCTTCATTGTGTCTCAAGGCTGATATTTTACGATATATGTTTCCAGAAAACCTGATAATATGTACGTACATGTATAAGGATACTGATGTCAAAGTCACAAGGCTAGAAGTCTGGATATTCTGAAAAGCTAAAAAGCTAAATAAAAAGCAGCTATAAGCTAAATTTCTGGACCATCATTCTGTACGATTGAATATTTTTAGTTTAAACTTATTTATTTATAATGGATTGGGAAACAAGTTATACCAACTTATACTAATCCCTCTCCACTTTGTGGGTGCAAGAACGGCCCCTGTAGAGGCATTTTAGCCTACTCATTTTCGACATCTACAGAGGGGTCTTTAACGTGCTAAGCCATTTTTTGTCCCTAGCTGACGGACTAGCATATTTTTATGACAGCAGCATTATTTTCATGCCAAGTCCAAGGCAAATTGTGTTGTGTCCAAGTAATACTCATCATTGGAAATCCGAAAGAAATGTGAAGATGAAACTTTTTTGATGAATTCAAAACCAACCAACCAAACAAGAATTCTGAATTAAAACATACCCTCTTATTCTGGTTCCATTGGCCAAAACTTTCTCTGTACCTCCCAATAACATACACAACACTGCCTTCTTAATATACTCATGTCCATGTATTGATGGAGCCATAGACCTGCCCAGAACCTCAAATACATCCTGAAAGTCGAAAATGACCATTTTAAATTTTACTGAAAATAGCATTTGCTTTAATATGTGCATACATGTACATGTAGCTTCTTGCTAGAAGTTTTGAAATATTAACAATTAAACTTGATGAAAATTTAATCGAATTGAGCTACATGTAGCTTAGATGGACAACTGGGAAGAATATGTGATACATTTGGTTTTCTGATCTTTTTTTTTTAAAATTTGAGAACTAAAATTTACTGTATTTTTCTGTCTGCTGAATTTCTTGATTTTGGCAACATCTTCTGCAGAAAACATGGGAGCCATTTCCTTACTCAGCAACTGAATATTGTTGGCTATCAATATTGTTCTGAAAATAAAATACAACATACACTAAAAGTCAATTTACATACAAATATTTTTTCTGTACATACATATTTATTATTTTTATATTGCCAAATGCAGGTATCCAAACCATAAATGATCACAATTTTTCAAAATGTCAGGATGTTCTATACAATGTAATGGCCATGACCTCGGTAATTATCGGCAAACTTTGGAAACGCAATAAACCTTATTTTATGGATGTTTGTTTGTTTAGTTTGGGTTTTATGAGAGAACCACCGACCTTCAGTAGGAAAATTGACAATTTTATGGATGCTGTATTTCAATAGATACTTGTATATCTACATAATTCCTGCTTTAAACTTTTGGATAGAGTTAATTCTGGTAAAAAATAACTTTAGGATAACTAATCGCTGAATTCAAATACCAGATATAAACTACGTGTGACCGAACTACGCAGTAAATCCAGTTATTTACAGCTGTAGTTCGGTCACAAGTTGTTTATTTCTGGTATTTCAATTCAGCGATTAGTTATACTTTTTATTACATCGTACAGAATCTAGCATTGAACGGCGGTTCTTTTCACATGTGATTTACCAGATTTTCTTTCACTCAGATACTACGGTAAATCACCGGTTACAATGTAATAAATATAATTTATCGTCATGATCAAATATGGACTGGATACCTTGAGAAAATTAAACTAGAAAATGTGTCTATAAGACACGGATACCCCGCCGTTTCTGAGAAATGAACCTAAACGCAAAACTTAACCAAAGTCACTGAAGCATTAAATGTAGGTCATAGCAACCCAAGAGTTGCTGAACTGTGTTGTACTATACAAGAGGACTACAGTGGTGAAATTTCATTGATATATTACTATAGGTTTCTGAGAAATGGAGCTAAACGCAAAACTTAACCGAATAAGGACGTATGGAAGTACGTACGTACATAAGGATGGACTGACAAGGGTAAATCTATATGCCCAAGCCACATTTGTGGCAGGCCATAAAAATAACTTTTCAGGTGTTTGGTTTACATAGATTGTTTACTTGATTTTGTTCATTCTGGTTTACGTTATATAGAACTTTCGGCAAAAATAGAATTGTGGTATAGTTTTTATTGGCAGAGATCACCTTTGCAAAAATATACTGATAAATCCTTGTCAATTGAAGCAGATCATGCCACAGGAATCTGAACTCACAACCTTGTGTTAACAAACAAATAGTCATCAATAGTTAGTGGATTTTCTAGACCACTCAGCCACTGATTACCTTTAACATGTTTAAATTTTCAAGAAAAAAATTCACATCGAGAATTGGTGAAATAATTGAATTTATTCTCACTGAAGAATACGCCACATCCCTTCATTTACATGTTTAATAAAGACCTGATTTTATGATAAGTGATGCTTTGACAATCTAGACAGACTTGCTTTTAGGATTTTTTTCCTCAAACTGATCTATGCCACAATTAAACAAAACTTTAATACATTACTATACTACCTGAATGTTCCAGTCGTAAATCCGTTCCTTTTGCCTGGTAGACATCTATACATTCCTACAACTTGTATTCGATCTCCTGGCTGAAATTATTTAACACAAATTCTAACATGACCTGCTTCAAACGCTTTCAGTCTACATCTATGTAAAATATGGATA
Organism: Mytilisepta virgata; assembly: GCA_028015205.1. Lineage (NCBI taxonomy): Eukaryota > Metazoa > Mollusca > Bivalvia > Mytilida > Mytilidae > Mytilisepta > Mytilisepta virgata. Next base: position 26,115,169 of record CM051512.1, read on the forward strand.
TATTGGTTCCAACGTGACAGACGCCAGACAGCTTGTTTGGCAGCGTCATAGTAAAGTTTCCAAGAAGATTTAAGGACATCATAGTATAACTTGTATTGTGTAATAGGGTCTTCGTGTCTGAATACGTATGTTGCGGGGTTTCAAAATATTGTATAAACAGTCCTTTTAGAATGGAAATAATTCACGGTGGCTTGAAAATATGCTGATTTGGCATAAATGGCCTACCTGTGGTAAAATCAGGATATTTTGAACCCACCGTGAATTACTTCTCAATTAATTTATTGATCTGGAGAATAAAAATATTTGTACAACTTTTGGTGATAAAAAACTTTTAATTATAATATCACAATCCACATTATACTTGAATCTGGAACTGGTCCTTATTACAGTAATTTATATTTGGTCATGTATTGTTTTTTGTGTATTTCCTTTATTATTTCCTTAAAATTCCCTTATTGTCCTGAGAAGGAATTTAATCAATTCCAGTCAAATAGTGTCCTTTGCCATTTTTCTATTGAATTCCTGACTAGTTAAAAGGCTTGGTTGTGTTATAAGAAGACCCCTGAACAAATGGCACATTTATTACCTTTCACAAAAAAATAATAAAAAAAATAACACCATGATTTGTTTAATTGTACCATTCTAGATTCTTTTTAACGAAACAGCCTTGCTATTCAATTTTCTTTCACAATTCTTTTAAAAAATTCAACTCAAACTCCCTATCTTAAATACTTACATTTACTCACAGAAAATGGATTTAAAATTTATAATGCAATAAAATCATTTTAATTTTGCCTCTATCTCTTATTTTGGATAAACTTTACATCAGGTCATTATGTATTCATTATTGCACACGACTTTATCATTTTTATACCTACCTTGCAGTTATCTACCAGGTCATCATCACAGATAATATCAATAGATCTGGGTAACTGTCCTGCTGGTGCCTTCTCTGGCATTTCCTGTAAGAAAGAAAAGACCTTAGATCTGAACTGGCCATGACAAAATAAACTGTGCTTAAGATAGGACACGTACCTGGCCAGAAAATAAGAACATCGATTCGCACAAATTAAAAAATGCCAAAATCACCAAAAGGGTAGAGTCAAAACTATCCAAGAACTGAGCTACACATGAGAGAGATACTCCGTACAAAACATTTTTGCAACAGAAAATTTTAAGTTTCAGTTTCAGGCTAGTATCAAAATACTAGCAAAGGAGGTATTAACCTAAATTATGAGCACTGAGCCTAAATAAAAACCACGATGTGACAAACATGTATGATATACACATTTACGTGCAATTCACATCAACATGAACTTCAATATGTCTATGGATACTCAAATAGCTAGTATTTTCCGTTTGGGCACCAAAAAAACCCCAGTATTACCTGAATACTGAAAGTCTGATGGTCTTTATACACTGATAAACCATACTCTGTCTCTAAAAGGTTTCCATCTTCATCCTGTGATGTAAAATACATATATCAAAAGTTGCAGTAAATATAAAATTTGTTTTCATGGAATACTGTTTCGTTGAAGCATATCAACACTATGTTTTTCGTCGAAGTAATAACAGAATTTTATTTCATTGGGAAATCTGGTTAGTAACATGAGTTAGACGAACAAAAACATCTTTCACTAGTTACCGTAATAACCCTAATTATTGGACGGCCTAATTATTCGACACTTTTGAAAATTCAAGGGAAATTGAATTTTTTGATAACTCTATTTTTTCAACGATTTCAAAATTGTCAAAGTTACGATTGTTGTTCTCAGGTGGCGACAGTCAGTAATTTTAACTTCTTAGGTAAGTTAATTACTTTCAGTCCTCATCGAGTGTTTATTTCGTCTTTCTAAACCATTTAAACTATCTATCTTAATAAATTTAATTGAAACAAGTAAATTTTATTGTATTTTTCCTACCTGGAAGTTTACTTTTGAAAAGAAATCCGAAACAAGTTTGGAACGGAATTGCGTAGTTGTGCTTCTCAGAGAAATAAATTTAAAAAAATTGAAATGAAAAGAATAATGTTTTTACAAAACAAATCCTCTTATCATTGTTTATAAAACATTTAAATGTAATAGTTATAATATGTTCTAAAAAGGCGATGAGACTACAAACGTAACATGTGTTGTAAAAATCATTTGTGAGATGCCCTAAATCCAGATCGTAAAAATAATTTGTGCGATGTCCACATATTAGTCAACAGCATGGCAGGTTTTTTGAAGTTTGCTACTGTTTTCGTCTTCAACATTCAATTAACTTAATTTGAAAGTACAAAAAGATAAATTATTTAAGCAAAATCAAATAACAATACTGCAAGTATGAACCATTATTTTGATTGCATATTCTTAAAGTACATTGACCAGGTCCATCATATGGAGTAAAAAAATTACAACGATGTGGACGGAATTACGAAAACTCGATTTTTTCGAAGATTTTCCAATTTTCCTAAAAAATAGGTGTATTTTAGTGTCCAATAAATAGAGTAATTACGGTCATCAAGTGTGCACCAAAACTTAATCATGCATTAGACCTTCAAGTTCAGGTTCAAAAATTCTGAATGAAAATTTCCTGACTAAAATCATTCAAGTTACATCAATAACATGTTCTTACAAATTGAAGATTGTGGTTTCTTTTAAGAGCATGAGAATTTGATAAATTTTCAACAGCTGAGTACATCAGAACATTTGCTCATAACGTGTCAAATTCTCACACATATGAAAGAACCTAATTTTCAATTTTAGGGTGAATGAAAGTACCTGCTTCAACAAATGACAAAAATAAAACACCAAACTGAAAGGAAAGCAATCTAACTGTAACATCAAATGTGATTATTTAGGAAACATTTTACTGGTAACTATACCAGTGGTAGAAGGAATGTGACCGGTCATCTTCAATTAAAAAGTGCTACCTATGGCAGAAAAAGTATGGATGCTAAACCAGTGAACTAGCAAGGTCAAGTAACAATGCACATTTGTTAAGAATTTCCCTTCCGACCTTAATTTTTCATGCCTACCCTAAAGTTTTTATTGTAATTTCCTCCCATATGGACAAGGTCAAAAACTTTATAAAATATACCTACCAACATGTACTTAAACTTTTATAGGCATGAAATTCTTAAAACACATTTTCTTATCTGGCCTGATATATATACAATACATAGTCATTGTCGGAAAATATAAAATTTATTTGGGCGAGCTTTAGAAACATGAGAAAAGGCGAGCTTTAGTGAGCCTTTTCCCCATGTTTCGCAGCGAGCCCAAATAAATTTTATATTTTCCGACAATAATTTTGTATTGTCTTTATCCTGCAATCCCCTTTAGATGCGTGAAATGCCTTAAAATTACGTTTGAAGTTGAAATTCAACTGCAGTGAAAACGCGGGAAACGCCACGGCGTCATCTGGTACATTCGCTACGCTCCTCGCGCTCTTCATGTAAACAAGTACCAGTAGACTTTATTAGGTCATTGACATAATACGACAAAAGTTTATTCTACCCCTTTTATTAGACCGGAAATGGCTTGATTGCAGGATAAATTAATTTATCTTGCCTAATAAATTTGACACGACTCAGGCTTACTGAATCAACAAACCTTAGTTGGGTAAATACTTGATGATGGTACAGCTTCCAGTGATGTCATGTCTGTATATCTTCGTTCTAATGATTTCTTTGTGGCTGGACAATAATGGACACTTCTCACTACTTTAGGTCTGATAAGAGAACCTATTAAAAATATAGTAAAGTGTATTAGCTTATCAGGATCAACTACTTTTTTATTTCCTGATTATGATATATAAACAAAAACATAGAATGATATATTTTGAAGCGACTGAATGGTGTTAATTGGGCCAAATTCATGGCAGATATAGACTGGCCATCACAAGATAAGCATATAGGTGATTTTGTACCACAAGCCTTAAAGTACTCAACAGAAAGGGATAGACATTTATTGAAGTTTATTTTGAGCAAATTAACTTCAAAAACTTTTTTTTATCTGAAAATGCTAGGATCTACATGTATAAGATTCAATCAACAAAGCTTGACAAAAAATTTAGAAAAACATTTAGAAAACTGGAATACTGTGGCTATATCGCAAATGAAAACCAGGATTACAGGAAATAGACTAAAGGTTCTGGAAGATTGCCAGAATTACCTGCTATCATGTTGCAAATTTTTGATACTGGGGAAGGTCTCCAATCACATCCTCGCTTAGTTTGTGAAACATTATATGCACATAAGGCTCAAAACTACATAAACATGCGAAGATGTGTCACTATATTACAGGATGTTTATAACACTGACATTTCATTAAGTGCTGGGTACACATATACAGAGAACTATAGATCAAAATCCAAACAGGCAAAACACCACCACGAGGGTAAAAGAATGAATCCAGGATTGTCTTTGAGAAAGCCAACTAAAGATAAATCTGATCTTTCAGTCAATGATCACTATTGTCAGTGTGATGTTAACTATTCCTTGGAACAGGCTTTTGAAAATGATGCCATTATCATTGCAAGAGACAACAAAGCTTTGGTTCATTGTGACATTCATTTAGTAGAAAGACCAAGTAAGTCATGGAATTATTGGAATATGAAACATCGTGTTTAGAATCATGTGATCACTGCTTTCCAATGAAACATGGAAGTAATATAATTATTCCCATTTAAAAGTTCCATATACCATTTTACGAATCTGAAATATACACTTAAAAAAAAACAATAAACAAGGTATAATTGAAACTGGATGCAGTTTCGAATGTCTCCCAAACGAAGCTCTTTCTCTTTCAGGGTATTTTTGGAATTCCTAGTGTTTGAAATACTGGGCAAGTGTACAAACAGATTGAGTATATGCAAAATGTTTGATATATGGTATTCAATATCTGCAGTTTTATATGTTGTAATCGGTATTAACATGATTAACAGATGTTTTATCAAAATATTTTATTATTGAAGGTGCAATGGCCTCCACCTCCCCTTTAGCCATTTAAGGGGGTGGGGCATGACCCCCCCCCCTCAGACCCCCTATGGACTTCTATAGTAAAATTTTGCAAAACCCCACCCCCTTTTGAGACCCCCAAAATATATGTTCCCTCCCACAGATTGAAATTTTTTTTTTGGGAGGTGCATCTAGGAATATGGGCCTATCAAGTCGTATGATATCAAGCGATTCCGTCTTTTTAGTATTTTATCATTTGAGGGGGTGGGGCATGACCCCCCCCCCCCTCAGACCCCCTATGGTACCAAATGATTCGTCTTATCATAAGGAGTAATAATATATATGGTTATAGGGTGGGGATCACAATGGTTTTCAAAATATTAAGTATTTTGTCATTTGAGGGGGTGGGGCATGACCCCCCCTCAGACCCCCTATGGTACCAAATGATTCGTCTTATCATAAGGAGTAATAATATATATGGTTATAGGGTGGGGATCTCAATGGTTTTCAGAATAATAAGTATTTTGTCATTTGAGGGGGTGGGGCATGACCCCCCCTCAGACCCCCTATGGTACCAAATGATTCGTCTTATCATAAGGAGTAATAATATATATGGTTATTGGTTGGGGATCTCAATGGTTTTCAGAATATTTAGTATTTTATCATTTGAGGGGGTGGGGCATGACCCCCCTCAGACCCCCCTATGGTACCAAATGATTCGTCTTATCATAAGGAGTAATAATATATATGGTTATAGGGTGGGGATCTCAATGGTTTTCAGAATATTTAGTATTTTATCATTTGAGGGGGTGGGGCATGACCCCCCTCAGACCCCCCCCCCCCTATGGTACCAAATGATTTGTCTTATCATAAAGAGTAATAATATATATGGTTATAGGGTGGGGATCACAATGGTTTCCAAATATTAAGTATTTTGTTATTTGAGGGGGTGGGGCATGACCCCCCCTAAGACAACGAAATGGAGGGTATAACATAATACCTCACCACTTCGTGTGGCGGGGTATAAAAACTTAAATATCCAAGGTAACAGGTAGTATTTCCAAGTTAAGATCACAAATGATCAAGTTATATCACTTTTCCCATAGACTTCTATAGTAAAATTTTGCAAAACCCCACCCCCTTTTGAGACCCCCAAAATATATGTTCCCTCCCACAGATTGAAAATTTTTTTTCGGGAGGCGCATCTAGGAATATGGGCCTAGCAAGTCGTATGATATCAAGCGATTCCGTCTATTGGTTTATGAGAAACGGTGCACACAAGTGTTCGAAAAAATGCGCCCGGAAAGAAGAAAAATAATAATAATAATAATAACAAGGTATAATTGAAACTGGATGCAGTTTCGAATGTCTCCCAAACGAAGCTCTTTCTCTTTCAGGGTATTTTTGGAATTCCTAGTGTCTGAAATACTGGGCAAGTGTACAAAGAGATTGAGTATATGCAAAATGTTTGATATATGGTATTCAATATCTGCAGTTTTATATGTTGTAATCGGTATTAACATGATTAACAGATGTTTTATCAAAATATTTTATTATTGAAGGTGCAATGGCCTCCACCTCCCCTTTAGCCATGCCTTTCCACCCAACATATATAAATAAAAAATATACAGACCCCCCTATGGTACCAAATGATTCGTCTTATCATAAGAAGTAATAATATATATGGTTATAGGGTGGGGATCTCAATGGTTTTCAGAATATTAAGTATTTTATCATTTAAGGGGGTGGGGCATGACCCCCCCCCCCCCCCCCCCCCCCTCAGACCCCACTATGGTACCACATGATTCGTCTTATCATAAGGAGTAATAATATATATGGTTATAGGGTGGGGATCTCAATGGTTTTCAGAATATTAAGTATTTTGTTATTTGAGGGGGTTGGGCATGACCCCCCCCTAAGACAACGAAATGGAGGGTATAACATAATACCTCGCCACTTCGTGTGGCAGGGTATAAGAACTTAAATATCCAAGGTAACAGGTAGTATTTCCAAGTTAAGATCACAAATGATCAAGTTATATCACTTTTCCCATAGACTTCTATAGTAAAATTTTGCAAAACCCCACCCCCTTTTGAGACCCCCAAAATATATGTTCCCTCCCACAGATTGAAATTTTTTTTTCGGGAGGCGCATCTAGGAATATGGGCCTAGCAAGTCGTATGATATCAAGCGATTCCGTCTATTGGTTTATGAGAAACGGTGCACACAAGTGTTCGAAAAAATGCGCCCGGAAAGAATAATAATAAGAACTGAGCAAAAACAACATGTCTCCAAACTTTGTTTGGGAGACATAATAATAAGAATAAGAATAAGAATAATAATAATAATAATAATAATAATAATAAGAAGAATAATAAGAACTGAGCAAAAACAACATGTCTCCAAACTTCGTTTGGGAGACATAACTATGAAATTTAGGGAGGGAAACTTGAATGGATGGTTTGTTACGAAAAACTATGCACAAATGCTGTACAAATAAAAATTTTATATTAATTAGCAAGATAACTTAACCAATCAAATTCTTGTTATTCAGAATAAACAACCTCAAACTGACTTGGCATACTTTAATGGTAAAAACTGGAAAGAAGAACTGAGTCGATTTAACAAAGAAAACATGTGTGCATCAATTTTTAATGTATTAAAAATGTCACGATAAAAGTGTTCACAGATGTAATTGACAACAAGACATATACTATAAACCAGTATCGTGATTAAAAATTGCAATTTTGGAAAATGAATTTTACGGGTGGTGGTTCTGTCAATTTTTTTTTAGTGGGTGGTGGGCCTTAAAAATTTGTGCCTCCCGACCCCCCAACACATTTAATTCTGGAAAAGCCCTTACTCAATCTTTCACATCCAGAGATCTAATTGTCTCAAAGGTTACTCATCATAAAACCAATAATTTCTGTAAAATACAAATTAGTTTATCATGTTTGATAATGCATGTTCATTTTTGTCCTTATTTACGTATTTGGTGATATCAAAAAGATACTGATTCTTTGAATTCATTATGATACTGATCATCATAAAAATTTACTTACATTTTGTTACTATTCCTTCTACACAAACCATATTGCCAAGGAAACGGGAGGTCAATGACCTTGGTGTCACATGCTTTGCTCCAAAGCTGTAATTTACAATAATTTTGCGATTATTAATCGATTAACAAAAAAATTTGAATTTTTAACTCATGATATACATAGCTTTCCATAATATTTTCCATATTCTTATTAACACATGCCCTTTTAAGAATCAAGATGTCAGTAATTTTGTTGGCTTTTTTCAAAACTACCTCCACCCATTTTGGAGGAAAAATATGCATCATTTTTTTAAAATTGCGAAAATAGCAAGACAAGTCATACCAGTTCATCAATTTAATTTTCATAATTTTCCTGTCCTTTAAGCCCTTGAACATATGTACAAGCTCATTCAAGTTGTCATCCGTTACAATATGCTTGAATGATCAAATTCTCACTGTTGCATCAAAGTTCCATTGAGTCATACTATTCCTTTTGGCTGTTAGAATGTTGGACATCAAGGGAAAGCTTCTCACTACTACTGCAGTTGATGATGGTATACACATGCAGTAGTAGTACATCTTGTATACAAGGGGGAAGCACTGCTTCAACACTTCATCCCTCAGGAACTGCTTGTAGACTACTTGAATTGTGCGACATTTTCAATCAGAAGGAAAATTTTTGGGAAGGGGAAAGAAACGGAAACTAGAGGCTCCCAGGAGCCTGTATAGACATCTGGATATACCACTCTGCTGGCATAGGATGTAATGTGGACCTGTCAGATAGTTTTTAATGGGGACTATCCAAGAACAATTGTAAATTAGTTTGGTTCCAATTGGTATAGTAGTTTCATAAGAGTCAACTGTTAAATCATGTTCCCTGCTGGCAATGTTCTTTCAGTTGGAGCATACGTGTTGGATACAATTTTTTAAAGGGGACCACCCAAGGATCATTGTAACCAAGTGTGGTTCCAATTGGTACAGTAGATTCAGAAGAGAACTTAATTGATCTTTGAATACATTTCCCCATGGGGTCCAATGTTAAACTATGTTCCCAGCTGGTGGCCGTCTTGGATCAGGTCTGAACATGTCAGATACAATTTTTAAATTGGACCATCCAGACTATTGTGACCAAGTGTGGTTCAAATTAGCCCAGCGGTTTCAGAGAAGATATTTGAATACATTTCCCCATTGGGTCATATGTTAAACTATGTTCCCTGCTAGTATCCATCTTGGATCAGGTGAGTGTCCAATGTTAAACTATGTTCCCCACTGGTGGCCATCTTGGACCAGGTATGGACATGTCCGATACCATTTTTAAATGGGACCAAAAGACAATTGTTCAGAGAACTTGTATAGTCAAAATATAGGACTGTCACAATAACCTTGACCATTGACCTTTGATTTTGACCTCTACAGCTCTAAAATAGGTCCCTGAACATAAATATATATGGTTGCTAGGTACTTTTACATCGGTTGCTAAGGGCTTTTTCGATGACCTTGACCACTGACCTTCCATTTTAACCTCTATGGCTCTATAATAGGGTCCTGAGCATAAATATATATGATTGCTAGGTACTTTTCCATCGGTTACTAAGGACTTTTTCAATGACCTTGACCAATGACCTTCCTTTTTATCTCTACAGCTCTAAAAAAGATTCCTGAACATAAATATATATGGTTGCTAGGTACTTTTCTATCAGTTGCTAAGGACCTTTTCAATGACCTTGACCCTTGACCTTCTATTTTGACCTCTACAGATCTATAATAGTGTCCTGAGCATAAATATATATGGTTGCTAAGTACTTTTCCATCGGTTGCTAAGAACTTTTTCGATGACCTTGACCCTTGAACTTTCATTTTGATCTCTACGGCTCTATAATATGGTCCTGTGCATAAATATATATGGTTGCTAGGTACTTTTCCATCGGTTGCTAAGGGCTTTTTCAATGACCTTGATCCCTGACTTTTGACCTTGGTACTAAAATGTAGATCTTTTGAAACTGATCTTTTTTTGTATTAACATTTTCTTCATATCTATAATGGTTTTCGAGATATAGTATAAATCAAACATGTGTCAAGGGCAGTAACTCCTATATGGAGTCATCGTAGAACTTCAGTTCTAATGAGACAAATTTAGATCTTGACAAGATAAACATTTTTCCCAATACATTTCATCAGCTATCTCTTAAGGTTTCTGAGTTATTTCGATAACAAGGTCTGACCTTGACCCCTTTCAATAGCTTATTTGGTCCTATGACCAATAGTGAAAGTCCCATGCTTGTACATGTCATAGTTTTCAAGTAAAAATGTTTAGCGAAAACTGCTTTTCATTAAGGGGACATAACTCTTATTACATCATTTGAAATCCTTTCGGTTTTGTGTCATGAAGCATGCAGTCGATAAACCGAACACTTTTGCAATTTAAACTTAACTTCTATCTCTTATAGTTAATAAAATATAAGGCAAAATATATTAAAATGTTGAAAATTTGACAAAGAAAGGGCAATAACTCCAAGATGGGTATTCTGATTTATAACACAATTAGAGGGCATGTTGATCTTGACATGCTGAACATTTCTGCAATAAAACTTAACCTCTATCTCTCATACTTTTCAAAATATAAGACAAAATGTATAAAAAATTTGAAAATTTCACAAAAAAAGGGCAATAACTCCAAGATGGGTATTCCAATTAACCTCAAAATAGGTAGGTAGATCTTGCCATGTTGATCATTTTTACCCAAGTCAGATTTACGATATCTGTACTGGTTTTTGAGTTATTAACCAAAAACAGCAATTTACCCCTATGTTCTATATATAGTAACAGCGGCCATGTTGTTTGGTCCTTGGACTCATCGGATACAATTTTGAAACTAGGTACCCTGGTGATGATTCAGAATAAGCTTGGTTCATATTGGCCCAGCAGTTTCAGAGAAGATTTTTTAAAAAGTTTACGCCGGACGACGGACGGACGCCGACGGACGCCAAGTGATGGCAATAGCTCACATGGCCCTTCGGGTCAGGTGAGCTAAAAATGACAATATTTTACCTGCATTTAGAAGACATTGAAAACCATGTGCATAACAAACATTGCGTTAATTTTGATATGTCCAGATCTCAAAAACTTTTTCGTGTTATCAAAAAATAAGTTATTGCGAATAGATCTGTTTGTTTGTTTAGTTGGGGTTTTACGTTGTTTTCAGCACATCTGGCTATTTTGCGGCGGCCATTTTTTATTGGTGGAGGAAGCCGGAGTACCTGGAGAGAACCACTGACCTTCGGTAGGAAAACTGGCAATCCTTGTCAATTTAGATCGGAGTCGAACACACCCTGCCACAGGTGAGATTCAAACTCACAACCCCAGAGTTGACAGGCTAGTGATCATTAGTAGTCATGTCGAATTACCTAGACCACTCGGCCACCGAGGCCTCCCATTGCGAATAGAAACATGACATTCACGTACATTTACTACTACTGAGACTATCACAAATTGGGAAAATTGTACATCTTATTGGGAATAATTTTAAGCCATTTTTTTGGACAAATTTGGAAACTTTCTCTAGGGGAAACAGCGGATTGTTCGGAGGTAATTAAAGGCAAACAATATCACTGGATGTGAAAATCCATTGCAAAATTGCAATGGATCTACTATCATGTAATAATTCTGTATTTTCATTGTTTTAAATTTTCCAACTGTTAATTTTTGAAAATCATAAATGATTGTTATAAAAAAAGTAAAATAATAAATCTATTTTCATTAATAACTTATGATAATAAGATCAAGACAAGTTTTATCACGAATTTATCTTAAGGCAGCAGTCAGTATAAGTTTTTCTCTGCAGTTGCCAATGCTAACCAAAACGAAAAATTTAAATGCACCAAGTCATTACAACTTCTTGTATCTTTGATATCTGTTTCAGGATCATTATCTCAGCAACATGTATCCCACATCATCTTTTAATTCTTATTTAATGTAATTGTAAAAACCATAAAGAATGACATATACATACCTTCCTTCAAATCCAATAAAGAATTCCTCATGCTGTTTACTAAATGTGGGGTCTGCTGAGGCAACAAATTCTTTCAAAGCTCTTTGGAAAGCTACACATTCTTCAAAGGATTCATTGACTAACCTTTAAAATATATGAAAATTTTTTTTTTTTTTTATAGAACTAATTTCTTAAAAAACACTAATTTTTATTAATCATTATATATTATATAATTTCTTAAAACTAAAAATGAATGGTCCGAATCATAAAATACTGCAAGATTTTCTGGAATAAAGTTATTCCAATGTCTCACTGGAAAATACAAATTTGTTCATTATATCAATAAACCACAGTTTGGCTAACTGTAATACAAACAAGTGTGGACCCTAAAAGATGTCTCGCCTGTCCGCGCTTGACCCAGAATAACATGCACTATAAGCCATGTATGATGAGTCTATTCATTGTAGTTGCTGTAAAATAGACTTTAAAGAAAAAAATTGACAAAGTCACTGAACCATGAAATTGAGGTCAAGGACACATGACAGGTGTCAGACTGGCATGTACCCATATAGATCTAGCTATAGACCATATCTGATGAATCTAGTCATTGCACTTGCTGAAATATAAACTTTTGAGGAAAAAATTGACAAAGTCACTGAACCATGAAATTGAGGTCAAGGGCACATGAAAGGTGTCAGACTGGCATGTACCCATACAGATCTTGCTATAAGCCATGTATGATGAGTCTATTCATTGTAGTTGCAGAAAAATGGACTTTAGAAGAAAAAATTGACAAAGTCACTGAGCTGTGAAATTGAGGTCAAGGACACATGACAGGTGTCAGACTCCCATGTACCCATATAGATCTTACTATATACCAAATATGATGACTCTAAACATTACAGTTACTAAGAAAGGGACTTGAATGTAAAACTATGTCGCAGATTTTCGAAGTTCACTGAACCGTGCAATTGAGGTCAAGGACAAATGACAGGTGTCAGACTGGCATGTACCCATATAGATCTCACTGTAGACCAAATATAATAACTCTAGGTATTATAGTTTCTGAGAAAAGGATTTGAATGTAAAACTATGTCGCAATGTTTATGTGGGTATTGAACCATGAAAAAAAGGTCAAGGTCATCTAAAAATGTGCTGCTGAAAAGGTCATCACTTCATGCACCTGTGGACCAAAGATGAACATTGTAAGTATTATACTTTAAAAGTTATTAAGGTTTTACAAAAAGTTAACGCCGTCGCCGTCGCCGTCGCCTTCGCCGTCGCCGCCGGATTGCTATACCTATGTCTCGCTTCCAGCGACTTTCGTCGCAGGCGAGACAAAAAAGTCCAATAGCCTTAGTCAGAATTAAAACAAGATAATAAGCATTTGATTGAAAGATGGTCAAATAATATTGAGCAAAATCTTCCAAATATTGTAACTTCCTTATTTCAAGACAGCTAGTCTTGGTCTATATGATTATGATTTGACACTGTATCATATTTATATTTATTTGTCTGTTTTACCTAGGTTATAAGGGCAGATGGGGATATTCTGAAAAGGAGCAAACAAGACCATGCCAACCTTTAAGAAATCACAATCAATCTTACAATTACTAATACTCTTTCAGACTTCTTTTAGCTTTTTCTAACATTTAATGCAAATCAATTCAATCAGTATGTTTTTTTTGTATTTAAAAAGTTTTTTTACTGTTTCTCACATCATGTTAAAATGAAAAGGACAAATGGATACAGTTAAAGAGAGACAGCAAGCTGCTCTCCTTTATTTTAGGCTAGCTAGAACACTGTATGTAAAAATTAATAATGAACAACCAAATAGCACACTATCTAATACTAACAAAATTGCTCTTTTTGGATTTTTTCTTCTAAGATCATTGATATTAACTTTCAGTCTGATCTCATTGTTATTTATCATGTCTCTAACTTTCTGTTGGTATATGCCTTGATCTTCCTGCAATGAGAAATTAAAACGTGTGAAGAACCTGCATTAAGGAACATTCTTTCTTCCTTTTATAATTTGATAATTGTCAACTTAATCTGCGACTATTATACTAACGGGACTGGAAACCTTTATGCCAATCAGTGTAGTTATACTCAACATCTCGGTCGTTAAAACGTGCGCAAGACTTGACGATACGCGATATTACTTTGACAGTGATATAGACAGCGTGCTTTGATCGCATAATTTCTATAAGTTGTTTTTATAGTTATTTGAAAAGATAATCCTTTATGTAAACATGATTACTATTATGATAAAAGGTATTTCGATCTTTGACAGTTGTTATTAATCACCAAATCCCGCCTTAAATGTGAAAAACTGACATTTAAAGGTTGTAATTTTTCCGGATTATTACAGCATGGGGACGCTGTGGGAAAAATTATTTACAAAATTTCTTATAACTGTTGATTGAAAAGAGATACGCGAGTTCCGTTTGTTGTTAAATCATATTTATTGATTACAGGTTGGATTGACCTATTTTTATTGTCACTTTTTAAAGTGAAAAGTGGAATATAAATCTCCTTCTCATTACAACTGAAAACCACATGCAGGGCTCAAATAAATTATACTGCTCCTATAAAATTGCCTACTCCTATTTATGTGTGCAATATTACAGAGTTCGCGAAAATCGTCGGTCCTGTCCGCCAAAATTTCATAAGGTCCGGCATTTGAGTGTCTTGTGCCGGCCCGATGTCCGACTGCTTGTCAGCTTTAGAATTTCGTGGAAAAATCTCTAATTTGTCAAGTCGGAATTTTCAAAATTATTCATCAACTTAATTAGTTTTTGTCATCATCGAGTCTTCCATTCCTCAAAACAAATAAGTTTATTCACCCAAAACATGAAAATAAATGTTACAAATACAAATTTTTTAGCAATCGATCTTTTGTAAGATAGTAACAACAAAATAAAGTTCGGTATAACTACGCTTCCAATTTCGTGTTAGACACGAGTATGAAATTTAAATTAATGTTACAAAATTAAACATATTCTACTTCATTGAATTCACAATTCTTTCTCTTTAACCTATAAATTGAATTGACAATGATCTTATACGAAGATGAAAGAAACAAATCAAATAAATATTCACATTAGGTTCCGTTCCGAATCCGGATTACGACCACATGTTGCCCACATGTCAAAACATGGCGGGTTATTCGAAGTTTGTCACCGTTGTTTTTCACAGGCGCTTGGGTACAGGTTGATATATTGAAATTATGTGTATTTGTATAATAAAATCTTTATTTCTTGATTTGACAACATATGATACCATAATACGCATGTCCGACCTAGTTTTTAGTCATTTTAACATGTTTGATACAATCCCTTGTTTGTGTATTGTATCAAACATGTTAAAATGACTAAAAACTAGGTCGGACATGCGTATTATGGTATCATATCTTGTCAAATCAAGAAATAAAGATTTTATTATACAAATACACATAATTTCAATATACCAACCTGTACCCAAGCGCCTGTGTTGTTTTTTATGGATTTAAAATGGCAATTTTCATTAATATGGATAATGAATTCATGAAAAACAAATGAAGTAACAACTCTAAAAGTATGGGCTTTAATTTCGTCTTTTTTTACTTTCTATTCATTACACAAATCAATCTACTGGAAGTCAACAACGATCCCATGACAACAAAAACCCTAATTTTCCATCAGTTTTTCTAATTTCCTAAATAGGTGTTTTTTAGTATCACCAAATTTGCCGCAGAAGAATAAAATTTTATACAAATAAAAGATTTTTTTTTACTTTTCAGTTTATTTTCAGGTTTGCTGTTGATGTTCCAGATAATAATGAATATGGCCTAATCATCTTTTGTTGTTAAAAGTTTCGAAAATTGTAGGACCACCAATTTTTTTGTGGGACCGGCAGAATTTTGCATTTTGTCAGTCCTATGACTGACAGAAAATTTGAGGTTTTCGCGAACTCTGAATATTTGTAGTAAAATCAGGATTTTTGTTGCTTAGTAATGGTCTTCGGGTGGCATGAGCATTTGACTTCGTGAAAATATGTACAATAGGCTCCACAATCAGAACTACAAAATTAGGCCTTTCACAGCTATTGCTGCCGTATATAAGCATATTGAATAGGGGTAGATTTTCTTATAAATGGAGCTGAAAATGCTTTGCTAATGTTTTTTCGAAATCATATATATATTCAATTCGTTAAAATAATTTAATAATTCATATATTTTTAAGTTTTTATTCATTTAATAATATTTTTTTATTTTAAATCCACCTATTTTAACGGTATAAACATGCTGACATGTTCGCCAAAATCAATTGTTTACATGTATCGAAGGCTAATTAACCACGTGACACGATAAGCTGTCAATCAAAACAGAAAATCAATAATCCACTATCGGGACAACGAAACCTCAACAGACCGATCAGTTTCCAGTCCCGTTAGTATAATAGACTTAATTATTTAAAAGTAGCCACCATCTTTTTTATTTTCAGAATTCAGATACAAAAACAACATAAGCATATAGACTGATGACAATTCAACTAGAAGTTCCTTATCCTGGACCCACAGTCAGTGAGAAACCCCCCACAAACAGACTCTCCCAAACAAATGAAAATAAATCCTCTCATCCACTCAATGTTTTACTTTTAGGATCATTTCTATTTGTCACATAAAGGGATGGGTTATTGGCCATTCTCACTATAGATTCCCAATGACAAGAACAGTGCATGACGCCGGTAAGCTGCCTATAATTATGGCTATTTATAAAAGATCATTTTACCATGGCCACCCCTTTTTTTATAACCAAATTAATCGGGGAAACATTGGCCGATGGACAATTATTTATAACATACCCCATCATCTAAGAAATCAAGGTACTCTCTCTGAATTTCAATTATTCGCTGATCAATTTCTGTTGCCATATTTTTGATGGTTCTCACTTAAAGTGTTGTTTTCTTTTCTCTGTGGGGGAAATGCTGTATTTTCCCGCCGTTGAAATCACATGGTATCTATTTTTAGAAAACTCGTTCATTCGTGGCCTTTCTGATTTTACCTTAGGAAAACGAAAGTAGAAATGCAATGTCTGATGACAACTGTAAAGTAAACTTATATTTACAGAACAAGCATATATTTGTGTGGAATGCAAAGGGTATTGTAAAAAGATGAATGATGAAAGTTTTAATATGATAAATCTTTCAAAATTAGTGTTATGTTTAGACTTTAGTTCAGTATAAATATGTGATTGTGAACTTACTGAACTTGTAATATTGTACTTGTAATGTAGTAATACTAGGACTCGTTAAGACATGATGGAAGATGAAAAACATTTTCAACAATATTAAGATTATAATTTTTTAAATCATAATTTAAATTGAAGGTGAATTCGAGAATCTTAAACAAAAAGGACAAATTATACCTAAGGGGCAAATAAAAAAACCGTAATCCATCGGACAGACAAACCCTGGAAAAAAAATGAACAACCACAAGCACAACAAATAAACACAGAAAACTAAAAAACAATGAACAACACGAATTCCTATAAAAACCACAGGTGATCATGGTGATTGCATATGGATTATTCAAGGAATTATTATATATTTTTCAAACTGATTGGATACCCTAAAAACTTCTAAAGAATGAGAAATCTATTTGGTAGGTCCCCTTATTGAAGTACTTTATAAACAATGTCAAAAAGGAGGTAAACAGCATAATATAAATGATCGAAATCATCAGAGAAGGGAGTATAATTTGAAAGTTGTATAATGCTTAACCCAACACACAAAACATAGATCAAGCAAAACTTAATCTTGTTAATATGTTCTTTTTTCATGTATCCTGACCAGGAAAAATAGGGTGGACAGAAGGATTTGATTAATTGTTTTTTTATCACAAAATATCACAAAAACCATAATAGAACAAAATAGAAATTCACAGGAAAAAACAGATTGTCATCTCAGTTTTATGAAACAGACAAGAAAAATGTGGATAATCATAACTTAACAAAGGGGGGATATTTAGGCAACACATTTGTTTTAACTGGCCTTATCTTGAATGCTTGTTGCTGAATATAACCCATATATATTAATATTGATTATATATTTTGTAGAAAAGTGTTGATATTAATGCATACCGTATTTTCCTACCTATAGGTCGAGACTTTTTTACTTTAAAATGACCATTTTACCATTATAAGTCTATGGAGAAAGTATCAATTAGACCTATAGTCCACAAAATACAGTATATAACTTTTATCTAGAACATTCCGTACAAACCAGCGGCATATATGTAAATCTTAATTTCAGAATCAAAGGAATGTATTCATCATGTTATTTTTTGTAGATTCTATAAAGTTAAGAGAAGAATGGAGGATTGTAGGATCTTTGGTTGGATGTTTGCCAAGACTACCAAGACAAAACAACCAACTAGGATTGCCTTTGCAGTTAATGCCAGAGGAAACAAGTCTGTTACTTGATAAGGGTATATTGAGTTACTGATTTTATTTTATTGACAATATAAAAATGGCAATTCTAATATAACGTCCTATATATTGTCAATTGATATATTACCCAAGGGGCCTCGGTGGCAGAGTGGTCTAGGTAGTTCGTCATGTCTACTAATGATCACTAGCCTGTCAACGCTGAGTTTGTGAGTTCGAATCTCACCTGTGGCGGGGTCTGTTCGACTCCGATCTTAATTGAAAAGGATTTGCCAATTTTCCTACCGAAGGTCTGTGGTTCTCTCCGGGTACTCCGGCTTCCTCCACCAATAAAAACTTGCCGCCACGAAATAGCCAAATGTGCTGAAAACGGCGTAAAACCCCAACTAAACAAACAAACAAACAACTGAAGCTGACAAGTATTAAAATAAAAAACAGTTATCTCTGAATTGTGAAAAGAGGGAATACGTTTTTCAACAGATGCAAATTAGTAGATTTGAAAAGGTGTACATAAAAACTAAATATATTGTAGAAGTATGTGTATTGGTAAAAGCAAAAGAAAATTTGATGGAGCCATCACAGGATCAAGTTAAAGAGCATGAGAGACTTAGATCAGAAATATACAAAGAACAGGTTGAGTTAACAGATTCATATTTATATGTGCATAACAAAATTAGTCGTAATATGAAGTATTTATTTTGATGGGTTTTATAATTTTTGTGATTGACATTTACTCTATTATTTTGAAGGGACTTAATTTAGTGGATGGCAAAATCTACTATTAAAACATTTTAAGATATGGATTTTGTGCTAGACATGAATTTATAGTCAGGGCTTTCCAAAGTAGCCGGTAGCCGGCGGAAATCCACCGTTTACGATGGCTACAAGTACCGGCTACTTCACTTACAAAAAAATAAATTAAAAAAAAAAAATTCTTTTCAAAATATGTAGACAAGCGTCGAGAGTCGTATTGTCGCGAAATCCTGTTTTTACCTTAAGCTAAATATAGTTCACGTGAATTCCGGTCACTGATTGGTCGTCTATTAAAAGTGTACATTTACGTCATCTCTAGTCGGAAAGCATCATATTTTTGCAAGGATGATAAGAGAGAAGTTCCGATGGTCAACAACAATTAAGCGATAAAATACCATAAAATAATGAAGAATTGAAGGTTACACAATCCTACACACAAAAAAAAAAAATCAAATTTCTTCAAGGTTTTTTTTTTTTTTTTAATTTCATACATAAAAAGTGGTAATTTGAAAGTTGGAATTAGGTGCCAGGAGATTGCAAGAATGCAGGATTTTGCTCTATTTACCCCAGAGCTTCTGGTTGCTCAGACCCCCTGCCGTAAAGGCGCCAAGCATGTCACAGCCGCCTACTTTTAGATGTCAGCCTTCTACTTCAAATTGTATGGAAAGCCCTGTATAGTTCTGCATAATCTGCAATAACCACGAAAATGGGTTTCGAGCAAAACATAGTGAAACGTTAGTACGAAAGTTTCTCTGTAAAGATATTTTTGAGAAAATTTAGAAGAAAAAAAAAAAAATTATCACTAACTGGAAACAATGATCATAACTTTGACAAATTTGCAAGTTTCGAAAAATAAGGGTCATTAAAAAAATGCAAGTCACCATAAATTTTCAGATTTGTCGAAAAATTAGACTTATTACAGAAAAATGATTTTTTTTCTCGCGGAAGCATCTTCTTCAGCTTATATATGCATATGTATTTTACACAGGTAGAGTTATTCAAAGATGAAAGGAGACAAGAAATGGTGCATAACCTTCATCAGATCAGAGAAGGAAAGAAGAAAAAGATTAAACAAGAAATAGAGAGAAAGAAAGAATTAGGAGAGGAAGTGGATGAAACTGAAATTGATGTTGAAATTGATGTAAACAGTATAGATATACCAGCAGTACCTCTGAAAAATTCAATGGTACAATTGTTTACTGGTAAGTATCTAAGAGAAGGAATGATAAGCCCACATCCCTCCTTAAATAGTTACTTTGTGAACTTTTGAATTTTGAGTAATATTGCTGAAATTGTTTATGCACCAATTCATTCCACTTGAGGCAGATTTATGGATTATGATGTGCACATTGCAAAATGCCGTCGATTTCAATGAAATGCATAGAACATATTCTGTGAGTTTTATTAAAGAAAGTACAAAAAATTATTTGCAAATCATCTATAAAAGTACAACATAAAATACAACTTAAAACTTAAAAATAGACTCCCATCTTATTTTAAATTAAAACCATCTTAAAAAATGCAGATATCAAACATTTTCCGAAATTTTTCTAAAAATGACTACCTTTTGTTGTAAAATTTCAGTAGTTTAAATTTATTTATATTGGATTGGGTTTTACCAACTTAAGCTAATCCTTCTCAATTTGTCTGGTGGGAGAGTGATCTCTGTAGTGACATTTTAGCCTACACTTTTTCAACAACTACAGGGGAGGAGTCTAACTTGCTAAGGGTATTGCTTTCCTTAACACAGGACAGCCATTTTTCATCCCCATCCAATGGACCAGCATCTTACCAATACTATCAGCGCAAATTTCGTCAATAGGTAAAATTTCAGTAAACTTTAGGACAAATGAAAATTTTTGATAACTTATTTGGCATTTTTTGACACCATTGTTCCCTAGAACAGTTACTGTTTTGTGGTATGGACTAAAGATTTTGAGTCTAAACAATATTTTCACAGAAATAAAATATCAGGGCCTAATCTTGCCGGCGAAATGACGATTTAAGTCGCCAAAGAATTTTCAAAATCGCTAAATCTCGCCGGCCTATTCATTTCTTGGCGAAGTGAAGTCCCTATCGAAATATCAGTAAATGGGAGATAACTCGTGAAATTTTTAGCACAGGTAAATTTTTGAAACAAAATGGCGACCATCAAGAATCGGAATTTTGAAGTGGCCCACGACTTATATTATCAATGTTTGATTGAAATAAATACAACGGCGACTTTAAACCTTTTTGAATTTTATATTCAAAACTATTTAGGGGAAATCGAAATATCGTTTCAGTCATTTGTTATGAATTGAAGATTCATGGCGTCAGGACGATGTTGCGTAATCACAAAGTCAACTAATTTTATATTTTTATATGATCAGCTGATTGTTGTTTTGTTCTACAGTCAGGATTACAAGGAAACACCTATGATGAAAGATAATTAGCCGTTAATAGGTTAGTTATGTGATTGAAAGTTGGCTTGGGTGACATTGAGTATGAGAATCTCGAGTTACAATGACACAATGTTTTGACAACTTATCCTTTGATAATAAAATATTAAGCTGTGAAAATTAAATTACTCAAGTACTCAAAATTAGTAGATCAAAAGAAAATCAAACTGTATATAACTGTCCTAATTTTTTATAGTTTATCAAACTTTTATTTATATATATGCCATTGAAAACAGACACACAGAAAAAGCGCAACCGATACGGTGAATTAAAGTCCACTTCGCCAGAAAAATGACCACTTCTCCCTAATCCATCCTGGAAGGAAAAGTCACTTCTCCATCTTCAAAATCCTAGATTAGGCCCTGAATATTGTCTCATTATTCTATACCCTTACATTTTTAAATTCAGGGTCAGGGCATTCAAATATACTTTGTAGATATGGAAAAAATGGAAATACCATATATTGTATTCATAAAAATGATAAACAAAAATATTGTTATATGGGAGATAACTCTAATGTAATAATTAAACATTTACTCAATGGTAATGAAATAAAAGGAATCTTTACATGCTGTTAAAGTATTTGTTATGTGGTTTTTGAAATTGTATTGTTATTGGTTATAATCTCTCTGTTCAGTTTTATGGCAATAAAAAAAAAAATTTGATCACATTGCATTCATATGTATGCTTGTAAGCTCTGCAACCTAATCCATGGCATTACTGACTTTGAATCTGGGTACTAATTTTAAACTCAAATCAGCAATATGACAATGAATAATTGTACAAACCTGTATACCTGTCCAGTGCTTGTATTTTAACAAGCAAACTTCTTTAAACTGAAATTCTCAAGTTGGAGCCCACATTTAAATAGAAGTTCTACATATATGCATTAATCCATTACACCATTGAATTTTTTAAGCCTTCAAAATATCCTTAATACATATATCTTCCTTTCTGGTTTCAGGGTTAATTTTGGTCACAGAATTGAATATTTGAAAAAAAATTGTTTGTGAAATGCTTATCATTATTAAAGATGATAGCTGGTCTAATGGGAAATAAATAGGATTTGAAACAGGTGTTTTAGTTTGAGAGAACATATGAATAGTAAACAAATAAGCAAGAAAAAAAGATAGGTTCATGTGCTCATTTTAGAGCTATAAAGCCTTGAAAATTTGCAGGAAATAGGTTTTCTCTGGATTTTTCATTGTCTTTGCATTGGCAACTTTAGTCTCTCAAAAATGTATGAAAAAATAAAAAGAATTTCATAAAATTTGGTCAAATACCATTTTAAGGTATATATGATTGAATTATAAAAGAAAATGTGGGGGTTCATGGGCAAAAAATTTAATGTTTAAGAAATGGATAAAACCCAAGGATTCCGAAAATCTGACTAAAAGACCAGAACATGACCAGCGAGCATCCTTAAATGATATTTAGCAGACAGCAGTATTGTATTTTGATATTTGCTTGCATTGGTTATGGATATGATGATTGCAGATTGAGTTGACTTGTGATGTGTTAAAGGAGACAGTAAACAGATATTTCAAAACATCAAATAAAAAATTTATGCTTGCAAATATTAAGATACAATACTGTCACTCACTCTAATGCAAGTGCAAGGATTTTTGAAAAAAGGAATTTATAAAGTCTCGAAGTGATGCTTTGCCCATGCCATCAGTGGCCGAGTGGTCTAGGTAGTTTGTCATGACTACTAATGATCACTAGCCTGTCAACACTGATGTTGGGAGTTCGAATCTCTCCTGTGGCAGGGTGTGTTCGACTCTGATCTCAGTTGACAAGAATTTTCCTACCGAAGGTCGTGGTTCTCTCCGGGTACTCCAGCTTCTTCCACCAATAAAAACTGGCTGCTGCGAAATAGCCACTTGTGCTGAAAACTTCGTAAAACCCCAACTAAACAAACAAACAGAATTGATTGGTTGACAATGACAATCAAAGTTACAACCAACTTTGCATTAGAACTTTTACTTTATAGAGAGTCCATATAATGAAGAACTTGTAGAATGTAGATCAGAATGGTGTTATCCTAGTAATGACAAGGAAGTTACACGATACAAAGTTTTCAAAGATTTGTGGGAGAAGGGACACTTTTTAACCTCAGGAAGTAAATTTGGTGGAGATTTTTTAGTCTATCCAGGTAAAAATTATAAAGATAAAGCTTTTTCATACACTTGATTCCGCAGTAAATTTGCACATGATCTGATAATTTAACTTAGAATTTTTCTTATTAGTGATATATTATAAATGAAACCAAATATAAAAAGATGGTATACTAACCTGGAAAAATAAACATTGCAAAATAAAAAACTTAGTTATCTGTAACTTATTGGTACATGAAATACTTGTCATGGCAAAAATGGTCGGAAAAGGGGATAGTTTAGTCTGCACATTTCAAATGATATTCAAAATCCATGGCTATTGCATAAACATCAATGTTGAATGCAGAATAATAAATGCTAGTCTATATATTTATTTTGCCTTATCATAGAAAATATAATACATGTAGATTTCATCATCTTCATTATATATGAATTACACATTGCCTAAAACTAACATACCCGGTACATGTATCTGGCACAGAACTTTTGTAGTTATTCATGGCAATATATACTCCCCATATCCTTGTGATGAAACGCAGTTGGTCATTTACATGTATCGGCCTGAGATTAATTTATTCTTTTATTTAGTGAAATTCTGAATTTCCCATTATGGTTTCATTCATCCTCCCAAGACAGGGTTTTGTATCCATGTTCGTTCCTACAAACCCCTGACATCAAACATTCATTTTTGTGGGTCAGAAGTGAAGGATTTTCATTGGTTCTTTTCAAGGTCAAAAGAGAATCCATTTGCATCGTAGGTAGAATTTTCTAGGTCACACACCAGGCAGTGATATGTTCTACCCACAAAATATGAATGTGTGATGTCAGGTGTTTGTAGGAACGAACGTGGATACAGAACCCTGACTTGGGAGCATGGGTTTCTTTATTCCTTTGCTTCCAGATCAGCATTTCAGCTTTTCTTTTTCTAGGTAGGCAGTGTGTCTGAGGGTGTATGTTATTCTTTTATCTGCTCACTCAGGCAATCAAATAACTTGCTCTAATTATATTTTCAAATACAGATTCATGATTCCCAAAAAAAAGAATTGAGGACAGATTCTTTTATAAAATTTCGGAAATAATTAATTTTGTCAAAATTTTCACAAAGCAGATATTATAAAATAGATGAGGACAAAATTATAGTAGAGTTCAGCATCAGTAAAATAATTATTCCCCCTTGATTGACATCAGATACAATTTATTTATATTTGCAGGGGATCCGGCAAGATTCCATTCATTCTACATTGCCGTTTGTCGTCCACACAAACAAGAAATGTCAATGCTTGATTTCATATCATTAGCCAGGATGGGATCAAACGTTAGAAAGACTGTTGTGTTATGTTCAGTGGATGATGATGATACAGTCATTTATACCTCTATACAGTGGACAGGGATAGCATGAATTCAAAATTACCCATAAAAAGTGGATAGTTGGCCATAATAAGGTTGGATTTGACAGTTTTGTCAAAACTGTTGCACTTTATAGAATTTTATGTTGCCCAAAATAATTATTCTAATGGACAGGGTTGCCCAAGTCAGAAGGCATAGTTGTAGTATTACATAGCATGTGCAGTGTAAGCAATATGTGTTAATTCATCCAACTCTGATAAAAGAATGTATGGTATTAACATACATGTACTATGATAGAATTTTTTATGAATTGGTAAATATTAAAACATGAGAACAAATTTATTAGATTTTGTTGAAGGTTTACCAAACGTGATGCTTTAGATTTGGGGATAAAATATAGAGACAGTGTTTAGGTACATCACATTCATATACTTTAAACAAGAGGCTCACCAGAGCCTGTATCGCTCACCTGGAGTCTGGTTTTCATTGGACAATTAATCAACTATTTGACCAAGTTTGTTGCAATTGGTTCAATTGTTCAGGGAAAATTTGTTGAAGATTTATTTTTCATAAGGTTTAATGTTAAAATATGTTCCCTGATGGTGGTAGTCCTGGCAGGAAGTTGACAAAATTGACCAGGAATAAGGGTGAACCTTAAATAAATGTAACAGAACCCGACCTCAAATTACACAAACCAATAACTCCTAAATAGAATTTGGGATTCCCTTCAAAATTTCAGGGTAGGTAGATCTCAACCTGGCAAACATTTTTCAATTTACATGTCACTTCTATCGCAAATACTTTTGGAGATAAATGCAAAAATGTTAAAATTTTAAAAATTTGACAAAAAAGGGCAATAACTCCTAAATGGGTTTTGGGATTTCCTTTAAAATTTCAGGGTATGTAGATCTCAACATGGCAAACATTTTTCAAATTTACATTTCACTTCTATCTCAAATAGTTTTGGAGATAAATGACGAAAAATGTTAAATTATGAAAATTTGACGAAAAAAGGACAATAACTCCTAAATGGGTTATGGAATTTCCTTCAAAATTTCAGGGTAGGTAGATCTTGTCATGCTGATCAAATTTACCCCATGTCA
Source organism: Mytilisepta virgata (assembly GCA_028015205.1). Classification (NCBI taxonomy): domain Eukaryota; kingdom Metazoa; phylum Mollusca; class Bivalvia; order Mytilida; family Mytilidae; genus Mytilisepta; species Mytilisepta virgata. The sequence goes on from CM051512.1 coordinate 26,141,330, forward strand.
GATTTTCGATATCTGTAACGGTTTTTGAGTTATTAGCAAAAAACAGCAATTTACCCCTATGTTCTATTTTTAGTAACAGCGGCCATGTTTTTCGACGAATCAAAAATCCCCACATCAGTTCTATGCAGGGTACCCTAAGCAACAATCTTACCAAGATTCATATGATTTTGAATAGTAGTTTCAGAGAAGAAGATTTTTGAAATAATAACATAAAAAAAAGCCAAAAATGTGAAAAAAGGGCAATAACTCCTAAATGGGTTTTGGAATTTCCTTCAAAATTTCAGGGTAGGTAGATCTTGTCATGCTGATCAATTTTACCCCATGTCAGATTTTCGATATCTGTAACGGTTTTTGAGTTATTAGCAAAAAACAGCAATTTACCCCTATGTTCTATTTATAGTAACGACAGCCATGTTTTTCAACATTTCAAAAATTTTAAACGATAGAAATTTTCCAGATGCCCTAAAGAACAATTCTGCAAAGTTAGGTTGAAGTTGGTCCAGTAGTTTAGGACGAGTTAACGTTTGAAAAAGTTTACAGACGACGACGACGACGACGGACGCCAAGTGATGGCAATAGCTCACATGGCCTATGGCCAGGTGAGCTAAAAATAACTTGGTATTTACCCTTTATTATCCACTGACTATCAGAAAAAAAAGACAGCATGTGTTAAAATCAGTTTCCAGTGAAGGTGATTTTTGATCGGTCAGCATATTCTGGATTAACTTTCATCAGTTTCACTCATTACAAATACATGTATTTGGAAAGCCAAAAATTAACAAATAATTTTGGGCACAAATTTTAAAACATGAAAAGGGATATTGAGATGAGGCCAATGTTGAATGAATGAGATGAAACCTTACTTTTCATTTATTGACTTAAAATTATCAGTCACATGTTGAACTCCATACATGTGACTTTATTAATGCCCTTATTTGGAAACAAATTTCTTCAACTATATTTTGTCACACCGTTATTGTCAGTTGAAGAATTTTTTCCAGATTTTCCATGTTGAAGAACTTGTCTTTTTTGTGACAACTGTGTATTTTGTGTAATTAAAGCCTCCTGCAGCTTTTTAACCCAGATCTTTGAAATTGCAGAATATTTACAGACTTATTAAAGATACTTATATGCATGAAGGAGCAGTATGCCAATTGAAGAAAATTTACCATATTTTTCATATTGTGGGACTTGGTCAATTTTCACAAAAAATTGCATTCCCCCCACTAAGTTTTTATCATACGTCATGTTAGGTCTTGCATGTCACATTGACTTTGTTATTTATCATCATTAAGCTACCTGTGGTATGGATATTTCATGTAATCCTTTTAAATACCAATTGAGTCTGGTTTTTTGGACTGAAAAATAAACAATCCAAACTAGATGTAGCTTTTAAATGTGAAACCCACAACTGCATACATGTATAAAAGATATGCACATTTCATCAACTTCAGATCATCAGTTGTGCTGAAGGCCTAAAAAGTTGAAAACCAAAATAATCCAAAATGTTGGAGCAAATTCAAAAATGTCTAATAGTGTAACCCATGCTAGATTTGAGACTTAGTATCCACATTAGTCTGACATGCCATCTAATTTCACACTTCACCAACTTGAGTAACAATAGATAGCAGATCAATGATTTCTGCTGTTAAGAATCCTGTATACATGTCTGTCTTACTGACCACTATTTCCTGCTTAAGTTTTTGTGATATATAGTATATCAATGCTATTTGTTGTAAAGAGTGATCATTTGGTGTACATATCTGACGTGCCAACTGACCTTGACCTCAACTTCATGTTTCACCAACTTTGGTCAAGTTGTATTTAGCCGTTTCGTATTTGTTATACTAAGTTAATATATGTCAAAATATTTTTTGTTTGCAGTATGTTTATTTGACTTTGACCTCAATTTCATGCTTCACTGACTAAGTTCAGATTTTAAGTAACCATATCCGATAGGAAAAAAATGCTTAAATTCTGGAATCATTAGTCTGACATATGTCTTCTAAATTCAATTAAACAGGAGCCAAGTCGTAAGACACCTTTGCATGCTTGCTCTTGTTTAGCAGAATTCTGCTTTTTGGAGTCCAGTTTTGACTGTTGTTTTGTGTGCTGTACCTAATAATTTGACTTCTTGTACAGAATTGCTGCTCTGACACAAGCCCTCATGAGTGGCACAAATCATCCTTCAATGAATGTACATGTTCTTGGTATTATTATTTATCTCTAAACAGACATCATATGTCTATGTTATAATTACATGTAGCCTTTCTACTTAAAAAAATGAAACTATTAATAAGTACATGAACACATTTTTCTTATTGTTTCCAGGGTAAATATTCATAATTATTCTAAAAAACTTAAATCATCCTTACTAAAATGGTGAAAAATGGTTACAAAATATTGCCAAGTTCTTTGTATCTGTGATTAAAGTTTGAAGTTGCTAAAAAGACTCACTAGACTGAAATTTTCTTAGGCTCCTCTATCATGTCTATACTGTTACCGTATTAAAGTCAGATGTTGTTCTGGAGTTATGTTGCCTTGTCCGTAAAAAAATCAAATGTGCACGAAAAATCACAAAATTAACAATTTTTGGGTAAATTAAAAATCGTGTAGACTTCGATGTGCTCAATATATCTTGTTAAAATTTGAAACATACTTTGTTAAGATAAGTATCTTTTAATGGTCAACTGCTAATCAATGCTAAACATATAGCTTCAACTCCTATTTTGTGTTTTAATTTAATGAAGTTTACCCTTCACTAAATGACAAACATCAAGTAAAAAGCCTATTACATGTACCTACATTTGTCTGCATAATTATCAGTTGGAAACAACAATAAAAACATTGTTATTGGACTTTTGAAATATGAATATAGGAACTTTGTATCGAGAATTAATTCATCAGATCCATTCTTTGTTAATACCACTTTCATTTATGAGAGTATTGTTCATTTGAAATGAAATACTGGTGTATTGAACCTTCAATATGGTCGCACAGAACATTCAAATTTCATTTAATAAAATAAAACACAATTGCTAGATATGGCATTCCTATTCAATCAAGCTTGTCAGATCACATTCAGTTTGACAGACTAATAGGCAGGGACCGCATTGGGCTTCGCCAATGTTGCCAAATGTGATTTTTTATTCAATCTGGCGACAGAATTTTTCAATTTTTTTCCAAAAAAAAATCTAGCACTTATGCGAAAACATTTTTAAATAATGCCTAAGAAACATCATTTGTTAGTTTTATATAATCATCTATGATAATTGAACAGTTTACATCAGGCTAATAAACACAGCAGATGTTTCAACAGTAAACAAACACAAAGTTAATAACGTGCATGTGCTGAGATCGTTTACACTTGACTGCTCAACTTATTGACCGCTCTGAGGTCAATTTAATTTATACACTAAGGTAATATTTATTTTATCCAAATTTTTATTAGGTAATTTTATTAGTCATGAAATTAAATAAAAGGTGTTTTAAAGCATTACATCATAAAATTTCAAATCTGCAAAGATTGTGATGTCACTTCCGGTTTAACATCAACAAACGCATGTGGAACAATCTATGTTTTATTAGGCTTGCCATCAAAATAAAGGTCATTTCAGATGAAAGTTAACTGTCATTTAAACTATTTCATTAAAAATGTTTTTCAAGAAATGTTATTTCAAATAGTAATGGACAAAAGAATAAATAAAACTGTATAATAAGTAATAAAATATATTTTATTTCATAACAACAAGAGATCCTGTATAGAACACATAAGTGGTAGATCTTTATTTTAAACACACCTGTGGTTTTTTTCATTGAACACTATTGGTTAAAGTGATAGAACACCATTTATACATACATTCAAGCTCTCAACTGAATACATTTTAAATCAATACACATGTACATAATGTTCTTTCACACTGGACTAGCACCTCATAATTCCTCAGTATCATTTCATTCATTCATTCATCAACAGATGGAATTTTTTTTTGCTCAGAGTATTGTACAACTGATTAATTTCATACAAAATTTCAATGCCTTGGAATTTTATCTTATCTCAATTTTTTTATGAAATCAACAGCTCTCCATACTATATTAAAATCTTCAAAAATAAATATATAGGAATACCCCTTTTGAATAAATATTGCTAATCAAATAATGACAGAAAAGAAAGAAGTAGCTTAAGGTCAGAAATACACAATAGCAACAACAGTAGAAATTAAAGATTTGTTACACATATACACATTCATACACTTCCAAAGAGTCATTTCTATACACATGCATGAAAAACTATTTAGTTAGTATAAAAACAAATTAAAAGACACATTTATTCTTGATGATTTAAACTCCTTTCATACCGTACATAAATCTATGTATAATACTCAGAAAATGAAAAACAACAATAAAATAATAAAGTTAAAAAAAATACAACAAAATTGCTTTAAACATGTGATGTATAAAAATTAATAAACAAAACACTTGCAATGACATGCAAAAATAAGAAAATATATTATAAAATTCATAGGTGTAAAAAAAAAGTTTCAAAATGAAGTTTACTTATTAAATAAGTTCTGCCAGACTTGTCATTTCTAAATGTTTTTCCCCCCAACCACCAATAATTTATCAAAATTTCAATAGCTGTAAACTAATTTGTCATTTGACCTCCATGATGCAGCATTGATACCTACCAATATTACAACAACATTTAGAACTTTTTATTGAATTTTAATAACATTGCTCAAAGTCTATATTCTTTAAAGCAATTTAAAATCTAATTTCTTTCTGTTAGCAAGCATTTTTAAATGCCCGAAAAATTCATATTATCATGATAACTCATCTGTTCTGACTAGCCCTATTTGATTGCTACACTTGACACTTTTCCTAATTATATAACATGTGTAAGTCATGAATCCAAACAGTTTTCATGTGTTATAAAAATGCACAATTGAAGTCTCCATCATTTCTTTAAATCAAAATCTTCTATCAAACTTGATAAAAATAATTTATAATAAAGTGACTCTATAAAACTTTAAACTAAAATAAAATTATCATGCAAATTGAAAATCAATATAAACGTCTGACTAGTAAATGACTATTCTCCCATTGACATCCTGTCATTTATAACTTTCCTCTCCTGACCATCTCCAGTTCTCTAATTCGTTTTTCCCTTTCAGGTGTCAGGATTTCCATTCATACATGGCTGCTTCACTTGAAGCAGATTCTTTTTGGTCCCTGCAGATCATCCATTAGCTTCTCTCTGTTGGAGTGCTGATGCGTAGTGAATAATTCTTGCATGGCCCCGTTGCATTGCTGATCTACAGTACTGGACTGTTGTTAACAGCTTTATTGCACTCTGTTTCTCACCGTGGCAACTTCATGGTCACAACCTTCTCAGATTCTTCTTGCTTTTTTTACCACCAATTGAGTCTGTTTTTGTCTTCTTCGCTGGTACAGGACAAGGTCGAGCATCGTGAAACTCGTAGAAACATTTCGTACAGAAGTCAAATAAACAGTCATCATTCTGACACTGTCCTCGGTCTTGTACAGGTAGTACTTTGGAGATTTTTGAACACTTTGGACATTTTCTTAAATTTTCTTCATTCTTCAAGCTTGACGCAACCTTCAATAAAAATATTGTACAGTGTAAATGCTATATTACAATTCCACAAAATGTCTGCGATAGTTCATTCAAGAATTTTTTATTTTTGCACCTAGGTTCTGAGTAACTATTAGCCATTTACATGTTCCCTTTAAATAATGCAAAACATTGGGGAAAAAAGTGAGCCTGAATCAAGGCGAGTGGAATGGCATATATTTTAAATGGAATACCCCATTGTTTTCTTGAAATAAACAAGTGGATATACATGTACACTTACTAATAACACAAATATGAATAATATACAAATGCACATTAAAAGATTTTGTAAAAAAAATAATCGTGCCTTCAAAAGTAGCATTGTTCTAAGGAGTAATATGAATGTCATAATAGCACACATGGTTGGAATTTTTTTCGTTTAGGTATTTAAACATTATTGACAATGTTGTTGATTATAATTAATCAAATAGGTACATGAATTATGAAAATGTCAATCATCTATTGCTTAGCGTCCGGTGGCAGCCATAAGGTGCATATCAGGACGAGAACATGTTAATATGATATGAATATTATTCCTGCCTTGTCCTAAGCCAACACTGGATTTTAAGGTGCTAGCTCACGAGGTAGCTGTCTACAGGAAGACAAATCGCCCCCCTCAGACACATTATATTGACTCAGTGCCGACTAGTCATTTGCTCTTACTCCTAGTTGCCACGTGCAAGGCGGAGAAGCAGCAAACACCAATTTTAATGTCTTTGGTTTGACCCGGCTGGGGATCGAACCTGCGACCTTCCGCACTCGAGGCGAGCACGAGACTGTCAAGGCGGTTATCTTCTAATGTAGTCAGCCCTTGAATGCCTTAAGTTGTTTTGTTAACAAGGTTTGCTACAGGAAAGTTTTAGTTTGCATGGTGGATGGATCAAAACAGTGATGAAGAAAAACTAGATTTGCAGTCTATTTTAAAGGGTTTTTGTATATTTTGTTCAAATTTAAAATTTTCTACCTTGGAAAAAAGATCTTTTTTGACAGAACATGCTGTGAGTGCATTCTTTTGTTTAGCCACCAACTGAAGGGGTGCCAGGGTATTTGAGCTGTCTGTTAGTCCTCTCAATGCCCGAGGTGGTGATTTCTTCCCGGAGTTTTCCTGTAATGACACAAAAAATTGAATATCATACAATGTATAAAAATTTTGCTGCAAAGTCTAAATTCTATAGACGCAAACATTAGATGTTTTGACAATGTTCAGAATTTCAAGACATCAATTCTACAAATGATGACATCAGATTGAGTGGCATATGCAGTGTTATATGTAATTAAAATAAGAAATTCTTGTAAGTTTTTATGTTTGCATTAAAATTTCATGCAAATTACAATTTTGCATAAAATATTACTGAGCATCAATTACTGATCTGATTGTTCCAAATTTTTCATATTAGCTCCACTAATGTGTGGTCTGTAAAACTCAGAGTGCAACCATTAAATCCAAAACTGGTTGTGATGCAAGCAAATACATTGTGTACTGCAGGGTAACATTTTTGACGGTCAAAAACTGCAGAAATTGAATGAGAAAAGTTGATAGCATTAACAAATACTGGCACTCATAATGTAATACATAATATTTCCACATACCTTCCCTGTTACATGTGTCATGAACTTTGTGGAATAGGAACGTTTCCTTTTCCGTGATGGAGGATCACCCTCACATGCGGACTTCCACTTCCTGCTAACTTCACACATTCTGTAAAAAATTATTAAATATCAGAGATGTTGACAGCATGTATACATATAAATATAGGGTAATTGTAATTTTATCAGAACAGTTGCCTATAGACATGTAATAGAGTGAAAATATTGAGCTGGGCAAATTGAAAAATTCAAGTACATGTATAATGTAATGCTTCAAAACTAATTATCAATGCTTATTTATACCATGAAGTTTTTTGGGAATTTTTTCACCAACTTACTGTTAAAGCTCAAGAGTCCACTTAATAAAATATAATGAAAAGATACGAAAACAGACCTATCTTTATCCTATTTGACATGTACTATACATGTTTTAACTGTGATCTTTATATAAAAATTTTCTGAATCTTTTCTTTAAATATATATTTAAAATACATGGAAAAGTATCGAAATGCATGATAAAAATTTTCTTCTGCTTTCTTATATCCATGTTCATTCCTACAAACCCCTAACAACATTCATTCATATTTTACAGGTGGGATGTGAACGATTTTCATAGGTTGCTTTTCTAGGTCAAAAGAGAATCTGTGTCGTAGGTAGAATTTTTTAGGTCACACATGTACATCAGGCGGCGATATGTTCAACCAGCTAAATATAAATGAGTATTGGCAGGGGTTTGTAGGAACGAGCGTGGATACAAAACCCTGACTTGGGAGAATGCATTCTTATTACTGCTACTTTTCATAATAAAATTAATAAAGATGACATATAATGTTATTATCAAAATGTTACCTGCATAAATCAACAGGTTCCAAATACTGTAGAATTTTGGCACAACTAATATTTCTATCTGCTAGTTCGGAAATGATGTCCACATGTTCTAGACCCATTTTTCTGCCAATTATTCGATCTGGAATTTTTGGTAGAAATGGTTGCAACACTTCATTGAAACGTTCTTCAAGACTAGTGTCCACAGGAAGTTCAACCTTTTCACAATACTCAGTTTCAAAGTCTAAACTGTACGATGGAATATTGACGGAGTGTCTTTGTTTCTTTCTTTTAAGTTCTTCATCTTCATCTGCTTCACAGAAAAAGGATGAAGCAGGTGTATAAACAATATTATTCACCTTAATAGCACTAAACGGACACGAGTTAAAACTTTCATCAAGTACGCTGTCGCCACGGTATTTGTACATTTCATGCAAGTTTGATATTGGTGTCCATTTCGCATTTTTGCAAACTGTACTAGGTGTGTCAACGCACATTGTCTGATCACCATAAAAAGAATCTGAGAAAGACTCATCAAAACCAGAATCGTTCACAAAACCAGTAGACATCGAGCGTGTCACTTTTGGTGTGGCATTTGAAGACAACATTTCCCTTGTTAAAATAGGAGTTGATGTACTAACAGAGCGAAGCTTTGCTGGATTGAAGGGTTCCATGTCTTGAAATCCAGCAGATTTCTGAAACCTCGGAAATGGTAGTGGTCTGTTCAACAAATCCATGTCACAATCTGTAAATATATTTCCAAAAATATATAAGTAAATTTTGCCAAGTTCTACATATATAGGTGAATTGCAATACATCTAAAAGTAATATGTAAAAAAAATGATTTAAATAAACAACAAAAATGATACTTTTGATATTCATGTTTTTAGAGATATTCATTGTGAACAATTGTGAAGTTATACATTTTCTTTTTGAGTTATCTCCCCCTTACCTCTTAGCAAAACATACCTGAAATGTCTGCAATAACTGACTAGATATTTCAGAATGATTTTTATTTATACAAAAAATAAACATGTGACCCAACTTAAATGAAATTAGCATGAACAGTTGAAATTTTCTCAGATTTTATACCAAGCTTGTCTGTGGGTGTCATTCAATTAACAGAGTAATACATTTCACAGCTTGGATAAAACAAAATTTGAATGAAATCAGAAATTTAAATTATTGTTTTTATTTTATTAGTTTTGTTTATTTGTTGTTTTTTTTAACAAATGCAACAGATTTCATCTTCTGCAGAAAAAATGTGAAATATAAACTATAGATCTACATGCAACAAAAACAAAATTTTAATAAATCCATTAAGATTTCACCAATAATTTCAAATAATATTACAAAGAAAAAAAACATAAATATGTATATGTATACCATAAATAATCTAAATCAACACAATTTGTCAATGACTTTCTGTAAAAATGCTATCAATCAAACAAGCCCAAATATTTATATATCATTGATAGACTACTCAAGATGATTATGTTTTCAATCACATGTCAAATCAACAAGAAGTTTGAAGATTAATTCATCAAATCAGTTGGATTTTGTCACAAGTGTCAACTCAATTTGATAATTTGGGACCAGAATTTTAAGGGACTACCAGCAGTTTTTGTATTCATAATAACCATAACAGCTTCTTTTGTGGTGTCATAAGACCCAATTTACATAATGTATGCAAAGTGGTTATTTTACATGTAGTATTTAGAATCTTGACATCAGTGTTAAAAGTTTTATTAACTGTTTTAATTTGTAAAATAATTTGTTTAGGTTGGTAAGACTTAAATAAAAACAAAATTTTATTTTAGAGAATTTTTTGTCAAATAACATCTTTCACATGTTTTATCACAGAAAATATATTTAAATAAATGCAGAATATGAATTTCTTAATTATTTTTTTAATTTTCACTTTAAATGTATACATACAAGTACAAGTTTATTACATTTCACATTAAGAAGATATATATATATATTAAACTTTAATGTCACTATTTCTTGGGATACATGTATAAATAAGAATTCTAGAGAATAACTTCAAATGCATGAAATATACATTTATATATACATTGAACAGTATTGTTTTGTCTATATGAAAGGTATTCCATAATAGCTATAGGCTTAAATAATGCCATTTTAAAATTAATAAGAAATTGCAATGTTATAATTAATTTGTAAACAAAAACAAATTTTAATTTGGCTGTAATATTATAATTTTTGAAATAGACTAAAAAAATTTATGTCCATTATCTTATGTTTAATTTGTAAAAACAAGTTTTAGTTTAATTTGTACTTCAGTTGTATCTAATACCAAATACACTTATTCTTAAACTGTATAATTTGCATATTCTGAAACAGGTTATTTAAACATTTTGAATTGTCATAATACTGAACTGTAGAACCTGAATTGTGCAACAAAAATATCCTACCTCGATTTTCTAGTTTCTGACACACTTTAAGAAATGAACAGAATGTCATTTCTTTCTGACTTTATAAAGAAAACTTAAATCCTGGTAGACTCTTTGATGATTCAAACATAATGTCTTGAAAGATATTTATCCAAGATATAATAATTAAAAATTTTATGATTAAAATCACTTCCTCACAATAAATTCACTATAAATTTATCAATCAGTTAATTTATCTTTAATATCAATTACCTTGTTTACAACAGGCTGCTTTGATTTTTACAAAACTTGTTTAATGTCTAAAATATTCCTTTAATCTGATGACAAGATGATTTTATGAAAGTTTTACAACAATTAAAATTGTAAATACAAGTCTGACAATAAAAGCTGAAACAAAATGCAAATGACCTGAGGGAAATTCAGGTAATTATGACACCTTGAATCCCCAGGTAATGCAGTTGGTCAATTATTTCGTCATTAACTAATGAACTCTTCAATAACTTGAATAAGCATTTTGACACAAGACAAATAGTTAATGGTTGTGATATATTTATTGATACTTTTTGCATTGTGATATCTGTGTATAACTTAAGTTATTAAAAAAATTCGTAAGGGTTCCGCGGAACCCAGTGTCTCGCCTACTTTTGATGTTGTCTATATTTTCAGTGTGATAGGTGAATGCACATAATAGATTTGCAGTTAATGGATAGTTTAAGAAAGTTATTAAAATTTTAAAAACTTTAACCACAGAGTGAATGTAATGTTTCCTGGCAGAAAAACTAAGTCCATTTATAAGTAAAATACGGAAAAACTGGAATTTTTTTTTTACAAAATTTCCTTCTGGATACTATCTTATGATCATAAACAAGCCTCTGTCCAAGTTTGGTAGAAATCCAGGATAGTTTAAGAAAGTTATTAAAATTTCAAAAACTTTAACCACAGGGTGAATATTTGTGGACGCCGCCGACGACGACGGAATGTAGGATCGCTATGTCTCTCTTTTTCGACAAAAGTCGAAGGCTCGACAAAAATCTATAATATCAGTGACAAATATACTACATGTACATGTATTTTTATGTCATCTTGATTAAATATAGGGGAAAATCCTGAGATGCAAATTAAAAGCACTTCAAAAATAAATTCCAGTTTTTAATGAAAGGGTCATTTTTGGCTTATTTACTTTGAGACATTTACTTATTTGCTTTTGTAATTCCAAATCAAAAATTTTTTGGTCAGAATATTGGCGAGTTACTACATTTCCACAAAAATGGTTCAATCCCAGGAGGGTGCCTCAGTCCTAGAGTGGTCTAGACAGTTAACGTTTGTAGTAAGCACAATTAAATTAATACTGGCCTTCAGTATGAGCTTTCAAGCTCTTTTCCAACAAAAGACAAGGTGTATTTGATTTAAAACTAAATTGACGAGGATTGCCCGTTTTTGTGTTGAACTATGTTGGTTCACTTTTGTTACTCAGGCTATTAACACCAAAAATGACTACTTGATATAAACAACTGCACTGAAAGTGCAAACTATCTAAATATACTGACCAATGCCATGTAATTAAAGGGACACTTAATACCAAATTTTTGAAAAATCTGGGGAATCAATACAGGGAGATATGCATAGTTATGAGAACCATGTAAAAATTTAATATTTGATTTAACGCTACTCATAAATATTTTGTTTGTATGAGTGGAATTCAAGATGTCCATAAAAAAACCCAATGTAGCAATTCTAGTTAACGCTAGGTGCCACACTTGGCGGAAACATCAATTGTAAACATTAGATCTGGTACCCAAATCGTCTATAGATAGGTGATGATATTTTTAACCCATCTTATATATAACTTCCAGAAAAACAGCTCCGCCTGGCATTAGGTGGATGCCTACCAATGTCAATTGGCCTAGGTCGATTTGTCCGTATACATGTAAGTAATATAATATGACGGTATCAGTTAAAATGTGCATTTTTGCAAATAGGAAATATACAACTTTTTGCAAAAAGGATGGAAAAAGAAGGTGGATGGAAATATAAATAATAGGGTGAATTAATTATATACATATATGTATTTAATTAATCCCTTTTGGGATTCTGTATCTACTCTTTCCTCAAATGACTAAAAAATGCACCAACAATATAGAAGCCCCCCCCCCCCCCCCCCCCCCCCCCCACGACTACAAAAGTAAATTTCTGAAGTCAGTACTAAAGTCTAAACTTTACTAAACTAAAGACTGTAGGATGAAAATCATTAACATGACTTAATCCCCCAAAACAAAGACCGCACATATATTGCGCTGTAAAGACTGGATTCCAAAGCGAAGGAAATTATCTAAATATTACCACGAATACCTTTGTCAGTATCAGGCATCACCAGACATCACGACATGAGGAAGCGGGAAGGGCAAATGAAATAGTCACAAAATATGCTTACCATTTAAAATTCTGGCAGATCTTTTAAAATGTATGTTTAAAAACAAAAATAATATCTTCGTAGTTAAAACAGTCAACTAATGGGAAAGCTAGAACATCTAGTTCCCTTTCTTTCAAATTTTTTTTTCTTGGGTAAAACAACACTTTCAAAATTGTCGCCAAACATAAAACAACCAATCAAATTCGTTTCCTCTCGTGTTTTCTCAAGGCTTTTTGAGTAAAACTATCGAAAACTACCGATGACTACGAAGTAAGATACGACTTGTATTCCCGCGAGATTAAATTTGATGTTTACATTTGCGAGATTTCTTATATTTACAACTTCCGGCAAAAGAACGTGCTTATACGAAGTTGGCTAAAAGACAGTGAAAGCAGTTTACAGTAAATTCTTGGTAGAGATTAGGACTTTGTCTGAAGTTCTTTTTAGCAGTAAATCGTACATACTGTATCATGGATCAAATTTACTTTAATCTATTTAATAAAGAAAGCTACTGTAAGCTAAACCCTAAACTGGGGGCTAAAAAGCCATATATTGTACTTTGTATGAACAGATTCAAAATACAGTGTGACAGAAGCATACATTTATAGGAGAGAAGTATATACATAAATAAAAAAGAAATAATTTAATTATTCTTGAGACTAATAAATTACAGTCGCAGATTATCCTGATAGTACTCTAAGGGAGACAACCCCAGTCCATTCAAGTAAATACAGTGAAAAAATGGAAGCAAGTCGTTCGCCCGTAGTCGTTTCGTCCATAGTCGTTTCGGCCATGGAATATTTATACGGAATCTAACAAATATTTAACAAGTTCTAAGCTCAAAATTTAAGTTCTATTTTATATATATAATAAATATTTGGAAATTTATCATGAAATTTCAGAATATTATTTATTTACTATATGATTAATGATCAATATAAACTAGATATTGTAAATCAATCGTAATTAATTGCAAGACAAATAAAATGTAATTATGATCATTACTTCATGATAATTAGCAATTATTTATTCTTTTATCTGACTATATCCTGCATTTTGTGATTGTTAAGCACATGAATTTTTATCCAAGCTTGACCCATTTTACCACAAACAGATGCAAACTTTTCTTGTTATTGAGAAAATTTTAAAACAAACTATGAGAAAACCTTTTTATATTTGCCGAAATGCGTTATATAAAGGATTTGAAAATGTGAATTGTATTCATTCAAAAAAAGCTATCCACAATGCCGTTTCCATGTGTATCTTGTAGCCAGCCTGTTCGTCCACGCCAGCATGCTCTTGAGTGCGAGTCCTGTTTCTGTTGGCAGCATTGTCTCTGTAATAGAGGTAATGCTTAAGATTCAATTTAAAAAGAAATTAAGTATGACCCTTGAGTATAAAATCTCATTATTAAAAGTATGGCCGAAACGACTATGGTCGAATCGACTATGGCAGAACTGGTCTATGGACGAAACGGTATATGGACGAACTGGTTTATGGCCGAAACGTCTCGAAAGCGAAAAAATATTTTGTCACAAATATGACAATATCAACAGCGATCATATGTGGCATTTGCCCTGATTTGGCCATATTGCCCATAATCGTGTTATGTGGGGTTGGACCAATCCCTTTTGGATGCTGTGTCTGGTGCTGTTTTTCTGACTTTGCCGCAAGTCAGAAAAATAGCTTTGTACACAGAATCCCAAAAGGAGTTAGGGTTATAAAAGGAAGAATGGCTGAAAGAGGAAATGACAATAGGTGAAGACAGTAAACACAACTCTGACATAAAAAGATGAAACAATGTACAAATTACCTGCCTAAAAATTTATCATAACTGATATGCTTGGAGTGTATATTTTAAATAAATATAAGTATTAGTACACATTATCTTACTTAAATCAAACATTAATTTAAACATTTATTACCTTCCCTACTTTTTATACAATGGTAAATATTTTGGGACGTATTATCATGAGCCTGTAGGGGTACATTGACAGTTAGGTTTCCTCGAATTTACTTTTGTTCTATTGAACACATCCTTAAAATATTTTTGACATCAATGGTCCAAATAAGAAATTCAGGTTTGTGATTGATTTTGGGAAACTTGGCATCTTTTCTTTTTTTTCTGGGGGTCTTCCACATTTTTTGATAATTTTGCTGTAACCTTTTAAAATGTTAATACAATTTTTCATGATTTTGGTGATTTTGTTTTTCAATGTTCCTTGCTGAAAGTGGAAAAATTATTTCAAATCCGTTTTTTACAGTCTGGCACTGTTTAAGAGGTACAGGGGGCTCAAAAGGGACCATAAAAGGGACACACACATGGACAAAGCTTACAGCCCGAAAGAGTGCAGCACAGCTGAGGCAGTCCATGAGATGGTTGAGACACCTTAATTTTTGAAACTTTTTTATTTCTGATCCAATTTTGATGATTTTTTAAATTGTTTTTCATCTAAATACAATGAAAGTTATTACATATATTTTTGTGTGTGTATCCTTTGTCATTGCAGAGATAAAAGGGATTAAAAGGGCCAAAATGGCCAATTAAATGTAGGACAGAGGCCATCTTTGATTTTTATTGGCCAATTTAAAAATCTTCTCTTCTGAAACAAAATTATGAAGGGTATGGAAACTTTTGCCGAATTGATAACAACAATACAAAAATTCCACTTTTGGTTGAGATTCATTTGCTCAACTGAGGGTTACAGATGTTCAACAAGAATAAATATGTCTGAAAGAAGAAATCGCATATTCTACAGGTAAATATTACGTACATGACGTGAAAAATTGATGGCGAATTAAGGTTAAAAATGTATGCATATTGAATCATAAATTTTTTACTGCCTGATTGCATTGGGTTATTAACATTCAGGGACCGCACGGGGCTTTGCCAATGGCACACAATGCGATATTTCTGGCCACAGAATTTTTTCGATCTTTTTTCTAACAAAAATCTGGCACTTATGTGGAAACATTATAAAATGGTGACTAAGAAACATCATTTGTAAGTTTTATATATCTATGATAATTGAACAGTTTACATCAGGCTAATAAACACAGCAGGTGTTTCAACAGTAAACAAACACATAATCAATAACTCGCACATGCTGAGATCGTTTACACATGACTGCTCAATTGACTGACCCCCTCTGAGGACAATTCAATTTATACACTAAAGTAATATTATCCAAATTTTTATTAGGTAATTTTATTTGTCAAGAAATTAATTATGCATGTCTTAACATTTTTAAAAGGTGTTTAAAAGCATTATATCATAAAATTGAGATGTCATTTCTGGTATAACATCAACAAACACATGTGGAACAATCAATGATTTATTAGGTAGCATCAAAATAAAAGTCATTTCAGATGAAAGTTAACTGTCATTAAAACTATTTCATCAAAAATAGTTTTAAGGTCATATTATTTCAACTGGTAATGAATAAAAGAACAATTGCTTCCAAAAGGGGGAGGGTGACTTGGCGACAAAAATGATGCTTTGGCGATTTTTTTGGTGCTAATTTTTTTAATTCGAGGGAGATCCCTGACATTGAAAGTGTTTCGAGTGATACTGGCCAAGATCCCACCCCTTTTGCCAGATATCTAATCTTGTCACATTGATTCCATTTCTAAGATATTCCACAAATTGTCTGGATATATGTGAAGTAAAGTATTTGTTGATTTTAAACCATGAACAAAATATTAATTTGTGCTTTAAAGTTGGCAGATTAACATTGGGTGGCAAGACAAGATAGCCATCCAGTAGCAATTACCCCCACTGTCACACAGAACCCCTTGAAAAATATTTATAGATGTAAGAAAACTAAAACCACAATATCACAAAAAGTATTTTGTATTGAAGAATGGGCAGTCAGAGAATTCAGTCTGATGAATTATCCGGGTCATTTTAAAAAAAAGTCCATTTTCCTGTCCACCTATGTTAAAAAAATATTCAGACACAATGGCATTATTTTTTTGTGCTTAAAAGTTCGCAATTTTTTTCAAGTCGGCACATCTAGAATGAGAACGATTTTCTCCTTGCGATCCAGAATAAATTGATTTTGAAGCTCAATATTGAGCAATTTGCGAGTGTCCGGACTGAGAGAACCATGTTTGCACATTATTTTTCAATGATTTTTTGTATGTTTTCAAATCGGCAAAATTATTTTTTTTGAATAGCATATAATTGAATTTTAACAAGAAAGTAAAGTCTTGAAGATATATATATATCTGCTCATAAAAAAGTAAATTATGTTGGCGTCCATGAAATGCATGTCTGTCCTGTTACCGGTGCTAAATTTGCAGAGCAATAATTTTTGCCTGCAAATACAAATATCTTCTATGATGAAATCAAAAGTACAAATATTTTCCAAATTACAACCAAAACAATAGAACGTTAGATGAAACAGAAGCGAAGTTATAACCAGAAAAGAAAGTCAAACTGATAGCATACCCTTTTAAAATGTCTATCATGTTACCAACAAATTTATACATTACTACACCCATACGTTCTCAAAAGGGTCACTAACTGTTCGGAAACAAAGAACGCTAACTGAAAAAACCATACACCGATGTAAGGGGAGCTGTTATCTCGAAATATAATCAATAAAGATATAATTTTGTCCATCCTGTTACTGTCTATTCTGTTACCTTGAATAAAGTAACAGGATAGACAGATTAAGTATAAGAATAAACAACTATGTATCTGTAGACATTATGAAATATTTGAAAATGAAATGAAATATTTGATAGTCTACATATCTTTAAGAAAAAACAAACAACTATGCAAGGGGAGTTGTTGTTTTGCAATAGAATCAATAAACATATAATTTTGTCTATCCTGTTACTGTCTGTCCTGTTACACTAACTTGGTAACAGGATAGACAAATATGTATATGTAAACCTTCGATGTCCGTTCCTGTTACCATAGAAAATAGCGTTTTACTAAAATTGTATGTAATCAAAGAACTAAGTGATGGATTGATTCAAAAGTCCAATATAAGCCGAATATAAGGAAGTGCTTCAGTTGGTTTTGCATTGATTGTAGAAATTTTTGCAGCATTTTAAAATCCATTTTTAGATAGTTTTTTCAGGACACTATATTAAGTGATATTTTTATACCGTTAATGCAAAGAAATTAAATATTCTGTTATTGTTTTCTGAAGCACCACTAACGTACCTGTGAGAAATAATCAATACGTTTTCAACATTTTTCCTGTTGATAGTAAAAAAATTCTCACAAATGTGGTAACAGGATAGACAAAATTTTGCACCATCAGTCGAAAATGTGTCAATAATATTTTTATGTTATGTCATTAAGATTGCATATTTGAGTATTTTGTTCAAGAAGTATCATATATTTTGTAAGTTTAATAAATATGATGATTCAAACAAATTGTTTTTTCTCAATTTTGCAATGTTAAAAATGCACATTTTTTGAAAATGACCCATCCACATATTAAAGAGAGGCTGTCACAAGCTTATGCATATGGTGAACAAAGGAGAAGAAAAACTGACATTCATTGAACTTCATCAACTTGTGGATATGTTTAAACAGAGGCGTAAATGAAAAATTGACATACATAGTAAAATTTGTTGAATCGAAACTTCTAATTATTACTCTAGAAATCTTTTCCCCATTCACACTGTTCCATGCTAATTTTCCCAATTGTAAGGGCCTTGAGCCCCAGATACAGATGAGTAAGAAAATCACTGGGTTATGGGACAAGCAATTTGTCCGTAACTGTGTAAGGTCCCTGTGATTAGGAAATGAAGAATTTGAATTTCATGTAATTTATATATTTTACATGGAAAAAATATTAATGGACACAAATAATTGGCCTTATAAAAGCATAGTAGCATTTAGAACTGAAAAGTATTCTTCATTTAAGTAATTTATTTTATAGGGGATTATGGAACAAACCAAGGAAGGCAGTGCCCCTGCCAAACAACAAACTATGATTTATATCTGTGGAGGTATGTATTCAACTCATTGTTTTTTAAGGGAGCAACCATTTGATTTTTATTTGGGGAGGGGGAGGGATCAATTTTGAAATAAAAAGGCAGGATAACTTTAGGTGTGAAAAAAAAATTCAGGACCTGCGTGAATCAGTAAATTTTTTGGGTTTAAATTAAACATTAAAAACTCAGGCCAACAAAAAAATAGGCAGGATCAAACATTTGAAACTAGCCCCTCCATAAAAATCAAATGGTTGCTCCCTAATGCTTCAGAAGAAGAAAATGCTAATTAAAAAGACATTCTTAATCCAGAAAATTAAATGTTTATATTTAACAGATTCATTTAAAATGAGAGAAAACACATTCCTCCTCAAAGCCAGTTATATACTTCATCTGCAATATATCAATGTTTAATGTACTTGTGAAGGCAAAACTTTGACACATGTGATGTTGTTCATTGTTTTTTAGTTTTTGGTGTTTATTTGTTGTGCTTGTGTTTGTTCATTTGTCTTTCTGGGTTTGTAATAGATTGCATATTTTGTTTGCTCCATAGGCATATTTTGTGATCTTTGTGACGATATTCGATTGCGCAAACTGTATTTGACGGGTTTTTTTTCCATATTTGAATATATAGTTTTCTGAGGGAGAATCAACTGATACAATTAAACATCAGAACATCACTAATCATACTGTAACAGTATTTATTAATAAAATCAAAGTATGACCAATTGGAGCATTATCTAACTACACAAAATCGTGTGTGGGGGGTTGCAGATATTTCTACATTATCTATGATTTGAACATCCTCACAAGTTTATGTGTTACCAAGGTTGCAAAGGACAAACCAGGACACAGGACTCTTCACTTTGTTAGAATGGCAATTGAATGAAAAAAAAAGAGAAATGGACATTGGTATATATACAGTAGTCATTTGAATATTTGCAAAGTTATTTTTTATTATTACAGAATGTCATCAGGAAAATGAAATCAAAGCAAGAGATCCAATTCGATGTCGAGAGTGCGGATACAGAATAATGTACAAGAAGAGAACAAAAAGAAGTATCCTTTTATTTTTAAAAACACACATTAATACTAACTTCATGTATGAGGGCAGTTGAGGTTCTTTTCATGTGTGAAATGGGCAAACAAGTATCATTAATATAAGTACATGTACTTGGTGTCATATTTAGCATATGTCATGATTATTTACAATAAAATGTAAATTTTATATCTCGCTTAATGCAGGACTCACAGGGAAACCAAAAGGAGAGAGGAATGCTCTTCCCTGTTATTTTGGGCTAACTGGACAACTATTTCTAAAGTCTTCTATGCAAGATTCCACTGTCAGAAACAATTTATATGTTTTTTGTGCTTTAGGGGTAATGTCTCATAGGCATGATGGAAAGTTATCTTGTTTAATTTTTTCCTCATTTCTGAAGAATATTATGTGTCGAAGTAAATTTTGTTTGCCGTTTTCAGACAGCTTCTTGTTGAAATAAAAATGTACATGTATATGATTATACTAAGTTTGTCTGTGAGCATTTTTTAAGCAAAGAATTAGGATGATAAATGCCAAATTACTTCTATTGGCTAATTTATACCAAGTTAAAAGTATTTTATCAAATATGGTTATTCATGAAATAATATTGTAAAATATGTGATGAAAATGTACAACTTTTTGCAGTATGATCCTTAACTTTAACACAGTGATAGTATTCGATGCAAGATGAAGATTGGAATATTTTAAACTTTTTGACATGTTTGTATACACGATGAGAAACAGATTGTGCATTTTGAGCGTCAGCTCAGAACTTAACGGACTGCAAAAATTCACTGTAGTTCATAACTACAAATGAGAGATATGTTTGTAGTTAATTTATTGTCTTTTGTTTATGATTTGATATTAAGTCATTAAAATATGAAACCTTGCATACAACTCCGAGATTTTTCCAATCAGTTATCTTCCACGAACATAGCTCTTTCTGTGGATGGTTTTGGTTTTAGGGGACTACCATTTGATTCTCAGGTGAGGGCTTGGCATGTGTGAAAATAAATAACAGGCCCTGAAATTAGTGAAAATAAATATTTTGGTCAAATTCAGGCTGAAAATTTTTTTTTACACCCAATTCTGGGAACAGAGAAAATAAATAATCCGACAGCCTTCTCACTTAAAATAAAAAATCTAACCATGCTCACATTGAAAATATTCTGCCCTGATCAAATTTCTAGGACCCCTTAAGAATCAAATGGTAATGTCTTTACCCTTTTGGTTGTTTTATTATTTGAATGTACCATTGAGTAGTTTGGGTCATATTTTAGACATCAAAGTTTTCAGGCTTGAACAAAACTGATGAGTTCTAACTGGACAAACTATAGATATCTTGTGGATCAAAATGTCTTTTATAAGTTATTAAATACTACCACAAAAATGGTACCTCTAGATCTTCTGGTGTACTTCAAATTCCTGAGGATATCTGAGCTTGTTCTAAAATTTTGTGAAAACTAACAAGGACTGGTATCATCCTTTGTATACAGCTCTGTCGTTTGATGTTTTTGTCTGAATCTGCTTTCAGCATCTGGGTTATTGTTTTGTTTTTGAGCATTACTGTTAGATACAATTAAAAAATCTTTATGAGCATGCTCACATAACCCACGTTGTCACTGGGAAAACAAAATCTCACCTCCCACAAAAAATGTACACTATAAATGCTTACCTTCACATCTAAATCTTTATTTGAATGGCAGCATGTTGGGAATATGGAACAGGGATTACTCTTAACATCCATACTGTGTTTTTTAGTATATATATATACAGTCAATGAGGAGCAAGATATATGAGTTGGTGAGCGCACAACTTGACAGAAATCTTTTGTAGCCAATGCTTTTAAAAATAAGTTATTTGTTTCTTTCAAAACTAGAATTTCCTTACAATGAGTACTAAAAAATCATGATCTGCTGAACAACACACCATTAAAAATCATGATCTGCTGAACAACACACATTTAATAATCATTATCTGCTGAACAAAACTGATTCAACATTATGTTATCACCAAATTTTAAAGAGTCATAACTCCTACAAAAGTCAACGGATAAAACTAATTCTTATTGATATGCACATCTACAGAGTATACCCTCATTAACTATAAAGTTTAATGAAATTCTGTTGTGTGGTTTGGGAGAAGTTGCGCTGACAAACTGTTTCAGTAGTATATTTTGGCCAAAATTCTAAGTTCAAAGGGGCATAACTCCTACAAAAAACATTGAATAATAATTTCCTGTGGATTTGCACATCTACAGAGAATGTCCTTATTAATTACAAAGTTTCAAGAAATTCTGTTGTGTGGTTTCAGAAAGGTTGCGCTGACAGACTCTTTCATTTTTATATTTTGGCCAAAATTCTATGTTCAAAGGCTCATAACTCCTAGAAAAAGATTGAAACAAAATCAGTCAATATGCACATCTACACAGAATGTCCTTATTAACTTAAGTTAGGACTGATGGATGGACAGGTCAAAAACATTATACCCTACGCAACTTTGTTGCATGGGGTATAATAAATATAATTATTACTACTTGGTCATTTTTATACGTTTCAAATCTAACTAGATGTACTGTGAGCAAAGCTCACAAAGGATACCCCCCACTTTGCCTTGCCCAGGGTAAAGTTTCATAAGATATTTGCATCAATTTAAGCATACTCATGGTTGCCTTTACTACTCCAAAACATGATATATCTGTTCATGTTTCGAATGGCTTCATGCACATCATTGGATGATGTACTTCCTTTCTGTAAAGTTTCGTTGAAATCCATTGAGCGGTCTAGGAGGAGTTGCACTTACGAGGTTCATATATAATGTATAAGCCAAAAAAAATAAATGTCCAATTATCTCCCTTGTGTGATATTGGAAAGCAAAGATTTTTCTTCATGCACATCTTTGGATGATGTACTTCCTTTCTCTAAAGTTTCGTTGAAATCTATTGAGCGGTCTAGCAGGAGCTGCGCTTGCAAAATATATGTAGAGATGGACAGATAGACAGACAGACGGACGGACAAGGTGATTCCTATATACCCCCCCAAACTTTGTTTGCAGGGGGTATAAAAATAGGGACTTGAATGTATGTGATCTTGATATCCTTTTTATCCAAAGCTGATAAGATAATCATTTAAATTGATCCATATAAATGAATGTTGTTGAAGAATGATATTTATATCCCAGATTTATATAAAAATACTAATTCTAGTTTTAAACTGGAATGTATAAAATGTGTAAAAGCCATGGTTATGAATCACAAACAGTTGCTCTATTGTTTTCAATGGATCCTCTTTGTAGCTCTGTAGAGATAATAATTTATCACAGAGGGTACATTATTTATTGTAGCTGTACTGTTGAGTCACATTTGTACAAAATATACAATACTCATATCCAATATATTTTCGTGTCTATAAACAATTAGAGTTTGTAGAAATTAGAAAACAGATGTTTCCATGTTTGTTATCTTTTTGATAAAAGTAAATTCCAAACTTCACTCGCGTTTGATGCATCAGTTTATTTTTTTACCTCTCTTTTAGTCATGCAGCTACAGAGTATTTTTTAATTTTACAAATCTATCCCAATAGAATTAAGAATTGGCAATGGAGGTAAAAAATGGGATGAGACATGCACAATTTACAAACCCTCACTGATAAATAATGCCACAATTGACAAAGTTGCATTAAATGATAAGATTGTTTACCTGCATACATAGCAATAGTGACACAGCGACTTGAACCAAATTGAACCAGTCGTTAGATTTCCTTGAACATTTCAGGGAATCTCCAGTAACAAAAGGCATTATTGCCCTCCTATTCTATTTTTTTGGACCAATTTCCATATCAATAGACCTTTGAGAAAATATTATTTTAGTGTAACAAGGGAGATAACTCCAACAATCATATGCATACGTTAAAAATTTCTACATGGGAGTTGACTATGTATTCCTCTTGTGATGTGATAATATACTGTTCATCTGTTTTAAATTGCCTTTTTTGCACTCAACCAGGTTTTGTCATGTATTGTAATTTGAGTCCAATTTTAGCACTATAATTTAATAGAATTTTTATACTTAGTGTATGAATATTGTGCAATTCCACCTTAACCAAAGATTGATAGTAGTAGATAACATGGAATGCTCAAACTTAAGTTAATTTAAACAATCATAATTTAAATTAGAACCGCTTGGCTATCAATTTAAAATTCATGTAAATTCGTTGTATTTACTGAAGATCAATTTTTGAGTATCTGGAGCAATTGTTTCATGCAATGGTATGAAAAAAATGTTATAATCTTTATTATACCCGCACTCTACGGATTCACCTTGTCCCTCCTTTTGCTGTCGGTTCAAACTGAAATTTTTCGTCACACTTATCTTGTCTTCTGTACAATGGAATGTTTTGATATTTTGCCTGTAGCTTTATGACCATGAGTTGTATCGTCTCTCCTATTTTCAGGTCTGTCAGTGAACCACTTCCTGTTTGCCGATACTTACAAATTTTAAAATAGATTATGTTTACATGAAATTTTTTGTCAAACTTCTCACGTCTGTTTTCCCAATTTTCAAAATTAAAAAAGAGTGGGGTATACTTTGCATGATAACACGTGCAACCTCATGTTGTATTACAGCTAAAATACCTTCAAAACAGCCATTTTTCAGCAAATAAAAAAAAAAATGCCTTAGTGATGCCAGGTTTAGTAGTGAACATCAATAGTTGTGACTAATTATGCTGAGACCACTTGAAATGACCATTATGGCCCCAAATTCAATATAAAATAAATTATTTAATTATTGAATGTAGAGTATAAACAAATGTTAAGGTGAAAACATAGTAACAAACAGAAAATTCCTTGGTTTGATCAAAAGAAAATACTTCATTAGACCTAGTTACAGTGAGAGCACATTTTTCCCACGTTGAAGGCCATGGTATAACCTCGTCAGGAATTTCTGTTTGGACAAGAAATGTAAAAGATACGGCTGTTTGGACTTAGGCAATTTTTAACAAAACTTTGTTCCATGTGTTGTCCGCAACTGCTCCTACATTATTTGCATGATTCCCAGGAAACTTTATATGTTAGATCACTATATGGAGATGTGCATATTGTCAGGAATTTCTGTTTGGACAAGAGATGTAAAAGATATGGCTGTTTGGACTTACCAATTTTTAACAAAACTTTGTACCATGTGTTGTCCGCAACTCCTTCTTCATTACTTGCATGATTCCCATGAAACTTTATGGAGTGTTAGATCACTATATGGAGAAGTGAAAATTATCAGGATTTTCTATTTGGACAAGAAATGTACAAGATATGGCTATTGGACTTAGGCATTTTTTAACAAATCTATGTTCCATATGTTGTTCGCAACTGCTCCTACATTACTTGCATGATTCTCATGAAACTTTATGGAGTGTTATATCACATTATGGAGATGTGCATGCTTTCAGGATTATCTGTTTGGGCGAGTAGTTTGATAAATATGATGACTGAACTTTGTGTAGGCTCCAAAACAGAGATGTTGCTGTGAAGAGTATTAGTCCCTTTGAGGACAGTTCTAGTTTACATTTACCAAAAAATTCCTGAGATAATTGGTTTTTTTCCTTCAATCTGCTTCTGCAGTAATTAACTTTGAGTGAAAATGTACAAGTAATCCACATAAGCATTAAATATGTTTAATGTAAATTAATTCAAATTCAAAGTTGTCTCAACATTCAAACACAACTTTAAGAAATTTATAGTTTCTCAACAAATGAATTCCTTTCTTTATGAATAACATACAAAATACAATGTAAATTATATATTTTTTTTGCTTGCTTACAATTCTGGGCAATAACTGTTAGGTAATTCAAAATTTCATTTAATACCAGGTGTAGGGGCCCCCAAATTTTTCTGGAGACAACGAGACATTTTTTCGGAGATATTAAGCATTACTTCTACTCGACAAATGTTGTTGAATTCAAGCAATGGGAAATATAAATTACTTCTCTTAATTCTAAGGGGCCTCGGCGGCCTAGGTAGTTCATCATGACTACTAATGATCAATAGCCTGTCAACGCTGAGGTCGTAAGATTAAATCTCACCTGTGGTGGGGTGTGTTCGATCTTAACTGACAAGCGTTGCCAATTTTCCTACCAAAGGTCGGTGGTTCTCTCCGGTTTCCTCCACCAATAAAAACTGGCCACCGTGAAATAGCCAAAATGTGCTGAAAATGGCGTAAAACCCCAACTAAACAAAATCTTAATTCTATTACCCAGGGGAGATAATAACATTGCATTCCTTTAGCCACAGAATTGCAAGCAATTTTGAACAAACAGAGAGAAGTTCTGTGTTCAAGAAATATAACAATACATACAATTGTTTAATAAAAATAATACTTTGCCAATAAATTAACAATATAAATGATTAAAGCTGATATGAATATTATATTCCACTTCATTACCTAATTTGTGAATGAACATTTTTAGTTTTCAGAAATGTTTCTAATCACATTTGAATGTAACTGCATTGCACCAGCAGATGTATATTTGTGTTACAAGAATTTTCAAGAGTTAAAATTAAAGGTTGTTCAATCCATATGGATGTGTTCTCTAGGCCCAGATAAACAACTCCTTTATCCTCATCCAAAATTTCACAAAAAAAGATGTTTGCAGAAATTCTAAATAGATGACTGCATACAGCTGCTTCTTTTTTTCATTGATTTATAAAAATTTGGTATTACCAGATGGCCAACTCCTTCCATTACCCTCATTTTTGAGACATGGCATTGGAAAAATAAAATTCAAGATCCAAAATGGCCCAAACACAGAACGAATGTGAGTAGTTATTTTTGACTGAAATGTTTTCCTCCCTTTGATAAATTCGTAACTCGTTTGACCATTCTTTATCAAAACAAACTGCCATAAAACGTAAAATATTGATGCTAACAATGTAGTAAAATTGAGGTAAAATATTAAAATTAATATAAATATGACAAATGGAGTATGTCCAAACACCCAAACACCAAATGCATAAGGCAGAAAGTATTTGAAGAATTCTGGTCCAAGAAAAGTTACATAATGAAAGCTGAGGTATTGTGTCATGAAATAAAAAGATAAACAACAAATTAACATAGAGTGAAATCCGCAGCAAATAAAATATCGCTGATTATAAAATCCGATACAACATCCTACAAAGTAACAATGGTGGTCTCGCTTCAGGATGCACATGTCACAAAGAGGACAGTGATGTGTCCTTGGCGGAACTTCCTGGTTGCAACATTTACACTTATTCCAGTCTTCTCTTGTAGTAACTGAATGATAGGGAAGTTCTCGAGGAGTACAATGAATAGACTTTACTGCACCATACCACATCAGTATGTAATTTGCAAAGAAATTTATATACAAGTATATCAACAGCCAGCGATAAAATGTGAGAGACTCACTATCAGGCATTTGGGCATCTTCACCATACACAAATGGTATCGTCACAAAAAAAGTTATCACAAAGAGCATGAGGGAATAAACTAAGGCATAAGAAATGCCTAAGTAGTTTATGCAACGAAGCTGTAGATATTTTGTCCGATTGATTTCTGAATTTGATATGTTGGATAATTGCTCTATTGACGAAAACAAATTTCGTACAGCATCAAAAACTGCAATTGTTGGGAACATTTTACTTTCAGTAGCTTGTATATATTTCCAATTTATGATGATTATTTCACTTTAAATTTTTACTATTTATTTCTCCTTTATATATTTCAATATCTTTTCATCTGGCCCACTAATTCTGCAAATTTCAAATTAATGAGTTTTAAAGGAAGTCTGCAATCTTTTCTGCTGATTCCTATAAATAGAATAATAAGAATGTTATAAAAGCTTGCTGGCAAATTCTGGGAATATATACATCTATTACACTGACTTAATCTTTTGTTATACAAAGGGAGCAATCATTTGATTTTTAGGAGGGTGGAGAGTGGGGGTGGGCTATGATCAAATTTGATATATTTTAAAAGGCAGGACCAGGATTTGGCCGCTATCTCAAACATTTTATTGACGTCAGATGGGGGAAAAAAATCTGAATGCAGTTTTTCCGGATTTTGGTTTTATTTAGATTAGCCTTTGAATCGCGTC
The DNA here is from genome assembly GCA_028015205.1 of Mytilisepta virgata. NCBI lineage: Eukaryota > Metazoa > Mollusca > Bivalvia > Mytilida > Mytilidae > Mytilisepta > Mytilisepta virgata. Next base: position 26,169,303 of record CM051512.1, read on the forward strand.
TTTAAAATGTTGTGGATTTCAGTGGAACTTTTAAATGCAGTAAGCGATTGTACGATATAGATTAATTCTAAATAAACAGCATGGCTTGCAGGTTGCCGTGTAGCTACAATAATGTAGATCCTGTGACAACTTTTGACTCAGTGGAGATACTCGTAATGGAGCAGACGGGTGTGATTCACACCGGAGGTTTTAGGCATATTTTTCACCTGTTTTGGTTCAAAAACTGTAAAAATATTATTTTTCTATCATTATCAGTTCAAATAAAGCAACATATCATCACCTAACAGGGGATTTACAATCTAGAAATCTGGCATTCAAAATTTTCATCCATGTTTTAAATTTTGTTTTCTGTTTCAAGTCCAGGAGGGGTTATCGCTAAAGTCATGTTCCAAATCAGGGAGTTTCCATTGATAAAATACCACTTTGATATCTATATAAGGTCAGGCGATCTAGCGATATATGTCATGGCAGAAAGAAAACAATTTTGAAACCGACAAAATGACCAGATGTACAAAACATCGATTTCGACATTAATAATGAAGTAATTTTAAATTTTATATGCTTGAAATTATATAGTTCAATGATATTTCAGGTAAACACAACCTCTTATTGTCATACATAAAAGTTATTTTTGCTCCATTATGAGTCAAAAGTTGTCACAGGAGCTACATTATTGTAGCTAGTCGCCATGTAGAGTAATTATTTTTCGGAAAGACAAGAAAATAAATTGTTCAAAATCATTGCAGGACGTTTTACCATTATAATTACTAATAAATTCACCATGAACAACCAATAATTTTGGCGGTACATCGAATCACCGAAAACCTCCCGCAAACACCGAAAACCTCCCGGAAACACCGAAAACCTGATATAATATTACCTAAACCTCATCAAATGTTGCGAAAACCACATCCATTCGATCGGTGTGCCAGTTTTACATCCAGAAAACATAATTTTATTAATATTGTATAAGAAATGTGACTTTTATGCATGATTTTCTTAGACAGTGCATTCTATATTAAATCAAAATGGCGGATCGAAACACCGAAAACCTGATATAATATTACCTAAACCTCATCAAATGTTGCGAAAACAACATCCATTCGATCGGTATGACAATTTTACATCTAGAAAACATAATTTTATTAATATTGTGTAAGAAATAAGACTTTTATGAATGATTTTCTTAGACATAGTGCATTCTATATTAAATCAAAATGGCTGATCGAAACACCGAAAACCTGATATAATAGTACCTAAACCTCATCAAATGTTGCGAAAACCACATTCATTCGATCGGTATGACAATTTTACATCTAGAAAACATAATTTTATTAATATTGATTAAGAAATAAGACTTTTATGAATGATTTTCTTAGACATAGTGCATTCTATATTAAATCAAAATGGCTGATCAACGTATAGATTAATGCCTGAAGGTAAATTAAAATTAATTATTGTGTATATTATAAACCAATATTTGTACTCTATCGTTTTAATCAACTTTAACTGCCAATTAAACATTAAAGAAAAACAAAGAAAGTTGTATGTATAACTGTGGTTATAGCCCAATTAGCATAATTGCATATGGTTTAGAAAAAGATGAAAGATGGTTAGCCTACTTATTATAATTTGAAAAAAAAAATTCTCAAAAATTGTGTTTTTATAAAATGGATATGAGATTTATGTTTTCTTTAATTCAAATTTACTAAATTTTAATTGTATAAATATTTTGTTTTTCTTAGATGAAAATGATCTAAATAAATTTAAAAAAAAAAAAATTGAATGAAGGCTTCTTGATTAAATGCAATATTTTGTGGCATACTAAAGCAAGATACATGTAAAACAAATAACATATAAGCTATTATTTAAGTTTTTATATAAACAAAACAGCAGTAATTTTATTAAATCTTTCTGACATTTATCATCGATTATATTGTGTATTATACAGTTCCTTGATTTCTGACACGTTTGTTAATTGGGATGGTCACACTTCTATTGCTGTCCACTTCTATCTGTTTGACCTGTAATAGAAACCAATAATGCGTTACTAAATTGATGATCCTTCAATAGTTTTAACATATATTTTTAAAATATAAAAATAAATAACTTTTTCGCGGACTATTACGTATATGCCCGTGCCTTGTGCAGAATATCTCAGTAGTTTTAACTTATCTTTTTAAAATATAAAAATAAATAACTTTTTCGCGGACTATTACAGATATGCCAGTGCCTTGTGCAGGATATCTCAGTAGTTTTAACTTATCTTTTTAAAATATAAAAATAAAAAACTTTTTCGCGGACTATTACTGATATGCCCGTGCCTTGTGCAGGATATCTCAATAGTTTTAACTTATATTTTTAAAATATAAAAATAAATAACTTTTAAAATCATACTATTATCAAAATAAATGTATATGTATATACTTTAAAGAAAAACTTAACAGCCCAAATAAAGGTCTGGGATAGGGGGATTCTACACTCACATCGTTCATGGTCTTGACGTGGCGTGAGGGCTCTTCCATTATTTACATTATTAGTGTAATGATAATTGTAAATAATGGTTGTCCAACATGAACAAAATCGGTAATAAACTTAATTTATTCCAGGTATACACATAGTGTATTGTACTTTACCTTAGGGCATTTAATCGATTTGTCCGTCCGCCATATTGAATTACATGTAATATAGAATGCACTATGTCTGAGAAAATCATGCATAAAAGTCACATTTCTTAAAAAATATCAATAAAATTATGTTTTCTAGATGTAAAATTGTCATACCCGTCGAATGGATGTGGTTTTCGCAACATTTGATGAGGTTTAGGTAATATTATATCAGGTTTTCGGTGTTTCGATCCGCCATTCTGATTTAATATAGAATGCACTATGTCTAAGAAAATCATGCATAAAAGTCACATTTCTTAAAAAATATCAATAAAATTATGTTTTCTAGATGTAAAACTGGCATACCGATCGAATGGATGTGGTTTTCGCAACATTTGATGAGGTTTAGGTAATATTATATCAGGTTTTCGGTGTTTGCGGGAGGTTTTCGGTGTTTGCGGGAGGTTTTCGGTGATTCGAGTTACCCTAATTTTGGAAAGATCGAATTCTAAGTCACAAGTCAGACATGTGCATCTTCTTCCAACTATTTCAATTCAAAGTTGTTGATTTTTATTATGCCCTATGGTTAATTGTCTTGCCTTATGGAAATTTTCATTGTTTAGCAAAACAGTGCTAAATTCAGAAATAAATTATGATTTTCCTCCTCTGTCTTTGACTTTGCATAATTTAAAAAAATCTCAAATATTTTGGTAGGTTGAGTAAATATAATGGTGTCGAAATCAAATAAATTATCTGTGAAAATATTAAAAAATATTTTTTAAGTGGCTACTTAGTCACTGACCACTTTGTACCAGTTATTCAACTGTTTGGTTGTTTACATTATCCAGGAAGTAAAATGGGAAGTAAGCTGTAGTGGCACATGCGCAAATACGGATTCCGGTCTTCAATTCCAAATTTTGCAAGACGCACTTACCTGAAGTTTCCCGTGTGTTTCAAACAGTGTATGAATTATTCAGGGTTATAGTTTTCAAAATATGAATTTAGTGTAATACAAAAGCATTAGCAAAAGCAGATATGGTGGTAAAATCGACTGGAAGTTTGACTTTTAAAAATGGCGGAAGGTCTCCGTAGCGTTTCGCCATTTTGAAATTTCACTTCACCAAGTAAATAAATACACGTGAATATGAAATTAAAAACACTTCTCTCTAAAGTCAGAAATACAAATGATAAATCTGAATAATACAGAGATGTTTCATTTGATAAAAAAACCCCACTTTTACTGATTTAAATGTCTCGCACAAGTTATTGCTTGTTGGCAAACATATGCCATGGTTTTTCAATTCCAACAATTGAAAATTTATCCAGGCAAGCATGAAACACATTTTTTTATGCACAATGTCTATACAGTGAAAAGAAGGTCCACAGGTGTAATATCAGGTTAGAAACCCTGGGCTGACCTCTGTGAAGGCTTGAAGGCTTACATGTATATCCAATTTTTTCTTGTTACTATAAATATACGTACATTGTCAGAAAATAGAAAATTTATTTTTACAAGCCTTAGAAACCGAGGATTTCTCCCCGGTTTTGCAGCGAGTACAAATAAACTTTATGTTTTCTGACAATGTACGTATATTGTTTTTATCCTGTAACACTAAATTGTTATCTGGTTGAGCGAAAAAACATGAAAATGGAACATTTATGGGTTATTTGAAGAAAGGCCATTTCATTATCAGGCATTTGGGCATCTTCGCCATACGCAAATGGTATCGTCACAAAAAAAGTTATCCCAAAGAGCATGAGGGAATAAACAAAGGCATAAGAAATGCCTAAGTAGTTTAAGCAACAAAGCAGTAGATATTTTGTCCGATTAACTTCTGAATTTGATATGTTGGATAATTGCTCTATTGACGAAAAAAAATTTCGTACAGCATCAAAAACTGCAATTGTTGGGAACTTTGTACTTTCAATAGCTTGTATATATTTCCAATTTATGATGATTATTTCACTTTCAATTTTTACTATTTATTTCTCCAAAGGAGTGGTGGTATACTGATTTAACTCAGTCTTTCCATCCATCACAAAAGTTTGGTTGAAAATTTCTCAGAAACTGCAAGCCACAGTTAATTCAAAGTTGGTGTGAAGTATGACCATGATAAGTTGTAAAGTGCTTACCAATTTTGTGGCTGTGCCACATCTACTTCCTGTTGAACAATGCCACCATTTTTCACAATATTGCTGTTGAAATTTTTGGTCACAAAATTCTCAGAAGCTACAGGTCACAACTTATTCAAAGTTGTTGTGACACATGACCATGATGAGTTACAGACTTCATAGTTGTGGCACATCTACTTCTAGTTGAACAATGCCACCATACTTTTCCCATTATATGGCCAATGGAAATTTGGCATGAGGATAATGAGTTTTACCAATTTTGTATCTGTTGCACATCTGCTTCCAGTTTAATTAAAATGCCACCCTACATTTTCACCATTTGGAATACGGAAATTTTTGGTAAACAAAATCTTAGCAGCTATAATCCAAGACTATTTTATAAATGTTATTAAGCATGATCATGATGGGTTATAAGGCGATATACCGGTTTTTGTACATGTGACACATCTGCCTCCTGTTTAACCGTGAAAATCTACGTTTTTCACCATCTTTGACAATGCCATCTTAAAATATTGGACCTATCAAAAATGTCTTTGAGTGATAGTATTTGTAAGCTCTAAACTTGCCCTCTTTCATGTTTTCTTGATTTTACAATATTTTTTCTTTCTGTAGATTATAAGATTAATATCATTTTGTCTATTAATGAAACCAGTAGATATACTGATATAAACAAAAATTGTATACAAGACTTTGTGAAATTAATTGCGCAAAAGTACCAGAAAAAAGATTTGGACCATAGTTCAATACACATGTGACAACTCATTTACCATGGACTAAGAGAAAAATTTTCTGATTAATGCTTGTTAAGTATGTAGATGGACAAAGTTGTGGGTATACACATGTGTTTTATAACATTTGTACATGTCCTATTTGAGTTTTTCTGATGATTTTTTTTCTTTTTAGATTCAAGGATTCCATGTCAAAATGGATGTGCCATTTGATGGTAAGTTTATTATTGATAAGGTAAGGCGATCGAGAAAATTGAATTGGATGATGAATATTTATTGGCTGATTGATACGTCAAGTCAAGAACATGTTAACTGATGAATAATAATAATATGTCTCTGTGGTAATTGTTTATGTAGTATATGATAATTTTGATAGTATGTCTTCAGAAGAAAAAGTTGTATTCATTTTAAGTCCTTCTGCGCCATCCCAAGTAAATAAATTAGGATCCTTTATAAAACAGTCAAAAGCACTGAGGACAGGGGACTCTTAAATATTTGCTTGTTTTTCTTTATATGTTACAAATTAATGTTTGTATATGTTGAGTATGCATGGGCACGTATTGATCTGTATTGTTGAATATATATATATATATAAATGTCACAAACATTTAAAAGTTTAATGACAATAAACTTGATTTGATTTGATATAAAGTTATGGATTGAGAGGAACAGTGAATATTATATGGACCAACACAGTCCAAGATGTCCATTATTGATGGACTTCTGCTATCGTTGCTTGGTCCGTATGATGTCAGAGCACACTTGCATATTTGAATTTGTGGTTCAACTGCATGTGTCTACAAAAAACACAAAAATTGCTATATCTAATTAAAATAAATGAATCCATTTCTATGAATTTCTGATTTTCTGTATTTCAGATATGAATTAGGCAGTTAATTATGAAAATCTTTAATTTCTTGTTGAAGTGAGGAAGAAAATGAATCTTCAGGACATGGTTAGTTAAATTGCTAGATAAATAACCTAAAATATTTATTTTTTCAGGCTGTGATGTATGTGGGGATGACCATGCTACAGTACTTTGTCCAGAGCTTGGCTTGCAAAACTCAGAATATGAAATTGTTGGCATTACAAGGTATTATAGACATACATATGATATCCCTCGCATGGGGAATGAGAGTCAGCCATTTTGAACCAATCTCACGACCTCACATGCAGGCAACAAATTCTCACACTTCCCTGAACTAAAAGAAAAAAATGTTTACAAAAGCCACCCAACTTTAAACGGTAATAAGAAATATTTTTTCTTTTTGATATCACCCTTGAAATGAAAATTACAGAAATGTTTCTTAATTATTAATCATGTTAATATTATTTCATACTGAAATCTCCCTTGTTCAAACCGCCTCGGTGGTCTCTTGGTAGCGGGCTCGCCTCGAGTGCGGAAGGTCGCAGGTTCGATCCTTGGCCGGGTCAAAACAGAGGCATTACAATTTGTATTTACCTCTTCTCTGCCAAGCACGCGGCATCTAGGAGTAAGAGCAAAGATCTACTGGTTGGCTCGCAGTCAATGTGTCCAAGTGGGGTGATATGTCTTCCTGCGGACAGTTACCTCGTGAGCTAGCACATTAAAAATCTTGCTCAGCGTGTCGGTCTAGTACAAAGCAGGGATCGTATTCATTATCATACAGGTTCTCGTCCTGATATGCACCTGACTGCCACTGGACGTTAAACAACAATTCATCCATCCATCCCTTGTTCAAGTTAAAATTTCACAAAATTGTTAATAAATATTTTATGTAATGCAAAATTGTTATAAAATTGGTTAAATTTGATATATGTCATTATTTGTTGTTTGTTTTAAAGACAATTTCCTATTTATAAGTAACAATAAAAGATTTAATTTTTTTTTTTTAAATAAGTAAATACCAAAATACAGAACACTGACTTCAACATGCTGCTGTACAGTGAATTATAAAACTTTGTCTTTTAATGAATAAATTATACATGTAACAGTACAATAAAGATTATAATAAAATAAGAACAATAAAGAGAAAGAAATAATTGAGTAGAATACTAGCAGGACATTTGTAAGTAAAATTAAATCAATAATTACCTTGTGATAGTTATCAACAGGAGAATTTAAATGTGAAAGCTTATATTTCGATGTCAACAAAAATCTCACCAATAACCACTCCAATCTCACCCTTAAATCTCACCCATACCCCTTCTGAATTTGTCACATATATGTATAGAAATAGCAGAATCTCGGTCTCTTGAACTAGAATAATTTGAACATCGTAAGTATCACAAACTACATCTTAAGTCCAGTGGCAGAAATTTCTGTTGTTAAGCACTTTGATAAGTCAATGGGTTTTGTTGGTCACTTTGGTTTCAAAGTGAAAAAAAATTGTGACAGTATTGAACTGAATCATGTGAATTACATGCAGTAGATCCAAAGTGTTTCTTGCTCAAATAAATCCATTGTAATATGCATCTGGAACTACTTTCAAAGTTCATTCTCAGAAATTTCTTTTCTATAGAAACAACTTTAATTTATACACCAATAATTTAATTTGATTTGAATACTGCATTTTAATTGGCTGAACAGCATAGTGCAACACTGGTTATTCTGTATAACCTGGTTTGGTCTTGTGATGTCACCAACAGATTAATCTATCACTGTAAATTCAAATAGTCCCATGTCATTATTGATGCTTGAAATAAAGGAATCATTGTATATCTGTTTGGAAATTAAATTGTAAGGAATATTTCAAATTTTTGAACAGGTCATATTTCAGTAACCTGGTTTGGGTCAGTTTACAGCATTCATAAACTGCTTCGCGGTTTATTATGCATAAACTCATCGAAACCAGGTTATATCGTATAACCTGTTAAAAAATTGGAAACATTCCTTAAATATTTATGGTCTTGAGACAACAAAATGCCACTGGACAACAAAAAGATTTGATATACATTGTTTGGAGGCAACTAAAAGAATGTAAAGACTATTGATATATGTCACTGAGAAAAAATTTCCTGTAAGTAAATTAGTTTTTGTGTATATAACATGTATAATATGTTGTAAAGGTCCATTGAATTGTTGAAAACAGAAAACTAAAGCTGACGTCACAAGACAAGAACTAGTATAAATAATGATTATTACAAATTTTAAGCAAATACATGATTTTAGAAACACGGTTTTGCCTTGTATACCAATAGAAAAGAAAGGGTTAAACTAATTGATAAGATTTCAGCCGTTCTTTAATCTTATCACAGTGATCAAAAACAAATCAGATGTCGATGTACCTGAGTAAGATTGGCATAAATAAAGATGAAAGTTAACAATATTGTTCATTTATACATGTACTGACATAGACATTTTCAATCCTCATCTAATGAGATTAGTATTATTGCATTCATGAAGATTTTTAAATTTTTATAGCCTGATTAAGGTCACTTCATTTATTTCAAGATATGGACTTGAGATGTGGTTCTAGTTTTACAAGTCCAGGTAAACATGGACTAGTTCATTTCAAAAGGTATACTTATTCTATTTTTGCAGGGCAAGGTTAACATTACCTCATTCATTACAAGCAGTAGACCTATCGACAGGAGATGTTACAGTATATACCACGGAAGCATTTGGTAAAAGGTCACAGTTTGGACCTTATGAAGCTAAGAAAACTACACATGAATTCAATGACGATGGTCTATTTGTACTCAAGGTACTAGAAAAGTTTATCATTAAATTACAGTATAATGCAATTCAGGTTATGACATCTCTGAAAAAAAAACAGAAGTTACTTGTTCAGATCCACTTGAATTCATTGATTGAAAAAGTTGAATATTATCCAGATACAAAGATATGATGTCCTTATGCTGCATGTGTGATAATTATGACATGAAAAACAGCTATTGGTAAATAGATTCTAGTATCACTTACTGCATGTCTTTTTATTTGATTGCAAGTCGTTTGTCAGAATATCTCAAATGTTTCTTTAAAAAGAAAGTAAAATGTATTACATTACTTTTTGTTCCCAGTAGTTGTAATTAATTGTTTTTTCCATTGCTGAAATGCCTCAGATAATTTGCGAGAGTGAATTTTCCATTTTTAGCTCATCTGGCCTACAGACCATGTGAGCTTATGTCATCACTTTACATCCGTTGTCTGTAAACTTTTCACATTTTAATCTTCTACTCTGAAATTACTTGGTGGATTGTAACCAAACTTGGTAGGAATGATATGTGTAAGGACTTCTACAAATGATCCACCATTGGTTTTGGATGGATGAACAACATGGCCACCAGAGGCCATCTTTGATTTTTATTGGCCAATTTTCAAAAATCTTCCCCTCTGAAACTACAATATGGTTTGAAACTTTGCAGGATTGATGACAACAATACCCTCTACAAATTGTCGACTTTTGGTTGAGAACTGATTAACCAACAGATGCGGCTGTTCAAAATTTCTATTGAAAAAATATGGGAAAGGACTTTTTTGTCATTTTATCAGGAACTAATGGACAGTCGGTAACCAAAGTAAGAATCTCATATGGAAGGACAGATTCAAATGGTCCACCTTTTTTTTTTGGGTCAATAGTAAAAGTTCAAGGTTACCTTGACAATTTTGCATTTCTTGCAATGAATCCATATAATACTACACTAAATCTAAAGTCTACATTTATAGTCAAACCTGCTTTAAAGGTCACCTTAATATAGCAAATCACTGTCTACAAAGGGAACTTCATGTAATCAGCTTGTAAAATTAACCTATAGATAAAGGGCACCTGCTTATAAAGGGCACTGTTCTCTGATCCCTTGGGTGCCCTTTATACACAGGCTTGACTGTATCTGTGTTTATTATTTATTGAAAAGGCCTATCTATTAAAGCTTTTGTCATCAATAGTTGGCCAGCTATCACAATAAAGCTTGTGTATTACATTGAGATTGGTGAAATACCATGATTTCTGAGTGAATGAAAATATAATATTTAACACGTGAGATAATTGCTTTTCTTTCTCTTAAGGAAGTACTGTTGCAATATACATCATCAACATCCTTGCTATACAAATGTTGACATATTCACACGAAATATAATTCCCAGTGTTTTCTTAACGTTGAAATTCAAGTACCAAAAATCTATAATTCATGACTGAACAAAACTAATGATTCACTGATGTGCTGAATACACATTAAATTGTTCAGTAACTCATAATAGATTTATGTACATGTATTCAAATTTAAATAAATCGAACAGCATTCCGAAGTCCCCCGCCACTAGAGCATCAGAAACCCTTGGACAAGTGAAACATAACAAAATTTTCTCAAAGAGAGAGAATAGAAGGACAAACAATTTGTGGTTATTGCTAAAGTTTTTTACAAGTTAATGAGTGGTATGAAGACATTTATACAATATGGGTATAGTGTTGAAATCTGATTTTACCATGTGTATTGAGAATTTATACAAATGTACATTTACTTCTTTTCAATAAACAGAAATGCTTTGATCAAAAGTATTCTGCCTAACAAACTCTTAAAGACAGTATTTTTCAATTTTATAAGTTTTGATAGGAGTTTATGTATAAAACCTCCCTTTAGGTCCAAGTGTATAAATATTATTCCAATGCAAGGAGAATATAAATTTTCTAGAACACTTAGATGAACATTTTGTCAATTTTCAAAGTTATTAAGGGGCATAACTTCTACAAAAATATTTCAACATGACTCATCTTCGAACTCCCTTGAGGTATCATTGAGTTAAAGCTACTGTATAAATATTATCCAAATCGGTCAAGAAATAAATTTGCTAGAGCGCTTACATGAAAATTTTGTCAATTTTCTAAGTTATTAAGGGGCATAACTCCTACAAAAATATTTCGACATGACTCACCTTCGAACTCCCTTGAGGTATCATTGAGTTAAAGCTACTATATAAATATTATCCAAATCGGTCAAGAAATAAATTTGCTAGAGCGCTTACATGAAAATTTTGTCAATTTTCTAAGTTATTAAGGGGCATAACTCCTACAAAAATATTTCGACATGACTCATCTTCGAACTCCCTTGAGGTATCATTGAGTTAAAGCTACTGTATAAATATTATCCAAATCGGTCAAGAAATAAATTTGCTAGAGCGCTTACAAGGTGGACGGACGGACGGACGGAAGCACGGACGGACGGACGGACGCCCGGCATTACCATATCCCCCACATCGCGTTGTGGCGGGGGACAAAAAATAGTTATTCTATATGTTTAACTTGATCTGACAATTTGTATTCCTTTTATTTAGATAATGACAAAAGATGGAACCAACGTTAGTTTGGATACAACAGAGGAGAGTGAATGTAACTGGATGTGTCTGGTACAAGCTGCTACTAGTGCAGAGGAGCAAAACTTAATTGCTTACCAGCTGGGAACCAGTATATTTTACAGTGCAACTAAAGATCTCTCGCCAGGGACAGAGTTAAAGGTTTGGTACGCTCCACAGTATGCTAGACGACTAGGGAAGAGTATAGAACCAGATGGTTATAGCAAAGGTATTTTCATTTTTGTGTTTCATGTAAAAATTGATGTGTATGAAAAGTCTTAAAATGTTTGAATGCTGTTGAGACCAAAATAATTTCATCAACTCATTCAGATGTACCTTAACTGTTTATTTTCAATTATACATACAATCCGTCAAAATTCAGTATGGACAAAGATCTGAACCTGCGCAAACAAAACTCATTCGAAAAAGACATAAACATTGTACGTCACAATTTAAAAACCAATCACTGACCTGCGCAAAATCTCTCCATGACGTCAAATACGACGGACCAATTGCTTCGGAAGAGTAATACATAATGCCCCAACTGATGTGCGCAAATGAAGGAAATTCCCATTCAAAGTATATATAAATGAAATCAAGTTTTACTATTTCTTTTAATCAAGTAAGAAGTTCAGCATACAAATTCAATCAATCAAATGATCAATACTTACAAATCGCGATATAAAAATAAAAATGGATTATTATCGTACCAAAAAATGCTGCAAAGCACCGCCTTGGTGGTATATTCAAATGTGGTGGTGGTCATCAGTTCGTTTTTGCACGAGATTTTCTGTTTGTTGTGGAGAGCAATAACAATTACCATAAAAGGCTTGTTGTGTACCCGCGCTTTTACTATCCACACTTTTGTCAAGATTTGGTTACTCAGCTGTAAAATGTTTTACTATGAAAGAGAAGAAAATAGTAAACAGCACGTGATATAAGTTACGAGAAATAAAACATGTTAATCTAACCACAAGTTTTAAACATACAACGTAATGCATGCTCAGTTTAAATGTGTTTTGTGCACATTATATTTAGACATATTTGAAATTTAAATACATGTATATTATGAAAAAATGATAGATAGACTTATGTTTATGCATTTAAAGTTAGAAGTTGAAAGAAAGGTTCAGGAAAAAATATTTGTGGAATACATTAAAAAAAAACCACGTATATTGTAATTGTCTTGTTTGGCTGAATATAAAATTTTATTCACATAGTTTGTAGAAAGATTAGGAATAATACCCGAAATAAGTTTTGGAAATGGTAAGAATTTTTTAAATAATCAAAATATCAAATATTTCTCTTGATTACCCTCGGTGCTCCTATCAATTCACTGATGACATAAATTTTTATATTTTTGCACCCTACTACGATGCGAATTTTTTCTTTATGTTACAATTATATTTTGATAAAGCATTTAATATCGATCATTTATTTTGTTTACTATCATACACGTTTCCTTGTTTACTATTTCTAAATCCATTCATTGAACTGGGAGGTGTGCGTGTTAAACATGATTTGATTGGATGTTCGTACAAGTTCAGCGTGACGTGGTCAATTGCTGTCTTTCGCATGTGAGTGGTTGTTTCATCGTGGAGAGAGTGTTTGTGCAGGCCAGTGATTGGTTTTTAAAATTGTGACGTACAATGTTTATGTCTGTTTCGAATGAGGTTTGTCTGCGCAGGTTCTGATCTTTGTCCATACTGAATTTTGACGGCTTGTACAAGTTTAAGTAAAAAACTACACAGTGATTCAACACTTATCTGAAAAAAATAAATACATGTAATACATATGTATTTTTCAGTGATGCTGGGTATGAAAGTAGTTTACCCTTCTGTAGAAGAGCTGGCAGAAAGTCAAACAATAAAGAATATCGTTGAGGAAGGAACCAGTACACTTGATTGTGTGACAGGGGAGATAATCACAGAAAATAATCAAACTACAGATTCTGAAGTAGGGCAGGAACCAAACAATGTACAGGTAATGCTGATTGGTTTGATACCCTACTTACTCTATTTATTCGACACTAAAATACTATGGATTCATTTATTTTTCGTGGATACCAATTTTCGTGGATAGAGCAAAAAAGGCATTTCGTGGGATACCTAAATTCGTGGATTGCTGGCTTAGAAAAAAATATAAAACGTTGTTGAAATACTTAAATTCGTGGCTTGGCACATCAGATATCATGAAAATACTGCGACAAAACGTGCCGATCAGACTTGATATTGTACAGTAAAGTACTGATTTAAAACGCTCATTAAACAAAAGTCTAACAAACAGATTCTTTAAATTTGTAACGGAACAATTAAAGCTTGTCATGAATTTACAACAAGATTAACAAAATCCATAATAATTTACTCATTAGGTTAAACAGGTGTGAAATATATATTGAAAAAATTGCAATCACTTGTCACCAAATACCTCGGGGCATATACATACATATTTTTAATCCGATTACGATCAATAATTTCTGCTTTATTATCTTTTGACAAGATGTTTTTACTGTAATTTATGAGAAAGTCTGTATTGTTTAGGTCTACTTAGGATTAAGATTTTTCTAGAATGTTTGAATAAAAAAAAAACGGAAGTGAATTCCGCGACAATTTACACAGTCAAAATCTTTTAAAAGAAAATTGTCTGAGCGTTTATATGTTACCAAAGACAAAATTACATGAAACACAGTATCCTCTGTGGATATAGCTAACTCATCATATGTCAGAATTTAAGTACATGTTGTAAAAACGCAATTGTTCAAAACTCCGTGGTTTCAAACTTCAGTGCATTTAAACAAAAATAAAAATATTATTTTTCGTTGGATATTTAAATTCGTGGTTTACTGGGACCCACGAAAACAATGAAAATTGGTATACAACGAATATTAATGAATCCACAGTACACATCTTTTTTAGGAAAATTGAAAAAGTTTTCGTATTTCCGTCCACATCATTTTAATTTTTTGACCCCATATCATCGACCTGGTCAATGTACTTTAAGAATAAGCAATCAAAATAATGGGTCATACTTACGGTATTGTTATTTCATTTTGCTTTAATGATTTATCTTTTTGCATCTTCAAATTAATAGTTGTTTTAATGTTTTAAGACAAAAAAAAAAAAAGTAGCAAACTTCAAACGACCCGCCATGTTGTTTACTAATATGCAACACATGAACATCTAAAAAATGATTTTTGCAAAATGGATTTGGAGCATCTCACAAATGATTTTTACCACACATGTTATGTTTGTAGTCTTGTCGTCTTTTTAGAACATATTATAACTGTAACATTTAAATGTCTAATAAACAATGATAAGAGGATTTGTTTTGTAAAAACATTATCCATTTCATTTGAAAATCTATTTCTCTGAGAAACGCGAATATGCCATTCCGTTCCGAACTCGTTTCGGATTTCTTTTCATAAGTAAACTTCCAGAAAAATTCAATAAAATTTACTTAAAAATCGATCTTGTTTCAATCAAATTTATTAAGGTAGCTAGTTTAAATGGTTTAGAAAAACGAAATAAACACTTGAAAAGGACTGAAAATAATTAACTTACCTAAGAAGTTAAAATTACTGACTATCACAACCTGAGAACAACTATAGTAACTTTGACAATTTTGAAATCGTCGAAAAAAATAGATTTATCAAAAAATTCAATTTTCCTTGAAATTTCAAAAGTGTCAAATAATTAGGCCGTCCAATAATTAGGGTTATTACGATACTTAACAATATTATATCTGCAAAAAATATAAAAAAAAACAAGCGAACAAAAATTAATACTGACCACTAGAAAATATATATGGATCTGTCTGGTATTGTACAAATCAGTTGATTACATGTCTTATGCAATATAGGAAGATGTTTATCTTTTTTGTTACAGTATGAGTTGGAGGAAATGGAAAACCAGAATGTACCTTTAACAAATTTTCAATGTAAAAGATGTGGAGAAGGTTTCATGACAGAGATTGAACTGGGAAAACATATTAGAGACCACATATATCCACCAGGATCAGGTCGCAAGGGGAGATTACCCAAGGCCAACAAATCAAACAAAATTACTTCCAAGAAAAGTCAAGATATTAAAGAAGAGCCTGAAAATACAGAAAAGGATGAGGACTTTACACCAAAACCTTATCAGATAATCAAGCAGGAAAGCAAGGACTCACTTGCTTTACGAGTTCTGCCAAGACGAAGCTTGAAAGGAAAAAGAACAACTGGTTTCCTTGTTGATGATGAATTTCTCCTTACCAAAAATAAGATCAAGACAGAACCAGAGGAAATCAAAGAGGAAATCAAAGAGGAAATTCATGTTATCATTGAAAAGACGGCAGCACCATCACCCAATACGAAACGTAAGCGTGGAAGACCAAAAGCATCTGATCAGATGAAACGGGAAGATGGTGAGAAAAGACGAAAAATATTTGAAAGCAGCAAACTATGTAATGACGAAACCTTAACAAAAGATTCAGAAAATATTAACACATCAGAAATTAACTTCATTAGCAAAGATTTGATCAACAACAAAACTGATGAAGAAGTGTCAAATTCAACGACGAAACTGGCAGAAACTGCTGAACGTGAAATTTCAAATATGGCAGAGAAAAGTCATGCAATTGTCTGTTATAACAATGAAAATAGGAATGCAGCTGATATAACCAACGTTGAATTAATTGAAAACAGTGATCAGAATAGCACTCCAGGCACAATAATCAAGCATGCATCTACTGTCGATGAAAATCAATACCCAACTTTAGTATCAGACGGAAATGAGATAGTTTTAATGGAACTAGATGGAAACAATGTAGATAACAACATCGATACAGTTCATGAGGAGATAAAAGCTTTTAATGTATGTATTGGTGCTACAGGACAGCCAGCTGAAAATGTTGATGAAACAAATGAAAACTTACAAAATCCAACTGAAAATCTGTCTGCTGGAAATGGAAATGATAACCAGGATGTAAATAAAAATGAGGACAATGCAGATGAAAGCCATGAAAATGAAGTAAATTCAAATAACAAAGAAAATACTCCCGGAGACATAGAGGAGACTGAACAAATGGAGGATTCTGACAAAAATAGTGAGAAGAAGGATGAGACAAAATCAAAGAGGAAAAGAAAGAAAAAATTATTACCGATTCCAATGGAAATACGAGAAACACCAAATGGTAAGGAATATGTTTGTATTGTGTGCAATAAGAAATTCCTCACAGAGCGTTACCTTCGACTTCATGCACCGATGCATACCAATGAATTCCAATGTAACACATGTAATAAAACTTTTGCCAGGAAAGAAAGCCTACAGAAGCATGAATGTCAGATTGTTGCAAAGATCATTGAAGAGACAGAAATGGTCAACATTGATGAACAGACTACACAGGAGAAAAAGATTTTTCAATGTTCAAATTGTAATGAAAAGTTTGACTTTTTATATCATGCAGAAGAACATTTGAAAACCCACCGTAAGGAATTTGAATGTGACCACTGCAAAGAGGTCTTTACAAAGAAAATATATCTAAATCAGCACATTTGTCCCAAGGCCAAAGAGAACTTATATTCATGTGACATCTGTGCTCAAACATTTTCAAATGAACCGAGTTTGTTCCGTCATGTTGCCATGCACACTGACATTTACAAATGTGAAGCTTGCGAGAAATGTTTTTCAAGGAAGGATTCACTGATTCGTCATGTTACGAAATGTTGCCCTGATAAGGCAGAAAAATATGGTGTTTTTTCTTGCAGAAAATGTAGTAAAACGTTTGGAACAAAGCTTGGACTAGAAAATCATGAAGCAAATTGCACTATGCATCCTTGCAATGCCTGCAATCAAGTATTTGATTCACTGGAAAATTTAGAACTTCATAAATGTAAACCACTGCCGGAAACAAATGAATCTAAAGCTAAAAGGGTGAAATTTAGTTGTTCTGATTGCAATAAGTCATTTAAGAATTTGCACTATTTGTTGCAACATAAAGTAGTTCACTGTAATTCACACGAATGCGTAACATGTGGGAAAAAAATGAAAAGCCAAGAAGAACGGGACGACCACGAACGATTCTGCCTTGCACTGAATAAAATTAAACAGGATGGAAAAATCAGTTGTGATCTGTGCAAAGAGGAGTTTTATCTTGCCAAAGAATACAAAGAACATTATCAGCTTCACACACACATGTATCATTGTGAAAAGTGTGATAAGAGATTTGTAAAAGTAGGCTCTTTACACACACATCAATGTATCACAGACACGATAAAATGTCATTTGTGTGACAGACAGTGTAAAACAATCAAAGTATATCACACCCATATGATCTCACACTCAGATGTCGTAACACACTGTACAAAGTGCGATAAATATTTTGAAGTGGAAGTAATTGATAGCCACGAGTGTGAAAAGGCGAATTCTCAAGACGGGGAGTCTAGTGTTAAATACGTTTGTCACTTCTGTGGAAAGAGCTTTGTCAGCTCTAGCAACTTGAATAAACACATGAAAGTGCATGGAGAGAAACTTATTGCATGCCCAATGTGTCCTAAAAAGTTTCATTTTCCAGAGTATCTAAAAGTCCACATTGCAGGTGTGCATGAGAAAAAGACTCCTTATCAGTGTTCTGAATGCGGGAAAATTCTCACATCAAAGCCAGGATTAATCTCACATATGAAGTTATTCCACTCCAAAGATAAGGAAGAATATCCTTGTCCAGAATGTGGAAAATGTTTCAGTCAAAAGGGAAATATGAAAACTCATATGTTTTCTCATGCAAAAGAAAGAACATTCGTGTGTCCATTTTGTCCAAAAGCATTTAAATATCCAGATCAGCTAAATCGTCACAAGTTAATGCATACATTGGATAATTTATTCCAGTGTGAAATATGTGAAAAGAAATTTGTCAAAGACCATGAACTCAAAAAGCATATACGTGCCAATCATAGTAATAAAATGTATGTGTGCGAGTTTTGTGGATCTCGCTGTGGACATAGGCACACATTGCAGCGTCACTACAGACGCAAACACCCCGTCTCTGCCCACTTAGTGGAAGATCCACAATATATGGACTCACTTTACCAAGAAGTTGATATTGACAGCATGGTCATGGAAAAAAGAGATATAGTGGTTATGGAGCATACAGCACAAGTTCAACAGCCAAATGGTATTACAGTAACGGTTCCAATTGAGGAAATGGTGTCACATTCTGCTGCAGAAGCACTTAGCAGTTTGTCAGCAGCTGGAAAAGCTCAAGCAGTTATATCGAATGAAGTTGCACAATTAATAGGCCAGGATGGGACTATCGTTCAAATTCCAGGACAAGAAAATATGTTCACTGTTCCAGCCAAACATGGAGGAGGTACAGATGATCAACAAACAGTCGTAATTTTACAAATTATTAATCCTCAAGATCAACAAATTGAAGTGCAAGAATTAGAAACACAGGTTATAGACTCTGCTGAGATAGAAACCATTAGTCAGGATGTACCTGACTTTCAATACACTGAGAATATTCTGAGTACATCTTGATAGTTTCAGGAACTTATGCTTTCCAGAATATTCAAATACATACGAACATTGAAACAATATTTCTTTTTTTTAGACAATCCAGCTTATATCATAGCTCAAATTTAAGTTCTAATGAAAAAATTATGAAATGTTTATATTTAAATTTAAATAAATTGTTAATTTATGTATTTAGGTAACAGTTTTTATAAGAATAAAATGGTATTGTGAGAATCCACATTGATGTACACACCCTGTGCAATTAGTTAGGACACTTACCCAAATTAAAAAATCTAAAACCTAAATATTGCCCATTTACAGATGTTATGCAATAATTCTATGATTTTAAATCACTAAGAAATTAAATCGAAAAATGAAAAAACCTTATTTGGCAACTACATATGGTGTATGACAATGTTATGAAACATGATGCCGAAATTGAAGCAATTTTATTTTTAGCTTACCTGACCCGTCCATCGTCGTCCGTTAACTTTTACAAAAATCTTCTCCTCTGAAACATCTGGGCCAAATGGAACCAAACTTGGCCACATGCATCATTAGGGTATCTAGTTTAAAAATAAGTCCGATGACCCTGCATGCCAACCAACATGGCCGACATGGCTTAAAATAGAACATAGGGGTAAACTGCAGTTTTTATACGACCACAAAATTTTTGCGGTCATATATTGGTATGACGTTGGCGTCGTCGTCGTCGTCCAGCGTCGTTGTCCGGCGTCGTCCGAAGACATTTGGTTTTCACACTATAACTTTAGTATAAGTTAATAGAAATCTATGAAATTTAAACACAAGGTTTATGACCACAAAAGGAAGGTTGGGATTGATTTTGGGAGTTTTGGTCCAACAGTTTAAGAATTAGGGGCCAAAAAAGGGCCCAATAAGCATTTTTCTTGGTTTTCACACAATAACTCTAGTATAAGTAAATAGAAATCTATGAAATTTTAACACAAGGTTTATGACCACAAAAGAAAGGTTGGGATTGATTTTGGGAGTTTTGGTCCCAACAGTTTAGGAATTAGGGGCTAAAAAAGGGCCCAAATAAGCATTTTTCTTGGTTTTTGCACAATAACTTTAGTATAAGTAAATAGAAATCTATGAAATTTAAACACAAGGTTTATGACCACAAAAGGAAGGTTGGGATTGATTTTGGGAGTTTTGGTCCCAACGGTTTAGGAATTAGAGGCCAAAAGGGTCCAAAATTAAACTTAGTTTGATTTTAACAAAAATTGAATTCTTGGGGTTCTTTGATATGCTGAATCTAAACATGTACTTAGTTTTTATACGACCGCAAAATTTTTGCGGTCGTATATTGGTATGACGTTGGCGTCGTCGTTGTCGTCGTCGTCGTCTGCGCCGTCGTCCGTCGTCAGCGTCTTCGTCCGAAGACATTTGGTTTTCGCACTATAACTTTAGTATAAGTTAATAAAAATCTATGAAATTTAAACACAAGGTTTATGACCACAAAAGGAAGGTTGGGATTGATTTTGGGAGTTTTGGTCCCAACAGTTTAAGAATCAGGGGCCAAAAAAGGGCCCAATAAGCATTTTTCTTGGTTTTCGCACAATAACTCTAGTATAAGTAAATAGAAATCTATGAAATTTTAACACAAGGTTTATGACCACAAAAGGAAGGTTGGGATTGTTTTTGGGAGTTTTGGTCCCAACAGCTTAGGAATTAGGGGCTAAAAAAAGGCCCAAATAAGCATTTTTCTTGGTTTTTGCACAATAACTCTAGTATAAGTTAATAGAAATCTATGAAATTTTAACACAAGGTTAATGACCACAAAAGGAAGGTTGGGATTGTTTTTGGGAGTTTTGGTCCCAACAGTTTAGGAATTAGGGGCCAAAAGGGTCCAAAATTAAACTTTGTTTGATTTCATCGAAAATTGAACTATTGGGGTTCTTTGATATGCCGAATCTAACCGTGTATTTAGATTCTTAATTTTTGGTCCCGTTTTCAAATTGGTCTACATTAAGGTCCAAAGGGTCCAAAATTAAACTTAGTTTGATTTTAACAAAAATTGAATTCTTTGGGTTCTTTGATATGCTGAATCTAAACATGTACTTAGTTTTTTTTTATAGGCCCAGTTTTCAAGTTGGTCCAAATCGGGGTCCAAAATTAAACTTTGTTTGATTTCATCGAAAATTGAACTTATGGGGTTCTTTGATATGCCGAATCTAACCGTGCATTTAGATTCTTAATTTTTGGTCCCGTTTTCAAATTGGTCTACATTAAGGTCCAAAGGGTCCAAAATTAAACTTAGTTTAATTTTAACAAAAATTGAATTCTTAGGGTTCTTTGATATGCTGAATCTAAACATGTACTTAGTTTTTTTTATTATGGGCCAAGTTTTCAAGTTGGTCCAAATCGGGGTCCAAAATTAAACTTTGTTTGATTTCATTGAAAATTGAACTATTGGTGTTCTTTGATATGCCGAATCTAACCGTGCATTTAGATTCTTAATTTTTGGTCCCGTTTTCAAATTGGTCTACATTAAGGTCCAAAGGGTCCAAAATTAAACTTAGTTTGATTTTAACAAAAATTTAATTCTTGGGGTTCTTTGATATGCTGAATCTAAACATATACTTAGTTTTTTTATTATGAGCCCAGTTTTCAAGTTGGTCCAAATCGGGGTCCAAAATTAAAGCTAAAAAAGGGGTAAATTATTTTTTTTTTGGGGGGGGGGGGGCAATTCTCCACAGCATATTGTATTGCACAAGAAGCAAAAAATTGAATATAAATTCAAATCATATGACCAATTCTAAGTTCTTTATTTCAGTTATTCTGTGTCAGAAACCTATTATGTGTCAAATATTTCAAGAAATTTTCAATTGCACAGTATTGCGCAATAGCAAGAAATTGATATGTGTGCCCTGTTATCAAAACTTTATTATTAACAAATTCCATTGGAAATTTGCCAATATAAAATGTGCTGATGAAGCTGTTTTGTTTATCTCATCTAAACTGCTTTTAAATTATGTATATTTAAAATTTGCCATCCATGACTATGATGTCATTTTCTATTTTAATATGTTATGGTGTATTTAAATGGGCTGTTATGGTTGCAAAGTATAAAGAAATGGGGGGGGGGGGGGTTGAAAACAAAATTTAGGGGGGGGGGGGTAAATGAGAAATTGAGGAGGGGGTAATTTTTTTCTCATTTCATATTTCATAAATTAAAAAGAAAATTTCAAATTTTTTTTTAGCAAAAAAAGGGGGGGGGGAGGGGTTACAATAAATTTCATTGTTTTTTCTTTTTTTTGGGAGGGGGGTCAATGTGTAACTTCATAGTGTATTGCACAAAAGCTAAAAAAAGGGGTAAATTATTATTTTTTTTTGGGGGGGGGCGGGCAATTCTCCACAGCATATTGTATTGCACAAGAAGCAAAAAATTGAATATAAATTGAAATCATATGACCAATTCTAAGTTCTTTGATTTCAGTTATTCTGTGTCAGAAACCTATTATGTGTCAAATATTTCAAGAAATTTTCAATTGCACAGTATTGCGCAATAGCAAGAAATCTTCAGTTGCACAGTATTGCGCAATAGCAAGAAATTGATATGTGTGCCCAATTTTAAATTTTAAATTGGTTATTTCTGATTTATATATAAAAACAAATAATACTGATATGGTTTGAATAGGTAAATTAAAAAAATTGGAAATTTGCCAATAACTTTAGTTTAATGAACTTCATTGGAAATTTGCCAATATAAAATGTGCTGATGAAGCTTTTTTGTTTATCTCATCTAAACTGCTTTTAAATTATGTATATTTAAAACTTGCCATCCATGACTATAATGTCATTTTCTATTTTAATATGTTATGGTGTATTTAAATGGGCTGTTATGGTTGCAAAGTATAAAGAAATGGGGGGGGGGGGGGGGTGAAAACAAAATTTAAAGGGGGGGGGGGGGGGTAAATGAGAAATTGGGGAGGGGGCAATTTATTTCTCATTTCATATTTCATAAATTAAAAAGAAAATTTCAAATTTTTTTTTAGCAAAAAAAAGGGGGGGGGGGTTACAATAATTTTTTTTGTTTTTTGTTTGTTTTTTTTGGGAGGGGGGGGTCAATGTGCAACTTCATAGTGTATTGCACAAAAGCTAAAAAAGGGGTAAATTATTATTATTTTTTTTTTGGGAGTGGGGCAATTCTCCACAGCATATTGTATTGCACAAGAAGCAAAAAATTGAATATAAATTGAAATCATATGACCAATTCTAAGTTCCTTGATTTCAGTTATTTTGTGTCAGAAACCTATTATGTGTCAAATATTTCAAGAAATTTTCAATTGCACAGTATTGCGCAATAGCAAGAAATCTTCAATTGCACAGTATTGCGCAATAGCAAGAAGTTGAGATGAGTGCCCAATTTTAAATTTGAAATTGGTTATTTCTGATTTATATATAAAAACAAATAATAATGATATGGTTTGAATACGTAAATTAAAAAATTTTAAGTTCTTAGACAACATTCATTCTGTGTCAGAAACCTATGCTGTGTCAAATATTTATTCACAATCCAAATTCAGTATTGTATCAAGCTTGAATGTTATGTTCATAATTGCCCCAACTATTCAGGGTTCGACATCTGCGGTCGTATCTAGCTGCGCCCAGCGGAGCATTTTATTTTTATCATGGGCCCAGTTTTCAAGTTGGTCCAAATCGGGGTCCAAAATTAAAGCTAAAAAAGGGGTATTTTTTTTTTTGGGGGGGGGGCAATTCTCCACAGCATATTGTATTGCACAAGAAGCAAAAAATTGAATATAAATTCAAATCATATGACCAATTCTAAGTTCTTTGATTTCAGTTATTCTGTGTCAGAAACCTATTATGTGTCAAATATTTCAAGAAATTTTCAATTGCACAGTATTGCACAATAGCAAGAAATTGTTATGTGTGCCCTGTTATCAAAACTTTATTATTAACAAATTCCATTGGATATTTGCCAATAACTTTAGTTTAATGAACTTCATTGGAAATTTACCAATATAAAATGTGCTGATGAAGCTTTTTTGTTTATCTCATCTAAACTGCTTTTAAATTATGTATATTTAAAATTTGCCATCCATGACTATAATGTCATTTTCTATTTTAATATGTTATGGTGTATTTAAATGGGCTGTTATGGTTGCAAAGTATAAAGAAATGGGGGGGGGGGGGGGGTGAAAACAAAATTTAGGGGGGGGGGTAAATGAGAAATTGGGGAGGGGGCAATTTTTTTCTCATTTCATATTTCATAAATTAAAAAGAAAATTTCAAATTTTTTTTTAGCAAAAAATGGGGGGGGGGGGGTACAATAAATTTTATTGTTTTTTGTTTGTTTTTTTTTGGGAGGGGGGGGGGGGGGTCAATGTGCAACTTCATAGTGTATTGCACAAAAGCTAAAAAAGGGGTAAATTATTTTTTTTTTTTTGGGAGTGGGGCAATTCTCCACAGCATATTGTATTGGACAAGAAGCAAAAAATTGAATATAAATTGAAATCATATGACCAATTCTAAGTTCCTTGATTTCAGTTATTTTGTGTCAGAAACCTATTATGTGTCAAATATTTCAAGAAATTTTCAATTGCACAGTATTGCGCAATAGCAAGAAATCTTCAATTGCACAGTATTGCGCAATAGCAAGAAGTTGAGATGAGTGCCCAATTTTAAATTTGAAATTGGTTATTTCTGATTTATATATAAAAACAAATAATAATGATATGGTTTGAATACGTAAATTAAAAAAATTTAAGTTCTTAGACAACATTCATTCTGTGTCAGAAACCTATGCTGTGTCAAATATTTATTCACAATCCAAATTCAGTATTGTATCAAGCTTGAATGTTGTGTTCATAATTGCCCCAAGTATTCAGGGTTTGATCTGCGGTCGTATCTAGCTGCGCCCAGCGTAGCATTTTATTGTCTTATATCTCAAAAACTAAAGCAATCAGAACAAAACTGACATAGGATAAAAATGTTCATCAGGTCAAGATCTACCTGCCATGAAATTTTAAGACGAATCGGTCAACCCTTTGTTGGGTTATTGCCCCTGAATTGTTAATTTTAAGGAAATTTTGCAGTTTTAGGTTATTATCTTGAATATTATTATAGCTAAAGACAACTGTAAACAGCAAAAATGTTCAACAAAGTAAGATCTACAAATAGCCCCCTTCCAAAACTATGTCCGGCATTCCCGACTTCCAACCGACATGGCTGCTGTTACTAAAAATAGAAAAAAGGGGGGAAGAATTTAAAAAATCTTCTCATATGAAACTACAAGGCCAGTTGGAACCAAAGTTGGCAGTAATGGTTCTTAGGAGGTTCTCTTTCAGAAATATGTCCAATGACCCGCACTGTTAACCAAGAAGGCCGCCACAGCCGTACTTAGTTTAACATAGGACCCTATGGGAAAATTCATTGAAAAATCTTCTTTTCCGAAACCACTTGACATATTGGAGCTAGACTCGGGAGCATTGGTCTTTATGAGGTCCTCTTTCAGAAATGTGTCTGATTTCGTGGACTGTGAACCAAGATGGCCGCCACAGCAGACCTTAGTTTAACATAGGACCGTATGGGAAATTCACTCGAAAATGTTCTCGTCTCAAACCAATAAGTCAATTAGAATTAGACTTGGTAGCAATGGTCCTTAGATGGTGCTCTTTCAGAATTTTGTGCGATGACACGGACTGTCAACCAAGATGGCCGCCACACCCGAACTTAGTTTAAAATAGGGCCCTATGGAAAAATTCATTGAAAAATCTTATCTGAAAGGACATATTGGAGCCAGACTTGGTAGCATTGGTCCTTAGGAGGTCCTCTTTCACGCCGAACTTCGTTAAATATTGGACCCTATAGAAAAATTAATTTAAAAATCTTGTCTGAAACCACTTAGCCAGTTGGAACAAGACTTAGCAGAAATGGTCCTGAGATGGTTCTCTTTTAGAAATGTATCCGTTGACCCGGACTGTCAACCAAGATGACTGCCACAGCTGAACTTAGTTTAACATATAATCCTATAGAAAAACCAGCCAAATTGACTGAATCACTTAAATTTTTAGGTCTGCTCAAGGTGAAAAGGTAAATCAAGGTGAGCGATACAGGCTCTTGAGAGCCTCTAGTTTTTCGACTGCAATCAAACCAAATTATTTTTTTTCCTACCAAGTCGAATCAGAATTATTTTTTGAGGAATGCCCAGAAAGTAAAACGTGTATTTATTCCTATGAAATCACTAGCAGTGAACTGGTATATACTATAAATTTGTTTTTATAATAAAACATTTGCAAAAAAAATTTCATTTATAAATTTAAAACAAAATTAGTTCAGATCTTTGCAACACACATCGCATGCACATACATTTTGGAATGTCCAAAATGGTCAACGCCGTTGAAGGGTTATTTCCCCGAGGGCTTTTGAAATAATTGATAACTACGTTGTTTTTGTGTGTCAAAATACTCTTGTAATACACCACGACGAAGCGGATCCATATAATAAAATCCATACATATTCTAAAGTGTTAATAAATGCCAGCTAGTCATTACTTAGGTTCTACATTTTTAGCTCACCTAGCCCGAAGGGCCAAGTGAGCTTTTCTCATCACTTGGCGTCCGTCGTCCGTCGTCCGTCGTCGTCATTAACATTTTACATTTTGAACTTCTTCTAGAGAACCACTGAATGGAATGAAACCAAACATGGCATGAATTTTCCTTTGAGATGCTGACCAAGTGTTGTTACTTTGTAGCCGATACATCATCCAAGATGGCCGCCAGAGGGGGACTTAGTTTAACATAGGACCCTATGCGAAATGCATACAAATGACTTCTTTTAGAGAACCGTTGAATGGAATGAAACCAAACATGGCATGAATGTTCCTTATGAGGTGCTGACCAAGTGTTGTTACTTTGTAGCCGATCCATAATCCAAGATGGCCGCCAGCGGGGGACTTAGTTTAACATAGAACCCTATGGGAAATGCATACAAATGACTTCTTTTAGTGACCCACTTAATGGAATGAAACCAAACATGGCATGAATATTCCTTATGAGGTGCTGACCAAGTGTTGTTACTTTGTAGCTGATCCATCATCAAAGATGGCCGCCAGCGGGGAACTTAGTTTAACATAGGACCCTATGGGAAATGCATACAAATGAATTCTTTTAGAGAACCACTGAATGGAATGAAACTAAATCTGGCATGAATGTTCCTTATGAGGTGCTGACCTAGTGTTGTTACTTTGTAGCCGACCCATCATCCAAGATGGCCGCCAGCGGGGGACTAAGTTTAACATTGGACCCTATGTGAAATGCATACAAATGACTTCTTTTAGAGAACCACTGAATGGAATGTAACAAAACATAGCATGAATGTTCCTTATGAGGAGCTGACCAAGTGTTGTTACTTTGTTGCCGATCCATCATCCAAGATGGCTGCAGCGGGGGACTAAGTTTAACATTGGACCCTATGGGAAATGCATACAAATGACTTCTTTTAGAGAACCACTGAATGGAATGTAGCAAAACATAGCATGAATGTTCCTTACAAGGTGCTGACCAAGTGTTATTACTTTGTAGCCGTTACATCATTCAAATTGGCCACCAGTGAGGGACTTAGTTTAACATAGGACCCTAAGGGAAATACATACAAATATCTTCTTCTATAGAACCCACTGAATGGAATGAAACCAAACATGGCATGAATGTTCACTCAAAAATCTTACTTCAGACTTCAGAAATGGTCCTTAGATGGTTCTCTTTTAGAAATGTATCCGTTGACCTGGACTAATCCAAGATGACTGCCACAGCTGAAATTAGTTTAACATAGAATCCTATAGAAAAACCAGCCAAATTGACTGCAACACTTTAATTTTTAGGTCTGCTCAAGGTGAAAAGTTAAATCCAGGTGAGCGATACAGGCTCTTGAGAGCCTCTAGTTAAAAAAAATATTATTTTAGGGATTTCAAAGTATTGGTCATGACCATTATAATTCCATTCATGTACATGTGCGATGTACACAAAGGGAAACGAATAACATTTTAAATTAATTCCTCTGGATGAGGAAAATCTGGGAAAGAGAATTTAAAACAAAACCACACTTATCTATACCTAGATCAATATCTGTAGCTCACAACCATTGTGAGTGTATTTTTAGATTACGGGGATAACATTACAAAAGTATAGTTCACATTATACTATATGTTGTATGATGGGAGAACGTTTAATTTGGAGTCATGCTTTAGTTTAAGCACACGCATCTTATTTCTTTACAATTTTCACCAAGCGATAGCGAGGTTTAACCGCTCCAACAAATGCTGCAAAGCCCCGCCTTAGTGACGTATCCAAATATGGGTAATTGCATCACCATAAAAGGCTTGTGTTTGCACGTGATTTTTCGTATTGTCAATACTCACCTGTGAAAGTGGCGTAACAATATGAGAAGTCGTGAAGTAACAAACATGTATTCAGTATACATTTAAGGTATCCGACCATAATAGATCATGATCGAAAATTGTATCTCTTTTTGACCGTGAATGGCTGAACCAAACAATTTAAAGCTGGAACTTTATATATACTGAACCGCAAAAGAAACGTCGCACAAAATGACATGTTCACATACATTTATTTCAAAGTGACATTTATATATTTTAAATTAATTTTTACAAAATTTAATGAATGATTTACAGTCTTTTGGTTACAATGTTCACAAAAACGTCACAATTAACGCAACGTCACATGTTTTCAATGCTGTGCTCCCACGTCCGTTAATAACGTGTATGTCCTCCACCGGCACCAATTACTGCGGCACATCTTCGGTACATGGAGTTGATGAGCCGATTAATAAACGCCATCGAAATACGTGCCCATACTCTCTGAAACGCTTGTGAAAGTTCAGCTGCAGTTGTCGGACTTGGCTGCTCATTATTCAACCGTCTTTGAACTTCGTCCCATAAATGTTCAATAGGGTTTAAATCTGGACTCAAAGCCGGCCAATCCATAACATTAATGTTATTCTGCTGTAGGAAGTCTCTTGTGGCTCTTGTGGTATGCGCACGTGCATTGACCTGTTGGAACGTCTTGTTTTGATGACGTGCGAAATGGGGCTGAACATGGGGTGTCAAGACTTGGTCGATGTAACGGGCAGCTGTTACGCCATTTCCTCTGCCTGGGCCAAGGTTCTGAAAGATGACTGGACCAAGTTTAACGTTAAGGCCGATTCCACCCCATACCATGATGCTAGGTCCTCCCCACGCGTCTGTTTCCAGAATGCAGCTGTCTTCGTAACGTTCCCCGCGTCTTCTCCACACTCTGGTTCTGCCATCGGCTGTTGAAATGCAGTAACGGCTTTCGTCAGAGAAGATTATGTTACGCCATTGTCGATTTCGCCAATTCTGTCGCTGAGTGGCCCACTGAAGACGAGCTTGACGGTGTCGAGGAGTAAGAATAGGTCCTCTTGCTGGACTGCGACATCTCATGTTTCTAGCAGCTAATCGCCGACGAACCGTATCATCACTTATGGGTCGTCCATGTGTTCCAACAGTGTTTCTGGCAGTTTCGGCAGCTGGGGTGAACCGATTCATCAAATGGTGACGAACAATGCCCCTATTCTGTCTAGGGGTAGTGACTTAGGGTCTACCACTCCGTGGACGGTCATTTGTGCTGTTTGTTGCATTGTACCGTGTCCGTAGACGTTCAATTGTTCGAACAGCACAGTTGAAGTCGTTGGCAATAACTCTGGCAGATTGTCCAGCATCCAATCGACCAATGGCCTGTTCTCTCTGTTGTGGAGTCAGACGTGGCATAGCTTCTGTGTCAACACTGATACTAACACTCTTTAATTTTCTCCGGCCTTTTATACCCATAAAGGAGCATGAATTTCACGAACATTTAAGATTTAAGAAAAATTACCGCCAAGTGTGTCCCACGAGCGGTTTTAGGTACGGTCGCTCTACGATATCAACTGAAAATTATTCAACCGAAAATTTAATTCACAGGTAATTTAATCTTACCTGGTGATGTAATCGTAATACTGATTATATAAAAATCATTAATTAATATTTATTTTGAATTTTGCTAACATTTTGAAAAAGCGACGTTTCTTTTGCGGTTCAGTATATATATTTTTCTCAGGTTGAAACCCACTTTGTTGTTTATATGCAGAGTCTGTAAAAATAATTTAGTTATATTGTCATTTCCGAAGTTTGCCGATAATTACCGAGGTCATTTCAATTGCGTTGTATGGAACATCCGGGAACTTTTGAATAATCACGTGGTCATTTATGGTGCGGATACCTTAAGAATGACAAGAAAGTAAAAAGAACTACTCAGTTAAATTTGAAAAAAAAATTCCATCGATTTAAGTACTGCATGTTCATTTATAAATATATCAAAAGTGCAAATCTTCATTTCATTCAAAATACGAAGAAATCTAAGGCCAGTCTAGGCCTTGTTTTCTCCATTTCTGCGGCAGTTTAATATTTTTCTGTGGAGTTAAGTCCAACATCGCTACTATGAACAAGTGTTTTTTTTTTTAATTCGCGTCATAATATCGTAATACAAGGCATGACTGGTAGTCATATGCACAGGCAGTGAACGACTGGACTCAGTTTTTTCCTTTCGGCATGATCAAAAATTATTTCAGGACGAGTTTCCACGTATGGAAGTAGGGTTGTCTACGCCACGTAAATGTTTATGGTCACATTGCCAATAGATGAATTATTCATCATTGAAAATCTTTGATGTGAAAAAATGTTTTCCTCGTTCATTACTGTTTCGCACGATTTACATGTAAATTAACAGAAATATTATTTTATATCTTTTCATCAGTTGTCTATTGATAGTTTAAACTTTTTTTTATTTATAGTGGATTGGAAAACAAGTTATGCTAACTTATACTAATCCCTCTCCACTTTAACATGATCATCGGAACGGTTTTTGGATGCGCCATGACACCAAAATACATAAATAAAAAGAATTTCTGCATACAGCACTGATGTAATAGACATGGGTGCGAGAGCGGCCCCTGTAGCGGCGTTTTAGCCTACCCTTTTTCGACATCTACAGAGGAGTCTTTAGCGTGCTAAGGGTGTTGCTCTCCCTTAACACGGGACAGTCATTTTTCGTCCCCATCCATTACAAGTGGATATTAATGTCATTTAGATCAATTCTAAAGTAATGCATAAGTACTTGGGTTTTAATAAATAAAGAGGAAATATAAGATATATGATTTCCACAAAATCTTCCCTGTGACTAAAATTATCTTAACCGGGTATTTTTTATTACACCAGGAAGCAGAATTTAATATTGTAGAAATGAACAAGTCATATATTGCAAATATGATGGAAGTAATTACATGTAAGTAAAATCGACGCGGTTATATATATATATATATACACGTTTTTATCATATACTTATATGCGAGCGAACAATGCCATGTTATAATCTAAATTCATCCCCGCACTTCAAAGAAGTTCGGGGATACATTGTTATTGTCCCCGTCCGTCTGTCCATTAGTCACACGTTCTTGCGTTAAATTTCTATACAGTATTGTCACATACTATATCATGTATATGTTGATGCGCAATAAGATTTTATAATTTTGATTTTCGAAAATTTGGGATTTAAGCTTGTGGCCTAGACTCATTTTTTAGCTCACCTGGCCAAAGGCCATGTGAGCTATTGCCATCACTTGGCGTCCGTGGTCGTCGTCGTCCGTCGTCGTCGTTAACAATTATACAAAACTCTTCTCCTCTGAAACTACTTGACTAATTAGAACCAAACTTGGTATGAATGTTCCTTGGGGTACCCTGCATAGAACTGATGTGGGGATTTTTGATTCGTCGAAAAACATGGCCGCTGTTACTAAAAATAGAACATAGGGGTCAAACAACAGTTTTTCGCAAATATCTCAAAAATCATTAGGTTACGGCAAATTCTGGCAGGTTGAAAGTGTTCAGCATGAGGAGAGCTACCTGTGTGCTGATTTTCGTGAAAATCTGTCAATTGATGTTAGAGTTATTGCCCTTTTTTGACATTTTTGGCTTTTTTATGTTATTATTTCAAAAATCTTCTTCTCTGAAACTACTATTCAAAATCAAATGAAACTTGGTAAGATTGTTCCTTAGGGTATCCTGCAAAAAGTTAATGCTTGGATTTTTGATTGGTCGAAAAACATGTCCGCCCTTACTAAAAATAGAACATAGGGGTCAAAATGCTATTTTTTCCTGAATTATAGAAAGAAAATGAAGATGAATCTACTTTCAAGGTAAACATGGGATCCCGAGTTGAATGGTGATGATGAAAGTTTGTTTTGGACGGCCATTTTTAAAATGGCTGCCATTTTCCCGCCATTTTTTACACTTGCTCAGATTTCAACAATATTTGGTTTTTAAAGTAAACATGGTATCCTTAGTGAATGGTGATTATGAGATTGTTTGTATGGAGCATCTATGGAAGGTCCTTTAGGAAATTTGCATAAATCTTCCCAGTCCGTGAAACAAAATGGCCGTCATGAGCATTTACATGTTCTGATTGGTCGAAATTTAAAGTTCTTCTCCTCTGAAACCGTAAAGCCAAATGAACTGATTTCTGGTATGGATGATCTATGGAAGATCCTTTACAAAGTTTGCATAACTCATCATGGTCCGTGAAAAAAAATTGCCGCCATGAGCATTTACATTTTCTGACTGGTTGAAATGTAAAACTTCTTCTCCTTACAAACCGTTAAGCCAAATGAACTGATTTTTGATATAGAACACCTATTGAAGGTCCTTTACAAAATTTGCATAAATCAGCCTGGTCCGTGAAACAAAATGGCTGCCATGAGCATTTACATGTTCTGATTGGTCAAAATTTTAAACTTCTTCTCCTCTGAAACCTTAAAGCTAAATGAACTAATTTTTGGTATGGAGCATCTATGGAAGGTCCTTTGGGAAGTTTGCATAAATCTTTCTGGTCCGTGAAACAAAATGGCCGTCATGAGCATTTACATGTTCTGATTGGTCGAAATTTAAAAGTTCTTCTCCTTTGAAACCGTAAAGCCAAATGAACTGATTTTTGGTATGGAGCATCTATGGAAGATCCTTTACAAACTTTGCATAAATCTTTCTAGTCCGTGAAACAAAATTGCCACCAGAAACCTTTATATGTTCTGATCCGTCAAAATTTAAAACTTCTCCTCTGAAACCATTTGGCCAATGAACGTATACTTGGTATGAAGCATTTATAGAAGATCATTTACAAAGTTTCCAGAAATCAATCTAGTCTGTCAAATCAAAAGTTTGTGACTGCCAGGTGAGCGATACAGGCTCAGCCCACTGAGCCTCTTGTCATTTTATGCATTTAATTTCTATACAGTATTATCACATACTGTTTGTTGATGCGCAATATGATTTTAGGATTTTCATTTTCAAAACTGGGGCCCACAACGATCGAATTTCGAAAATTGTGAATTTAAGCTTCTGACGTGAACTCCTCGGACGTTGCGCAAGATGTTGGTATCACTCAACGTAAAGTCAATTTGTAACGTCTTGAGGTAAAAATACGCTAGATTTTATGTGAGATGTTTTACTCTGCTATTTATTTTGTTTCAGAAATATTTTTTTGTCATCACTTTGAAAGGTGACCATTTAGAATTTTTCAAAATTTTGTTATTGAGAAATTAACTTCTTTTATTTAATTTATTTTTTGTTTTTTGTTTGTTTGTTTGTTTATCTATTTACCATTTTTAGATGTCTATAATTTTTTTGGTGGTTGTTAAATTTATCTTTCTACCTATGACTTCATGTCTAAAATATCGAAATTTATATTGTATATTTGTAACAACGATATTCATTTAAGAAATAAAATCGTGATAAGCCCCGATTCCCTTTTTAACGTCAAATTGGAGCTCCGACGTCATTTTCTGACTGTGTGACATTTTACTGAGAAATTGCAAATTTCGTATATTTCTCGTAATTCTAAATGCATTAATACATGCGGATATGAATAAAAACTCCAAGAAAATGCACATTTCGAATATTTCAAATCTGATGTAAATAAAGAACAAAGTTTCTGTTTGTATTCTGTTAAATTTGAATGAGATGTGCGTGAAACGTTAATTTGTTCATTTTCGGCTCTGTGTGACATTTAGTTGCGAAATCGCTGAAATGGATGCTTAGTCATAAAATTGCAGAAGAGACAAAAATTCAAGTTCTATTAAAAGGGGAAATGAAGACAAATTTCGAATATCAATTAGAATTTTAGTATATGTTGCTAAGTTGAACATTGATAAGATCAGAAATCGTGTTTATTACTTTGAATTCCGGAAAGATGCACTTTAAGAGTTACATGATACTGCAATAAAATTTCATTCCAATATTTTGATAAGTACATGATATCGCAAGAAAAATATTTAATTTAAAACATTATGTAAAAATCATAAGAAATAAAATTGTTGTTTTCTAGCTTTTCCGAAGATTATCATTATCAACTTAGTCAATTTTACCGACGTTTTCTATTCTCTACATAATTCTCTTGATTCCTTCGTTGGTTATTTTCCGTAAAATACCCTAATGACGTTGTAGTTTATATGAAATAATCATTTTCTATTACCAGTTGATGTAATTCACCAATAATGGAAATTTTTCGATTAGCCACTTTTTTCCTGGAGTTAAATATAAAGAAATATGTGAGTTTTCAGTTACAGCTGAAAAACATCTTTTATCTGATCGTTCTCAAGCTTATGCGTAGATAAATAATTTTCAAATAAAATAACAGTTGTCGAATTTCGAAAATTGTGAATTTAAGCTTGTGACCTTAACCTCAAATTCATTTTTAATTCATGCATTTAATTTCTGTACATTATTGTCACATTCTGTATACAGATGTGCATTTTATTTTTACAGTATTGTCACACACTGTATCTAGATGCGCAATAAGGTTTTCACAGGGGTCAAAGTTCGAAAATTGGGAATTCAAGATTGTGACCTAAACTCCTCCTTCATTTTGTTTTTATTTGTATTCAAAGATATGATTTTGAAAAAGGTGTGCAGGGATACAACCTGTGGGGAGTCCGGGGATAGAGCTCTGTCGTTTCCGACTGCCTCAATCTATAGTTTACATTTAAAACTCGTTGAATGGGTCATATAATATTGAAAACGGAGAAGTCCAGAATGAAGGGTAGGGTGAAACTAAAATATTCAAATCAAAATATAAACATAATTATATTTTCTAAAATGTCAGAAAGGGTGGGGGTTTCCCAACATATAGATTTTTAGATTTGTGATTTTTTATTTCGTAAACTTGACAACTTATTAAAATCAATAACAAGGAAAATATGCAATTACTGATAAATATTTGTGTTCAAATCATGGTTCAGAAAATATATAGATATTCGTTTCTACTGATAAAACTTTAATAAAAAGTTGACAAAAATAACAATAAAACAAATATATTTTAACTAGAATACTGCATATATATTGTTGAGAACAGAAAAAATATTTCAAGTGACTGATAGGACATTGTCAATATACAACTTCCAAATAAACATGGTTAAAATGTCAAGGGTAGTTATTCCCATAAAAATTATGCAAGAGCACTCTCAAAATTGATCAAGGTATCATCAATATACATCTTCATTATTAAGTTGGTCCGTTGTGAAATGTAGAATTGAGAGCGCTAACAAGAAGTTGATACGGAAAAACTAAATCAAGGACAACAACTCCCACAAAAATTATGCGATATAGCACTCGTTTTCGAACTTGATCAAAGTGTTGCCCATACACCTTCCATATAAAATTTGGTTGAAATCCGTTGAGAAGTGTAAAATCGAAAGCGATAACAGATGGACAGACAGACGGATGCGGGGCCCTAAATATATAACCATGTTCTCACAATTTCCCTAAAACCCCAGGTAAGCTTATAAGGGGTTAATTTCCTGTTTACAGCACACTCTCAAACCAGGCTACAGAATTATGAGAGTATATTAAAGATTTAATATTTATTTCATTTATTGAGATTATATTAAAAATACTATTTATTTCATTTATTGAGATTGTATTAAAAATAATATTTATTTCATTTATCAACATATTTTCAAAACATTTTTAATTTATTAATAATGGATCACAGCTTCATGCATGCATTTGATATAAAATGTATTCTTTAATAGTTAGATTTTTTATTTGATTTTTTCAAATTCATATTTCACTAAACAATATGTTTACGACAAACAAAACCTTTTAGTTTGACACGTTTTAAACATTAAAATACGATTCTATTGCGCGTTTAATTCAAATGCTTGTTTGGCTAATTATTTTTGGAAATGTTTAAAATTGAGTAAACATTAAAAATTGATAGATATTATTTAATAAATTTTTAGGAGAAAGTTGTACTTCAAAATTAGCCACGAAAGAATTGTCACTTTTCGCGGAATGTGAAATTGTAATCGAATACATTGCAGAAATCGCTTTTGCAAAAGCGTATGGATTTTTAAAATTACTGTGTCAAATATTTATTTTCATCACCTACATGTGCCCCAAGATACTTAATTATTGATGAAATTGAATAACCGGTTTAATTGTTATATAGAATGACCAGTTGAAACCATGTTTTTATTGTGTTTACATTGTGTAATTTGCCAAGTGACAAAAGGGGAAATCCTAGATGAAGCAATTTTCTGAAAATCAATTTTTATTGTTTAAAAAAAACAGCATTTTATTGGTGAAGTTTTCAAAGTAAAGGCTCATACTGTAGTCAAAATATGCACAAAATGTCAAGAGGTAACCGGCTTGATAGCTGAGAATTGTGAAATCTAAATTTTACGCTAAATAAAAAGTATTGTAAAATAATTTTTTTCTCATTTTCTACTCAAATACAATTCTGTTTGAATTCTCATAATCTCATGTTTCATATTTCATTACGATCTGCGTTTTCTGACATAATTTTTAATTTTTTCATAAACACGATCGTTTGTATTGAAGTTTATACTCAATTCTGTAACTTTTTGTAAGTCTCTATAGAAATGTAATCTGTTGGCATATCTCAGAGGCTTAATTAGTACTTCCAATAAGTTGTTATACATGTAGCTATAATGCATACGTTGAAATCATATAAATACCTTTAAATTATATGCATATACATGCAAAGGCAGGTTACAACATGTGTACAATAAATTTTGACCTCCTTACACCGAAAATAAGTCATAAATTAAAACATCTACTAAGTAACATGTATCGATTTTCACCAGTCGTCTTCTGTTTAGTTGGGGTTTTACACCATTTTCAGCACATTTTCGCGGAGGTCAGTTTTTATTGGTGGAGGAAGCCGGAGTATCCGGAGAGAACCATTAACCTTCGGTATCTTCTTGATTGGGTTTATACAGTAAATTTAATTTTGCGGCTATACTCGTATATAATTAAAGGTGATCGCTGGTCTAATAGGAAATAAATAGGATTTGAAATAGATGTTTTAGTTTGAGAGAACATATATGAATAGTAAACAAATAAGCAAGAAAAAAATATAGGTTCATGTGCTCATTTCAGAGGTATAAAGCCTTGAAAATTTGCAGGAAATAGGTTTTCTCTGGATTTCTCATTGTCTTTGCATTGGCAACTTCAGTCTCTCAAAAATGTATGAAAAAAAAAACGGATTTCATAAAATTTTGTCAAATACCATTTTAAGGTATATATGATTGAATTATAAAAGAAAAAGTGGGGGTTCATGGGCAAAAAATTTAAAGTTTAAGAAATTGATAAAACCCGAGGATTCCGAAAATCTGACAAAAAGACCAAAACATGACCAGCGAGCATCCTTAATTGAACACTTTGATTTTTTAGATAAAGCAGGATGTTTCAAATATTTAATATTACCAATTGTTCTGCACGAGAGAGAAAAGCGCGCGTGAAATATGGGATATTCCCACAAACTTACTACATGCATTTATCTATTCATTAATGTTTCGAAGACTCTTTCAATATTCTGGGGAAATAAAAATACCAACAACAGTACGGTGCACAGTCATAACCCATGAGATGTCGGTTTTGTATACTATGTCTCTAACCCTCCAATCTACAATATAAAATAACTGCTATCTTTATATAATTCTCTGTAATTATCGAATGTGTCAATATTTAAAGAGATTTCTTAAGATGTCCCAGTAAATTATTTGTTTTAATATGTGTTTCCTGTATATTTCTGTAATTTTTTGTATTTCTTTTAAAAATTGTCAAATTGTTCATTTATAAGTGTTATATGAGTATTTGCTTTTTAACAAATAGGTTTTCCTGCTTTAAGGTATGACATATGTAATAACTATTGATAAAAATTCGTAAGGGTTCCGCGGAACCCAGTGTCTCGCCTACTTTTGATGTTGTCTATATTTTCAGTGTGATAGGTGAATGCACATAATAGAATGCAATGTTAAGTCCATTTATACGTAAAAAACTGAAAAACAGAAATAAATATTTTACAAAATTTTCTCCTGGATACAATCTTTATATCATAAACAAGCTTCTGTCCAAATTTGGTAAAATTCCTGGATAGTTTAAGAAAGTTATTAAAATTTTAAAAACTTTAACCACAGAGTGAATGTAATGTTTCCTGGCAGAAAAACTAAGTCCATTTATAAGTAAAATACGGAAAATTTTTTTTTTTTTTTACTAAATTTACTTCTGGATACTATATTATGATCATAAACAAGCTTCTGTCCAAGTTTGGTACAAATCCAGGATAGTTTAAGAAAGTTATTAAAATTTTGAAAACTTTAACCACAGAATGAATGTAATGTTTCCTGGCAGAAAAACTAAGTCCATTTATAAGTAATATACAGAAAAACTGGAATTTTTATTTAAAAAATTTACTTCTGGATACTATCTTATGATCATAAACAAGCTTCTGTCCAAGTTTGGTACAAATCCAGGATATTTTAAGAAAGTTATTAAAATTTTAAAAACTTTAACCACAGAGCGAATGTAATGTTTCCTGGCAGAAAAACTAAGTCCATTTATAAGTAAAATACGGAAAAACTGGAATTTTTTTTTTTACAAAATTTCCTTCTGGATACTATCTTATGATCATAAACAAGCCTCTGTCCAAGTTTGGTAGAAATCCAGGATAGTTTAAGAAAGTTATTAAAATTTCAAAAACTTTAACCACAGGGTGAATATTTGTGGACGCCGCCGACGACGACGACGACGACGACGACGACGGAATGTAGGATCGCTATGTCTCGCTTTTTCGACAAAAGTCGAAGGCTCGACAAAAATGTTCTTCATGTAAATAAGAAGACAAAGATAAATGGATTACCGATAAAGAAATAAATACTTACAGTCCAACAAATCTACTTTGGATAAATACAAGGAAATAAATATCTTTTTCATCTCAAAATGAAGTTTCAGTGCCGTTTGTCTTGCCTGCGACAATGTAAGTCAGTCTTAGGTATTTGGTTTTCGGCGGAGACGGCGTTAACAACTACATACACATATCCTAGGCTTTTTACTTGACGTTTGTCATTTAGTGAAAGGTAAACTTCATTAAATTAAAACACAAAATAGGAGTTGAGGCTATATGTTTAGCATTGATTAGCAGTTGACCATTAAAAGATACTTATATCTTAACAAAGTATGTTTTAAATTTTAACAAGATATATTAAGCACATCGAAGTCTACACGATTTTTAATTTACCCAAAAATTGTTAATTTTGTGATTTTTCGTGCACATTTGATTTTTTTACGGACAAGGCGACATAACTCCAGAACAACATCTGACTTTAATACGGTAACAGTATAGACATGATAGAGTAGCCTAAGGAAATTTCAGTCTAGTGAGTCTTTTTAGCAACTTCAAACTTTGATCACAGATACAAAGAACTTGGCAATATTTTGTAACCATTTTTCACCATTTTAGTAAGGATGATTTAAGTTTTTTAGAATAATTATGAATATTTACCCTGGAAACAATAAGAAAAATGTGTTCATGTACTTATTAATAAAGTTTCATTTTTTTAAGTAGAAAGGCTACATATCCTTTGATTAACTAAGTGTCAGCCTGACCTTGATTTTATAAAGCTCCAATGATCAGCTTAAAGTAGTTAGCTTAGTTTAATAATGTTTCTAGGTCGGTCAACCTTTTTACGTATGCAGATTCGTTGCGAGGCGTGTCAACGGCGGATCCAGTATATTTGAAAAAGGGGGGGGGGGTATATACCATGTATATCGATAAGAAAAATATTTTTTTTGGCGATCAAAAAGGGGGGGGCGTACGCCTTCTACTCCCCCCTGTGGATTCGCCACTGGGTGTATTATTTTTTATTGAAGAGATTGGGCAGAGTTTGGGCAAAGTTTTTAATTTGCATAAGGCTAGTCCATTTGATTTTGTGTATGTCCATGGCGACTCCCGTTATATATTATTGAGCTGCATTTGGTAATTGTAATGTTATCATATAGAACTATTGAATAAATCAAGGTGTAATTGTAAGAGATTAGATAAAACTCAATTTCATTCTAATAAAAATGCACTGTGTATAAAAACATTAATTAAAAAAAAATAAGATCAATATCCATGTATCAGGGTATGAATGGGTCACTGATAATAACTGGACATAAATCAATTTGAATATCTGACATTCCTAATGAAACTGAATTTTCCGTAGTTATTCAACATGTTTAGGCTGCGCCCGAAGTATTATATAGGTGGTTCTAAATTAGCATTTGCGGTGTGCCGTGGTGGTGCCGGATATGATAGAAGCGGAAATGGCGTCACCGGAAGCGAAAGTCACGTGACCATAACCGGAAATACCAGAAGTTGTTGGTCCATCATTTTTTTTATTTAAGTGACGTAAATCAACTGTCCGACCCGGAACTGTGCTGTGCGCTTACGTAGGCGGAACTGGAAGTACCAGGAAGTTGTTTGCGCGCAGCTGGAAGTGATTTTCCTCGTCATTTTTCCATGTATTGTTTGCGGAAGTGACGTCAGTCACGGGCTGGGATATGTTTGCGTGCCTTGACCCGATGTCTGTTTTGCGCATGCTTGACCGGAATTCGGATTAGATTATCCCCCCTTTCCCGCGCTTTTCATTCTCGGTTGTCTCTGATATGTCATCTGTCTGTATAGGGTTAGGGTCTCGCATTGAGTCCCTAGGGCTGATACTGTACTCATTTTGCTCTTCTCTTCCTCCGTGCTGTTTTTCACTGTTCATCGCTGCTCATGACTCTACTCATTCTCCTCTTCCTCTTTGCTACTCATCGCTGCTCAGCGCCATGGTCTCGTGCACATTTAGGTTTTTGAGGATGAGGAGTGAGATAGATTGTTTTTGAGGAAGAGGAGGGGTCATTGTCTTCTTGTCTTGGTCTTGGTGTTCTTTGTCTGGGTCGTCATGAGACACGATTTCTAGATAGTGTTTTCTTCCTTGTATCTTTGCGAGGTGAATGATTCTCTCCACTGTTGAGGGCTTCACTCCGCTGCACACCGCAGCTCTGAACTATACTTATATTGCTCTTCTTTTACTCCATGCTCCTTGTCACTGTTTATCGCTGCTTATGACTGTACTCATTCTGCTCTTTTCTTGTTCTGCGCTGCTCTATGCTGCCCATCGCTGCTCAGTACCATTCCCTCGTGCTCATTTCTATTTTTGTGACGTTGAAGATTATGTGTAATTCCTGTTTCCGAAAGTTTTATCCATGTTGACTTTTAAGACTTACCTATTTGTTATTTTAAATGTACAGAATAGTAATGAAGTCTGGAGATCTTCATCAAGAAATCAGTATGTGAGACAAACAGTAGATAATACAATGGATCATGCTTTTATGTGACTACGCATCGACCTGTATATACAGTGCAGTGTATACGGATCGCGGAATGCCCACGTT
Source organism: Mytilisepta virgata (assembly GCA_028015205.1). Lineage (NCBI taxonomy): Eukaryota > Metazoa > Mollusca > Bivalvia > Mytilida > Mytilidae > Mytilisepta > Mytilisepta virgata. The sequence goes on from CM051512.1 coordinate 26,211,365, forward strand.
TTTAGACAATTGCTCACCACCTATCCGATCCACGTTGGCTGATTATTGACTTCGCTCAACGTGGGCATCCGTTATCAGGTATATAGTAACATCGTTGGCGACAGCCATTGCTACTTCAATTCCTAGAGTCAAATATGAGAGGGAAATATGATTTTTCCGTTAACCGAGTGAAATATCGGATTTTACTTAACTCGTTAGTACGGCTATTTCACCATACACAATATAATAATTATTAGATTCAATAACTTGATATATATCTTTTCATTTTAGACATTGCCTTAGTGGTTTTGATATGTGGTACATGCGCTACAGTTGATGCGTCAGTAAAACAATGGTGTCCGAAATTTTGTGTATGCAATTCCACGAAATTAAAAGTCATTTGTGATGGTCGTGAGGGCAAGCCTCAATCAGTTATACCCCGATTACCAGCAAACACTTATATTCTGGTATTCAGATATAACAGGATTTACAGTCTATCAAGGAGTTCTTTCAAAAATGTAAAAAATTCTACCTTACAATTCCTCAAACTGCAGTATTGTGATATCCGAAATATTGATAAAGATGCTTTTGTTGACCTGACGCATTTAGAAGAATTGGAATTAACCGGAAATACAGCCCTAACCCCAAAGGATATTTCTCGTTGCTTATTAAGCCTTTCAAGGTCAACTTTTAAGAATTTATCTGTTATGTACATGTCGACTGCATCGTGGGAAAATTTACCAGACAACATGTTTAATGGTTTGTTGTCGACAAACGTAAGAAGTATTAGTATTGTATACAGTCGGATAAAATTTTTGAATGGAAAGATTTATAAAGATTTGAGAAGTCTAAAATATTTAGACTTGTCGTGGAACGCAATTTCAAACTTCGATTGTAGTGGTTTAACAGGATTGGAAATGTTAAATCTTAATGGAAACTTCATGAATTATGTGCCAAACTTTTGTAACTCACCTCTTTCAGAGACTCTGAAAATCTTAAGTCTAAATTATGGGAAAATACAAACTTTGAAAAGGCAAATAAAATGTCTGAATAAATTAGAAGAATTGAGTTTAAATGGGTTGTCCGTGCGTCTTCTTTATGACAACACATTTGCAGACCTTCCTTTATTAAAAACTCTTCGTCTAGAACGGTTAGGATCTTCTTTAAAGACAATTCGAAATAATGCTTTCAACAGTTCGACGTTGGAAACTCTACTATTTTCAACTCAAAATTCATTTACGTTTAAGACATCGAAACATTTGAATCCAAAATATATTTTTGCAAATTGTCCCAGTTTAAAACACTTGGACGTATCGGAAAACCTCATGAAAATGTCACATCAAGATTTAGTTGATATGTTTTCACCTTTGAAATCTCTTAGAATTCTTAAAATGAAAAAGATGCACATTCAGACAATTCCGATTGGTCTGTTCAGCTTACTGCCGGCACTGAGGGAGTTATATTTAGACGATAATAGGATATCTCACTGGAACGAAGGTATTCCATTTGAGAACATGACATCTCTAGAGCTTATGTCTTTGAAATTCAACAGAATAAGTGTCATCAACGAGACCTCATTTCCAAAGGAATTACTCAACGGATCGTTGAAAACATTGATGCTTTATGGAAATCCATTTTCTTGCAACTGTGATTTAATGTGGTTCAGAAATTGGATGAGATCAACCAAGGTTTTGTTGATTAATTCAGACAAATTCAAATGTGCTGTATCAGAAAAATTGGTATTGAACTATAACCCCACATCTGATGTTTGCTCACCAAGGAATATCGTTATACCAGTCGTAACCAGTATATCATCATTTCTTGTTTTTTTATTTCTTATATCCTTTATAATATACATCTGTAGATGGAAAATTCGCTTTCATATATATAAACTTCGGAACCGCAACAGAGAATATCAATCTATTCCGGGAGTTGACGATTTTGTGTACGATTGCTACGTTGTTTATTGTGAAGACGACTTCTTATGGGTAAAGACATTTTTGATTCCAAACGTTGAGACACAACACGCATACCGACTGTGCCTTCAAGACCGGGATTTCACGATTGGAGGGATAATTATTGATCAGATGCTTAGCAACATAAGAAAAAGCAGGACTGTCATACTCGTTATGTCAAATAATTTTGCAAAAGACGAATGGTGTAAATTTCAGTTGGCCGTTGTTCAAGATTTGGAAATTGTTTCTGGATCTCCAGTTTTGATACCCACACTTTTGCATGAGATAGAATATAAATATATGAATGAAACAATATATAATTTTATCTCTAGAAGAGGATATATTTCCTGGGATGACAGTGAATCAGTCCAAGAATCATTCTGGAACCAAATTATAGATCATCTAAAATAACCAAATGAAGTGTAAAAGTCGACAAAATGAATCACTAATGTTTTAAACATCTCTTTTTGCGACAGAAAATAAAAATAAAATCAAATAAAATACATGTAAAACTATCGCAATTACATCAACAGACGCTTTAACATTTCCAAATCAATTTATATAAATTTTCAATAAAAGAGTTATCAATTTACCCGAAAACCATGCAATCTGGGACCTTTATGTCTATTACCTTTCTATTTCTTTGTTTCGGACTTCTTGACTCCTACCCAAAATCGTATTTAATTCAAGAATACATTAAACATGCTTTGATATTTTCCGAAATGGTTCATTGATTCCCTAGTATCTGGGATTGGCCTCATTTGACGGTTAAATATTTGGCATCTCCATCCAATGTTTTCACATATTTAACTTTTCTTCTAATGAGATTTTAATTTTGACCGTTAGCATTCGATAGAACAAGTTTAGTAACAGTGTTCGAAAATTATGCACAATCGACATCCTTTACAATGATATATTATTACCAAATGGTCTGCTTTTTCAACCCTAAATCTCTATCTGAAATTCGAAACCTTCGGATTTTATTATATTTAACAAAACTGAATCAAAACCGACATACAGGCATTACCATTTTCATTTACAAGCATTTTTCGTTTAGTGCAAAATTTGAAATAAAAAATATCATATTAATCATCTGTAGCATGCTTCATAAACAACAAACCCCTACAACTTTTATAATACAAGGAAAACAAACGCTTTACTTAGTTACATATTAGTAAGACATCTGTTATTATTTTGTTTTAGAAGTTTCTGACATTTGTATAAAAAATCTTTGAGTTGCAACATAATTTTGTCTTGCATTAAAACATATATTATAATGTTAAGTTTTTTGGATAAAAATAACCATTGCTATGTTGATACCTAATTATTCATATTATAAATATTTTTCGGAGAAGGATTTATATAAACATCCAGTTGCTTGTTTCCGAATCACATCTATCTTTAATATTGTATTGTTTTGTGATGTGTGCTTGATGTTTTTGAATAAATATGTTTATACTAACTTTTATAATACTACGGAGTGTCACCGTTGTGTAAATAGCTATGTCTTTAGATGGTTTTGGCTTTACCATTTTTTGTCTTTTTGGCCTTTTTGAATTTGCTCTTCAGAGTTTGGATATCGGCAAAAGAATACCGAAGAGACAAAACAGTGGAGAGTCCACATACTCGAAGTCGAAAGAAAAGACAAAGTCATGAGAATGGAACACAACAAACATACGTCACAAGGATACATGTATAACTAAAAGAATAAAAACGTATAATAAACTAAAAAACTAAAGACAGAGTATTTCAGTGTTTTATTGGTTTTTCAACATTTTAGGCCTCGAGCTCAACTGATTATTCGTAAATCGAAGAAATGTGCGCATCTTGGCCTTTCTACTTAAAAAAATGAAACTTTATTAATAAGTACATGAACACATTTTTCTTATTGTTTCCAGGGTAAATATTCATAATTATTCTAAAAAACTTAAATCATCCTTACTAAAATGATGAAAAATGGTTACAAAATATTGCCAAGTTCTTTGTATCTGTGATCAAAGTTTGAAGTTGCTAAAAAGACTCACTAGACTGAAATTTCCTTAGGCTCCTCTATCATGTCTATACTGTTACCGTATTAAAGTCAGATGTTGTTCTGGAGTTATGTCGCCTTGTCCGTAAAAAAATCAAATGTGCACGAAAAATCACAAAATTAACAATTTTTGGGTAAATTAAAAATCGTGTACACTTCGATGTGCTCAATATATCTTGTTAAAATTTGAAATATACTTTGTTAAGATAAGTATCTTTTAATGGTCAACTGCTAATCAATGGTAAACATATAGCCTCAACTCCTATTTTGTGTTTTAATTTAATGAAGTTTACCCTTCACTAAATGACAAACGTTAAGTAAAAAGCATACGCATCTTGTGCATCAAAATTTGTATCAAAGAATTTATATATCAGTTAGATGCAAAACATCTAAACGTAGTTTACCATAGACCCCTATGGGATAATTCATTAAGGTATCCGGACCATAAATGACCACGTGATTATTCAAAAGTTCCCGGATGTTCCATACAACGCAATTGAAATGACCTCGGTAATTGTCGGCAAACTTCGGAAATGCCAATATAACTAACTCATTTTTATAGACTCTGCATATAAGCAACAAAGTGGGTTTCAACTTGAGAAAACTATATATACAAAATTCCAGCTTTAAATTGTTTGGTTCAGCCATTCACGGTCAAAAAGAGATACAATCTTCGATCATGATCTATTATGGTCCGGATACCTTAAAAGATCTTCTTATTGAAATAACTTAGCCCAGTGAAACTGGTTTGCTAACCAAGATGGACACCAAAGCCAATGTCAGTTTAGAATAAAACCCTATAGAATTAACTACTTAAACATCCTCTTTTCTGAAACTATAAGCCAGAAACAAAGCTGGCAGCAATAGTCATAGAGTGTTTGTTTTTCCAAATTGTATTCAGTGATCCGAATTGATATCCAAGATGTCTGAAACCAATCAGCCAAACGAAAGTTAACTTGGCAGTAATGGTTCTTTGGTTCTTATATGACCTCTTTCAAAACTATATCCTATATAGCAAAATTATATCGGAAAATTTACTAAGGATCTTATTTTCTGAAACCAGCAAGCCAGTTGAAATCGAACACGACAGCAATATCCCTATACGAGAAATATAAAATCCAGGTATAATATAAAGGCTCCTAGGGGTCCATTATTTTCTATGTATATTTGCAGACGTGAATACTGTAACAGACAAATGTAAGACAGGATAATTCCAACCGGGGGTAACATTTTTCTGTCCGACACGGTGCTTGGCATAAAATATGTCTTCACGATGACGGACGTATCCTATGATAAATCTCTCTGTATAAATGAAACTTTTTTCTCTTTACATTACGAAAAAAGTCTAAGAAAAAGATCGAAGGTGAGAATGGCCGCCATGACAAAACAAAAATCGTTCTAAAAAGCGAAGGATTATCATTATGGACTAAAACAAGTCATCTGAAAAAAATCATCCATCATTTGGTTTTATACTAACAATATTAAACTTAAAACGTATGACAAATCTGTGGTAATTTTCTATTTTCAAGCAATTTCTTCCTTTCAAATCTGGAAATGTCTATGTTTTCTTGCATTATGACATAATGACGTCTGCAAAACTGTGATGTGCCCTTTTGTGTCACGTGATGTGAGACTATAATAATCCGACAATTCCACTCGAGGGTTCAGATTTTCCAGTCAGAAACGAGGCTTGCCGAGTTTCTGATGATAGAAAATGTGAACCCGAGGGTGGAATTGTCCAGTCTCACATTTTTTACCATGACTGATTATTTTTCTCACATTTCGCGGCTGAATATTTAAAGAAATACACATGGCCTCCATGGCACGAAAATGCGCTCTATTAAACTAGATAAAAGATCGTATGCTTTTTGGTTTTGTACCAAAAGTACAAAACTTAAAAAAAAATATCTTTTAGGTTTTTTGCATTGTTACGTCGGTGTAGGTCATGTGATGTGAGATGCATGAATCTCTCACTGGTGTCTCGCACGGAATAAAACTGTCCAAAACACATAGAAATGTGAGAAAAGGATATTCCACATTGGTGTCTTACTCCGGTTAACATGGTCCTCAACCGATTGTAATTAGAGAAAAGGATATTCCACATTTGTGTCCTACATCGGTAAACATTGTTCTCAAGCCCTTCTAATAAGAAAAAGGATATTCCGCAAGGGTGTCTTACACCGGTAAAAATTGTCCTCAACCCGCAGTAAAATGAAAGAAATTGCCTATATATTGAACAACGCCAAACGTCAATATTTCACCTTATTGCATGTATAATTTATATCAAATAATATTTATCTAATATCAAACATACAATCATGTATTTATAGCTATGTCACAATACACCTTGAACTCTGAGGTTGTTATCATAGATAACATCCTCGACATGGAAAGTAGGGTATTTTCGGAAATTAAAAACCAGTTTACTTTACTTGATATCTCTTTAAATGCGTAACGAAATTGACGTTGCATTTTTATTTTTGCTTTTTGACCAACAATCATATATTTTTACTGCAGAAAAGGCAAAACCGGAGATAAATCCGTTATTTCCTTTTATAGCTGTGGGCATTGAGATTGTACCACCCTTCAGCACCACCGTACAGCCTTCGGCTCCGCCCCAGGCTGTACAGAAGTGCGTCCGAGTGGTACAATCACAATACCCACGGCTATAAACGTAGATAACGGATATAAATATATTTATTATCATGATTTTGATCTGTTATGATTAATTGAAATCAGTGTTTTCAGTAAAACTTCAGCATTAATGATATTGTGACTTATTTTCAATTTTAACCTGGCAACCGACGATCGGATGATAGTCGGAAAGTAAACTGGTTTTAAAAAGTAAGAAAAAAAATCTCGATATATATATTTCATATTGAATTTGGCATTAAATCCAATACAAGTTCCCACTTTACAACCAGTCTGGTTTCTACAGTAACTCTTTACTGTATCATTTCCACATTTACATGTATGACATTTAAGATGAAATGGACACCATAGCTTATGGTCTTGTTTGTATTCACAAGGATATTCAATATTATGCATATAATCTAGGTCAATCAAATTAATTTTGCCTTTGACCATTAGAAAATGTCTACTGTGGAAGTCTCCAATTTTTAAATCACCAAGTGGAGAATTTTTTAAATACACAAGCAGATCTGCAAGTTCCAACGCATGTTGAAGTCGCGTATCAACACTCAAAGACATATTACTTGCGTCAAATTCTACCCCGTACTCGTAAACCGCCGTGATTTCTCCGTGATATGAATCTATGTAACTGTCGTGCTCTATGCTGCGCACGCAATAGCCTAACATGTTTATAAGACCCGGATGATTAAGCTGGTCACGCATCAATATTTCCTTCAGAAACAAAAGCTGGCGATAGTAATATCCTACATTAGGCCTTTTAAGATTCGATATTCTTTTAATGACTACTTTCTCTCCATGGAAAATCCCAATGTCAATAATTTTAGATCTTCCTCCACCAATTTCTCGTTTTATAATTTTGATTTGATTGATATTTGTGCAGTTAAATAAATATTTGTTGCGTATATCATGACCTTCAGCTTGTAGATTGTTCATAGTTCTCTCCGTAGGAAAGCGATACTCCTCTTCAAATGATGTTGTGTTGGTTGAAAATTTGGGTATATCATTAGTTGTGCACTTCACAATTGCCGAGTTCTTTCTTATACTAGTAATCAAGAAACATATGACTAGAAATGCTATGATGATAGGTAAATGTCTGGATATTGTCTTCAACATTCTTGCTAGGCTTGTTTTGTAACCTATAAAAGATGAATAATGTTCTTATAACATAGGCTTTTTACTTGACGTTTGTCATTTAGTGAAGGGTAAACTTCATTAAATTAAAACACAAAATAGGAGTTGAAGCTATATGTTTAGCATTGATTAGCAGTTGACCATTAAAAGATACTTATCTTAACAAAGTATGTTTCAAATTTTAACAAGATATATTGAGCACATCGAAGTCTACACGATTTTTAATTTACCCAAAAATTGTTAATTTTGTGATTTTTCGTGCACATTTGATTTTTTTACGGACAAGGCGACATAACTCCAGAACAACATCTGACTTTAATACGGTAACAGTATAGACAAGATAGAGGAGCCTAAGGAAATTTCAGTCTAGTGAGTCTTTAGCAACTTCAAACTTTGATCACAGATACAAAGAACCTGGCAATATTTTGTAACCATTTTTCACCATTTTAGTAAGGATGATTTAAGTTTTTTAGAATAATTATGAATATTTACCCTGGAAACAATAAGAAAAATTTGTTCATGTACTTATTAATAAAGTTTCATTTTTTTAAGTAGAAAGGCTAAATTATTATAACAAGTTTTTCTCCCTCGACCGTCTTTTTTCGATGTTTTTTTAATTTAGCAGAGACGGCTCGTCAAGAGGTAGTGGTCTGTAGGAAGACTTATCCTATCACATTATTCGAGTCGACCATTCTATCGTCGAAATCGACAAAATGTGCACATCTTGAGCATCAGAATTGGTATCAAGTACACGTAATTTAATTTTTACTACTTCACACCGGCTATTGCAACTCTAGTAACTGGAGCGAACACTAAAAACCGGACCAATCGCGGACTGCCGTCGATAAGGGTTTAGTTATTTTTTTAACTGTATTATTTTAGGCTAACGATCAGATCCTTAAAAAGTCATTTCATTAAGGTCAGAAAATTTCAAAAAGAATACTAGAATAATAAATCCACGAGAGGATGATCTAGGTAGATTCAATCATATTTCACCTGAATTTTTCAGTTTAGCTGCCAAAATCGTCGAATTCGAGACGATTTCACTATATTCTTTTTGCAGCCCGTCTTCCTTGATGTATATAAAATTGTCTGACAAAAGTTTAAATCTTGATTTGTCGTAATCGTCTTTCAATTATCCATTTATAAGGAACGGATAGTAAGTAGTATAGACCGGGCTTTCGCGGGGTTTAATAGTAAACTCACAAAATCAGAAGACGTATATCACGTACAATGAAAAATGTGTCAGAACCATTTGGCCAGGTCATCTATTCCCATCAAGTGGCGTCCGTTATCTGTCGTCGTTGTCGTAAACTCTTCTTTAAAGATATCCTCTGAAATCACTAGGCCAGCTCACGCAAATCTTTGAAGCATGGTTCTTATAGGTTTTCTTTCAGAATTTTATCCGAGTACCCCGCCCACAAGCCAAAAAGAGTTGAACATACGACTCTATTTAGAAAACTTAATTAACGATCTTCTTGTCTGAAACAACTAGACCAATAGGAATAAAGCTTAGCAATAATTGTCCTTCGGTGGTCCTCTTCCATATTTATATATGATGCCCCATCCACCGTCCAAAATGACCGCCACAACTGAACATTGTTTGACATAGGATCCTTTGTATAAATTTCACTTAAAAATCTTCTCTGAGCCAGTGAGTTAATTCGGCAGAAATATACTTCGATGGCCCTTTATCCGAAATATATCAGATTACCCTGACTGTCATCCAAGATGGCCGCTACTTTCGAACTTTGAGTTTAACATCGAATCTCATGGGAAATTTATCTAAAATATACGTCACATGTAAAATCAGTAGCTTTATGATTCTTGGTGGTATTTTCAGTTACTTTTGTACCCCTTCTACAAAAGACACGTCAGTCTATAAACAACCGTCGATAGCTTCCTATATCTCCTTCGAAGGGAGCAACCATTTGATTTTTATGGGGGATCTAGGATCAATTTTTTTATCCTGCCTATTTTTTTTTCGTCGAAATTGGATTTTTTTAACGGCTATTATTGCGGCCTAAATTTTCATTTCCATTTAGACGCAAAAATTTCCTGATTGACACAGGTCCTAAATTTTTTTTTCAAACCTAAAATGATCCTATCTTTTTATTTTGGCCAAATCCTTTACCTGCCTTTTTATTTCCAATTTGATCAAAGCACCCCCCCTTAAAAATCAAGCGGCTGCTCCCTAAGATAATTAGAGCAAAACGTATTTTTGCTCCAGTGAAATTCGAAGTGTTCTTAGTGTCCGATAGCCGTGTTCCAATCAGCTTCGCGATTTTTTGTCCCGAAATGTTTCCTACCCATAGGTAATAAATGGATAATTGATGGACGATTACGACAAATTAAGATTTGAACTTTTCAAATTAATATACGCCATGGAAGACGGGATACAAAAACTAATATGGTAAAATCGTCTCGAATTTGACGATTATGGTATCTAAACTAAACAATTCAGGTTAAATTCGGATGAATTTATCTAGACCATCCTCTCGTGGATTTATTATTGAAATATTCTTTGTGAAATTTTTTGACAGAATACCTTATACTGAAATGACTTTTCAAGACTTTGATTTTTCAGCAAATTCTTTTAGCCGAAAAAAATTACAGGTGAAAAGAAATACCTAGCCCTAGTGGTGGCAATCCGTGATTGCTCCGGATTTTAGTGTCCGCTCCGATTACGAGTGTTCGAATACCCGGTGTGACTGAGTCGATGCCGTTGGACCCCACGTCCCCAGCTCAGTTGCTAGTGTTTTGATAACAACCCGAAATTGATACATACTATTCAGTTAAAATTTGTGAAAACTAAGGAGTATCTCCCCCGAGCATAGCTCAGTCCTTAAATGGTTTTGGCCTTACACGTTTTTGGTCATTTTGGCATTTGTGAATTTGCTCTTCAACTTTTTAGATTGTTGATTTGATTTTCAACATTTAAAGACTTGACCACAACTGATGAGTCTACGAAATGTGCACATCTTGTGCATCAAAACTTGAATCAAATAGTTTTGTTTCCTCTTACTCCTGAGTAGCGGAGAAGAAGTAAATACCACTTCTAAAGTCTTTGGTTTTACCGATCCGGGGATCAAATCTGCCCTCATACTCGACGCGAGCACGGTAATAATTCAGTCCTTGCTGTTTTCATGAAAATCACATGCATTTCTGTATCGAACATTTTTTTTACAACGTTTATGCATGCACTTATCATGTGCAACAAATCACAAACATTGTTATGGTAAATTTTTATATACATTTATATTTATTTTGGAAATTAAAGACAAATCCCTCTATTGATCACTTCTGACGTTAGGGATTTCTTTAAAATCGACCCTAAGGTATTTCAAATAATACTGATCAAAATGAGGTTTTAAAAAAATGAGGTAACCGGACTCGTTTTCATGTTATTCTATCTCGAACTTTTCTCCTTTTAAAAAATCATTAAAAACAACGTGCCATTTTCCAAGGATTGTTATTCTTTTTAAAGATATTTTGCATTTTGGTACCAGAATTTCAAGAATTTCTCATATTTCAATATTTTGTTTTTAATTTAATAATTTTCTTTGTGCTAATTTGGAAAATAGTACATAATCTGATTTCCCGCCAATAAAATAGTCGTATCCTTTTAAGTACAAAATGAAATATAGAAAAATTTGACGTTAAGAATTTTCTTAAATTTGGCATGGAAGAAGATAACAGGGTTCTTTAACGAATGAGCTTTTAAAAAAATATAGGTGACCGGTCTTTTAAGAAAGAAAATTCACTTTTTAATCATTTTTCAATAATTTTTAGGATGATTATATATTTATTTTCTCTTGGAAAAACGTTGATCAAATGACGTTACGTCATAATTGGGGTTTCCATCAGACGTTGCCATTCATGATTTCACTTCTTAGAAAATTTATTGAGGAAAACATGTAAAATTCAATTAAGGTCTTAAACATAAAAATGACCGGAATATATTCGAAATTCTAAATGGAGATATAGTTAGTGTACTTGTTAGGTTTGATACTGATTCAGATGCCAGATGTATGTATCCGTCAGTCCTAAAAGAATAACATGTGTTATTACATTGAGTGTGGTGAAATACCGGGATTTCCGAGTGAAATCAAATCGATAATTCACCCAGTGAAATCGAAAGTCATATTTCACTCTAGGAAGTGACGTAACATTAGCCGTCGCCAACGACGTTGCTATACAAAGTCTACGCGTAGTCACATAAAAAAAACCCCATAATCTCTTGTATTTTCTCGTTAAATTTTCTGAATACGCGGAATATATCAATGTAATAAACAGATTAACTAATCTCGAAATTCGAATACCAACAATCTACAACTCGTGACCGAAAAACACTAATAATTATAGTATAACTAATATTGGAATTCGAATACCTAAAAATCTACAAAGAGTTATCGAACAACACATTCATTCACGAGTGCGCGTAGCGCAGGAGTGAATTATTAGTGTTTTTCGGTCACGAGTTTTAGATCTTTGGTATTCGAATTTCGAGATTAGTTATTCTGTTTATTACATTGAAATATTCCATGTATTCATACATTTTAACGAGAAAATACAAGGGATTATGTTTTTATACACGTTACGCGCGATGTTCGTACACATTAGGGTAACGTTACGTCGTCCGTCACAAGCGACGTTTTTCAATGATGAAAGTTAAATATGTTCTGTTTTTACACATTTGCACGTTAAAATAATAATTGAAATACCAAACTATTACAAAATTTAATATACCTCAATTGAATGTACAAAATGGTTTAGATGAAGCTTAGCATTCATTCATCGAATAGAATGAACTTCAAAAATAACACTAGATGTGACACGGTTTCTACAAATTAATGAAAAGTATTCGAAAAAAAAACTAATAAGTATCAGGATTTTAAGAAACTTGTGCGACGTCAGATTTGGCCGTTATTTTAATAAAATCGCGTCTGTGACATTTTTGTCACTATTTTTGAGAGGCATATAATTTTCTTACTGTTTATGTTATGTTCATAAGTTTAGTTTTTAAATAAAGAAGACGAAAATAACATTTCATAACTGGATTTAAAATGTATTTAAACAAACCAAAGTTAACCAAGGAAAGAATATAAAAAGGTATTTGTTGCAGTGTTTTAAAAAAATCACAAGTGTGACATTTGATTCACACAAAATGAAAGTGTTATTGTTTTAATGATTGGCTGAAAAAATATGTTCATTGGAAGTTTTAATCTGCATGAAAATAGCATTTGATAGATGAAGCGATTTTTAACCGGCGGCCAGAAATTTTTCTTTCTTCACACAAGTTTTAGAATGACTGAATCGCAAAAAGTTGCATGGGACAGGAAATCTTTGTGAACTTAAATGGGCGTGTCTGTTTATGACGTCATCATAACGTCACAACAAGTTACGTCAGAAAATGGTACCACTGTGGCAGCAGTGTGGCAAAAAATTGGGGGTATGTGCCAAAAAATAAAAATACAAGACCGACGTAAAGCTGAAATATATTTGATAAATGTTACCTGGGACAGCAAAATTTTTTCCGTAAATCGATCTTTAAATGCGCCTAATATTTAGTAATAACAGTTTATTAAAATTGAAACAAGTAAAATTGGCCGTTCTATTTAAGATCTACAGGAAAATACATATATTGACATAAATTTCTATATTTTCTTAAAATTCTGGAGAGTTTTATAGCAGAACACGTTGTATGTCTTCAAAGGCATGAACATCGCGTTGGGCTGATATATGCGCAAAGACAATAGAGGGATTTGTCTTTAAAATAATACTCACGTATGATTCAAATAAATATTAAGCCTTGTTTTAACGGTTTAATAATATTCAAATAGTTAATGTATCCGGACCATAAATGACCACGTGATTATTTAAAAGTTCCCGGATGTTCCACACAACGCAATTCAAATGACTTCGGTAATTATCGGCAAACTTCGGAAATGCCAATATAACTAACTTATTTTTACTCATTTTAGAGCTATAAAGCCTTGAAAATTTGCAGGAAATAGGTTTTCTCTGGATTTTTCATTGTCTTTGCATTGGCAACTCCAATCTCTCAAAAATATATGAAAAAATAAAAAGGATTTCATAAAAAATTTTCAAATACCATTTTTAGGTATATATGATTGAATTATAAAAGAAAAAATGGGAGTTCATGGGCAAAAAAATTGATGTTTAAGAAATGGATAAAACCTGAGGATTCCGAAAATCTGACAAAAAGACCAAAACATGACCAGCGAGCATCCTTAAGACTGAACATAAGCGAGAGAATATATATTACAAAACTCAGTAGTTCAAATTTAAAGTTTGCTATAGAAACTTGAAGATGTACCGGAATACCGAGACAGAGCAGAATATATCAATGTCTTGGGGTTGTGATCGTATAGTTTGTAACTTCAGATAAACTAAAAGACGTTTGGTTTGTTTAACTTTCTAATGGACTTCTAATGGATACAATGGCGTTACAATAAGTGTATGGTAACGGCGCGTAACGTAATCATAGTAGTGTGCGATTCCTGACATACTCCGGCCCGCGAAAGTGAAAATAGAGAGAAGAAAAATGAAATTGCACAATATGTAAACTTAACCTTACTTTAAAATGTCTCTAAATGAAAATTCACTGAACTGTTATCGGACAGATAAGTCCAAGAGGGTCATAAATTTTAGATGATTGTCGTAAAACATCTCTCTTAGTGATCATTACTTCTCCATTTAAATCCAATAAATCCTCAGCTCTAGGGTATGTAATTGTGTCCGTTTTTACACTCCATTTCATTCCAAGTACTTTGATGTTGTCGCTTGGATCAATAACCTTGTCATTTCGGGCTTGCTGTTCCAGTTTCTGACTATTAGAACCCCATGAACGGAGGTTAAATCTTGCATTTCTAAAGAGTGGTCTGACTGCGTTGTAGTAATCCATAACTTGTTCCTCGGTAGGAAAGCTATAGATATGATATTATCGACATATAAATCCTGTGTGAGTTTCTCTGACCAGCTACATTGGTTTTCTTTCAGGTGTTTCAAGATAACAGCATTGAGAATGAACGGGAAGCATGTAGCCCCGAAAAGTACAGATCGGAATCTATATGTCACTAGTGGTCCCTTAGGTTCCATCGGATTTTCGTACCAGAAAAACCTAGTAACGTCTCTGTCAACTTCTTCAAGACCTACGTTAAGAAACGCCTTTTCAATATCAGTTGTCACTGCGTATTGATGGTATCTAAATCTCATTAATATCGTTGTTATATCGTTAAGATCAGGTGGTATGTTCAATAAGCAGTCATTTAATGACGGAGTATTTTGATTCTCTCTACAACTACAATCGTTGACAATCCTGACTGGGGTGGTTGTTGACTCTTTCCTCACCGGATGGTGCGGAATGTAATGTACTTTCTTGTTTTCAGGTATCTCATCGTCTGTTCTCTCTATCAAACCTTTTTTTAACAGATCTACCATGATTTCGCCATATTTTGCAAGTATTTGCGGCTCTTTCCGTAATCTGTTTATCACGTTTTCTGTCCTTCTGTAAGCTATGTTACGGTTAAGTGGGAGTTCGGGATGTTCATCCTTCCAAGGTAAATTTGCGGAGTAGCTATTATCGACCATACGTATCAATGATTTCTGGTACTGATCCTGAAATTCCTGGTATCCGATTTTCTCATTTGTTTGTTCTATTCCGACGTTTTCGACTTTCCAAAACCTTTCGATGTCAATTTCCTCTCTGACATGTGACGCTAAAATGTTCATCATAGATGTGCTTGTACTCCTGTTAGTTCCGTTACATGGTCCTGAGAGCAAGTAACCTAATTTTGATTTGACCGCCGTGGGCCCCTCTCCTCTAATAACCTCATCCTCGACAATATTCCAATATTGATCAACGCCTATCAATAGTCCTATCGCGAAGTGTTCATCGTCCGTAACTGGGTGAGCTAGCCTGAGGTTGTCCAAGTATGGAAGTTTTCTTGTAGACTTTGTGTAAGTTTTCAGTGGAGCTGCTATCTGGGATACGACTAAAACATCAAGAGTCATGTATTTGCCGTCGATGGTCTGAAGTTTGATCTTAGCAGTTTCGAGATGTTGAATGCGGTTATTCCTACCGTCATCTCCAAATCCAGATAACATAATTTCCTCTCTTCCGCTGGGTTGTAAATCCAATTTGTCAGCTAATGTCCTTGTGACAAAATATCGCTGGGCACCCTCGTCAAAAAGAATGTTTGCGTCAACTGTTTGTCCTCTGAAACTGACCGGTGCGACCGCGGTTTTAAGTAAGACATCAGGTCGACGTCCGACATTAAATGATGAGCATACTACTGAAGATTCTGGTTCCGTCTTATGACTGAACAGTGCATGTACTTGTGGGTTGCTTTGATTTTATCTCATTTGTCATGTCTGCTTTGCACAGGCTGGTATGATGACGTTTGCTACATTTCCTACAGTTTGATTTTGACTTGCAGTCAGCCACGGCATGCTTACTTAAACAATTGTAACATAGTCTCTCTTGTTTCACAATTTTGATGCGTGAATCATAATCTGCGTGCTTCGTACATTCTCCAGATTTGTGTGACCCTTTACAATAGGCGCATGTAATCGATTTCATGGGTGCAGTACTCTTTGGCCAGACTCTTTTAGACTTTGTATTGGTGTGAAATGTGGCTGTAGCGCTCGGATAGTCAGTAGATATGGTGTTTGTTAGGCAGTTTCCAGATTCTAGTATAGTAAGCTCTTTGAATATACTACAGCGCAAATCTCCTAATAGCCAATCTGTAGACCCATGTTCCCGTATCAAATTTTGACGTATTTCTTCTGGTAGTTTGTTTAGAATTATAGGGACTAAGAGAGAGCCGTACGATTCCTGTGTTTGACCGAGGGACTCTAATCCGCGTATATAGGTTTCAACCGTGTCATAATAAACCTTGAGACTACTGAGTGCGTAATTTGGCGCAGGAAGATCAAGAAGTCCTTGCATGTATGATTGCCTAATCTTGTGTTCTTGTCCGAAACGTTTATGCAGAAGGTCTATAGCTCTTGCGTAGTTTGTGTTTGTGAGTGCAAAACCCGCCATAGTATTGGAAGCCTCTCCCTCTAGAAGTGTTTTAAGGTAGTTAATTTTCTGTACCTCACTAAGCGTGTTGTTGCCATGCACGGCGGAATCAAAAGAATCCCAAAAGGATTGCCAGTCTAGTATGTTGCCATCAAACTTTGGTAAATGAAGCTTCGGGAGCTTATGAAAGTCACTACTACTTGAGCTTGTGATAGAACGAGATGTGTTGAGATGTGGTACGCTTTGATCATTAATAGCATAACTTGGGTACTGTGTTGTGGGCGTGCATCATTGACGGTTTGAATTGTAAAACTGCTAGCTGCTGGGTTGAGTTTTGAAGTATTAATTTGCAGAAGTTTACGTATTTTGTGTATTTTCGTCTCTAAATTATACTTATACTGATCTGCGTCTAGTATTTCAGCTTCTGCCTCCTCGGCGTCTGCATTCTCCAGAATTTGTGCATTCAGATCCGTTAGAATGTCCTGTTTTTCACTCAAATTTGTAAAGTCAACTTCAAAATCACTAGCTTCATGTCCATCTTCCGATGCGAGTTTTTCGTCTATTCTCTTCAGAATTCTTGAAATTACACTCCGATGTCCTGCGCGCACAGACTTGAGTTTGCTTGTCATCTCTCTTTTAGTCACGGCACCAATATCAATGTCTTGGGGTTGTGATCGTATAGTTTGTAACTTCAGATAAACTAAAAGACGTTTGGTTTGTTTAACTTTCTAATGGACTTCTAATGGATACAATGACGTTACAATAAGTGTATGGTAACGGCGCGTAACATAATCATAGTAGTGTGCGATTCCTGACAGAATATGTCGACTCTGTAATAATGGTTTGGATAACGAAATTCAGGAGCCTCTGTGGCCGAGTGGCCTAGGTAGTTCGTCATGACTATTAATGATCAATAGTCTGTCAACACTGAGGTTGTGAGCTCGAATTTCACCTGTGGCGGGGTGTGTTCGACTCCGGTCTAAATTGACAAGGTTTGCCAGTTTTCCTACCGAAGGTCGGCGGTTCTCTTCGATTACTCCGGTTCCCTCCACAATAAATGTGATGAAAACGGCGTAAAGCCCCAACAAAACAAACAAACAAACGAATTTCATTATCTCTTCATTTGCAGATATCTACTGTATAAAAAACCTTTGAGTATTTTTTAAAGAAGACATCAGGTCATTTTAGAACATTCGTAATGTTTTTTATTGACTAACAATGGAATATAAGCCTAAATATTATAAAACCTGTCAATACAATAAAAAATGTCAAGGACGCCAATACGACAAATACCCGTCCAATATGCCGTATTGACTAGTCAATATGACATATTGGACTGGTTTGTCAATAAAGGTATAATGCAAGGTTTTCCATATTTTTTCATTGGCTAGCCATATTGGAATATGGCTTGCCTCGGACCAATAACTAAGCCAATATGGAAACCTTACGCAATAATACTATATTATATGTATGTTATTTAGGCATGCTCAATTAATATAACTTTATAGTTGCTGTACTGTAAATATTATTTTACCTGTCTGTCATCTGATTTATGAACAAATTTAGGGTCCATGTGTTTATTATAGAGTTATTTGATAAAAAGCCCTCAAATTTAGGATGGTATAAAGGGTTTTTCTGGAAGGATACTTCGACGTCACAAAAGTGTATCTCTTGGCGACGTCATTATCTCCCCCTGCTAAGTTTTTTCACCGACCTTTCTAAAAATGCAAAGAAAATTAGACCTTTATGCGCTACCTTTTGACATATTTAATTGGTTTCTTTTCTTACGCCAATTTTAATCTAATACTTGCGTATAAATATTCCTAGAATAAGGAAAACCTCTATTTAAATCGTACGTCATTTTTTATATTCCATGACAACAAATATGACGTATTTCTATTGTACAAACTGTGGTTTGCTACTTCTTATGTTTTGTTTATTAATATCAGTCGGTTAGAGAGCTCTTAAGAGCTCATGTTCCTTGTTATAATGTATATATGCAACCCGTCTTTAAATAAAGATTACTTACTTACTTACTTACTTACTTACTTCATTTCTTGATCTAAAGCGTCTCATTTTGATATTTGGATAAAACTTGAAATGGTGGAAAATGGAAATTTCCAAAAGAGGGTTAAATCAAATTTGCGGAAAATCAAGAAGAAAATCGACACACATTTTGTAAAATGAAAATCCAGTGGCTGAAATCAGTATAAAAAACTCAAGTCTTTTGTCACACAAAAATTATGATTCACATAACGGGGTGAAAAATACTGATTTTTTAGTTTTGGGTTGAACAATGTGATTTTTAAAATCTCAAAACTGGAATTTTTTATTTCAAATTTTTTTGCACAGAATCAATGCTTTTGATGAGAAAACAATCTACTATGAAAATCAGACGTGTGGGTATTTTTCTGTTTATTACAGTTATTTGAAATTATGAATATATGAAAAATGCATTACCATGTGTCGTTTCTTTTGCTGACTAGTATAGTACAATATTAAAAAAAAATCTACTTAATTTTCAAAAATTATCCTATCCTAAAATAAGAAATAATTGATTGGTGCCATCCTGTATGGTTATTTTAACATGGTTAGGCCCTATTTGTGTTTATGTTTTACACCGAGCGTTAGTGAGGTGTAAAATATTAACAACTATAAGGCCTAACCACGTTAAAATAACCATAGAGCATGGCACCAATGAATTGTGTCGATTCTAATAGGATAATATGCATCATTTCTGTAATAGAAGTGAACCCAATAAGGCGTCATTATACGGGCAGCAATGTCGATTTTAACATAGCAAAAAATTTAACAGAAAAACGTAAAATGTCCTTAAACAAACAAAATAAAATCAGACTTACATTTTTGTGAGATTTTAAAGCAAATACCAGCGTTCCAGATCCTGTCCAACGTACGATTTTCCGTTTTTGACTGTCGATCTGGCGTCATTTGAATGTATGACCTTATACCTTGGATTGTGACGTCGCGCTTAATTTCGACGGTCTTACCATTTCGCGTAACAGTTATCGTTGTTGTATTTCGAGCTTTGCTTAATGTTTTCAAAGCGATATATGTAAGATAAATTCAGCGAGATGGAAGACTGTGACTTTGATACTTTATTTTATCAACAAAATACAACAGTTTTGTGATTTCATGTGTGCTTCACGCTTCACATCAACAACGCATTGTACGCATGTGTCAATAATAATTGTTCTAGATAGAACACGGTTGTGTTTCTATAGCGAAAGCGGCACGTCATATTAGAATTGTAGGTAGAATCATGTTATTAACTTACTTAGGACAGGATTATTTAAATCGCTTACTCTGCAGTAATACGCTGGTGACACCACAATTCCCCAATGTAGATTATATAATATATATAATATATCACACTTCCCACATGTTGTAGCCTTTCTACTTAAAAAAATGAAACTTTATTAATAAGTACATGAACACATTTTTCTGATTGTTTCCAGGGTAAATATTCATAATTATTCTAAAAAACGTAAATCATCCTTACTAAAATGGTGAGAAATGGTTACAAAATATTGCCAAGTTCTTTTTATCTGTGATCAAAGTTTGAAGTTGCTAAAAAGACTCACTAGATTGAAATTTCCTTAGGCTCCTCTATCATGTCTATACTGTTACCGTATTAAAGTCAGATGTTGTTCTGGAGTTATGTCGCCTTGTCCGTAAAAAAATCAAATGTGCAAAAAATCACAAAATTAACAATTTTTGGGTAAATTAAAAATCGTGTAGACTTCGATGTGCTCAATATATCTTGTTAAAATTTGAAACATACTTTGTTAAGATAAGTATCTTTTAATGGTCAACTGCTAATCAATGCTAAACATATAGCTTCAACTCCTATTTTGTGTTTTAATTTAATGAAGTTTACCCTTCACTAAATGACAAACGTCAAGTAAAAAGCCTACATGTTGTATTTCTGTGCACCACTTTCACAATCATATATTTGAATAATGGGCCCCAATGTTGGAATTAAAAATTGTAAAGTTTTATTGCGCATCTACATACAATGAGATGCAATACTGTGTAGAAATAAAATGTATAAATCTAAAAAAGAAAGAGGAGTTTAGGTCACAAGCTTAAAATACCAACTTCAAAATTCGAGCACTTTGGGCCTCAAATTTTGAAATCCAAAATTCTAAAATCTTATTGCACATCTATATATAGTGTATGACAATAGTATATAGAAATAAAATGAATGAAGTGAAAAAAGAAAGACCATTTTATGTTACAAGGTTAAATTCCCCAATTTTCGAAATTTGACGCCGTTGGCCCTAAGTTTTGAAAATCGAAATTATAAAATCTTATTGCGCATCTGCAGACAGTATGTGACAATACTGTGTAAAAATTAAATGCATGAATTTAAGCATGAAAGAGGAGTTCAGGCCACAAGAAAGTGTGACGGACGGACGGACAGACAGACGGCGCGATTACAATACCCCACAACTTTCTTCGAAAGTGCGGGGATAATTATTCAAAAGTAACCAGAAATTCTACATAAACACAGTCTTTAACTCAGATTATGAATATCTTGTAACATTCGGCGAATACAAAATCAACATATGTTGTTGGGTTAATCAGTGCAGTTGTCAATATTTAAATTAATATATTCTGAATTTTACAATGAAATTAACTACGATTCTAATATGACGTGCCACTTTCGCTATAGAAACACAACCGTGTTCTATATAGAACAATTATTATTGAACATGCGTACAATGCGTTGTTGACGTGAAGCGTGTTGCACACAATTCAATTCAATTAAATTAATTTTATTGATGTAGAGTCCAAACACTGAACTATCATCAATATAAACACATACAAATACTTTTACAATACAAATCAAAAGAACATTTTAAACTAAAAATTAACAGTAAAGTAGGATCTTCTGTTAACGCTTGGTGCAGCACTAGATGGACACATCCATTGTAAACATTGTATCTGGTACCCAAATCATCTATAGATAGGTGATAAAGATTTCTGGCGTTAGTTGAACATCCTAAGTAAAGGAAAATATAAATAGGGACACCACACCTGAGGCTTACATAACAAACACTGAATTATCTCCCCTATATCACTATCTTAAGACTTCCTTTAAAGATTTATTTAATTGGTAAATTTTTTGTACACCATTAATTTTTATTTTGCAAATGTCCAGATCAGAACTTAATATGAATTTAAATTTTTCATAATCAGGGAGTTTTAAAAAAGAAGGAGCAACTAATAAAATATTATCAAATAATTCAGATCTCTCACTTTGCATTGCAGAACATTTCATAATAAAATGGAAGTCATGTTCTATCCACTTTACACAATTTACAAATTCTTTGTTCTAATGGTATATTATTATATCTTCCTCTCTCAATGAGGAACCAGAGTGAGTTATCTTTTCCTAACCAATGTAGATAAGGGAGATAATTAAATTCTCTCCCTTTTGTCCTGAGGTTAAAAGGGAGACAAATTTATTATCTCCCTTACAAAAATGTACCTACATTGGTTAGGAAAAGATAACTCACTCTGGTTTCTCATTTCTAAAATACTATTACTTATTCTAAGTTTAATAAACGGAACAATAGTTTGCTTGTTTAAATTTGTTTGAATAAAGGTATTTCGCTCTACAAAACTATGACTTAAGGTGGTACCCAACACTACAGGGAGATAACTCTTAAAAATCACCAGAGCGTTTTAATCAAATTTAATAGGTAAAGAGAAATTAAGCTTCTCTATGATAAAAATCGATGTTTGCCAAACTGCTATATATTCAATGAAATTATTCCCATGAAGTGTGAAATTCTATTTAATAAAAAAAATCAACATGTATGTCAACGGGTCAAAGTAAATATTTCCTAAAAATTTTATGAAAATTAAACGAGCCAAATTTATTTCAGTCAAGGTGTTGGGTACCACCTTAATTTTACAGTATGTCGTAAGTTTATTCCCGGCATCTGTCTGGTTTCCTCTTTGTGATTTGGTGCATTTAGTACTGTATACAATTTGATTCCAATATAATATAAATTTTCTTTCTATACATTTGTGAATCGAGAATAAAAGTTTATTTTTAGAAAAAGTACATTGGTTGTTACAAACATGTTCAAAACCATTTTCAATTAGACAAATCTTAATTTTATTACACAGACTACTATTCATGGAGTAATTATCTCTATATGAATGATATATTAATTTTTCACTTTTTGCATCCAATAAGTGGAGCCAAAAGTTAATTGTGAATTTTATTGACTATAGTGTTAGAGGAAAAAGTCCTAACTCCCCAAGAACAGCTGTTAGATGCAGTTTTTTGAACTCCCAGAATGTATTTTGAAAATAGAAGAAGTAAATTTGTCTGGTATAAATTTATCAATATTTATCAATATTAAAATTGATGTTTCCCTTTATAAGGGAATCTAAACACCAGATCTCACAACAGTATAAAAAGTTTGGCTTTACACACGATTCAAAAAGTTTAATATAGGAGACAACAATCATGTTTTCAGAGTCAATAGATTTTAATTTACAAAACATGGCCTTGTTAGCTTTCTTTGACAAAAGTAGGGATGCATAGTAAATTAAGGGACGAGATCAAAAGTTCAATGTTCTGATGTATGTGAATTAAGTTTTTTTTTTTATCCTACATTGAACTTTTGATCTCGCCCCTAACCAGATGGTTTGAAATCAATACCCAAGTACTAATATTCTGATACAAGTTCAATGATCTGTGTTTCATATAAGAGAAACCTTTGAGGACCTTACCGGACTTATTGAAAATCATAATTTTAGTTTTGTGTGTATTTACTGTTAAATTCCATATATCACAATACTTTTAATTTATTCAATAAATTCTGGAGACCTTCAGCTGATTGCGATATTATAGAGTAAGCAGGAAGCCGCTTTACCGTTTAATTCCCATGAAATCACTAAACTGTTGTATTTTGTTGATAAAATAAAGTTTCAAAGTCAAATTCGTCCATCCCACTGAATCTATCTTACATATATCACTTTGCAACCATTAAGCAAAGCTCGAAATACAACAACGATAACTGTCACGCGAAATGGTATGACCGTCGAAAGGGCGACGTCGCAATCCAAAGTATAACGTCATACATTCAAATGACGCCAGATCGACAGTCAAAAAAGGAAAATCGTACGTTGGACAGGATCTGGAACGCTGGTATTTGCTTTAAAATCTCACAAAAATGTAAGTCTGATTTTATTTTGTTTATTTAAAGACATATTAGGTTTTTATGTAAAAGGTTTTGCCTTGTTAAAATCGACATGGCTGCCTTATATGGTTCGCTTTGATTACAGAAATGATGCATATTGTCCTATTAGAATCGAAATAATTCATTGGTGCCATGCTCTATAGTTATTTTAACATGATTAGAGCATGGAATCAATGAATTATTTCTTAAAATAAAAATTTTCGAATTTTATTAGAAAGTGCCTAAAAGAGAGAATGATCCCGATAAAAAAAAAAAAACAAAAAACATTATTATTTCCTTTACCGTTGATATTGAATGTTAACAATACATAATATTATGAAAAAATAAATAATTTCTCTGCTGAAATGTAAAAGTGATTGAATCACGTTAATTTTAACAAAACATTCTAAATAATTGGATAATGTTCTGTTGGAACCCATTATGCATTATTCATTTGTAAATGTTATTTGAAAATATTTATTAATTCATTTCATTCAGAAAGTAACTATTTCATAATATTATAACTAATAACAACATGAATAATAGGAAAGTTCAACATATGACATACCAATCAATCGACGTCCCCCAACAGACTGAATCCAGGACAAAAAATAACGTAAACGAGAACAAAACAAACACAAACGAGACAGAGATTCAGGATGGTCTGACTTGGTATAGACATTAGGTGCATTCATGGCCTAATACCAGGGGCTACAAATTGTTACCAATGGCAGAATTATAACTACGAACGATTGGTGTAACACAATGTTACACAATGGTTACCGTTGGTATCACAATGGTTACACAATACTTACAGTTGGGTACAAATACGGTCATTTATATTCCATTGGTTACCATCGTCATCAAATGGGTCTTTTTCTTTATTTTCTACCAAATGCGACCATACAGTTCCGAGGAATATCCAAATATACTTGTCAACATATTTTTGCTAGAATCCCTGATAAAATCTGCAAGGGGTCTGGGGACCTGGGAACCGCTCAAGGTCCCTGTGGGTCCAGGACGAAGCCCCGCGGTCGAAAACGATTTTAAGGTATTTGGAAGATGTATCCAGAGTGCAAAAATGTGAATAAATGTTTATGGATATTACTTTATTTTGATGTAATATATTATCTTAATTCTTGATATTTTGACTGGAACAGCATTAATGAAAACACCAGATGTAAATACATATGGGTATCCACTGTGATGAAGACCTTGTGGTGACTTCTGAATTGGTGTCTTTATTAAGAGAAGTGATTTTGTCTAACTTACATTATTATTATAAGTATAAGCACTGAATAAATCCCTGAGAAATTTAGAAATCCCGGAGAATATTACAGTCCACCCGATAACCCGGTAATGTGGTCAAATTTCCGGAAATTCGGGAGAAATCCGGAGCATTGGCATGTATGTCCAAAATGTCGTACAAATTTGCAATAGCCGAATTAATTCACCACAGTAACAATATTAATCAATCCTTGTTGGCTTTATATCACCATCGATTAAGCACTGATGTCCTGCTGATTAAAACAACACGACGGGAGGTACCAAAAGTTGAAAGTTGTAATTTGTAGTTTTTTCCATCAATATCTGGTATTATTATTTCCGACAAATCGCGGATTGTAACTTTATTCGCCATTTTTAATGAGTCACAGGATCGTTGGTAAAACTACCCGTGCGCTAGTCTCTGCAGAATCGACGGCCAATAAAAAATACCAGTGGTACCAAATGGCAGCCATTGGCAACCCATTGTTAATTGACCTTGCCTACGGATACCATTGGCAGAACTCCGAATGCACCTCATGAGCCTTTTTGAACATAAAATTAATTTATATTTATCCTTCTTATGAATCAACTTGATCATTTCTAATTTATCATGTAAATATGATGATACGTAAATAACTTAACTATGTAAATTTGATAAGGAAAGTACATCAGGGTTTTAAATTTCAACTTGAAACACAATTTAGGCAAAATCTTCCTCCAATCATAATTCTTTTGTATTCTTAAGTTTGTTAGATTATATATACAAGAACAATGATTTATTAATTTTTTAGTTTAATCTACACTATTATTGTTTTTGTCCTGTAATATCAACATCAAAATGATTATTTCTTACAATTAAAAAAATCGTAGATTCTTATAACCATTAAAAAAACAAATACATCTCTTATGTATTTGTTATATTAAAATTTTGATTTATCAATACAAACTTTTACTAGGTTGTTATAGCAAAAGTTTGTATTGATAAATCAAAATTTTAATATAACATATTCGACACCTGTTGTTTCTTTGTTGTAAGGTTGTAGGATAAAAATCGACATCTTGGGCAAAATTTATTTTTCTAAGTACGGATGAAAATATATCTTTTTATACAGCCAAAATCTGCCATTATGTTTTAATCAGAAGAAATGTATTATATAACTGAATATATATATATATATATATATATATATAAATTAATTGTGTATTTTAATAGTTTGCTTGAAAATGTATTTTAATAATAGTCATGATAGTCTATCGTATAACTTACGTTATTTTTTAATAATCTCCCGTAACTCTTTTCATGGTGGCTTTCTTTTTACATTCTCTGTAAGTTTTAATGTATTTTTATATATTTATATGTACATATGTGTTGTGAGAGGTGAGACTTAAAAAAGAATTGTCTTGTCTTGTCTATATTTACATGTGCTGTCTGATTAAACCGTGCTTACTATTATGACATGCACGAAATTAATGCGTTTAATGAATGATAATTGATGCTCATCGATTAATTTCTTTAAAATGCAGTAATACTGAACATCGATCGATACCGTATATGATTGAAGAAAGAACGGAACGGATTTTTAGATAACTGAGGTAAAGAGACTAACAAAAAGTTACAACATAGAGTGGAGTTCCCTAAAAAGATCGTGTCCACACAAAATTTAAAAATCAATACTCAAAATGAAGATCGTTATATAACGTGAAACTTTAGAATATAAGAATACAAACGTGAATTTTTACTAGATAACATTTTGTTCGCTACCGAGATTCCGTATATCGTCAAGTTATCGGAATTCCAATGGCGACAAATCACAATTTATATCTAAAATTAGCAAAGACCCAACGAAACAACATTTGATGAAAATTTAATAGCAATTTTAGATATTTGGATGATATTTTGGATGTCAATAATGACGACTTCAGTATGTACACTAAAGAGATTCATCCTATTGAACTTGCTTTAAATAAAGCTAATACTAACAATAAACACTGTCCTTTCCTGGATCCTGATATCTATACCTCTATCGGGAAGCTTAATACTAAAATTTACGATAAGAGAGATGATTTTTCATTTCCTATTGTTAATTATCCGATTTTAGATGGCGACTTTTTGAACGAAATAAATCTCTGTATTACTGAAAAAGTATTACACCAGGGATTTCGATATCACAAACTTGTCAAAACGTTTACTAAATTTTATCATCGGTACAAGGACCTCATTCGTAAATACACGTATAAATCAACGTGCAAACATCATATATGTTCAGGTATTTCACATCCCATCTTTTATGGTAATATACTATACAAAGCACAAAAATGTTGTCATTTACTTTAAACACACTTATCTACAAGGGAGATAGTTACGATACCGTTGTCAAATCATTAAAGATGGCATCTTTTGGAATTAATATTGAGTCACTCATAGGGTCTTTGCATCGAAAATAAACACATTTATTCTAAAACCAGTTGTTGGCATGATACGGGTTATGTTCTTCTCGTATAATTTATGATGACATCATACTAAACACCTAACGGGAGGGATTGTGGCTGATTTTCTATATGATATAGACATAATCTTTCGATCAGTTTAATTGAGGTCTGGACCTGGCATGTCAGTAACTGCTAGTAGTCCTATATTAATATATATTGATCATTGTCAATTTGCTTAGTTAATTTCTTCTGTTACCTTTTCTAACATCGGACTCGGGCAAATTTTGAACTGAGTTTTACTGTGTGTATCGCTATGTGTTTGTTTACTCCAAATTGGCTATAGTCATAGTGGGAGGGTTGAGATCTCATAAAACATGTTTAATCCCATCGCATTTTTGCGCCTGTCCCAAGTCAGGAACCTCTAACCTTTGTAAGTGTGTAACTTATCAGTGTGTTTGCGTATTTTGAATAGGGCGGACGTAGTTTTTCTTTGTCAAAATATATTTCAATAATGAGGAACCAGAGTGAGTTATCTTTTCCTAACCAATGTAGGTAAGGGAGATAATTAAATTTTCTCCCTTTTGTCCTGAGGCTAAAAGGGAGACAAATTTATTATCTCCCTTACCTACATTGGTTAGGAAAAGAGAACTCACTCTGGTTCCTCATTGTCAACGTAGTTGACATTAAGTAACTTTATTTTGAAATAAAATATATCAACGCTGTTGGTATTAAATTAATAAACTGTACCCATAGGTATATTTTATGACATCTGCCGTAAACAGGTAAAAAGACCGATTTACGGTAATACCACAAGATAAGATGGCGGAAAAGATGGTTAATCCTAAACAGAGTAACAAAAACACAAAAGAGGACGATGTTCTCTCTAAGAAAACTAAAACAAGTTGTGAGGACGATGTCTCAGTGTAGTATATGAAGAAATTGAATCTTTGACTAAGAAAAAAGGGGAAAAGAGGTCGTCGAATGTGAAGACAACTCTGAGGCCAGGACTAGTCACGAGTCTGATCAACAAACTACCCCAGGAAGGGAGGGGTCAAAAGGATTCGGACAGATGTAATCAGTCAAAATAAAGATGGGGTTTGTCGCCTTAAAACGTGTTATTGAAGCAGGTAGACTGAAAAATGTTATATACGTTTGAAAACAGTTGACATCAGATGAAAAAATTCTAGGTATTTTAGAAAATTGTCATATTGAATTAGAAAACAATGATTTTATGTTTAAAAAATCATGCAGCTATCAGTGCAATTTCAATGCAAAAGAAACTTCAATTATACAAAAGAAAATACAAAAATTATGAGAAATCAGAGTTCTAATAGAAGTAAGAAATGATGAAGAACAATTTTTATCACCAATTGCTCTTCGGCCAAAACCTAATGGTGAATACAGAATGATACTAAATCTTAAAAAGTTCAACGAGTTTGTTCCATACCATCATGTTAAAATGGACACTTGAAATTGCACTGAAATTAACAAAAAGAAATACTTTCATGGCCAGTATACTACAGTGAGATTGTCATGGGATAATAAAATATTTCAGTTTACCTGCTTGCCTAATGGTCTTGCTTCAGCACAGAGATATTTTACTAAAATTATGAAACCAGTTTATGCCAGATTAAGAAATTTAGGTTATACAAAGTTTGGATACATTGATGATAGTTTTTTGTGTGCAGACACATACTATGAATGTAAAGAAAATATTCAGGAAACAGTTTCATTAATGGAACAGTTAGGCTTCATTATACATCCAGAAAAATCACAATTTGAACCAACAAAAAAGATAACATTTTTAGGTAACATAATAGATTTTGAAGAAATGATTGTTACCTTACCGTGAGATAAAAAAGAACGTATTACAGAAGAATGCAAAACAATTATACATGAAAGATCAAGATAAGATAAGAAACATGGCTAAAGTAATTGGTCTTATAGCTTCAAGTTTTTCAGCCATAGAAATTGGCAACTTATTTTATAGAAACTTAGAAAAAGAAAAAAATAAGAGGCTATTAAAAAATCGAAAGGAAATTATGAACAGAGATTGTGACATATACATTGACTTCCTGGACAGAGCCCGGCTCCTGACAGAAAAGTTGCTCAGACGGGGTACGTCGCTCCTAAGCTGAAGTCATCCTTATTAAAGTTTTATGGGCGTCATCATGACTTGGTTTACAGGTATGAAAAAACCGTTTGTCAAATGAAACCTGTTCCATTGATATTATCCCTTCCTAATACCTGATTTGACATGGGCAGCATAGCGGGTGTCCTGCAGGAAGCAGAGACTGCTTACTCTTCCGGAGCACCTGAGTCTACCCCCGGTTTTTGGTGGGGTCCATGTTGTTCATATCGTTTTGGTTTTTAATTGTAGTGCATGTGTTGTTTTGGTCTTGTCTTCGTTGTTCTCCGGGGTTTGTCGGTTGTTGCGATTTTTCTCTTTTTCGAATATCCCTTTATTTCTTGACTTTACTTATATGCACATAACTGAATCAATGAAAAGTGAAGTAAAATGATGGTATTTGAATATATTTAGAAATTTTAGCTATTAAGTTTGCACTTCATTCATTCAAAGAAAAAAAAAACAATCATATTAAAGTTTTAACGGATAACTCGACTACAGTTGCCTACATTCATAATATGGGAGGTACAAAATCATTAGATTGCAATGAAATAAGTAAAAATATTTGATTGTGGTGCATCTGGTTATCCTGCTCTCATATTCCAGAAAAATTCAATATTGAAGCGGACAAAAGATCAAGTCTCTTTAATGACCAAACTGAATGGAAATTAACAGATGCATTTGTTTTTAGAAAATTACAGAAAAATGGGGTATATCTGAGATAGATTTATTTGCTTCTAGGCTCAATTTTTAAATTAAAAAATTGTGTGCCTGGAAACCAGATCAACTTGCTTCATTTATATATACACTTACTCTAAATTGGAAAGATTTTAATTATGCATATATTTTTCCACCTTTCAGTCTATTGGCTTCGTGTGTACATAAAATAAGGATGGAAAAGGCAAAGGAAATAGTCATAGCGCCTCTTTGGCCCACTCATCCGTGGTTTACAAAGTTGATGGAACTTATTATAGACAACCCGATAATTATCCCGAAACCTTGTTAAAAATTCCATATCAGGACAAAGAACACCCGCTTCAGAAAACATTAGTTCTAATAGCTTGTCTTGTGTCCGGATATTGTATTGAAAACGAGGGTTTTCAAAACAATCAGTTAATATTATCATGTCATCCTGGAAACCTGGCACTAAAAACAATATCAGACGTTCACAAAAAGATGGTTTCAGTAATGTAGTGAAGAACAATTTAATTCAGTTCGACCAACTTTAGACAACATATTGGGATTTAACCAGTTTATGTGAAAAGGGTTTTGGATATAGTTCTCTTAAAACAGATGAGCAATGTCAGTAATAGGATCAAAATGTGATGGACATTTAATAGGATCGCATCCGTTGGTGATTAGGTATATGAAGGGAGTATATAATTTAAGACCAACGTTGGTTAGATATACCCATACCCACATTTCTTAAGATTTTTCTTATCTGAGAAAACTGTCTCCAGTTAAATATGTCACCTTAAAGGATTTAACTCTTAAATTGTGTATGTTGATAGCTTTGGCATGTGCGACTAGAACCCAGTCGATTCATCTTTTATGTGAAAATATTGTACATAAACTTACATGTAATTCGAAGTTTGTTATTGAAATTGAGGGATTATTGAAACAAAGTAGACCTGGATATAGGAACCCACAAATTCATTTGAAAGCTTACCTCCAGATAGGAGGCTTTGTGTGTTTACAAAACATTTACGTCAAGACAGGTCTAAAATACTAATACAGTTATCTTAAGCCATACAAAGATGTCCGTAAAGATGCAGCTGCAGGATGGATAAAACAGTTCTACATAGATCAGGCATAGATACGAAAATTTATGGTTCCCATAGTGTTCGAGCAGCCTCGACTTCTGAGCAAATTAAAGACACTTCCAGTCCAAGAGATACTTGAAAAAGCAGGATGGTCAAACGAACGGACATTTTCCAGGTTTTATGATAAGAAAATATTGACTGATGATCCGTTTGTGTCAGCTGTCCTCCAATAATTTGAAGTAATTTATGAAAGTACATAATTATGGAGAAGTATAAACATCTTGCTAAAACGTTGGTTTTTGTCATTTGCTTTAAAGTCTCATTTAATCCAGGAAGTGATATGACGTAATAGAATTACAAAATTAAACGAGACTCACCTTGGTTAGAGGAGAAGTTTGATTGGGATTCTATGAGTCATAGAATCACTGTAGGGATTAAATGACTCACACCCTCCCTACATGAGTTGGGTGAGTCTCGTATAATAGAGTATAAAATACTTCATAAAGCCATTACTATATAAAGGAAAGCAGTATATGGCTATAAACACAAAATGACACTAACCTTCTTTAAAAGTTGATAAGTTACACATCCGCAAACACGATCTCATTTAATCCCTACAGTGATTCTATGAGTCATAGAATCCCAATCAAACTTCGAATTTAACGAAGGTAAGTTTCGTTTAATTTTGTAATTTATTTCATCAGATATATCAAAATCAGACATTGCAAAAAATTATTTGCGCAAAAACCGTTTCAATCGAGCTCTAAATCAGCTTGGTTTGTCGTAAGTAATAGTAAGGCTTTATGCATATGACTCGGGTAAATTGTCTAGCTAAGTCAATTCTTAGCAAAATCTTAGTTTAAGAAACACTTAACAATTAATATGTTTTATTCATACGGGCATTCAATCGGAAAATTAAATGTTCTACAGCAAAGTAAATGCAAAGTAAACAATGACACAAAATATGACACAACATATTTACACAATATTAGAGTCTGTTGACGGTTATATACGAAATATTTGCCAGGTCTGAGTAACATATTACTCTGACCTTCACGTTAATCATAGAGGCGGAAAATAAAGGCGAATATTTATCAAATTCGTTGACGTACATTTTGTACGATAGTCATATGGATCGAAACGGCGTCCGAGGATAATTTAAGATCATGAGATTCCAAAGCAAATTGAGGGATATAGGAATCATAGGAGTTTGCATACCTTCTCCCTTATACTTTGTCACTCGAAAAAAAATTGAACACATGCCATTTGCTGAAATATTGTGATATTGCGTTTATTTATTTCACAGCATGAAGAAAAAACTGAATGTATTTTTGACTATGGAAGTCGGTTGTAGCATAGAAAAAGGGGACGCAAAAATCTAAATCTAATCACCATGTTCCTATGGTTATAGCTCCTTATATCGGGTGTAAAGTTGTAGGTGTCGAACTATAAAGTATTCAAATCGTGGTGGATGCCAAAATTCCAAATGAAAATTTTTGCGAATGCTAAAGAACATGCAGGATAAAAGTTATAAAAGGGGGCGTAAGGAAAAAGCAAAAACCTACCTTTTAATCTTTGTTATTTCTCTATTTGAATAAATTTCATTTCATCTATAATTAAATATACTTAAACAGTTGAATAACACTAGACAACACTAGACAACTGCTGTCAGCTTTTATACTATTTACTTGATTAAAATCAATTTATCGCAGGTGAAATTACTTTGAACAATAGATAAATACAAATCAATGGTTACTATATAATTATAAAATCTTACATCGCAAGCAAAATTTTACATCTACATTCGAGATAACTACGTCTTCAAATTTCTCGCCAAGGCTCGAATTTGAAGGTTTAACTATTTCGACTTGGAAATATGATAATACATTGCTCGCGATGTAAGATTCTGTGTCTATTATTCTTTCAGTTTTGAATTAGCCGTAAAATTACTAATAATACATAATTCTCCATGACCTACGTCACACGTATACATATTTAGCAACTGGTTTAGTTTTCGAGCAGAATAACCTCTTGGCAATATTATAGCTGGTCGGCTACCTATAGAAGGGTATATACTTTCACAAACGTTGCTATACTAGGACTTATCCCGTCTGCAAACCCAAAATGTAAACCCTCTGTTAAAGAGGCTTCTGAATTGTGTGAAAAGTTGCCCTCAGAAGGAATATACACATGGTATACTTACCTTGCTGATATCTTAACAGAATTAAATATAAATCCAGAAATACTTACAACTGCACAAGATACATGTACAGCCATTAATAACACAAAAAAAAAACAAATTAAATCTTGCTGCAATGACTTTTTCAATAAATTATTGGAAAAGAAGATAAAGGACTTACTAGATGAAAGTAATAACAATTTTCTATATAAAACCTTAAAGGTCAAATTGAACCAAGAATTCTACATAAAACATAATCATTCTGACTCCAGAAAACTATTAAGTAAATTTAGAATTAGCGAACACACTCTTTAAATAGAATAGGGTAGACATCTTAAGATCCCTAGAGATCAAATGTTCTGCAAGTTCTGCAATGAGATAGAGGATGAAAAACACTTCTTTCTCAAATGCCCTAAATATAACTCCACTAGGAAGAATTATTTTGACTTTTTGAAAAACAGTCCTGAATGGGATGATACTGAAATAAATGACATAATAAAACTTAAAATAATACTAAACCCCACATCTCACAGTCAAATTAAAAAGTTTATTAGACAGTTCGGTGTCATCCTGGTCTGCCAACATTTAATTACATGTTAAGATAAACACAGGTGTTTTTGTTTTTTTTAGTAATTAAAGTCTATATCATATTTGTGTAATTTTTACCTAAATTACAAATGCAAAAGAAAAAGAAAATATACGAAAACATTGATACAATAAGAGAAACAATGTAAGATTAGCCATTAATCATAACTTAAAAAATAATTGATCCCAAGCTTTATAAGTGAACAGTTTTATCCTGATCTACTCCACTACTGACAACCTGAGACATCTTGCTGCTGCAGACACAATCTTCTGCGAGGCTGACAATGTACCAGACACAACAGTATTTACCGACTATGTTACAGAGTTTTGGGTCGAAGGGAATCGTTTTCTTTGGAATCACTACCAGACCGAAGGACCCCGCACCACAAATCACAACAAGATAAAGAAGAAACTTCGCCGAGCCAACCCAAACATCTACGAGATCGTACAACTACTTTAACAGACCCAAGCAGTTACAGAATGTACAATCATCCAGTATGCAGCAGGAGGAGCACGCCAACCAAAAGACTAAAATGCAAGCAGATAGACACTCGACTTAATGCACTGAAAGACAGATATCAGCAGGGGCTCATCAACTTGATCGAATACGCAGACGCAGCATCTCATCTTCTCCATATTGAGTGAGAATACAATGAAAAATGAGTTATTATTTTATGCAAGTTATTATCCATTGCACATGTATGTTGAAAATGTTTGTAATGTTATTCTGTTGTAAAATTATCTAATCAAACTGATATTGAAATATTTAAATTATAACATTGTTTTATTTCTTTTGCACTTTCAAAGACATGTACAATACAGAGACAATTATAATATGTGAAGTTCAAAATATCAACGTTGAAACAGTATATATTTCAACACAAAATGATATTTGACTAAATTTTCTTTCAACATTTTAATCTATTTTCTTAGGCTAAAATAAAAAAAATATATCATGTATATCATGTGCTATGATACATTGGGTCACTCACTACATTGCACTACATTACACTATATGCAAAAACATAGAATTATAGCATACAAATCTTGAACAGACTATAGTTTACCTTGCTCATTAAGCCCATTGTCTTTTTATTGTACACCCTTATTAAATGTTGGCAAACCAGGATTAAACTCATTAGAACTGAGGACGGGAGACCCAAAACTTTAATTTTGACTGATGTTTTAATGTTATATTGATTAATTTGATGTATGTTTGATTTATTTCTTTTGTTTGTCACAAATCATATATTTGATTTCTACGGAACCCCGTTATCTTGATTTATTATATCGTTATTTCAATTTATTATATCGTTATCTCGATTTATGATATCGTTATCTCGGTTTAATATCATCGTTATCTAGATTTAAGATATCGTTATCTCAATTTATTGTATCGTTATCTCGATTTATTGCATCGTTATCTCGGTTTACTATATTGTTATTTTGATGCAATATTGTTAGTTAAATACGTGTGCACTACCAATCCAAACAAATACCCATTTAAGTTCGCCATGAACAGATAATTTCTAAGTCATCATGGATAATTTATAATTCCTTAATAGTCGAGAAAATCATCTCATAGTTGTTCAGTGTTTCGGTTTAGGTTTTAAGAACCAATGCATATCCTCATCAGGCACCCCTGGCCTTTTATTCATAAAGAAGACATGAAAATGTGTTGCCGCCAATCACACATCACTATTATATTTCAATGGAAGAGGAATGGGGTACGACACCGGTCGTCTCTTTCCATAAAAAGTGTCTTATATTTATTTCGTTCAAAATAATTGTACTTATATATAGATAATTTATTTAAGTGTAGCTGATGTGAGATAATGTTGTATATTTTCATGTCTTTTATATGCAATAATAGGCAATCTATTAAAGATTCTGTTGCTCTCTTCATCATTTTGGATATAAAACCAATGCTTCTTGATAGTATGACGGACGGATGGACGTAAACAATCGCAATATAACCGAACTTTCTTCGAATGTGCTGGAATACAGAGTCAGTTTATTCCTAAAGAAAATTATATGAGATATCTTATTAACTATATACGATATCTTATAAAGTATATATGATATCTTATATAAGAAATATTTATAGATAAAGTTTATTAGATATCTTGAAGTTAGAATAAATAGTAAAACGGCTTGCCATATGCACCTGTTGTTTTCATGATAAAAATAATCTTCTAATCAATACAAGCGGTAACAGATTTTACTCTGCAGACAGTTTATCGACTGAAGGGATATCGGAGAAAAAATTGCAAAAAGTACGGAGCCCCGCAGGGTACACGACAAGAAAAAAAATTATATCGTTATCTCGATTTATGATATCGTTATCACGATTTATGATATCGTTATCTCGATTTATTATATCGTTATATCGATTTATTATATTGTTATCTCAATTAATGATATCGTTATCTCGATTTATTATATCGTTATCTTGGTTTATTAGCTCACCTGGCCCGTCGTCGTCGTCGTAAACGTTCTTTTAAAGATCTTCTCTGAAACCAATGGGCCAATTGGAACAAAAGTTGGCTGCAATGGTCCTTAGATGGTCCTCTTTCAGAATTATATCCGATGACCGCGGCTGTCGTGCAAGATGGCCACCAGAGCCGAACTTAGTTTAACATAGGACCCTATGTGAAATTTACTTAGAGATCGTCTTGTCTGAAACAAAAACAACGCGGCCAATTGGAACAAAAGTTGGCAGCAATTGTCCTTAGGTAGTCCTCCTTTAGATCTGTATCCGATTACCGCGCCCGTCATTTAAGATGGCCACCAGAGCCGAACTTAGTTTAACACAGGACTCTATGGGAAATTTACTTCAAGATATTTTTGTCTGCAAGCACTTGGCCAATGAAACAAAAATAAGCACCAATGGTCCTTAGGTGGTCCTCTTTCAGACGTATATTCGATGACCCCTTCCATCATCCAAGATGACCGCCAGAGTCGAAGATAGTTTAACATAGGACCCTATGTGAAAATTACTTAAAGATCTTCTCGTCTGAAGCCACTTGGCCAATTGGAACAAAACTCGGCAGCAATGGTCTTTAGTTGGTCCTCTTTCGGGAGTATATCCGATGTTCCTGTCCATCATCCAAGATGGCTGTCAGAAATGAACTTATTTTAACATAGGACCTAATGTGAAAGTTCACTGAATGATCTTCTCGTTTAAAAACCAGTGGGCCAATTGGAACTTGACAGCAATTTTTCAGGCTGCCAGTCAAGATGGACATAGTCCAGGTGAGCGATACATGCTTCTAGGAGCCTCAAAATTGTTATTTCGATGCAATATTGTTAGTTAAATACCTGTCCACTAACAATCCAAACAAATACGCTATTAGGTTCAATATTAGCAAATAATTTCTAAGTTTATTACCATTTATATCATTTATAATTTATAATTCGAATAGTACTAGTCGAGTCATAGTTGTTCAGTGTTTCAGTTAAGGTTTTAAGAACCAAGGCATACCCTCATCTATAAAAAAGACATGAAAATGTGTTTCCGCCAATAACATAACTATTATATTTTAATATAAGAGGAATGGGGTAAGACACTGATGCTCTCTTTGAATAAAAAAAAGTCATGAAAGTGTCTTGCAGGTATTTAGTTTAAAAAAAAAATCTTTTATATAGATACTTTATTTAAGTGTATTCTGTGAGACAATCTTTGATATTTTTATAAACACAAACAACAAAATGGGTAACAGGAAAGTCATCAATAACATACAAATCAATCAAAGCAACCAAACTGACAAAACGCCGGACAAAAAATAAAAGTGTACAAAACACAAACATGAACACAACAGAGCGTCAGAATAGTCTAACTTGGTACAGACACTAAATAGTGGCGGGGTTAAACCGGTTTAATGGGTACCAAACCTCCCACTTTTTCTATTATGACAGTCTGGTTTATAAAACACACTATAAAAACCAATTCATTATGATTACCAACAAGGTCATCGCTTGCTAGAAATGAAAATTAGAGTGGAGGGTTTAACATTAAAACTAGCTAAGGCTCTCATAGCTGCAGGTGGGATACTTCCCTTTACTGAACGAAAAAATCTGAAATAAAAATTTCCATAAAGGGTTTAATGGTATCTTGTCATAGAGTTCAATAGAAATGGGCAGTATTCGTGAGAGGCCATTATGAATTTAAAGTCTTCAAACCATTGGGAGAGAGGGCAATTTTTACAGAATTACACATAATTTCATATTTGTAGCCCTTACTGTGAAAAAATGTTATGTAACTCCCAAGTTTCTGTGGGTTACTAGCGAGACTTCTGCATTTATTCACGCTATTGCAGTAGAAACTAGGTTAGGAAAATCCGTTCATGATAAGTGCTTTTCTGGAAGCTGGATATTTAGATGAAAGATGTTGATATCTATTATAAAACCGTTTAAAAGCATTAAGCAGCATATACATTTTTTTAGTAATCGTATGGTTTCGTTCGTTAATCTTCTAGCCGAGAGCATATTCGTGCAAAACGTACAGGCTGTGATATGTACACTCTATACGATGGTACCAAAGGCACACCTCCAAAGGGGAAGCTAGTAATTGGAAAATTAAAATCGTCCCTTTTGTCATAAATTTTAGTACGTATCTCTCCATTTTCGATATGTATAGTAAGATCTAAAAAAGAACAGCATTTATTTATTAGCTTTGTTCAAATTTAGCTCTTTTGGATGTATGTCTTTTGCATATTTAAGAAACTAGGGGTTATCAACAGTAAGTATATCATCAAGATACCTGCAATTATTGTTATAAATGTCAATTAATTTATCATGATTCTGTATTTTACACTTAAGGACTTTTTTCATGTATAACAATATAAAAATAAGTCGGCAATAAGAGTTTGTACCCATAGGAATCCCAATGATCTGTCGATACACAGTATTGCCAAAAACGAAGAAATAATTTTTGAACATTTATAAGATGGATTATAGAATGAAGCAAAAGCACATTTTTGATAAATCTTATGTAACTGAGAAGTAGGAATGGAACAAAATCTGATAAACCATGTCGCCCATTATTTTTAAATATTGTCTGTAGATCTTTAAGGTTAACAGTAGAATGACGTTGATGATGCATATTATGGTTTGTTCTTTTGCCATGCAACGGTCGTGGGCGTAGTCGAGGACTCATTATGACTAGTTATTATTATTCTTCTTTCTTCAGTAGCTGTTTTTTTTGCAAGGTAAGTATACAATGTGTATATTCCTTCTGAGTGCATCTTTTTACACATTTCAGAAGCCTCTATTAATAGAGGGTTTACATTTTGGGTTTCCAGACCGGAAAAGTATAGCAATGTTTGTGAGAGTATATACTCTTCTACAGGGAGCCGACCCAGCTATAATCTTGCCAAGATTTTATTTTGCTCGAAAACGTTAAATAGCAATGGCTGGTCGCGCTCGTAATAAAAAAGATGGCTGCGCTTATAGTTATAGATATTTTATTTATCTATACAACGACATTGAATATTAAAAGGACTGGTTCATTTTTTTAATGTCAAAACAACAAACTTGTATTTATAACTTCTAGGATAATGTTTTTACGACTGTATTTCTTATAAAGTCTCTATCAGTATAAAAAAGGTCAATGATACTATCACATAAAATGTTTAATTAAACGGATGATTTTTCAATATTACTTTCGACAAAGACGATTACTGCTGCCACAACAGCTTCATAACCAGGGTTTTATCGGGGATATGGATAAGTTGATGTCATCACTTAGGAAATTTTACGGTCGTCATCACGAATTGGTTGACCGTTACAGTTTTCCCATATCTAAATTGATGTTTGACCTGTGCCCACTGTCGTAACATTTGTGACTACCACCGGATTGACTTTGTTGAACTTCACGACGGATGCCGTATACGAAGTAGGAACTGTTTACCCTCCGGAGCACCTGTGTTCACTCCTGGTTTTTATAGGAGTTCGTGTTGTTCATTTAGTTTTCAGTGTTTATTTGTATTTGTCTTCCCGGGTTTTGTCTTTCTAATGGATTGCTCCTTAGTTATATTTTCCTCTTTAAAATTAATGTAAGCTTGACCTTCCCGTCAGAGAATACGATATAGCAGCGTTCCTCTACTGATTCATATGGTCAATGTTTATGCATAATTTTAATAATAACATACTAATATTAGATACAGTAAATTTATACTATGCTGTATACGACGCATTTCAAGGAGTTACCTCTCATCAGCAGCATTAAAACCGAAACATTTGGAAGACCAAAAACCAAACTTATTTTAAAACAAGAAGTACTCATAACCAAAAATACCGAAATAGGAAGAAATAACATACCTCCATGACTTAAGTGTTAAGATATGTGACACTGGTTTCGATATATTTCAGCCAAGTCCCCTTAATTTTTATTTTTCATGACTTTAACAAAACACAAATTGCCCAACTTCACAGAAATACATAGAAAGTGCTCTCTGATTAATGATCGGTGACAAATATCGGTAACAGAATGAGAAAAATATTCACATTTTGGTTAAATAAGGAATATAGATGATCAATTGGTAACTTCGGATGCATGTTGAAAAAATCCTCTACTAAAGTTTTCTTTAAATTCTAGTATAAATAACTTGATGTTTGAAAAAGAAAGAATTTGGGTTCCATATTTTTATTACAGAGATATTTGAGAAAAACTTCAAATTTTAGAATGTTATAAGGTTATTTCTTTATAATTTAATATTGGATGTAGCGAGTCATTTGATTGATCAAATGTTTTCGTTTATCATATCATAAAATTTTCTACTCTACTATGACGTCATTAAAGGGAATCCCAGGGTTTTACACATCAGAACAACTGTTGGAATTAAATTATAAGGATTGACTGTAATTTTGTTTTCAGTCTATTCGAAATAACCTCAATGCACATGGTGCACACTTTCAAATAACCCGTTACGCGGGTTATTTAGTGTGCACCACGTGATTGAGGTTATTTCTTCATAGACCATGTAGACTGAAAAAGATACTATGACATTATTACCCCATCCTGTTACTGTATGGATATCCTTAAAACAATACAAGATATTCCAACGGATTTAAATTCGAAAAAAATCTAAGTTGTTTTTTTGCCTGTTTTTTCAGTCCGTTTATTAGCTCACCTGACCCAAAGGTTCAAGTGAGCTATTCTCATCACTTGGCGCCCATCGTCCGTCGTCGTCCGTTAACTTTTACAAAAATCTTCTCCTCTGAAACTATTGGGCCAAATTGAACCAAACTTGGCCACAAGCATCATTATGGTATCTAGTTTACAAAATGTGTCCGATGACCCCGCCTGCCAACCAACATGACCGACATGGCTAAAAATAGAACATAGGGGTAAACTGCAGTTTTTGTCTTATATCTCAAAAACTAAAGCAATTAGAGCAAAACTGACATGGGCTAAAAATGTTCATCAGGTCAAGATCTACCTGCCGTGAAATTTTCAGACGAATCGGTCAACCCTTTTTGGGTTATTGCCCCTGAATTGTTAATTTTAAGGAAATTTTGCAGTTTTAGGTTATTATCTAGAATATTATTATAGATAAAGACAAATTGTAAACAGCAAAAATGTTCAACAAAATAAGATCTACAAATAAGTCAACATGACCAAAATCATTGATTGACCCCTTATAGGAGTTTTTGCCCTTTAAAGACTGCATCCAGTGTAAACTTTCCTTTAAAGACCTTTTTTCTCTCAAACCACTGGGCCATTTGAGACCAAACTTTTGTGGAATGGTCCTTGGATGGACCCTTTCCAAAATTATGTCTGGCATCCCAGACTTCCAACCGACATGGCTGCTGTTACTAAAAATAGAAAAAAAGGGGGGGGGGTGAATTTCAAAAATCTTCTTATATGAAACTACAAGGCCAGTTGGAACCAAAGTTGGTAATAGTTCTTAGGAGGTTCTCTTTCAGAAATATGTCCAATTACCCGGACTGTTAACCGAGATGGCCGCCACAACCGAACTTAGCTTAACATAGGGCCCTATGGGAAAATTCATTGAAAAATCTTCTTGTCCTAAACCACTTGACCAATTGGAACCAGATTTGGCAGTAATGGTCCTTAGATGGTCTTCTTATAGAAGTTGGTCCGATGACCCGGACTGTCAGCCAAGATGGCTGCCACA
Organism: Mytilisepta virgata; assembly: GCA_028015205.1. Lineage (NCBI taxonomy): Eukaryota > Metazoa > Mollusca > Bivalvia > Mytilida > Mytilidae > Mytilisepta > Mytilisepta virgata. Next base: position 26,253,875 of record CM051512.1, read on the forward strand.
ACCGAACCTAGTTTAACATAGGGCCCATGGGAAAATTCATTGAAAAATTTTCTTGTCTTAAACCACTTGACCAATCGGAACCAGACTTTGCAGAAATGGTCCTTAGATGGTCCTCTTATAGACGTGTGTCCGATGACCCATACTCTCAACCAAGATGGCTGACACAACCGAACTTGGTTTAACATAGGGCCTATAGGAAAATTCATTGAAAAATCTTCTTGTCTGAAACCCCTTGACATATTGGAGCCAGACTTGGCAGAATTTGTTCTTAGGAGGTCCTTTTTCAGAAAAATGTCTGATTTTGTGGACTGTGAACCAAGATGGCCGCCACAGCAGACCTTAGTTTAACATAGGACCCTATGGGAAATTCACTCAAAAATCTTCTCGTCTGAAACCACCAAGCCAATTAGAATTAGACTTGGTAGCAATGGTCCTTAGATGGTCCTCTTTTCAGAATTTTGTACGATGATCCAGACTGTAAACAAAGATGGCCGCCAAACCTGAACTTAGTTTAACATAGGGCCCTATGGAAAAATTCTTCTCGTCTGAAACCACTTGTCATATTGGAGCCAGAATTGGCAGCATTGGTCCTTAAGTGGTCCTCTTTCAGAAATGTGTCCGATCACCCGGATTTTCAACCAAGATGACTGCCACACCGAACTTAGTTAAATATTGGACCCTATAGGAAAATTCATTTAAAAATCTTCTCTGAAACAACTTAGCCAGTTGGAACAAGACTTAGCAGAAATGGTCCTTATATAGTTCTCTTTTAGAAATGTATCCTTTGACCTGGACTGTCAACCAAGATGACTTCCACAGCTGAAATTAGTTTAACATAGAATCCTATAGAAAAACCAGCCAAATTGACTGCAACACTTAAATTTTTAGGTCTGCTCAAGATGAAAAGTTAAATCCAGGTGAGCGGTACAGGCTCTTAGAGCCTCTAGTGTTTGTATACACATTTCGGGAAAACAAACTATGCAGAGTGTCAAAACTACCAGTATATAACATTTAGATCTTGTATTGGCCTCAAAAATAAATTTTATCAAACAGACTATTGACATTCCCAGATTCGATGATTAACATTCTGTATAAATAGATGCACTGTTCGATTAGAGTTGTGTTTATCTATAGTTATCGTCTTTGTCGACAAATGACAAATTAAAAGAATAATAGTCAATATAAAATATAGAAGAAATATGATCTATATTTAATTTTAGTAAAATACTCAGATACATCATTTGTTGAGTACAAATGCATATGCCATAGAGTAACCTTCATCACATTCACGCTCATCCAAATCTTTTGAAAACTAAAACTAAACTAAAACAAGAACAAAAAATAAACAAAACATAAAAAAAACAAAGAAACAAACAAAATAATTTGTTTTCTGAGGAATAGAATTTAAAGAATTCCAAAGATAGACCTAGAATCCAGTGTTGGTCAACTTTTCAAATCAAAATTGAAAAATGAAAAATGAAAAATGGACAAGTAGGTTGCAAATTTCATTTCTCAATTTTCAAATCAAAATTGAATAATGAAAAATGAAAGAGCAAGTTGCAAATTTCATTTTTCAATTTGCAAATTAAATTGAAAAATGAAATCGCAAGTTGCCAATTCATTTTTCAATTTGCAAATTGAATTGAAAAATGAAATCGCAAGTTGCAAATTTCATTTTCCAATTTTCAAAATAAAATTGTAAAATAGAAAATGGAAAAACAAGTTGCAAATTTCATTTTTCTATTTTCAAATTAAAATTTAAAAATGAATAATGAAAATGCAAGTGCAAATTTCAATTTTCCAATTTTTAGATGAAAATTGAAAACAGGTTTGGTGGATTTATACACGGACTGGACTGTAACAATTTTTCATCAACTTTCTAATATGATTTTGATCTAGATTGTGTAGTGTCAAATAGTCTATTGCGCTTGTAGTTGAGAAAAGATATTTTACAATAGGTTCCCGCAAAATTTCAGTGGCTCTAGGTTTGACGTAATGAATTCACGGGGTGAAGAATTCTAGAAAAGGCAGACAAACAACATCTGGCTCAAGACCTGCAATGAATTTTTTATTCTACATGGAGAGCATAAAAGGGGTAAATTTTGCTTCGCGGAAGGAGACATGTTTACCATGGCTCGACGGTGATTTGTCAAATTACGAAAAAATTAATCTGACATCAAACCCCGGAATTTTAACTGGATATGTGTCAGTGTATAGCGATCGTTTTGAGCCATCTCCCATGTCTCAACGAAACTTACAGACTTAATGACGGCTTAATTTCATGACTTCTGAACAGGAAAACAATTGTTTCCCTTGTTTGAGATTCTTGAGACGCCATAAGGCCTTTTTAAAGAATTGGTTAAAGAATGGGAAGTCATAACGAACTCCAAAAATAAAAATTATTTTTCATACATCATTTTTCAATGCTTTTTGAATTTATAATTTTATTTCTGCCACGAAAAACCCGTCTGTTTCACTTCTGTGACATTTGAATGAGTATCATCAAAAATTGTTAGTCAACATGAGACTTGCTTCGGTTCATGTTTTTTTTTCTCGCATTTTGATAGTTTGAATGTTGGCTTAATCAGAATTTTTTGTTGTTGTTTAAGTAATCTTGATCTTTCCAACGAATCATACCATTGTCTGTTCTATGTTCTATTTTAAACCACGAAAATAAATCTCTATAGAGAATTTCCTATTAAAAAATAAAAAAAAAAAAATTATTGTACACATATATTAAATTTTTTAAAACCACTATTTGAAACATTTCTAAATCCCTTTGGCCATATGTATTATTACCCGGAGATTTAATACCTAACTTAAGGAAATCTCACAAGAAGAGTTGTGTCCTTTTAAAATTAAAATTTCCATAGACCAGATTGACGAAAACCAGGTAAGTTCAACTGTTTTAGCTAGGATCCGGCTAATTGCACCGAACGATAAAACAATTAAAATTGACAAAGGTACTGAAATGCTGAACAATTTCACAGTCAGATGTTTACAAACTGTAAGGTATTTTATATACCATTATGGTACTTTATTGAGTGCAACGTTTATAGGATAACTAATTCAAGAATTTTAATATCGCAAAATATTCAACGAGTGACCGAAAAACACCTTAATGCACGAATGCGCGCAGCGCATGAGTGAATGATTAGTGTTTTCCGGTCACGAGTTAAATATTTTCGATATTCAAATACTTGAATTAGTTATACTATAAACACTGTTTATTACATTGATAAAATAGAAAAAAATGCTTCGAAAGTGTCATATTTTCTTTAGATCGCTTCCCGATCTGCCCTCTCGTGAGCCTCACCGACGTCACTTCTGCTTAGCTGTAAATAATCGCCTGATCATTATTTATGATGAATTAACCGTTCATAAATGTGCAAAGCAGTTTCAAATAGGGGCTAATAAAATATATTAATTTGTATATCTCGGAGAAAAGCACAGGAACTGAAGTTGCATTCATTTGTTTGACTCTATACTCCAAGTGAAAGAAATAGCACTGTTTAATAGCTGTAGCATTGTGAATGTGTATATTCAAGGATGTCAGAAACCTGACAAACTTCCTTGAAGACTGGAAAATCTAATTCAACAGTAAAATTATATCTTGATAGTGGCAAAATATGTGATAAATAGATTAATGCATGGTCTTTTTCATATTGCCCGTGTTATCTGCCCTCGACTGATATCGTCCCCCGGGCTAAAGCTTTCGGGGCTGATAACAAGGGCAATATGAAAAAGACCATGTATTAATCTATAATTATGGACCACTTAACAGCAATATTGCCAAGGCCAACGGTCGTGGTCAATATTGATTTAAATGGTCCATGAAAACATGATATTGCACAAGAGTGAAGTGCTATAATTGTTTTATTACATTTCACTTTAAAGAGCATAATTTGAAATCACCTGTTTCTCAAAAAATAGTTCACAGTGCAATATCACAAAATATGGACTAGTCTAGAACACACTGTTTCTATATAAATCTAAAAATTTAATCTGTTGTAATTCATTGAAATAACGTTCAGTTCGTTTACCAAATCTTCGGCATTTATGTCATTCCTGCTTATATTTACTAGTAACTTGGCAACTGACAATCGGATCGAAGTCGGAAAATATTCTGGTTCTAAAAAATATCTCAGAAATGTCTTATAAATGGATTTCATATTGAATTTGGCATTATATCCAGTACATATTCCGACATTGCAACCAGCCTCGTATTGGCAGTAGCTATTTTCAGTTTCATTTTCATGCGTGTCACATTTAAGATGATACGGGCACTTTGGTTTGTTGTCTGCGCTGTATTGACACGGATACTCTATGTTATGCATGTAATCTAAGTCAATCAACTTAATTTTGCCTTTAACCATCAGAAAATGTCCTTTGTTGAAATCCCCAATTATCATGTCCCCTATTGGAGAATTTTTCAAATATACAAGAAGCTCTGCCAAGTCCGTAGCGTGTTGAAGTCGAGTCTCAACAGTCAAAACCAAGTTGCTGGCGTTAAATTCTACCCCGTACTCATATACAGCTGCTATTTCTCCGTGAAATGAGAAAGCTTTGTAACTATCATGTTCGATGCTGCGCACGCAATAACCGAACATTTTTATAAGACCCGGATGCTTCAACTGGTCCCTCATCAATATTTCCTTCAGGAACAAGAGCTGGCGATAGTAATATCCAATCGAAGGCTTCTTAAGATTTGATATCCTCTTGATAACTACCTTTTCTCCATTAAAAATTCCAACATCAATAATTTTTGATCTTCCTCCACCAATTTCATGCTTGATAATTGTTATCTTATTGATATTTGTACAGTTGAATATATACTTTTGCTCACTCTTAGCACTTCTAGGTTTCAACTGATTAATGTTTCCTTTTTTAAAGAGACCAGACTGTCGTTCAAATGAGGTCGGATTCAATGAAAATGTGTACATTTCATTTGTTCGCATGTATGTTGGTGAATCTTTTTTTCCAGTCATCAACAAGATTATTCCAATAAACCACATGATAGTGAAAACAAAGTATTTGAATATTTTCTTTGCCATTTTTTTAAAAGATGAGCCAGGTAGTACTTCACATTGGTTTCATTAGCCTGTACATTCATTGATAAAAACATGTAATAAGAATTTAAAAATTATGAATTATTTATGAAAAACGTTTATTTAGCAATTAATACCTTTTCCTCTAATAAATATAAATGATGCGGGTGTGTTGGATAAAATCTTGACTCAAACTCCTTATAGGTTTGTGAGCAAGGTTCAAGCAAACGATCGATGGTTTTATTGCTGTTCTTCATATTAAAATTACGTTGAAGCATATTTAGCGAGAAAAATCTCACACCTTCCTAAAATTATCAGACGGCCATAGTACCCGGTTGAAGGAAATTCGATGCCTTTAAGGAAGCATCGTCGGAAACCCACGACCGGTCACCCTTACGCTTTGCTACAAGCGTAGTAAAGCGTTTAGCGTGACCGGCCGTGGGTTTCCGACGATGTTAAGGGGAGACTTTTATATCTGTTAGACAACATTTTATTTTTCAGCTTTCCTGGTTGAAATAATTGTACACAAAAGATGGAACATAATGTTTTGAAATATGCTCATTCGGTGTATAATCTGCTGTAATAAATTTTGCTTTTCTTTCTCTCTATAAACTTTGGGAATTAAATTACAATTGAATGCAGTAATTCGTCGAATAATTATATCCCATATCAAGAGTTTATATATGTTCAAATACAGCGTAAAAAAGGTTTTTTTCCAAATCATAATACATTTTGAAAAGACAGATTTCCAAAGAAAATTCTGTATCTTATTTAATCAAAGTTGTGTGGAAACCTGTTTTTGTTTAGGAATATATAAATAAAAATACAGAAAATATAACTTGTTAATTAACTTAAGAAAATATGCTTACTTATTTCATATATGTCCTCCAAAGAAATGTTTTATTTCACTTAAAAAAACAAGACAAAACATTGATCGATGTAGAACATGTTATCTATAAGGACTGTTTTACGTGTATGTGTCAAAAATTTATATTTATGATTTCAAAGAAAATTTAGAAAAAAACATGTTCAAACAACTTTGATTCAACAATATTTGACTATTTTGTTTACACTTCACATTTCAAGAAAATGATACGGATTTCCTGTCATTTTCATATGGAGGATAAAAGACTAAGAATAAAAAATCTTTAAAAATGACAGGTTTGCACAAGAGCGCTCCAGTCCATATCTTCTTTATAATTTATAGCGGCTTCTGTAAAATTCTTACAGTAAAAATACATCAAGATCATTTTCGAATTGAAATATCTATAATATACCGTATATTCGAAACTCCATCAATGCCAGCGTTTATAGATTGCTAGTTAAAATCTATCCTAAGAAGCCCAGAAGGATCATGCGAGATTCTGTGATTGGTTATATTAGATATTGCATTTCGAATATAAGATATCGGATGTCAGATTGCGAATTTCGAACTTCGAATATTGAATCTCTGATTTCGAATCTCGTATGATCCTTCTGGTCTTTCGTACTATCTTGTAAATCTACACCCTCATTATAGAATTTTTATCCTTGTAGAGTAGCGGTACAGTTTCTATTCGATGTATCTTTTTCGATCGAGTCGAATTGGAGATTTTTTATCTGGTTCTCTTCCTTCGATCTTCTCTGGGTTTTGTCATTATCATATATCGTTTTATCATTTCCTTTAGGCGAGGGGTTATTGTTCATTATTATACTTCATGTAAAAATGTCCTTTGATAAAAATACTTTAATTTGGCATATAATTGATCTATCTCCTGATAGTCAAAACTGCTGTCCTCAGTAATAGTGGCCTGATATGTCAACGTTCTATTCACGCGAGTAGGCAGTGCCAATGTATTGGTGGGCAGAGATCATTACTCATACCAGAATCTTAAAACCGTATTATGATAGGCAATCTGCGCATTACTTTTAACAATTATTGACAGCCAGTAAAAATAATGTTGTATTTAGCATTGACTATGGGAAATAATAGCCTCTGTTGAAGACATAGTGTTCTCCCCTTCGGGTCATGCAATCAGATGTCTTCAACCTTGGCTACTATTATCGCATAGCCAATGCTAAAAACAACATAATATAAGAAGAGACTTAGAAGACAAAAACAAATATTTTCTTCTTACAATACTCAACAAGATTTGAGAAAAGTTGACATTGCGCCTTTTTTTTTATTTTGTATATATTAAAAGTCTTAGGTAGAATTATATTATTTCTGCAATCAGTATTTGAAAATACATGGGGACGTGTACTTCTTGCTTCATATTGAAAATCAACGTTGCGGCTGCGTTGGACGACTAGGTACTCTTCTTCTTCAATCAAAACTGGCCACTGCGATAAAGCAAATTGCGCTGAAAGAAACGTCAAATACTTCAAAACAAACAATGTCTTTGAAATGTTTTATTTACCCTTTAAGCGCTCGTAATTTTGTATAAGTGTGTTTAATTCCTTTACGAGATCTTCTGTTTCAACAGTATATTTTTCGAGTTTTGATAATAGTTTGCCAAGTGAACGTCGGAGAGGAGTAGGAAAAAACTTCGGTTGAAGAAAATTTTTAAAAAATTTCTTATTTCCAGTATCCATATTAAATTTTGAATTGGATCCAATACATTCTCCATTACTGCAAGAGGTTTTATTTTCACATTTTCCAATTACTGTTTCCAACTCACGTTCACGGCATTTAAGATCAAAGGGACATTTTCCTGCGGGGTATTGACAAGGGTATTCTATGTCATGCATGAAATCTAGATCAATCAACTTAATTTTGCCTTTCACAATCAGAAAATGTTCATGTTTAAAGTCCCCAATTAATAAGGAACCCAACGGAGAATTTTTTAAATAAAGAAAAAGCTCTGCTAGTTCTAAAGAATGTTTAAGTCGATCCTCCACACTAAAGAACAAATTGCTGGCGTTGAATTCTTCTCCATACTCATAAACGGCCATCATGTCCCCATGGTATGAGAATTCTTTATAGCTGTTATGTTCGATGCTGCGCACGCAGTACCCAAGCATATTTATAAGACCCGCATGATTGATTTGATCACGCAGTAATATTTCCTTCAGGAACAAAAGTTGGCGATATTCGTGTTTTATTTTCGGTTGTTTAGAATTTGCTATTTTTTTAATGACTAATTTTTCTCCATTAAACATGCCAATATCAACAGCCTTTGATCTACCGCGTCCTATTCCTCGTTTAATAATTTGGATTTGTTTTATATTTGTACAGTTAAATATATATTTTTGAGAAACTGTAGTGCTCTTTGGTAGCCAGTAATGAAGCGTTCTCCCTGAAAGACTGCTTGACTGATCTTCTGATAAACGGATCGTTCGTGTATATATCATTGATTCTGTATTTATTGTCAGCAGACAAACTATCGCAGTAAATGTTACGATGAAAATTGTAAGTCTTCGCATTGTTTTTCGTGGCATTATTTTAGAATATGTCAGTGATTTCTGGTTTCTGACACCTGGAAGAGAAAGTTAATTTTTTTTTATTTGGAATAACCAAGAGTAATGTATACAAAATAAATCATCAAAGGAGTCATTTTGATTCCCTAATATTATTACATGTTTTACAATAATTATTTATAAAATTTAACCCCCCCCCCCCCCCCCCATCTGATTATTTGATAAGTTGAAAATCGATATAAAAAAAAGACATTATTGAGACATTATTGAGCGTGACGTACGCGTTTTCTAATACATATATTTCTCGTTTTATCTGTTCATTGGTGGGACATAAAAATATTTTTGAGATAGCTTGAATCATGTGTTTACAGATTCTCCTTCAGGTACGAGTGAGTTATGGAATTTCTCCACCCGAGATAGTTAAATTTTCGATTTTCAACGCGCGAGCTTTCACGAGCGCCTTAAAATTTAAAATTTAGCTATTGAGGGTGGAGAAATTCCAAAACTCACGAGTAAATTGAAGGAGAATCTGTTTCTCCTATGATTTTCGACAAAAACCTCAAGAAAATGTCGTTGCTATGTAGTTTGTTTACATAAATGTCATTTCGGGACTTCTTATAGTTTATCGTTCTAATAACTGTAGAAAAACGGCGGTAATTCCCACGTAGAAATTTAATCACCGGGAAGTGGTTAAAAATATTATGTATTTTAATCCCACCGATTAAACAGGTCAAGAATAGGAGAAACAGAAGCGAGAAATCTCTGAGGGCTCTGTAAAAATTATTTATCTTTCACTACCACTGATGTTTGATTCTTTTTTCTCACAGCTTTCAAATATAAGTAAATAAGAAAAAAAGAAGCATTTTGAAATTTTAATATGCGATTTTTATTGTGATGTACTTTCCGTTTTAAATGTTTTTTCCCAATATATCGACACAGGGCGAATCTGCTTGTGAAAGTAAATATTTTTTTTCTGGAAATACATCCTCCCAAGTCCGGGCTTTGTATCCACTTTCGTTCCTACAAACCCCTGACATCACACATTCATATTATGCGGGTCGGAAGTGAAAGATTTTCATTGATTCTTCTGAAGGTCAAAAGGGAATCCTATGCCTCGTAGGTAGAATTTTCTATGTGTTCGACCCGCAAAACCCCCGTGAAAACAATACCCTGACTTGGGAGGATGGAAAATAGATTTTGTAGCTTTTCTCACCCTCCTTGTACAAGACAGACGATCTCATCCACAGAAACTGTTGACAAAACACTTGTTAAAGAAAAAATATACCTACCAGAATAAAGCTGTTAGTATAAAAAAACAACACATACATTTTTTTCATAAATTTATATCAATCTCTCACAGGTCAAATAAGGCTGAATATTGATATATTTAATGTGTATATAAAAATGTTTGCTAGGCACCTGATGGGTTACGGGAGCTCAACCTACGCGGGGGGGGGGGGGGGGGGGGGGTCAGGTCATAATACGGTAAGTCTGACCGCGGATCATAGTGGATAACGTGTTTTTAGAATGTCACACTCCCTGAACGCTAAAGATCTCTTCAGTAGTTTTCGGAAAAAAGTAGGCTGTTGGCCGCTACAGAAAGCTAAATTATCCGACCCTACCCAACACTTTCTCAATTATATGTTTAAATAATGGGCCCCAGTGTTTTTAAAATAAAATTCTTTTTTTTTTAAAGTTTTACTGCGCATCTACATACAGTGCGATACAATACTGTATAGAAATAAAATGTATAAATCTAAAAAAGAATGAGGAGTTCAGGTCACAAGCTTAAAATCACAACTTTAAAATTCGACCCCTTAAGCCTCAAATTTGAAAACCAAAATTCTAAAATCTTATTGCGAATGATTTTGAAGAATATTTTAGATATGAATGGACAGTTACTGAGGTTTAAATAAGGGGATTGTAGTTACTAGTATATAATATCATTCTGTTTCTAAGAAATCGACCTAAACAAAAATCTGAACCAAATCGGACGGACGGAAGAGGGTAAATCTATATTCCCCTTCCACATTGGTAAGAATAGATAAAAAAATGATAAGAAAATAGATAAATAAATAAATAAATAAAATAAAATAAAATAAATAAACGAATTAATAAATAATGAAATTAAAATAAAATAAAAGAATAAATAAATAAATGTATAATAATGATAATAATGAAAATAAAAGTTACAATATAAAGAAAACATTATTATTCGGTGTAATTCGTTTGAAAATGTCCCTGTTTTATATATGGATAGCGGTCTTACGTTCTATGTCCCCAACATTTTCTGGCCTTTTGACGACAGAGTAATCTAGGACTAGAATGGTCGTTGTAGTACATTTGATAGCGAGTGCAGCGAGCGTAATAGGAGCGTATGCATTTTCTACATTTAGAAAAGTCTTTTGTTTTTAATGGCATTATACAATCCGAAGTGAATTTATTTTATGGCCATATTGTGGTACATACTAAGGCTAGAAAAAGTTTCGTTCGCAGGAAACGGGAGTAGGTAAAATAAGAGAAAAAACGAGCTTCAAATTAAAATCGTGATACCTGAAATGAGTTTCTAGAAAGGGCTACTGCTGCGCTCGCATCATTGGCCACGCCAACAGCATATTATAATATTTAAGTGTAACAAATTACATGTGTATTTAAGGAATGTTTTCCAATTTTTTGAACAGGTTAAACGATATAACCTGGTTTGGGTCAGTTTACGCATAACAAACCGCGTTTTATGAATGTTGTAAACTGACCCAAACCAAGTTATTTAAGTATGACCGGTTCCAAAATTGGAAACATTCCTTATAATTTAATTTCCAAACAGAAGTGCAATGATTCCTCTATTCAAGCATCAATAATGGCATGGGACTACATGTATTTGAATTTAGAAATGGTGGATTAATGCGTTGGTGATGTCACAAGACAAAACCAGGTTATACAGTATAACCAGTGTTGCTCTATGCTGTTCAGCCAATCAAAATGCAGTATTCAAATCAAATTAAATTATAACAAAATGAATTACAAACAAATTAGAATTAAATAAATAATTAATAGAATAATGAAAAAAAAAAGATACCAAAGAAAAGAGAAACTTGACATTTGAGGAGTTAAATGACTTTTGAATTGGAGACGCCTTTAAAAATATTTAAAGAACAGGCGAATAATGCAGTCATTCCCGTATTTAAAAGATACCCACGGTTTCTATTATTGACAGGTAACCTTTACAGAGATTAATTTTACAACATAGATGAAGAGAGGTAAGGGACAGTATTCGATGATTTAACATGAAACGGATCCTCATATCTTTATTCATGTTATATCCCACTCCTCGAAAAAATTACTCGGTACATGAAATCCGTTCTAACGCCCTACAATACATATCGTATTATCGATTTATAGGATGAAATTTAGCATTACAGCAAAGTAAAATTAGAATGAGTAAAAACTTTGAAACTTTCTTGATTCATTTTTACTATTCCAATATTGTTTTAAAATGCATACTTAATTTATGGGTAATTTTATGTTTTAAGGTGTTGCTCAAAACTCCAACAAGTCTACACCAAACCTAAAAATAAATTCCAATGAAGATCTGAGGGTCATGATAGAGTAGGTGACCTTAAATTTTGCATTGTCTTCTGAAAAGGTTGTTTTGAAAGTAATTTTGATATATATTTGAAAAAAATGTTTGTAATTTGTATTTTTATGCCCCCGCCGCTATAGTCCAGTCAAACTATGTTTTAACATCAAACTAATTGCAACAGAAAATGTTTTCGTTCTAATCTATATAGCATTAAGCTCCAAATATACACAGATAAAGTCTCATAAAATCTAACTTGAGGAAAACTCAAAATCAGCATTTTTAATTTCCTATGGAAATTAACATTGGAAAGGGGAGATAACTCCGCAAAAATTAGTCTTTTTTTGTCAGTTTTTGGTTGATTTTCTTAAAATTCATGTAAAGTATGATACTTTGATGGGGTTATAAGTTCGTATTTGACTATATTATACAATCTTCTGCTCATGAAATGTACAAAACCAAAGTATTATGGGTATTTTTAGTTTTTTGCACATTTTTCATTAAAGAAATTGCAAATTTGTGGCTTTGTGACCATTTTGAAAAAATAATGTGAAAATTTGGTATTTTTTATATCTGTAAATTATATTTGTTCAGCATCTACCTTGTTTAAAGAAACTTTAAACCAAAAAGAAGAATATATGCTTAATCATTTTTTATTAAATTTGAGATTCTTTACCTTGACATGTTGAAAAATTTAATAAATGGTCTACTAATGAATTACGAAATCTAGGTTGTAGCTTGATAAAAGATATGAAAACACCTTTAGAGTTGTTTGTTATACTCTAAAGTCGGCTAAAATACCAAGAATCAATACATCCTGCTGAATAGAAGCGGTAAAGTTATAATTTTGTATCAATTTTTATTGATATTTCTGCCTTTTTTGCAGAGTTATCTCCCATTTTCAATGCAAATCTCCATAGGAATTTTAAAATCGTGATTTTTTAGTCTTCCTCAAGTTAGATTTTGTTGGACTTTTTTCTGTGTATATTTGGGGTATTATGCTAAAGATTAAAACTTAAAAATCTTCTTTTGCAATTACTTTAAGGTTAGGGTCAAATTTATGCTAGATTGAATGGACTTCTAGGCGAAGGGGGCATTAACTGTTACCCTTGACCGTCCTTCCGTCCGTCCGATTTGGTTTCCGCACTCTAACTTTAGTTTGCCTCATCCAGATTTTTTGAAACTCATACACAGTGCTAAGAGCCGCAACACGAAAGTTCGAATTTGGGCCGTGAGTCATTTACCGTTCTAGAGTTATGCCCCTTTATAACTTGCAAAATTGCAAATTTGTTCGTTTCCGCACTCTTACTTACGTTTGCCTCATCTAAATATTATGAAACTCCTACACAATGCTAAGAACCACAACCAGCAGACAGAGTTTGAATTTGGGCAGTGAGTCATTTACCGTTCTACAGTTATGCCCCTTTATAACTTTCAAAATTGCCAATTTTTTCATTTCCGCACTCTTTCTTAAGTTTGCCTCATCCAGTTTTTATGAAACTCATACACAATGCTAAGAACCACAACACTCAAACAGAGTTCCAATTTGGGCAGTGAGTCATTACCGTTCTAGAGTTATGCCCCTTTATGACTTGGAAAATTGCAGTATTTTCAAGTATTATAAGCCAGCTTGAGCATAACATCAATAGTCTTTGTCTTTATTCTGTATAAAATTAGAAAAATTTGTTTACCATTCAATAATGCTTTGCTATTATACTTTACTATTCGGAAAAGGGGGTCTTTTATTAGTCGTAAAGATGATCTGATTTCCGGTTTTCAATTTCTTCGTTCTATTGATGTCATGGAACCAGTCTCAATCGTGGTCTTGCGAATGTTTGTGAAACAGAACCCAGCGTTACTCTGACATCAAACGGCAAAATTTTAAGGATGCTCGCTGGTCATGTTTTGGTCTTTTTGTCAGATTTTCGGAATCCACGGGTTTTATCCATTCCTTAAACATTAAATTTTTTGCCCATGAACCCCCACTTTTTCTTTTATAATTCAATCATATATACCTTAAAATGGTACCTTGACAAAATTTTAAGAAATCCTTTTTATTTTTTCATACATTTTTGAGACTGAAATTGCCGATGCAAAGACAATGAAAAATCCAGAGAAAACCTATTTCTTGCAAATTTTCAAGGCTTTATAGCTCTAAAATGAGCACATGAACCTATATTTTTTTCTTGCTTATTTGTTTACTATTCATATGTTCTCTCAAACTAAAACACCTATTTCAAATCCTATTTATTTCCTATTACACCAGCGATCATCCTCAAGAAATGGCTTGAGCAGTGGGACGTCAGGGTGCACTCTATCAACATGTATAAAAACACGATTTTTTTTAAGGACCAGAACTTATCAGTACTTTACGATTAAAAGTTTACTTTCTACTGAGAAAACATCATACACTTTACTTCTAAAACCATTTAGATCCCCAAATTGTTTATAGTTTGATGATATGTCCTTTAATTCTTAAGAAGTTAATAAATAAGGAAGGTTTTATATGTATTTTCCGTTCAAAATTCTGACAAAATTAACCAGAAATTTCTAAGGCTCTTCCTTTTGATGCAGGGGTAACCCTTAGCTGAATTTGGATTCCTGTTTGTTTTAATTGTTTTGGTTTTTGATGGTTGTGCTTATTAATTCATCATTATATCTTTAACCGGATTTCCAACATTTTGATCTCGAGCACTGCTGATGAGTTGTCAGTCAACAAAATGGCCATACAGTGCATCAAATTTATTTCAGTATTTTGTGATACATTTTTTTGTACAACGTGTAGCCAGCAAAATTGGATCATTTGCTTCTGTCAAATTCACAATTGAAAAAACTCTTTAAGTTAAATTGAAAAAGCTTTTAATTTTTTATTTTCTTTTGGGGTTAATGACATCTTGCTCAAAATTAGGTAGCACGATACCCGCAGCAGGAACTTTTGAAACGCTGTTATCAAACTGCCCAGAAATTCTACTTTAAAGATGTTCACTGGTCATGTTTTTGAATTTTTGTCAGCTGTTCAGAATCATCTTGTTTTATCCATTTGAATGCCATAAATTATTTTTTCCCGCTAACACCCATTTTTCTTTTCATAAATCCTTTGCATGCAGAATAATAAGCCATTTGTAAAAATATTATAAAATCCTTGTTATTATTGAATCATTTTTGAGAAATAAAACTTGTCAATGATAAAGCTATGTAAAATCAAGAGAGCACATTTTTCCCGCCAAATTTTCAATGGTTTATATCTCGAAAACAAGCACACGGAGCTGTAATTTTTTTTCCGCTCATTTAGTTCCTTTCTTAATCCACTATCAATATTTACCAGTATTATGAAAACTTGTTATTTTGAAACTGAGCAGCAAACATCCTTAAATTGAAAACGTCTTTTATTTTTTATTTTCTTTTGGGGTTAATGACATCTTGCTCAAAATTAAGTGGCACGATACCCCAAGCAGGAACTTTTGAAACGCTGTTATCAAACTGCCCAGAGATTCTACTTTAAGAAGATATACTAGTAAATTGTCTACCTTCCATTCGGAATGAACATTGACCCTAAACATTTCACTGCTGGACAGTTTTATTGTATCACAAGCGCATTAAAGGCTTATTCAATACAATAGGCGGATAAAGATATTGTTGAATTCCTGTTGTATAAATCACAATTGGTATCAAAGGATTTTATTTTAACCACTGAGTCGATGCCACTGCTGGTGGATCTTTAAGGGGTACAGAACACCTAATGGAGTTAACTCTTTAATCACATACTATTAGTAAAGAGAAATCAAGCTTCTCAATGATCAAAATTTAGTGTCTGTCAAACTGTTATATATCCAATGAAATTATTCCCGTAAATTGTGTGGTTCAAATTTCTGTTAATTTTATATTTTTGTCAACAGGTCAAAGTAAATATTTCGTGAAAATTTTATGAAAATTAAACGAGCCAAATCTATTTTAGTCAAAGTGTTGGGTACCCCCTTAATTCCCCGAGGGTATCCCAAGCTCAGTCGCTAGTATTTCGATACTAGCCCGAAATTGATATTTAAAATTTACCGTTACAAAATTGTAAAATTTGTAAATACTAAGAAGTATATCCCTCCACATTTTGTATTGTTGTATTGGTTTTCCACATTTTGTATTGTTGTATTGGTTTTCCACATTTTGTACTGTTGTATTGGTTTTCAACATTTTGTATTGTTGTATTGGTTTTCCACATTTTGTATTGTTATATTGGTTTTCAACATTTTAGGCCTTGAGCACAACTGATGAGTCGTAAATCGACGAAACATGCACATCTTGTACACTAAATTTGGTATCAAAGAATTTTTATATATTTCTAAATTATTCAAAAACATTTCAAAACCTACTTACCAGCATAACCTTCCCAACCTGGTTTTGTAATAAATAGATTTGGTGATATTTTGACTCATTTTTACGTCAGCTAATTAAATTTTCAAGGATATTACGTTTGCACCTCGAATTTAAAATAATGTTTAGACAGCTGTTGTACAAAAATGTATCTATGTTTACTTAGTAAATATTTTAGTCGGCTAATCAATACAATCGAAGAATGTTCCTTTTAATAATAATTCGTACATGCCCTTAAAGAATATAAATAAATAAATAAAAAAAAAATTATAAAAAAAAAATTTCGTGTTAGATAAATATGGCACGTCAAACGTTTCAATATTACTTGAATATGGTACTCGTTAAGCAGTTGCATAAGACATACACTTGAATGAGAAGAGCCTAATAGGTAACACGTCAAGAAATTGGTTTTAGAAAAAACGTAGAATCAGGACTCCGCTGACTATCGGCAGGAGCAATACAGAAATCAGCTTGTCCGTCCGTCCGTCACAAATAATTTCCGATCAATAAATTTAACAGCTCTTGGAGTTTAGTGATGAAACTTGGCATAAATGTTTTCCACTACTAGCTTAGTTAAACTGTGTCACCTACCAGATGCATGTGTCAGTCCGCCATAAATCATTTTTATTCTATAACTTGAAACTTTTCACGAATGGTAAATGTAAAATCATGGTCAAAGTTTAAATTACCCAACGTTTCGACCCAGGACCTTGGAAACCGAGAGAAAACAATAAAAAGGTGTTGACTTTTGGAAATTCAGAGCAAGACTCTTGTGTATTTTATACAGTTTACGTCGTTTTATGCCCCTTTTGACAGCTCACCATTTCCATTTATTTTCCTTGTTTTCTATTATATTTTTATATGCATTCAGGCCTGTCATTAATGTTGCAGGCAGAAGGGAAAATGCAGCCAAAGCAATTTTTTTTTTAATAATTAAATTTTCATGTATTTTTGGATTTCAGGCATCCGTTGAATAAATATTTTTTCTGTTGCTAAATGCACACAGAAAAAAAGTTCCGACGATCGTCATCAGCTGTACCAATAAGATTGTTCAGAATAAACTCGTCATTTACATTCGAATTTATGACGCTATTTTATCAGTTTGTCAGGCAAGTCTGTGTTATGCTACCTTCACATACACTACACCTGACATGTTCTTTTAGGGGTCCAAAATATGCTTGCGATTGACTACGAGTTGGCGATCCGTAAGGACTCGTAATGAAAATCCGTGTGTGTGAAAGGGGTATTATGTCAATCAAAGCCAAACTGATCTTTTAAAGTCCAAATACATTTGTAAACGTCATTCAAATAACACTTCATAATTATCCAGTTACAAACCCAGTATAAATAGAGAAACCCGCTATTTAAAAATTTAAGGGGGTACAGAACACCTTAGAGAGTTAACTCTTAAAAAATGAAAGTTTTAATCCCACACTACATGTATTAGTAAAGAGAAATCAAGCTTCTCAATGATCAAAATTAGTGTTGTCAAACTGCTATATAATCAATGAAATTATTCCCGTAAATTGTATAGTTCAAATTTTTTACAAACCATGTTTTACAAAGGACTGTAAAATACGACGTTTATAAGAAAAGATAATTTAGATAATTTAGATTTTTTCTTACTTTTTAACTGTACTTTATCTTCCATGGCTATAAATTTTCACAAAATCTTCAATGAGTGGCAAACTCTCATCATGTGGCGAGTCCGAAATGGCCGAGACGCAATAACAAATTAATTCAAACACACGTATAATCACGTTCCTATGTCAAGTTAATGTGAAAATTACAACGCTATATGTAGACAAATTAAGATGTGTGTAGATCTGGAGGAGGTGCAAAATGTGCAAGGCACACCATTTAAAAAGTTTGATGTATATATGTGAAGGCTAAACATGGGTAAATCTACCCCAAGCGATTACAATAAATTATTTCATTTTACATTTTATGTAATTCTTCTTGATTTTTAGATTTGTTATGAGATATGGTTTTCTACTTATTTATATGTTATTGAGTGTGTTTAATTTGTTTATGTCAATATATTTAAGAATAAGACCAATGAATTTTTGAAACACATTTGGCAAAATAAGGCCACACCGAATTACTTTTTAGTTCTTTGGATATCTTTTTCCGCAAAAATAGGTGCGCGTGAGTGATATTTAATTTAATTTTTTTTCTCTATAGGACTAGTATGAAGATCAAATTACTTGCGGCACTTTTTAAACTGGAATATTGCAAAATATTGAAAAAATCTCTCCTTTCTTTATCAAATTTTAGGAGCGGGCGAACAATTTTTTATTTTTATTTTCTTGAAAAATGAAGAATATGTGACGAATTTTCATCATTTTTGCAAAAGAAAGCGGAAAAAACAACTTTTCTTAAATTCTTCACAAAGTCCGAAAATCGAAGCCGCGAAATCCAAAGAACTAAAAATCAATTTGGTGTGGCCTAATATGCACTCATGAAGTTTTCTATTATACAATAATTTATGGAGGTGTAATGGTTCGCTTTAGAGACAAACTATACATATTGCCATATTTGATAAGATAAACGAAACGTATTGTCATACGTATTGCATGTAGAAAAGGGTCCCTCTATTAAAATTCTCTCTAGTTCAACTTCCTTTGTTAAGGCTCGATCATACATACTTGACAATTTGTTTACGTAGATACGCATGGGACTTTTACGAAATATGTTTTGAGAGTAGAATGTTCTAGCACAATTTGTCCACCAGATAACAGCATAATTTATAAATTTTAATTAAAAACATAATTCAGTAATTTTCAAACTATAATCGCACTTTTAAATATAAACCTCCGCGTAGGATTATATTGTTCGTGTCGTAAGCGAACCCGTGACGGTGACGGAAATACCGCGATTCGGTTGTCAATGGTGAATAAGCAAGGGGTTCAAATTACCAAGATAATTTGGAGTTTAATTATAATATATGTTATAAAACATTTGTAATTTTCGTCTTTTCCCCTCGACAATTCGCGCAGCTTCAGGTTGTAGTTGTTCAAGCTTATTACAACGACCCAACTCATAGTTATGCAAAACGTCACAAGCGTATTCAAATATAGGTCTTGTACTTATACCAGATATAATTTCTCCAAGATTTGTCTGCTAAATTTATATTTTAGTTTCACGTAGAACATTTAAATGCTTGGATATTATTAATATAATATTATATATGTGATTGTTTCATTTTGCATTTATTTTTATAATATGCTGTTGGCATGCTCAGTGATGCGAGCACAGCTAAATATATACTAGTAGCCCTTTCCAGAAACTCATTTCCGGTATCACGATTCTGACTCTAAAATTATAATTTGAAGTACGTTATTTCCCTTACTTTCGTTTCCGGCAAACGAAACTTTTTCTAACTTTAGAATGTAGCACAATATGTCTGCCCATATGAAACAAAGACTTTTCTAAATGATCGATATGTATAAAAAGCATATGCTCCTATAGCGCTCGCTGCGCTCACTATTATTATACATGTACAATTAAAAAAATACGCGACATGTTTATACTATAATTGTTTTATATAAAATGTTAACAACAACATTACAAAATAATTTTGAATTAAGAAATAATAATAATAATAATAGATTATCAAAATTGAAGAACGATTTAATTTTCTATCAGACTAGAACTGATATTTTTATTCAATAATATATGTACAATCCAGCCACATTTTGCATGTGCCTATTCCAACCCATTGTCCTGTATTTTCAGTGTCTTCTTATTGTAATATATTCTTTGATACTTATTTTGATGCACAAGATGTACACATTTCTTCAATTTACTACTCATCAGTTGTGCTCGAGGCCTAAAATTTTGAAAACTAAAACAATAACCTAAAAAGCTTAAGAGCAAATTGAAAAACGCCAAAATTACCAAAAGAGTTAAAGCTAAAATCATCTAAGGACAGAGCTATGCATGATACTCCTTACGTTTTTTAACAGTATATTTTAAATATCAATTTTCGAGCTAGAATCGAAATGTAAATGATTATTCCATTCTTTTTTATCTTTTGTTTTAGGCCTTGAGCACAACTGATGAATCGTAAATCGACAAAATGTCCACATCTTGTGCATCAATATTTGTCTAGTTGAACTCGTGTATATATATATTTTACCATTCATTTATATATGTCTGCACCCAGAAAGTTGAAATATGTTATTCTTCGTTCCCAGAAATCACCTTTCTGTCATTCCTTGCATAATAAATAGTCTATACGGTTGTGACACTCGTTTAGTTACAAAGACGACGGACTTGCGTATCTATTAGGATATTTACAAAAGTTTGTCAAGCGAACAGATTCGAACTTTCACAGCAAAGTGATTTAAAAAATTGTTCCCTAGGGAATTTTCGTCGTCTTTCGCGTAACGCTTCCTTCTTTTTTACAAAATGTTAACATTTTATGTAATACGATGAATGACAGCTGGTAATCTCTATTAGGCCAGACCAAATTGATTTTTAGTACTTTGGATTTCGCCGTTCCGATTTTCGGACTTTGTAAATTTTAAGAAAAAAATTTTTGTCGCTTAATTTTGCCAAAATACTTATAATTCGCTCCAAATTCTTCATTTTTAAAGAAATTAATAATAAATTTTTTTTCGCACGCTTCTAAAATTTAGTACAAAATAGGGATTTTTACCAATTTTTGCAATATTTTAGTTAAAAAAATTGTGCTGCACGTAAATTTTATCTTCGCCCGAAAAAACTAATCCTCAAGAAAAATAAAAATAAAATGAAATTTCGCTCGCTCGAATCTACTTTTGCCATAAAAAAAATCCGAAGCATTAAAAATCAATTTGGTATGGCCTTAGATATTTTTTTTGTCATATTTATGAATCCAAAAAATATTCATATCTTGTATATAGAATTATGAACATGGATAAATATGCATTACGAGAATCTTACGAAAAAGGAAAATATACATTTCATACTAATCCTGTTATCCCCTTTCTAGTATACTACTTGTTTACTTATGTACATGTTCGTTCTCTGTATTTTTCTCTATTATAAATACTCTATTTTTTTCCATTTACAATTGTTACAGAGCGTGTCTTTTTTCAAATGATTAGGAGACAGGGGCCAGGTTTTCGAAAGTATCTTAGGATTAGGACATGTCCTAGGATGGTTTTAGGATATATCTTAATCCTAAGTCATGTTTTCGAAAGCTTCGTAACTTAGGATAAATCTTAAAATCTCTCGTAAAGTCAGAATTTATGTGCATAATAGATGGGCTTTTTTCAATATTGTTCTGTTAATTAATTTTTGCTTCAAAACTAAGGACAGTCCTAAGATCATTTCTCCTAGGATCCTCTTAAGATAGCTTCGGTTTACAATCTTTGACATATCATTAGTCTATCCTAGGACTGTCCTAAAATTTTTCATAAGATATATTTTAGAACAAATTTTAGGATACATTCGAAAACCTGGTCCCAGATTTATAAGGGCAGTTTTGCTGGTTTCTGAATGCTATAGTATTTATTGAATTATAATTTTGTAATTGCAATTAATTAATTCAATAAATATTGTTTAAACCAAACTTGACCCCATAAATTTGCTTATTGTTTCGTGTCTGTCGTCTAACATTATACTTAAAAAACTATAGCGTTATTAAAAAGAATCAGTTTTTCATCTCAGTTTTGCTGTAAAAGATATGTGCATTTTGTCGATTGACGATTGTTTTTTTAGTTTAAGTTTCGTATATTCGTTTGGTTATCTGTATATATATACATTATAATTCTTTCCATTTTTTTGGCCTCAACACATGGTATTGAGAAGGATTTTTCAGCGAAAGGCTTCTTTTCATAAATATTTTGCATAAAATAAAAATTTATGACATGATATAATTATTTTACATGTACTTCATTGCAAAATATGACAATTTCCCTGGAGCAAAAATAGTTTGTCGATCGCTCTCAAAGGCATACACGTGTAATATATACTTCCGTTAATTACAATTTAAACTATAAAGTTAATGTTTCAAGCAACAGTGATCCACTGTAATTAGTTGGAACACACACGCGCTAATAAAAAAATAAAATCTAAAACCTAAGGCTGAATCAAGTTAATTCTATGTTTGGCGTCAGCTTTGGATTTTCTTCATTTTGTTTATAAAACAAACAAGGTAATTTTTTGTGTATGACAAAATCCTGAAATTTGTCGTTCCGTTATTTTAAATGTACTTTACATGTAGGTGTATCTTTTTTATGTCTAATATCGAAATGTCATTGAAAAGAATATGCATATGATGGCTGGAAATGAATGTCTAGTTAATTTCTGAAACCTTACTTTGATACCTCTAAAGTTTACATGGTGTATGTCAAGGAAAGTTTAGTTTTACTGCCAGTTTTCATATTTGTTTTATTTTGATTTTTGGTTTGTTTGCTTCATACCCTCCTCCATTTGAAAAAATAGTTGACGCCAAACAAAGAATTAACTTGCTGTGGCCTTATTGCCATATGGTTACAGATCTAAGGGAGATAACTATTTGTCAGTAATAATAATACAAATTTTACAGATGTTATCTAATCATTCTATGAATACCGGCTAAAGATTATCGAAGGGACACTAACGCGAGAAAAAATTCGAACTCCAAGGAAAAGTCAAAGTCAGGAGAATGGAACACAACAAACAAACGCCACAACAATACAAGTATAGCTAAAAGAAGAAAAAATGTACAATAAACTAATTAAAACTAGAACAAGACGGCACAGAAACTAAAGCACTAACAATGTGAACTCCCACTAAAAGCCGGGAGTGACGTAAGGGGCTCCAGAATGGTAAGCATGTCATACTCCGTTACATTGTCAATGAATTGTCATGTCTGGTGAGGTGTCAAGTCAGCTGAGGTGTCAATTCTAGAAGGACGTGAAATTTAACTGAAGATATCTAGTCTCATACGTGAGATAGAAACCCCATATCCGCCAATCAATTCGTGATGACGACCGTAAAACTTTGGAGCAATGAAACAGATACGGAACATAACCCTGTCTTAGAAGTTAGTGTGACAGCAATCTCGCCCTGCCGAGAAAGTCGCCATATAAATCACTTGGGCGGCAGTAACGAATCAACTTTGAAATGTATAACCCATAGTCTGCTAAGAAAAGGGAAGGTCACAACCGGTAAATTTAAATCATCACGTTTGTCACAAAATTTTGATTTCAATCGCCTATTATTATCTGTGTATCAGTACAAATCTAGATATGAAGCAAAAGTTGGTATGTCTATGGTCTCTTTAATTTTCAGTTCACTGGGATAGATGATATTTAGGTAATCCTTAGGGTAAGTATTATTAAAAGACAAAACATCATCTATATAGCGGAGACTGGAATTAAAGGACTGATTCAGTAGCTCCTGTAAAAATTAAGCTTCATATGAAATCAAGAACATGTCGACCAAAAGCGGAGCACAGTTTGTCCCTATTGGGAAGCCGATCCTCTGTTAAAATACATGTCCTCCGAACTCAACTATAGACAAAATTAGAACACTAAATCTAATAAAAAATGAAACAAGTTTAAGTTTGTTTAAATGACAAATATTTACACAATATTTCAATTTCTGTTTAATCGCAAATTTATCTCTCTAACAATTGCAATCTGTATTATTGAAATTACTTAATGCCAGGTATCCCTTGTTTACTCCAGAAACACTGGTGAATTAGATCACACAAAACAGGTTTTTAGTTTATCATGTGGATTCAACGTCGTACGAACAACAACAACAACAACAACAACAACAACAACAACAAGAAATATTTATTTGTCAGTTATTACGCCCCTATGGAGCAGAGCAATTACAGTTATAATTAAAGTTTACAAATGATTTGTGTTCATTTTATATTTATTGCAGATATATATTGAATTACTAGACATTGAACCCGCGCGAGCGCGGGAAAATAAGCATTTTTTGCGGTGGCCATATTGACTTTAAAAAGTTTTTGCGGCCATGGCATTCGTGGAACAGGAACTCAATGTGGATGTTGTGGCAGGCTTCCCATAAACTTTCCTGTCAAGTAGGTGGTATCAACTAATAGTTTCATGATTATATATGCTGTAGTATTCCAGAAATGGATGTTAATGCAAACTTTAACCAAAGTCAATGAAGCGTGAAATATAGGTCAACGTGACCTAATTGTCATATGGTTAATTGTTCGTTACTACCGAAGATGTATGCCACGTAGAATTACCAAAATGGACCTTAAGGTTCCATCATAGTCAAAATCTATGACGAAAATACAACCACATAAATTGTCAATATGTTTATGTTACAATTAAGTCTGAACTGGAACTTGATGAAAAGCTTTCATTAAATACACATTTCATAATGCATTACCTTTTTCATTCAGAATAAATATGAAAAAGAATGTGAATAAACATTTTCTTAGTGACGGATGAATTTTTCAAAAGATGCCGTGAGTTAAGTAGAGCATATTTTTGGAAAATAATTGTTCCAATTGTTCATTGTCATCATGGGCAGGGCAAGCGAGGCTTAATTTCACAAATAAATCCAATAGACGATAAAAGCATTTTTAGTGTGTGGCTGAGTGTGCTGTCCACGTTTATAAAGATGTCCGAGATAAATTTCGTCATTAATGATAAAGATGACCATTTGTTAAAAATATTTTTATCTAGGGCTTACAGGGAATTGTACGGTAGAGATATATTTAGACAGGTCACATGACAAATAATGTAAAAATGGATAATGGCTGGTTTTATCACTTTGTGCAAAGTAAACATCCGAGCAATCCAAAAAACAACTGAGTTAGAAATCCTCTGAACTTTGCCTTACTTCTTCATAATCTTCAAAGTTCATAATGTTTATAGTTAGGAGAAATTGCGTTATTGTAGAAAAAACAATCCTGAATACATGAAGCGGAAACATCCCACTCGAAGGAGAATGTTTTTAATTTGTTTTATTCTTCTTCCGTAATTTCAAACAAAAATACATTTAAAATATGTGCATAATTGTTTATTTAAATGAATGTGTTAAAATGATGCATTCGAGAACCTTCTAAGGGATATGTTGGGAGAATTCGTACCGGAAAAGTCCATGAAGATTCCATTTGCACATAAACAAAACTGCAGTTTAAATTTATAAATGCAGATTGTCAAATCCGATAATAACCTGTATAATCTGAACCATACATCGTTTATTTTGAACCACGCGTTTTGCCGCCTATTCGGCTAATTCGTAAATTTAGTATTATAGATTTGTAGGTGTGAAAAGGGAGACAACAAATACAGAGCCTTACCATCATATATTGGATGAACACCACAGCCAGAAAAATATACTATTATATAGGCTTTTTACTTGACGTTTGTCATTTAGTGAAGGGTAAACTTCATTAAATTAAAACACAAAATAGGAGTTGAAGCTATATGTTTAGCATTGATTAGCAGTTGACCATTAAAAGATACTTATCTTAACAAAGTATGTTTCAAATTTTAACAAGATATATTGAGCACATCGAAGTCTACACGATTTTTAATTTACCCAAAAATTGTTAATTTTGTGATTTTTCGTGCACATTTGATTTTTTTACGGACAAGGCGACATAACTCCAGAACAACATCTGACTTTAATACGGTAACAGTATAGACATGATGGAGGAGCCTAAGGAAATTTCAATCTAGTGAGTCTTTTTAGCAACTTCAAACTTTGATCACAGATAAAAAGAACTTGGCAATATTTTGTAACCATTTTTCACCATTTTAGTAAGGATGATTTAAGTTTTTTAGAATAATTATGAATATTTACCCTGGAAACAATCAGAAAAATGTGTTCATGTACTTATTAATAAAGTTTCATTTTTTTAAGTAGAAAGGCTAAAGGTTCCGAGTTCGATCCCCGGTTGGTGCGGTAGGTGATTTTGGGAGACAAATCATGCTCTACTGTTACAATTGATTTGTCTCACTTTGATTACATTTACACAAGTAAGTTGATTGCCAACATCCGGAGACAGGTTAATTTGTAGATACTTAGTTCTATAGTTATTGTTTGGACATCTATTATATATATATCATTGTAAACTTGTTTAATAAAATAAAGTTATTCTTAGAATTGGTGAATAATTATTTTATTTATTCTACTTAGCTTGTGGAGAGAAAGGGTCGCGGTATTTTAAGTATTTTAACTACCAATAATATATTACTTAACCCATAACATCTTCATTATCCTTTGATATTTAATTTAACTTTTAACATGTTCGTTGACTCTTTCTTTCTAAAAATAGATTAGTACTTGGTAAAAATCATTGCCACGTAATTACGATTCAGGGTGTTGCTAAACGACGGAACCGGAATACGGAACGGAAAGAAATATTTATATGGACGGAATTTTTGTATACATATGGTATACACCAATATAGTACGCTTCCCGTCGGGTTACAGGTCCAAAGTCTTTCTTTTTTGGCCAGAGAAACACCAGAACGAACAAATGTGTAGTGTAAAATAAAGTATCTTTTTCGTTATAAAAAATGAAAAAGAACAGAGAAACGATTTTTCATTTATCTTGACAAAGCACTGCTTTAAAAACTACTAATATAAATCAGAGTATATACATGTATATAACTTTCAAATTTCAAAATTCCTTTAGTATGAATGTTATCAATTATAGCTTAAAACATTATACTGAATGAGTGACAACATTTTCAATTGTATTATCATAAAATAACGTTCAGGGCCACTTGAATGGGACTGAATTTTTAGAGAAGAAATAAGCCTCATGATTTTCAAAGCACTGCGGACAAGTTGATTTTTTAGAAATCCTAGGACATGACTACAGCTAGCTTGAAAATTGCACTGTGCAAATCATATATCAATATACTGTTGTTCCGCCAGTTTTCCGAGTATACATGTGTCAATATATTCAATTTCCTTCAAACCATACACGTTTGTACCCCATTTAATTCCCCAAATAGGATTGCCTTCTGAATTTGTGGGAAGAAAATGCGAGAAGTTTCTGCAGAGGTATGCTTAAATTTGTAAATTTAAATCGAATTACAAAAAGAGAGGGAGGGCATGAAGACATAAAATCGTACATATTATTCCGTTTTCTTTAGAATTCCCTCTGGTTTGGAGAAGTGTAAAAGGATCTAACAATATAGCTGTAATGAGGAAAAATTCGGGAAATTATTTTTCAAAATTTGTTTTCAATTTATTACCAAGGACGTATAACTAACAAGGATTCGTGTCTCGCGGTATCTCGTTAAAATATCGCGTATCGTGAGACTTGTATTTACTCACTACTACAATTATGCGCGCTTCAAGTAAATATTTCCGGTTAGTTACGATAATGTAAACAACTAGAACTCCTATAGTCTCGATCATCATGACAGAAATTCTCTCATTTGTTTTTAACTTAAAAAACTTTGTTTATTATCTTCGATGTTCAAAAACCAAAGAAACAAATATAAAAAAAAATATTTTCTATCAAATATGTCTTACAGGGCCGTTAAAATCGTATAAATTACAAAGTTTTAACATTTTTATTATTGAATAGTAAATGTCTTCTAGAAACAATGATTAATTTGATTAAAACCTTATTTAGTTTGAGCATTTACCTTTGCATTCCTAATTCCTGTGATGATTTATAATTAATTATAATAAAAAATAAATTAGTCCTGATTGTATGTTGTTCATTTGATGAGCTTGTGCGGTTTCCTTTCTACTTTTTTACAGGTTGTAAGTTGTAAGTTGTTTATTTAATGAGCTTGTGTGGTTTCCTTTCTACTATTCAATTTAGAAAAGCTATGACCCAAGCTACAGTAAAAGATTCATTGTCTACTTTCAAAATGACCAAAGCTGATTTGAGAAAATTAATCTTGAGAAATATACACGACAAAGACGTATAACTAATATACGTCCTTGATACACGAATATGTCAAAAAAAGAACGAGTTGCAAAATCTGCTATTTACTTTTTGATTTGAACTCTATTAACATGTCAAATTTTTTATCTTGGGACACTGATCTTGATTTAGAACTATTGCTAGGGGAATATACAGAATATAATAAATATATTTATTTGTCTAACTATTTCTCTACTAAAAACAACTTAAATAACATACCTTGGTAAAATTATAAAGTCTAGTTGTCATAAAACTTGTATTGCATAATCACATCTTTAAAACCGCATTTCTATCCAAATAAAAATCTTTTTCTCAGCTGGGCACCTGTATATTCAATTATCAATAGCACCTTACCTTCTGAGGTTCACCCGGCCACATGATATTTGTTAATTACAGGTGTTATGATTGATTGTATAAACATGGTCTGTTAGTTAGCCTGCCACATAGGTAATTGTTTCAGCCTTTTACACATAAATTCGTACATCATCTACATCATACTACACTACACAAAACCATTCTTGAATTGGCCGACGGGATTTCATAGGTTAAATTGAAGTTTCTTAATTTTTTATGCACCAAATGAAAAAAGTGAGTTTAAAAACATACCAAAAACAACATGAATAATGCAAACATGTAAGTTTATTGATTTCTAAATAAGCTACCCCACCCCTGTCCAAGCGTGCCCCATTGTGACAAACGATGGTAAACAATCCTTAATAATTACAGATAGTGAGCACTGTTTTAAAACAAACTCCTTCTATACATCGGAAAATATCATACTATCGCAAAAATGACGGCTTCGCTTCAATATTCGGTATGATGAGGGAGGAGTTTGAATTTTAAATTAGTGTCTCAACCGCTTATTATAGGCGGGATTATGAAGGTCAAAAAGTAAGAACCCCCTTTTAGGGGACGATCAATATTTTTGAATTGGGAACGTATAGTTGGAACCCCCCTTTATCCTGGGTTGGAAACCCACCATTTTTTAAATGGCTGGTTACGCCCATGACAAGTGAGACAGAAGTATAAGACAAATAAAACAAAATATGTATGCTTTTCTGCCAGACAGGAGGCTTAATTTTGCTCAGCATGCTCAAAAACATGTAAGGAACAGAAGACCTTTAAAGTAATATTTGTTTACTATTCCGATATTGAATTTTGAGCTGCAAATTAACTGCCTTGCCCCGGTTCACAGTTATTTTGAGAATGAAAAAAATGAAAATTAATTTAAGCAAAGAAAGGCTCAATATCTCATTCATTTTCCAAAATAGGAAGCTCATTTTTTCTCTGCAAGTCTAAATATATGTAATGAAAGGAAAAAAATAACTGTAATGCATTTTTATGCAATGTGCATGGACCTTATACCTGCAAACTAGCAGCTCTGCTCTGATAGGTAGATATTATGAAACAAAATAGAGCTGTTAAAAATTTGTTCATTTTGTAGCTCAATATCTAATCAAATTCTCAGCATAAGAAGCTTAAATTTGCTATGCAAGTGTAAAAATGTGGTAGAAATGGAAAAAAATCATGCAATATAAGATTGTGTAGCATATATTCAACAATATAGCTGCAAAATAGCATCTCTGCTCTGATTGATAAATATTTGACAAAAAAGATGGAGGGGGCGAAATAACTTCAATATTTGACTAACCTCTTAACAAATAAAGTTGAAACTTGCTATGGAAACGTTAAAATATAAAAGGAAAGGAACTCATTCAGTTTAGAGCGTCTTTTAACACCAAAAATGCAAATTTAGCTGCAAAAATACAAGGCCATTCTCCATGGAAGTGGCCATTTTGTTTACCGAAAAGGGCTGGTTTATATGTTATATTACACGTGAAATACACAACAAAAGACGCTCTATTTTCATATGCAAACGTAAAAATTATCTAAAACTTGTAATCAAATACTTTTATACAAGTTAATGCAATAAAATTTAAAAAAATCAATGCAACATGACGGGTCATGCCATCTCGGTCCCAGCATCATGGCAGCATCTGGCATCCTTACTTATGATCATTGTGATGTTTATAAGTGTTTGATGTTGTTTTTATAGTGAAAAATCATTTAATACCATAAAATAACTTCTACTAAATATGTTTTTAATTATTCATATAATGTTTTTCTACTTAAAAATTGATGTAGAAATCTCGAAGCGGCGATTCTCGCTGAAGCTTTCTGCAGATCTCGTGTTTTTTCGCGATTCGCGGCACTTCTCGGATATTATTAAGGCGGTATCGGGAGTTTCCTATCCTTCTAATATACGTTCTTGTTATTACCAACAATTTTTTTTCTCTGTATTTCATTAACGCCCATTGGTTTAAGTTATTTGCTGCTTAAATATGGGTTTGGCGAAGAATAATAAAACTCAATAATTTCATATGGGAGACAAAATATACCAAAACACAAACATTTCGGAAGCATCCGAGAGGTAACACACATTGTTAAGACCCTGGTCCAATTTAATTAAAATTAATTTTCCACACTTGCTCCTTATTTTTGTTCGGTTTTTAATATCCTACGAACGACATATGAACAACCGAACGAAAATAAGGGGCAAGTGCAGAGAATTTTAATTAGACTGGCCATCTTATGGGATCCGGCGTGATATGAATGAAAAAAAAGCAATTGTTCGAATAAAACATATATTTTAATTGTTTGTTTTTCTTTGTTTTTTTTTTTTTTACCAAGAAACCAGTCCGAACATACTTTCATTTGTTGTTTCTAAATATCAAATTATAACAGATCCTCGTCATAACGACTACAGACACATTTAATTTGCTTATTATAGTAGATTAGGAACATGTTATACCGTCTTATACTTATCCCTCTCCACTTGGAGGTTGCGAGAGCAGCCCCTGTGGCCTTTTAGCCAAATCTTTTTTCGACATCTACAGATTAGTCCTTTACGCGCTAAACGTGTTGCTCTCCCTTAACATGTGACAGCCACATTTCGTCTCCATCAATCATTTTGCAAGTTCAAATCTTTGTTTCAGGTAGGGATGTAGAAAAAGAACAAAGACTTGTGGAGACAACTTATACTTTGTACATAGAATGTAATTAAAATGTACTGTCATGCTCATGTATACAAGTGAAGCTTATTTTCTATATGTTGTGTGAACTTTCTATTTATTGTATTAAAGGGTGGACAATTTTAAGTCCAAATGCTAAAATTGAACCAAATATTAGAAATTATTTTTATATCGGTTATATTGTGCACGTGCCTTTCAATTTATGTTCTTGTTTTCTTTTTCTATATTTTTAGATAATTGTTTCTATGATAGTGTGTTCTTTTACTGGTATAGATTGTCTATCAGAAAATTTTATATTCTATATGTATAATTGAAAAATAAAAAATATAATATCATTCAATTGTCTCTCATCATTTTAATCAAACGTTAAATAGTAAAATACCATAATCGACTCAACTTTATAAAGGTATATTAGAAAAATCAAAGATGACTTGCATTGCTAACACATGATTTTTTTCATTTTCTAAGTTAAGTGTTGTTATGCAGTGTGCTTGCCTACATTTCAAGCTTATTGGGCATGAAGTATTTACAAAAGAATTCTAAAGTATATATGTAGGTGAAATTTATTATCTAATTTGTTTAAAATATATCTGTAGCTCAACATGAATCCTAAGTAAGGCAATGTTTTGATTGTCCTCTATTTAAGTTTTGAAAAAATGACCATCATTACAGAGGAAATGTGGGGTTCCAATTAACCCACAGTATCCTTCAACAGCTGGTCCAGAATAAATCCTTTTTCAACCATAATTTTGTCCCCAGACTGTAGCAAGTGTATTAGCCCAAAAGTTTAGTGATTTCCATGTCTGGCATACACCCAGAAAATAAAGATGAAATAAAGGTAACTGCTCCATTTGGTGATATTCCAACTAATCCTTTCCATGTATTATGGCCTTTATATGTAGAAAATGTCTTTGATGCAATGACAAAAAAAAGGCCTTGCAGTAAAGGATTCTGTGCAGTCTATTATATATGTGTGTTCGAATATGAAGATAAAATTTGAAAAGTCTGAGGGCATATGTTTCTTGATCGTTTACCTGTATGGCCAAATATTGATACTGCCTCGGATGAAATGTAAGTAATTAGCATATGTTATTATTTTCCTGCTGAAATTTGAAACATGAATATCTAATCATACAGCTAAATTGTCAGACAGAAATTTACATTTCAGCCTTTATGTCTAATGTTTTTAGGATCATTAACATATGGTCATACTACAGCCGTATAATTGCTGTAAGTATTAAGTACTACGGTGGAACTTTCGGGTTTTTGAAAGTTAAATGGACCACTTATATAAATAACAAGATCATTACAATGCATAATTGGGTTTTACGTGAATTTAGCCTGTAATTTTCTTACGTTCCTTCCAAGAAAGTCTCTGTTTGTTTTGTATAAACTGAAATAAAAATCTGAAAACCTAGTGCAACACAAATTTGTTTTCTTTGTATAACCATTATATCTATACCTCATACATTCATAGTGGAATAACTCTCTCGAAAAGGCAATAAGCGGTAAATATTAGTATTGTTCACTCTTGAGCAATCATAATAATCGTCCGATATAATGATACTAATACTGTCCATAATTCGGCGAGTATCCAAAATTGTCAACCTGAGTATTGGTTATTGCCCTCGAGGTAAATCCCACAGGGAATAACCATGCTCTGACGAGCAATTTTGGATATTCACTACCTGAGGTAATAATCAATACTCTTATCTAATTTATCTTTATCGAAATGGTGTAGGGACAGTTACTCTTCACTACCATCTGGCGATACTCTCTTTTTTCTCTTTTCCTCATTTCGTCCCGATCGGACTACTAATATGGCTTTCGCGGGCAGTTCTTGTTTCTGATTGGTGGATATAAAAAAAAAATCTTATTTCTGAGATCGCTTGACCAAATGGAAGTAAACTTGAAAGCATCTATGGGAGTTTCTTTTCAAATAGTCCTTATTTTATCCCAATCAGAAAACAAACATTACCGTCATTGGCAAATCTTTTTCTCACTGTTTGATTAAAAAAATGTTTTTATTATGAACTGCTTGGCCAAATAAAACGAAACCTGACAGGAAGCATTTATGGGAGGTTTTGTACAAAGTATCCTCATTTTGTCTCCATCAGACTACAAATATGGCCAGTATGCGCAGTTCTTTTTTGCTCACCCGGCCTATAGGCCATACGAGCCAATGTTATCACTTTGCGTCCGTCGTCCGTCCATCCGTAAACCTTTCTAATTTTAATCTTCTCTAAAACAATGTATTGTAACCAAACTTGGTAGGAATGATGCATTGAGAGATCTTTACAAACGATCCACCATTGGTCCCGGTTGGATGAACAAAATGGCTGCCAGAGGCCATCTTTGATTTTTATTGGCCGATTGTCAAACATATTATTCACTGAAACTACATGATGAAATGTTTTGAAAGTTTGCAGGATGATAACTACTATACTTTCTACATACGAATCTCTTTTGATTGAGATTCATCGGCTCAACCGGCGGTTGCGTCTGTTCAAAGCGCCAATTGCTCAGGAACTTATTGGTAGATTGGGATCACCTCTTCCAACTTTCGACCTTCGGTTAAAGTTGAATAAACAACATGACCACCGTAGGCCATCTTTGACTTTTATTGTCCAATTAAAAAAATCTCCTCTGAAACTGTATTATAAAATGTTTTGAAAATTGCAGGATTTATGACGACAGTACCCTCTACAAACAGTCCACTTTTGGTTGAGATTCATCTGATCAACTGACGGCTGTGGCTGTTCAAAGTTTCCATTGAATGCCTATATATGAAAATACTTTTTTGTCATTTTCCAGGAACTAATGGGCAGACTTTAACCAAAGATGGCAAGTATCTCAAATGGAAAGACAGATATAAATGATCTACCTCTTTTAGGTCAAAGGTCAAATATCAAGGTTACGTTGGGTTTTGTGTTTCTTAAAAACCTTATGGATACAAATGAGTTTCTGTTAAAATTATAATGGCCAAATAGATGCCAGGTGAGCGATATAGGCTGAGGTGAGCCTCTAGTTAATATTTTACTGCTGTTTCGCAGACAAAAAATTTACTCAAAATCAGTCTTATTTTTCAATTGTTAGCTTCAATTTCAAAGAAAACCACATCGGTGGTCTAGTGGTACTGTGCTGGCCTTGCGATGGGAAGGTGGCAGGTTTGATCCCCGACCGAGGCAAACCTGAGATATTCAATGTGATATTAGTTGAATATTCGCCATGAAGGCGGAATCTGGGAGTAAGATAAAAAACCAGTTTGCTCGGAGTCAGTAGTATTTGTCCGGATGGGGTGTTATGTCTTCATGCGGACTTTTACGCCTTGAACTAGCACGTTAAGAATTCGTCCTAGCTTACTGGTCTAGTACAAAGCAGGTTTCAAATTCATATCACATAAACATGTTCTCGCCATGATAAGCATGTTATAATTGCCTTTGTACATTAAGCAATAATTCATCAATCTTTTAAATCTTAAAGATATCAGGAAACAATTTAATTTGAATTGGAAAATATACTATTTGATTGGTTGGTAATTGTTGAGCTAGATACATTATACAGTGTAATCAACTTTGGGTACTTTGACGTCACCAACGTATTAAGTCCATGATTGAAATATTTCTGGGTTAAATAAGTTATACAATATAATTTTTCCTGGAATTTTGATCAGAAGATTTTTTAAATTACTTTATAAGAAATAGGAACGGGGAATGTGTCAAAGAGTCAACAACCCCACCAAAGACCAAAAAACAGCCGAAGGCTGCCAATTGGTCTTCAACGCAGCGAGAAAATCCCACACCCGGAGGCGGGTTTCAGCTGGCCCCTTAACAATAATGCATACTAGTTCAGCGAAATGGACGGCGCACTAAACTCCGAAATATACAAATGAACCAATATTACAAAAAACACACAACACTAACAAAGGCTAGAGGCTCCTGAGTTGGGACAGGCGCAAAATGCAGCGGGGTTAAACATTTTTTGTGAGATCCCAACCCTCCCCTATACCTCTATAGCTAGGAAATATGGAACAAACAAACATATAGCGATACAGCAAGTAAAACTATGTTCAAAAGATGTCCGAGTTCGGTTTATGAAAAAAGGAACAGAAGGAATAAGCAAAACGACAATGATCAATATATATTAGCAATGGACTACTAGCAGTTACTGAAATTCCAGTCCCAGAACTCAATCAAACTGATGGAAATATTATGAGATATTATCAGATATAAAATCAGCCACAATCCCCCCCGTTAGGGTTTTAGTATCATGCCATCATAAATTATACGAGAAGAACATAAACCGTATCAACTGTTTTTAGAATACATGTTTATTTCCGATGCAAAGACCTTATGAGTGAATCAATATTAATTCCAAAAAATGTCATCTTTAATGACTTGACAACAGTATTGTAACTGTATCCCTTGTGGATAAGTCTGTTTTAAGGTTTGGTTAGCTTTTCAGGTGAATGGCGACATTTTTGTGTTTTGTATAGAATGTTGCCATAAAAGATGGGATGTGAAATACCTGAACATATAAAATGTTTGGACGTTGATTCATATTTACGAATGATGTCCTTGTACCGATGATAAAATTTAGTAAACGTTTTGACAAGTTTGTGATATCGAAATTCCTGGTTTAAATAATTTTTCATGAATACAAAGATTTCTTTCGTTAAAATCAAGTACGTTGTTAAATACACGAGCGAATCGAACAAGCTGAGATATATAAACACCATATGATGGTGCCAAGGGAACATCGCCATCTAAAAACGACAATTAACAAGGAAATGAAAAATCATTTCCATAATCGTAAAATTTAGTATTAAGCTTCCCGTTAGAGATATAGATATCAAGATCCAGTTAACGCTTAAACAAAAACCGCTGCAAAGAAGGTTATATCGTATAATCTGTTCCAAGATTGAAACCAATCATTGTGTAATGAAAAAGTAGCTAGATACTTAGTGTGGTGCAAACTTGTCCAAGTTCTTATAAAGACAACGACACTCTAGATTAAAATATAAGTAAATGAATTGGAAAAAATTAAAAAGAAGTCGATACCCGATTAATTATAAGAATTTCAGAAAGTATTACTGATAACCTAGAATTCGTACTTTTTGATTATACATCTATACACAGAATAAATCTTCTTTAAAACTGTCTAGCACATGATGGGGACATTTTTAAAATCATAATTGGATAAAAAAACCTTTGTAGAATCTTAGAATAGTGAATCTTGGAGAAAATTTAGCAAATGAACAGATAAAACCAAAAGCAAAACACAGAAAATATGTACAATTGACAAGTAAACATCGATCTTATAGGTGCATCTACGCAGTTGCATCCAAACTCCAGGCAGTGGTTCACATCGGCCCAAGAACACCTACACTATCATTCACACCAGCCTTCCACCAATGAGTTACATTAATATTATTGCAAAAATTTTAAAATTTCATTTCCATGTACATCTCCCCTTCATCTGCCCTAAAATTAAACTGAAAAAGAAGGAGTAACATGAAGTGCTGAGACATTTATTAAGAAAAGACGATTGCCGAATGTTAATCTGTTTGTGGAGTTTGCGTTGGATTGCTTTGTATTGCCAGATCGACAAACACACACACGCACATTTAATATCTTCATTGTATAATGAAAAAACGTATTAAATTCGCGGTAACTAATGTAAACTATGCTGTCGATGAAAATGTAGCCCACGTAACCTCTCGCAAATTGCATAAACAACAACATGGATAACAGGAAATGTCAAAAATAAGATACCAATCAATCAAAGCAATCTAACTGAGAAAATGCCGTCAAAAGTTAAGAACGGCAACTTCTATAAAACGTGCATGAATGAATGTAAATTGTTGTGCTCTTATTTCTGTTGCCGTTAATTGAGGCATGAAGAGTCGTGAAAGATAGTTTTAATGCAACTAGTTAGTCTGTAATACATCTAAGATACACTTGTAAAAAATTGGATTCATTGAGTACATACGAATCCTAGTATATGATATACAGTTTTGTGACACGGGTCAATAAATGATATCTTTTTATGTATAGTGTAACTCAAGATGAGAGGCAATTTATTGCTTGTTAATGGTAACAATACATTATATTTAATTTTTAGCGTTTCAATTTAGTATTCAACCATCCGTGCAGATATAAATCTGGTTTAACCGGTTTAAATCACTGTTTATTGGTGTTCTTTGGTTCAACCTGTGACATTTTCTTCCATAACCATTCCCCTTTTCCAAATACAATAAACAAACAAATGTCTATTGTAAACATGATGCATCCAGTCAATGAAAAAGCTGCACCACATTTGGCAAGTATAATGTTCTCCTGCTCTGGGTAGTGGTTGCCCATTGAAGCAGATGGTAGGGCATTTTCGGTATTTTCGGTAACTACATGTATCTGTGCAGAACAATATCGACGATTTTTAAATACCAGATATGAAGAAATAGAACATACGCGTTAATATTTGCATATGCCTGTACATGTACGATGAATGTTTGTCATTTCAAACAATAATACCAAAACCTTGCATACAATTTTGCTTTAAATGGGATTGACGTCTTCTTCGATGATTTTTCATTGTGACGTGTTACAAACATGAATAAGAGGAAACATTGCTGTTTGGTGACCGTTCCAAATATAGAATATATATATTGCACTCAAAAACAGCACACGTTATCCGAATATGGTTAAAATATTTTGGTTTTGACTTTCTGAAGGTTGTAATTTGGTGTTCGACTGGATATATTTTTGTTGTAGGGTTGTTTTTAACAAAATATCATTGGGTTGGATGGACACAGGAACTCTACCCTTAATTTCTGGGCTATCCAAATGACCGTAGCTTGTGTTTTTTAGCTACGGAGATACACGTTTTACCAGTTTGAAATACTTACCAATATGCCGGTAATAGTTATTGCTTAGATCAATGAAAATATTTTGCAAGGGCACGTGGATGAGAACATGTTTGGATAAGTAATTAAGCATCAATGGCAGATAAATGTTCTCTCGTGATAGTATTAATTAGTTTATTACTTTCCAAGTCCATTAAAAAGTAAGAACCCATGGGGCACGCTTATATCAATAGACAAAATAATATGGTTCCTTGAAATCTATGCACATGCTTATTAAGAATCAAAACGTTGCTTGGAAGTCAGGAACTAAATCGCTGTTAAGTTTAGTTCCATGAAGACTATTGTGTAGCTCTTACGAATAAATTGGTTGATGGCCTCAGGGTTCGGGAAACCTACGAATTTATAAACATTTACTAATTTGTTAACTGTTATTTATGTTCTTACATGTATATCATTTCTGCATAAAGTTTACCTTCGTTGAAAAAAATCTGTCTTTGAATTAAAAACGTTTTCTATTGACGCCTATGAAAAATCCATTAAAATCAAGGAGTAAAGTTTACAAATTCGTATGTTTCCAGAACCGATCATAGTAGTTCGAAGGCAATAAAAAATCAATATTATATTTAACACTGTTGACTAAAGTAAAAATAGCCTCGTTTTAAATAATCACGTGACATAAGAGACAACGATTTCTGACATAAACTATACACCAGACAACCGATTGAAATGTTAACGATTCACCGCGAAT
The DNA here is from genome assembly GCA_028015205.1 of Mytilisepta virgata. Classification (NCBI taxonomy): domain Eukaryota; kingdom Metazoa; phylum Mollusca; class Bivalvia; order Mytilida; family Mytilidae; genus Mytilisepta; species Mytilisepta virgata. Next base: position 26,292,774 of record CM051512.1, read on the forward strand.
TTTTATAAAAAATTACCATTAGGATTATTAATTTGAGACAATTGAATCATTTGTTTGGGTTTATTTTCTGACTTATGATAAAACAAGCGGATTAAGAGTTGTAAAATAAAAATGGGATGTGCAGTATCTACTGATGATAAAACCGCAGTCGAAAGATCTAAACAAATCGACAAAACCATTCGTGCAGATGGCGTAAAGGCTGCAAGAGAGGTTAAATTATTATTACTGGGTAAGCTAATTTGGAACAGCTGTTTATAAGTTTAAGATCGACCGAGACCAATGTAAAAACGTTGCACGGCTTACAACCATAGTATAGACTAAACTTGTTTTAGAGTAAGTCCGCGCATTGTACCCCTTCCTTCTAGATTTGACATTGATATATTTCATATTTTAATTTTTTGTCTTTTATTAAGATAAATTCGCGAGTTTGTGTGGATTAGTTATAGATATAATTTCCCCACGTAACCTTGTTTTAGTTCATTCCTTAACCGCAGAGATTTCATGTAATTTCAGATGTAATAAATGATAATGTGAATTAATAACTTTAATCAATCCATTTACTACAAATAATTAAAACAATAATAGGTAGAAATTATACTGTTTTTAAATCTTTCAATAAAGTTACAAAAATTAATAAGGAAAATATAAAATGTTTCCTTAGTTTAACATTTTTAATTGATACCATTTATGTTTGATGACCAGGGTTTCCTGGGAACGTAAGATTGTCGCCAGATAATACTTATCATGTTATATTTAGCACTTTAATAAAATTATGGAGTTTCCGTAATGTCATTCTTTTCCTAGTAAACAATTACGTATATTCATTTAACGAATAAGGATACATTTCTCCGAGTTTGAAAGTACATCATAATAAAGCTTACTAAAATGTATCTGTTAAAGATCAAAATTATATTTCCGATGACCCTAACCTCTTTTGCGTTCCGAGAAATCTTAAAACGACAAAAAAAATAAATAAAATAAAATAAAATAAAAATAAAAAAAAATTGGTCAAATTTAATTATCCCCCAAAAATACGTAAAATGAAGAAAATGGTTAACAAATAGCTGGTATGAGTTGTAATTTTAGTTTTGGCATATATATTTGTTCATCATTGATGGGTTTAATGAATGTATAGATTTCTTATGTTTAAAAATTAATTTCCTTTTGAATTGCTTAAGGGTTATTTACAAGAGCCAAAATTCTAAAACCTTAGTCAGGACAAGTTGAAATTGGATAAACTCATTTTGATGAAATCAAGACTTTACAAACATGTGTGGTTGGAGATCAGTACATGTTCAGACTAGGTTAAGACTAGTCAAGACCTTGACCGGAGGTCGAGACATGTTTATCATTATACAATTCGGACTAAATTGACACTCAATCAGCAAAGGTCAAGTACATTTAAGACGAATAGAATTTGTTCAGAATAATACAGAATAATAAAGTACAATTCAGTAAAACTCAGACTGGTTGAGGCAAATTAAGTAAAATTCAGTACAAACACTTGCCTTTTCAGACTTTTGCTGATTTGTAGTGACTGCAATTGGATTTAGTGACATAAGGCGACTGAGATAAACAAACACAAATAAAATATCTGTATTCAACAGCTGTATAAGTAATAAAGAGGACAAATATACCTAAGGAGCAATCAAAAAAACATAATCCATTAGACAGACAAAACCCGGGAAGACAAATAAACAACCACAAGCACGACAAATAAACACTGAAAACTAAAAAATAAAGAACAACACGAACTCCTATAAAAACCAGGAGTGAACGCAGGTGCTTGGAAGGGTAAGCAGTTCCTACTCAGTATACGACACCCGTCGTGAAGACTTTAAGATACATTTAAGAACGACAAGAAAGTAAATAAATGTTCAATTAAATTTGAAATAAAAAAATCTATCCGATTACTGTTCATTCATTTACATATTAAGGATGCAAATTTTATAGTTGTTAAAAAAATCTGAAGAAATTTAAGGGCACTATACGTGTCGTTTTCCCCATTTCTGCATATAACTCTATTGTTCTGTAAAGTGAAGTCTAATAACGTTACTAGGAATAAACATATTTTTTTTATAAAGTAGAAAACAAGGCTTGGCTCACTGAGCCTAGTTTTTTCCTTTCCGGCATGCCAAATAAAAATATTTTAGGGTGAGATATGACAATGCAATATGTTTTTCGCAATGCATGCTCAACTTTACTACTATGAATAAAAAAGTTATTTAATGTAGGTTTGGCCCTACAACATATGTCGCCCTGAAACACTTTTTCATCAAAAGAAATAACTAGCAGATTTCATCAATGAATACATGTAGGTAGGGGCACAGTTATGAATGTGATCAAGAGAAATATTTGAGAGAACTTTCAAAAGATGTCTACCCATTTCAACTTTAATTCAGGTATCACTCTTAATTTTTCTACAAACTCTGTGAAAAAAAAATCATATTCACCTAAATGTACATTTGCCGTGGCCAAAATAAATGCCAACTTAAATAGATATAATAAATATATAAATATAGTTCATATTTGTTTGGTTTATATTGGTCTGCAATAACTGAATTTATTTTATGAATGTAAAATAAATTGCATTATTGCAGCGCGGGAGGTGTGGTTTTATTTGCTGCATTTTGATTTTTGTCGGTTTGCTTCCTTTTATCGTATATATTTATTCAAAATCAAATGCATTTTTCAATATTTCACAGTTTTTCATATACGGCATTTATTTAGTTATAATATCGTTTCGTATCTTACAAACACAATTTTTAGGAATCGCACGAGCGGAAATCGTGTTTCGTGTAACGTGCATCGTTTGGTTTGTGTGCAACGTGCAAATCGTGTGCGTGTATCGTGCGATTCATGTGCGTGTATCGTGCGATTCATGTGCGTGTATCGTGCGATTCATGTGCGTGTAACGCGCGAATCGTGTGGGTGTTGTTTGGTGGATTACACGCTCAACCATGTCTACCAAACCCGCCTAAATGAACTTATCACCTGCTTTACCCATGCCTGCAAAAATCCTTTATGTCCAGGTAACACAATGACGTTTTTAGAACGTTTTTCAAACGTTTTCAATAATGTTTTAAAACTATCGCAGAAAAATATGAAAAAATGTTAAAATGTATGGTGCAGTAAACAGCGGTTTAATGTTTTTTAAAACATTTTTTCAAAATATTTTTAAAACATCGCCCCAATATTTTTTTTATAAAGATCTGAAAATATGTAATAAATATCATAAAAAACATTTTCTGAAATATCATTTAATGAAAAATGTTTTAAAAATATTTGAAAAACATTTTGATAACATTCATACAAGATTTTAATAACATTTTTGTATTTCAAAACATCAGTTAAATGTTTTCAGGATATCAAAATATTTCTATTATATCATGTAAACATTTGTCTTATTTTTTCAATAAACATCTGAAAAACATTTTTCTAGAAACCTTTAAATAACATTTTATGAAAAATGTTCTAAAAATATTGTTAAAACATTTGGTAACATTTTTATGACATTTTGAAAACATTTTTTGTATCTAAAAACATCAGTAAAATGTTCTTAGAATATTTATATGTCAGTGTTATTTTGATATCATTTAAATATTTGTCATAAAAAATCCGAAACATTTAATAAATATCCTGAAAACATTTCTCCCTTCAGCACAGCAAAATATTTTTAAAATGTTGTAAAAATGTTCCCATAACATTCTGAAAATATGTTTATTATAATTTTATACTTCAAAACATCAGTCCAATGTTTTTGTAATATCATAAACATTATTACATAAATGTTTGAAAAATATCCTCCTTATATTTTAAGATACCCTTTTATTCGGAAAGAATCTGTCTCATTTCCCAACTTTCGCAAATGATTTTCTCTCATTGATGTATTGTAATGTAATGTAAACAAATTCAAACAGCTACATTTTACCATGGGATATACATGAAATGAAAAGATATTTTGATTTAACATTTGTTTTTTTTCTGTTCGTATTGAAATTCAAACAAATTTTACAAATCTGTATTTACAATTTAGTCTCATCAATATTTCAGAAAAAGTTCATAATTTTATACATCCCCCTTCAACTCCCGTCTTTTTCATTTCTTTTACTTCCTGTCTGGATCTGCAAAAATTGAATTGAAAACATTTCAAAATAAAAATACAAATGCATTACATGCTTAGAAATTGTTATGATTTATGATGACACAGATATGAGATTACTACATGATATATTGATAAGCAGGCAATACAAAATTAAAATTTATTATCAAACTGAAAAAAATCTATAAGACAGTTCAAACAACTCCAAAGATATCAGACTTTGTTTGATATTATGATTTAAAAGCCTGTACTGCTCAACTGGGTGGGGTTATATCAAATAAATTTCATTCTGAATGATGACTACTTAAGGATTAATATTATGAGGCTTCAAGCAAGACAACTTGGTTGATGGCCTGATTTTAAATATGAAACAGGCCTCCATACACACCATAACTGTCCAAGACTTCAAATAGGAGGAGTCAAAACTGTAATTCACACACCGATGCTAAATTATTTGTTCAGTTGAAATAAAATTTTTGTTAAAATCAACTTACATAAAATTAATTTCCAGAATTATGCACAACTAATTCATTTTCTTTCTGATCATCTAGTTGATCTTGCAATAGACACTGGGTCTTCTTCAAATTGATTTGTATCATAAAGCATTATCTGGAAATAGGATAGAAGCAATTTTCATTATTAAAATATCAGGTGAATTTTTTCTTAACATTACATAGTACAAAGGTACTAGTATTCATAAAACAGTCAAATGTAAATTTTTTTCACACTTTTTATTACTGAAAATGATTATTAAATGATTTATGTTCACAATCAAAATGCATTAAATTGTGTATTTACGACTGCATATAAATGAGCTGAAGCACAGGGAAAGTTACAGTTTTCTCTAAGTTATCTGACACTTCGACAGTCAAGTTTCACTGTAAATACTTTGAAGTTTTAAAACTTAAAACTTAAGCACAACAATCAGCTGGCAAAAAATTTCTTTATTTATTCACAGTCGCCTGAAGTTTTCAATATTATAGCGAAAAAAATGGGAGAAATGTGATATGTTTAGTAGTATTATACAGTATGTATAAAGACTGTGCTTTATTCTACTATTTTATCAGTTAGAAACCAGCAATAAATTTTTCCCCCTAATTGCAGTAAGCACTTTATGTCTAAAATTTCGTCTGTGTAAAATAATTTCAAAAAATAAAACAAGTTTTCTAACATAGCATGTAAGATGGCCTTTTATTTTACATATATTTAATAAATATCAAATTACCAAGTACTATTCTAACAGCTTTCAACCTCCTTTTTGTTATTCTAAATGACGGATTTATTTCTTACTCTTCTACTTGTTCATGGTTGGTCTGAAAAAAAAAATATAAGCATTAAAATCTTCCCCAGATATAAAAAATAAGACCAAAAATACAATGTACATATACATCTAACTGACTTAGAATAAGATAAGAGTTCCACAATACCCCCCCCCCCCCCCAATTCTTTTCACACCACGACAAAATAAAAATAAGTTTAAATCAAGGGTTCAACGGATACATCTCTACATTTACTGTACAGGTAGTTTTGTTTCCTGTTTTAATATATGGCCAAAAGGTGTCCACTCTGTCACTGTTCAAGTTGTTGATATAATTTCATCGACTTTCGACTTTGTCATTGACATTGGTCATGACCGTCGAGTAAAGACATAACACACAGACAGCGATGTGTACAGAAAGAGTCAATATCTGAGCTTATTTTCTTACCTGATGTTATCACCAGAAGATAATAAACACGACTGATTTACTGATACTTGTAGAAATTAGGCGTCGTCTTCAACTTCAAAATTTCTTTGTTTCAAACCGCGGAAATACACTTCCGGTCACTGGTTTCCAATGAATATTGTCGATATTATCCAAACATTTAAACCGACACGCAAAGGTCTGATATTTAAAAAAGTGTTACTCGGTTTAATATCGTACACCAAATCGATAAAACATGACAATGGATATAATTTTGTAGACAGACATAAACAATGTTTTACAAATATTATCTTAACGACATGATAAACTATTTTTATATGATATCCAGGGAATATTTTTCAAAAATGTTCTGAAAACGTTTTGCAAAAAATATTTTTACAATAAATTATAATCTATTTCAAAATTAAAAAAGATATTTTACCAGAATGTTGATTTCACATATAAAAAACATTAAATACAAGTCTTTTTTGAAAAATATCATGAACATATTTTAATAAAAATTTAAATGAAATATTATTAAAACTTGAATCAATAATATTTATCATAAACATTACAAAAACATTTTTTCCAAAATGTTTTTAGAATGTTTGGGGAAAATATTTTTACAGCAATATATTTTCACATTTTAAAAATATTTCTTTCAGAATATTTTATATACATGTTACTATATCATGAAACATAAGGTTTTAAGACATTTTTCAAAAATATTTGTTCATGATATTTATTATACATTTTAAAAAAAGATGTTTTTCAGGTATTTTCCAAAAAATGATTTTACAGAATGTTTATTTCATGTATAGAAAATGTTATATAAAAACCTTTTTTCTCTAGCATTTTATTGATATTCTTAAAATATCATGTTAAAACTAGAAAAATATGATAAAATATTTTTAAAACATTGAAATAAGATGTTCTTATAAAGTGATATAGTAATATTTATTTGAAACATTTGAAAAACCAGTCCTTTTCGGTAAACAAAATGGCGACTTCCATGGAGAATGGCCTTGAATTTTGCAGCTAAATGTGCATTTTTGGTGTGAAAAGACGCTTCTAAACTGAATGAGTTCCTTTCCTTTTATATTTTAACGTTTGCATAGCAAGTTTCAACTTTATTTGTTAAGAGGTTAGTCAAAATATTGAAGTTATTGAAGCCCCCTCCATCTTTTTTGTCAAATATTTATCAATCAGAGCAGAGATGCTATTTTGCATATATCTTGTTGAATATATGCTATAAAATCACATATTGCATGATTTTGTTCCATTTCTATGACATTTTTATACTTGCATAGCAAATTTAAGCTTCCTATGCTGAGAATTTGATTAGATATTGAGCTACAAAATGAACAAATTTTTAACAGCTCTATTTTGTTTCATAATATCTATCTATCAGAGCAGAGCTGCTAGTTTGCGGGTATAAGGTACATGCACATTGCATAAAAATGCATTACAGTTATTTTTTTTCCTTTCATTACATATATCTAGACTTGCAGAGAAAAAATGAGCTTCCTATTTTGGAAAATGAATGAGATATTGAGCCTTTCTTTGTTTAAATTAATTTTGATTTTTTTTTCATTCTCAAAATAACTGTGAACCGGGGCAATGCAGTTAATAATTAACAAATGTCATGTGGCCGGGTGAACCTCGGAAGGTAAGGTGCTATTGATAAATGAATACACAGGTGCCCAGCTGAGAAAAAGATAGAAATGCGGTTTTAAAGATGTGATTATGCAATAAAAGTTTTATGACAACTAGACTTTATAATTTTACTAAGGTATGTCATTTAAGTTGTTTTTTCAGTAGAGAAATAGTTAGACAAATAAATATATTTATGATATTCTGTATATTCCCCTAGCAATAGTTCCAAATCAAGATCAGTGTCCCAAGATAAAAAAATCTGACATGTTAATAGAGTTCAAATCAAAAAGTAAATAGCTGATTTTGCAACTCGTTCGTTTTATGACATATTCGTGTATATTTCTGAAGATTAATTTTCTCAAATCAGCTTTGGTCATTTTGAAAGTAGACAATGACTCTTTCAGTGTAGCTTGGGTCATAGCCATTCTAAATTGAATAGTAGAAAGGAAACTACAAAACCTCATTAAATAAACAACTTACAACTTACAATCTGTCAAAAAGTAGAAAGGAAACCGCACAAGCTCATCAAATGAACAACATACAATCAGGACTAATTTATTTTTTATTATAATTAATTACAAATCATCACAGGAACTAGGAATGCATAGGTAAATGCTCAAACTAAATAAAGTTTTAATCAAATTAATCATTGTTTCTAGAAGACATTTACAATTCAATAATAAAAATGTTAAAACTTTGTAATTTATACGATTTTAACGCCCCTGTAAGACATATTTGATAGATTTTTTTTCTATATTTGTTTCTTTGGTTTTTGAACATCGAAAATAATAAACAAAGTTTTTTAAGTTAAAAACAAATGAGAGAATTTCTGTCATGATGATCGAGACTATAGGAGTTCTAGTTGTTTACATTATCGTAACTAACCGGAAATATTTACTTGAAGCGCGCATAATTGTAGTAGTGAGTAAATACAAGTCTCACGATACGCGATATTTTAACGAGATACCGCGAGACACGAATCCTTGTTAGTAATACGTCCTTGAGCACAGGTATTGTTAAACATCTATGAACTGGTCTTAACCAGTCTTGATTGACTGCACGGTATTATATCTTTGTTTTGTTTGAAATCTCAGAAATACAAAAATCAAGACAGTCAAGATTAAACAAGACTGAAATGGCCGTTTAAGATCAAACTGGTGTTACAAGTGTATACAGTTACGTTCACTCATTCATATTTTAGGTGCTGGTGAATCTGGAAAGAGTACATTTTTGAAACAGATGAAGTAAGTGTTACTATATTGTTTAGAATATCATGTTTTCATGTATACATTACTTATTAAAGGTTCATTGTTTCTTGTACCATATATTATATAATTAGACCCCCTACAGTATTGTTTGTTTAATTAGTTGGAGTTTAAGGCCTAGTGCAGCACATTAACTATTTCGCGGCGGCCAGTTGTTATTGGTGTAGGAAGCCGGAGTACCCGGAGAGAACTAGCGACCTTCGGTAGGAAAATTTGCAATCCTTGTCAATTAAGACCGGAGTCGAACACATCCCGCCACAGGTGAGATTCGAACTCGAAACCTCAGTGTTGACAGGCTAGTTATTATTAGTAGTCATGACGAACTACCTACACCACTCGGCTACCGAGCCCCCTCTAGAGTAATTGGCAACACCAAAAATATGAATTAGAATGTAAATTGTGCTACATCAATCATAATGATGTTGATTTGCAATCTTTTTGTACAGAGCTGAGGACAGGGGACTCTTGAAAATTTACTCCACAATAAGTGATCATTTTTATGTTGTTTTCATTTTGTTATGTTGTGTCACATACTATGAAATTTAGTATTATGACAATAAAAATTTGAATTTGTAACCAAGAGAGCAAATAAGTGTATTTTGCCAAAAGTTACATTAAGTAAAGTCAAGAAATACCAAAGGGATATTCGAAGGAGGGAAAAATTGAAACAACTGACAAACTCCGGAGAACAACGAAGACCAGACCAAAACAATACATGCACTACAATTAAAAGCTAATAACATATAAACAACATAGACCCACCAAAAAACCGGGGGTAAACTCGGATGCTCCGGAAGAGTAAGCAGTCTCTCCTTCCTGCAGGACACACACCATGCTGCATATTTCCAATCCGATATGAGGAAGGGATAAAATCAATGGAACAGGTCCATTTTCATTTGGGAAACGGTTTTTAAATGTCAGTAAACCTACAGAAGCTTTAGAGTGTTGAAATTTCTTTTCAAAAATTCTACCTGTAAGAAATACTTAGAATGATAATCATATATAGAACAACTGGTTTCTGCCAAATGAACTTTGTTCATTCATTTTTTTCTTTGTACAATTTCTCCATCTCCTAAACATGTTAGTAATTATTCTTATTTGAAAAGCATTATTATACCCTGAAGGGATGACAGAATTAGCAAACATTCAACATAATATAGACACAAACTAAAATATTAAAAATAAAATAAATATGAATGCAAGTGATTATATATGGGTAAAAGAAAGAAATACTCGGGTGCTACATATGAAGTCCATTTTCCTCAGTGAAATGAGCTGCTTTATAAATGAAGCAAAAACCAGCATACAATCATTAGTAAATAACATTAGTTTTATAAATACATGCACATTTATATACGCCCTGACAAAAGTTTTAAAATTGATATAAAAATTAAGTTTCAAATTTATGTTGTGCTTTTGCATCGATATTTTAATAGACATAGTTCATAAAATAATAAATTTGTAATCTTGATAAATCACACAATTCAGTAGGTTCTTTTTGTTTGCTTTACAATACTCGTTTAGATATAAAAACGATGCAAATTAAATGGTGGGTGATATTCAACTTTTGCCATAATATTACAACTCCTTTCTAACAATATCTAACAACAACAAAAATACACAGTAAAATTAATACAGAAAGTACTACAATATATTTCCTTTTACAGAATTTCACACATATTTTCTTAAAAAGTTTTGGTTGAATAGTTTGCTTGAGTTTATTTGAAACATTTATAAACATAATAGACCACAATTGATTCACGATTTCTTGCCATAAGTAAGTTAAGCTAGGATACTAGGTCATTTTCACATAATACATAAAATTATTAAATATTCTTATATGACGGCCTTCAAAGGCTTTGGAACCACAAGCAAGGTAAAACATTAGTTGACATATGAGCTGCACGCGACTTAGTTGGTTGTTCTGCTGCAGTTACTCCCACCGGAAATCGTTTACCGCTCAATTTGATTGGTTGTTATTTCTGCAATTCTGAGAACCGTTGATTAAATTTCTATATTTAGCAAAGGGGTTTCTGAATGTCGTTGTAGTTGTTATAAATACATTTTCATTCATTCTGATGTAGCCCGAATAAAAGTTAAATAAATATAACAAAACATAATAAACGAAATTGAACAATGTTTTATCAATAGTTTTTAATCATTGATTAATTAAAATTATGATTCTCCCCCCCCCCCAAAAAAAAATCGCATACAATCATTATCATCAGGCCGCGTCCTAAAGAAATTCAGACACGAATTGTGCCTATTTGAGAGAGATTTCTTGAGGGATTCTCAGTCTGACGAGGAATTGGGCAACATGGAATTTCTCCCTGAAGACACCACACATACTGATTCAGAAGTATTTTGGAAAAATAATGTACACACACATCATGTGTAAGATTACCGTTGTGTAAAAATCCATTCTTACAATAAGACAATGTGATTTTAAACCAAATCTTCGATAGCTGTAATCGATAAATAAAAATTCTCCTCTTCATTTCGTGAAAATCTTACATCTAAACACAAAAACAGCACCAAAACAGCGCATCGAACAGGTTTGTTGTACTTGTGACGTTGTCTGTCAAATTACCGGAATAGCCAAATACGTCGGAAATCAGAGTTCACCTTAGGTCACGGCAATGTAAAAAAAAACCACCGTAATTGTCCTATTACAATCGAAATAATTCACGGAGACTCCAGTTCATCATTTTTTTTACCACGGGCTGGTCATTTACGCCGTTTATAAAAGGCATAAATGGCTAGTCCGCGGTAAAACAATGATAAACTGGGGTCTCCGTGAATTATTTCTTAATTAATTCAGAACTGTCCTTGTAAGTACTGTTAAAGAATGTATATTAAATGTATGTTATCTGTCAAATTTTCTCATTTGGGTGTGTTTTAATCAAACTTAATTTTTGGGAAGGCTGTTGCTCCTATCAAAATCTTAATTCAAAGGTGTAAAAAATGAGTGACATGTTGTGTTATTCATTAATTTCTTCAAAACTAGCCATCATATGCTGGTCTTGATTGTCAAGGTTTTACTACAGTTCAAACCTGTACACATATTTATATTTTGATTTCTGACAGGATAATGGTATCAGAGATAAGTGTTATGAAAATGGGACGCATTGACCACCAGGGCTAAACGTTTATGCTATAAAACATAGTCCAAAATATTTAGGCATCAGAACAGCAAATGCACTTGTACTTGTAGAACTCGCCATTTCGTCGCTGTTGAATTCAAATATTGTCCCAATATGTCAGCAAATTCCGCTTCAAATGTCTCGATTATGTTGGGTCAAGAATGCAGTTTACCCTGACATGATGCACGTTGAAAGCTTCGTTGGTACGGTCATCGATATCGGGGTCAACGAGTGCCTTCTCCGCCACATCGTTTCATGGTTTCTTTGCGCAAACATTTATACTGTTATATACCAAAATGTTCGTCCCTCTTCTCCCTCTGTGATTGTAACATGGAGTGATGTTCATTATTTTTGCACCACGCCAACCTCTGGCACGTTTCGTGATCAGTGTCAGACATGCACGCACCCGGTACCTGTATCGGAGGTGAATGACACCAAAAAGCACAGCAGACTGAAATCGGAACATCATAGAAAGTATACGATACAGTCATTGGTTCCGAAAAGCAGAATGGATAAAAAAAATATCTGAATGGCATAAAATAATCTAAGTCGGGTTGATTCTCTTGGGTGTGTCGTGATTCGGCAAACAAATAATATTTTAATTTAGGCCTTGGGAATTTTTGTTATTTCAATCAAGATTTGGAAATGAAAACAATTTGGAATGAAGGCATGTAACAGTAATAATATGCAGTCAGAGCCTGAGAGATTAAGTTTACACCATGCATCTATATGTATTTGCTCTTTGTTATTTTGTGTAGCTACGTGTTCATGTGTATGTATATTTAAATGAATTGCGAAAAACATGAACAGTTTTCCAACTACATGTTTAAATTCATTATGTGAGGGAATGTACTTCCTTTAGCAGGCACATTACTTTAGCAAGTATATGACAATTTATGTTTTTATTAACAGAATTATCCATGAGAAAGGTTTTTCCCAAGAGGAATGTTTACAGCACAAATCACTTGTTATCAGTAACACAATACAGTCTATGGTGGCTATCATTAGAGCTATGGGGCAGTTAAAGATTTATTTTGGACATCCAGACAGGACTGTAAGTCATCATTATAGGAATGAATAGAAATAATGTTATATCAGGTAAATGTCCAGCACTCTCGGTATACACAATAATGCTTATGTCTGAATCAAAATTGACATTTCCTTTCTATGAAATGTTTTAAATGTTTATGGTTTTTGAGATACAAGGGATTAAAATGGCCAAAAAAAAAAGAATGTGAATTGACATGTAAATTTGTTCTCATCTGGTTTTGAGGTATTTCTGTATAGTGCATATTATATTATCCAACGATAGATTGGGTAAAGCATGGGCCCCAATGACTGTTCTTAGGACCACGACTTCTCTGTGACCTACCGTAATACATTTTAGATGAAACAAATTCAATTTCACAGTGAAAAAACACTACATTTAGCACTTCAACCAATATAAGGTTCATATTGAGTAAAATTAAGACATATCAGGGTGTGCGATATAAGACAACAGTGATTTTTATTATAAAAGAAGTGTTTTGTAAAGTGAAAGTTTCAAATGTAATTATTTTATACCTTTAGGAATTGTTTACATGTATTTTGTTCATAAATTTGATTTGGTATCTGAAAAAGTTTCTCTGTCACTTAATATAATATTCGTTTGATAAAAAAAAAATTAATTTTCACGGTGAAAAACATACAATTTAGCTGTACAACAAATTTTAGGTCCATACTTAATCAAATTCAGCTCTATCAGAGTGTGCGATATATTTCAAAAGTGAGTTTTGTTAAAAGAGATGTGTAATTTAAAGTGAAAACGTTAGTGTCAAACATGATGGGTACATATTTTATACTTTTAGGAATTTTTGACATGAATTTAGGTAAAACAAATTTATACGGTATCTTAAAATGTTTCTCTGCAACTCACCATAATACTTGTTTGATAAAAACTATTTAATTATACATTGGAAAAACACAAAAGTTAGCTTTTCAAACATTTTAGGATGATACTTAGTTCAATTTAGCCATATAAGATTGTGCGTTATATTAGAAATATGGTTTTTGTTATAATGCTACTGTTTTTAAAGAAAAAATACGGGTTTTTAAGTTGTCCTACGTTTATTTTTACTTTCATTAATTTTTCATACCACTTTAGTTGACAAATTTGTTGTTGTGTCAAAAAAGGATCTCTGCGACTTAACGTAATACTTGTTATATGAAAATATTTCAATTCCACAGTAAAAACAAAACACAAAATTTAGCTTTTCAACCAATTTTAACCGAACTTTAATCAAACTCAGCTCTATCAGCATGTGTGATATATGACAAAAGTGATTTTTGTTATAACAGATGAGTATTTCAAAACGAAAACACAAGTCTCAAACTTGATGGGTACATATTTTATACTTTTAGGAATTTTTGAAATGAATGTAGCTCAAAAAATTTCATACAGTATATGAAAACTTCCCGTAATACTTGTTTGATTAAAAAAAATCCATTGTACAGGACAAAAACAAAACATTAAGCTTTTTAAAGATATACATAGGATGATACTTAGTTGGATTTAGCTATATAAGGTTGGCGTTGTGAGAGAAATGTGATTTTTGTTAGAATGCTACTATTTTTAAAGAAAATACACAAGTTTCTATCTTGTCATATGCTTATTTTTACTTTAATTAATTTTTTATAGAAATTTATTTGATAAATTGCTCAATATCCAAAAAACATCTTTGCGACTTACTGTAATACTTGTTAAATGAAAAAAAATCAATTTCACAGTAAAAAAAAGCAGGTCAAAACGCCCCACTTTCTGTCAAAATGCCCCCACCGGCAAAATGACATAACCAAAACGCCTCAAGTTTCAAAATACATTCACATTTTGTAATGTTACCCTTGCCAAAACGCACCACCACCAAAAGCCCCCAAATTTTGATTATCTTACAATTATCCAAAATATTTCCCAACTTTTATAATTCATGGTCCATTCTAGAACGCCTCTTCTTCTTAAAATGAACAAAACGCCCCGTTTTAGATAACAAAACGTGGTCCCACTTCCTGAGTACGGCCGATGCAGAAGTACTGATACATAATTGCAGTTTTAGAGAGATTCATGGGATGTTCAGTTTATATATTATTATATAAAAATTAGCTTTTTAACCAATTTCAGGTTCATACTTAGTCAAAGACAAAACTGATTTTTTTTTTTAGAACAAAAGTATTTTTTTTTAAAGTTTCAAACTTGGCATATGCTTATGTTATACATTTAAGAAGTTTTGACATGAATGTAGTTCAGAAAACTTTATAAGGTATCTTAAAAAGTTTCACTGCAACTCAACGTAATACTTGTTGGATAAAAAAAATTGAATTTCACAATTGAATAAAATAAAAGTTAGCTTTTCAAACATTTTAAGGATGATATTTAGTTGCATTTAGCCATACCAAATTGTGCGACATAAGACTAAACATATTTTGATTGTACCGGAGTGTTTTTTTAAATTCAAAATATAACTTTTAGTATTGACTTTAAATCAATTTCACACTTTTATTTAAATTCAAATTTTAAAACTTAAAATTTATATTTTCCTTAAATAGTATCTAAATAATTCATAAATTATAGTAATTTATTTCTTTTGACAAGAGAAATAACTTTGCGTACATTAGAACTTATTGAAATTGAAACCAAATATATCAATATAAATATTTTATAATTTTTGCACGGAATAATATTTACTAATTTTAACATGATTAACCAATAATAATAAAATAACATTTTATTTATCCAGGGTAATCGTGTGTCGTCCAATGAAGGCGCATGCACATTAAGCAGAGAGTATTATTATTGAAATCTCTGGTATTGTCACGAGAACAGCGCGTGCGCAGTTGAATAAATCGGACGAGAGATTTGAAAAATCAATAAAGCAGAGATTATGCTGCTTTCAAATCTGGTAGACCAGTTACAGGACTGGTCCTATGTGTTCTAATCTATGGTTGTTGGTCCTAGAGCAGAGATTTCAACCAGAGATTATGTTAACTTGAAGTTTTAATTAAGTTTCATGGTTAAATCCGTTACTCAGCAACTATAATATAATTGTACCTATGCCAACCATATTTGGCCCATAAATAGTTCTTCGTGAATCTTGAAAACAGTGTCACGCTTGAGTGACTGGTGCTATTTTTTATGAATAAGTCCGTTTCTCAGCAACTTTAATACATAGACAAACCGTATTTGGTCTATAGTTAGTTCTTAGTGGGTACATGCCACTCTTAGACCTGTCTGTGCGCCTTGACATCAATTTCTCTCTTGAGTGACTTGTGTCACATTTTCCTGAATATGTACATTAAGGTATCTGTCATTTAATTAAAGCTTATGTAATCTCTAATCTCTTAAATTCATTTGGACCAAATACAAACAGTCTGAAGGAATATTATATATAATTAGAATTTGCAGTATAGAAAGGTCTTGCATTAAGTAGGACATATTACACATGTATATTTATAGATTGTACAATTAATATAAATTATCATCCTGCTTTTAACTCAACATTTAGTCTGATGTCAGGACTACCAGAACTTTTACTGGACTAAAACAATGTTCTAGTCAGAACTTTTTAGGATTCATCTACTCAGCAAAATATGGTATACTATCTTATCTTGTGACATTTCATTGTCAAGGGGGAATTGATGAGAAAGTTATTCAAATCAAAAGTAGATTTTGCATGAATGCCATCTTCGAAGGTTTTTTGGGATAGTCTTAGTGCTGGGATCATAACAATGTTTGATCCAGAATTTGCACACGTGATAAATTAACAAAACATTTCTTGAGAAAGAAACAAAGGTCGATTGTATTTCATATACAATTTTCTGCCCTAGAGTAAGTCCGGTAACACTGTACATGTGTAGCTCAATAACAAAGTATGAAACAAATTGCATGTTTTTAGAATGCTGAATGTCAAAAAAAAAGTGACGTCAGAATTTTACAAATAATCAACATTTATTTCTTAATTAAATATCAGTGTATATGATATTTCATATAACAAGCTAAAGTTGTGGTGGTACTTATGATAAATAAAACTCATATCCCGTACTTAAGATATACCGGTACTCTATTATATTAGTAAATATACCCTTTTATGTCAAAAGTCAAATATCAAGGTTACTTTGACATATTGCATTTCTTTAACAGCCTTGTGGATAAAAAAATAGCTTACATTTTCAAATGGTCTAATAAAGGCTAGGTGAGCGATACAGGCTTACCTGAGCCTCTTAGTATTATTTGCCGTTGATCGTGTATGATATTTTTGTACCTTTCAAACCCTTGTTGAAAAGTGCAACTAGATTATTACCAGAGCTCTAGTTTGTAGTGTAAATTCAGAAATTAATGAGTAATGTACAAGTTGTGACATGATGACCATCCAAATAATTAGAACGTGTACTTATTGCTGGCAATGTTCCGTTGAGGAATGTACTGTAATCACAATAACTAATTATTGTTAGTTGTCAAAGATTCAGTGCCATATTGGATTAACGATTTGAAACATATTACTATATGTGTTATAAAGAAATGGCCACGTCTTTTGAATTAAGATCAGAAATTTTACTGTTTGATTTTCATTTTATGCATTCACTATTTTTACCTCAAAATTTATTGCAAAATAGACAGAACTATTCGCCACCATTGACTTAGATGATTAAATGCAGATAATATGCAAATTTTCAGTATGTGTAAAAATATCCAGAGTCAATAAAAACCTATATTGAAAGCTTTACTCTTCTCAAGTTTTCATTTAAAAAGTTACTCAGTTCAACAACCCATAATTTTGTGAAATATTTTGAAAATAAAAATCCTTGTACATGAAATACATGTACGTGTATGTCTGCAAAATCAATAAGTGTTCAATCATCTTGAAAAATAAAAACAAATGAAAGTTTAAAAACTATTTCATTTCAATTTCAAGAACAAGAATTAATTTTTTTTAGAAATCTTGATTAAGGATGTTCGCTGGTCATGTTTTTGAATTTTTGTCAGATGTTCCGAATATCTGGTTTTATCCATTTGAATGCCATAAATTGTTTTTCCCGCTAACACCCATTTTTATTTTCATAAGTCTTTTGCATACAGAATAATAAGCCATTTGTAAAAAATATTATAAAATCCTTGCTATTATTTAATGGTTTTTGGGAAATAAAACTTTTCAATGATAAAGCTATGTAAAATCAAGCGAGCATATTTTTCCCGCCATAATTTTCAATGGCTTATATATAATGACAAGCTTGTTATTTTGAAATGAGCAGCGAACATCCTTAACTGATAATTAGATAAAAACTTGAATCGAAAATTTTGAGCAGCCTTTACTTACATAATAAGTTTTATTTTATATAGAATGATGCTAAACAGGTATCTGCCTTAATGGGTAATGCTAATGCAGATGCAGATACAGAAGAGCTGTCACCAGAATTAGCAGAGATTATGAATAGACTGTGGAAAGATTCTGGTGTACAAGAATGCTTTAGTCGGTCAAGAGAATACCAGTTAAACGATTCTGCTGGGTAGTGAGTACTTTTATAGCAGAACTTTCAATAGAGGGAAAAAATAAAATTGTATTGAATTCTCAGTCATTGTATGAAAGCGTATTGCAACATGAAGTGTTATACTTATATTAAAACTTCCAGCAATTTTAATAATCTATCTATTTCTTGTGCCTGTCCACAATACTTGAGAACTCCTTGTACCTAGTATCCAAATACGAAGACAAAACCAAGTACATACAAATAAAGATCAATTGAAACAATTGCAGCTGATCAATTACATTTTTTATGGTTTTGTATGTTCATTGATGAATGTCCGATAACAACTCAAAAAAAAAGAGATCGCCTTGAAGAAGTTAAATATATATTTCAAAACAGGATGAATAACTTCCTGTCATCGTTTATTGACGTTATGGAATCATTGGTGTAGTGGTCAAAATGAAATTAGATAGATAGAAAGTTGCTCGTGATAAATTCACTATTTTCCTGTTGTTTTTTACAGTTAGATTAATAGAAATGAATTTTGAAATTGTTTTGTTGCCCTGCACACAACATTATTTATGTATATAGATTGTACTTATATAAACAGAACAGTCTTTTGTTCAGACCTAACCAAAATGATTATTCAGTTCGATTTGAATTTGACTCACAATTTCAGTATTCACAGAATAGTTACACCACTTAAGGATTGACTGATTTTTGTTAGTCTGTGAAGAAATAACCTCAATCATGTGGAGCACACTAGATAACCCGCATAGCGGTTTATTTGAAAGTGTGCAACATGTGCATTGAGTCTATTTCGAATAGACTGAAAACACAATCCAACTGTCGTTTTGGGATCTGGGATTCCATTTAATGACGTCATAGTAGAGTAGAAAATCTAGTCTATGATATGATAGACGAAAACAATTTGACCAATGAAATAACGCGTTACATGCAATATTAAATTATATACATATAACAAACTACACGTAGGCCCCTTCAAAATGAAAATTCTAATTTTTTTTTGTTTAATTGAGACAACTTAAATGGCAATTGAATACTTTTTTTTATTACAATATCAAGGATTTTTATTATTTTGCCCGTACCGTGTAACAATAATATATATGTAACGTATATTTTAATGAAACCTGAATCTTTATGTATGAAATTTATAATGTTTGTATTTTTCAGCTACCTGAATTCCTTAGATAGAATCTCTCAGCTTTCATATATTCCAACAGAACAAGATGTTTTACGAACCAGACAAAAAACCAGTGGTATTGTTGAAAGTAACTTCATATTCAAAGACCTCCATTTCAAGTATGAAATATCAAATTTGTGTTTTCGATAAGTAAAAAAAAGCTTAAGTCTCGAGGTAATTTCCTGCAATTAAAAGTAATCAGACTGAGTTCTGTGTTTTGAATAAGCGACAAAATATGTAAGGGGACTTCAAAACGACTCTTAAATTGACGTTTCCAAGACTCAGTGGTATCTGATTATTATGAGGTTTTGTTGTCTTCTGTTGGAAGTTTTCTTGGAATTCAGAATCTTTGATTGAGGTATAAGCAAAGAAAACCCATGCCATTTAACATAAAAACAAGAAAAAAAATAAATATGCAATACTGGGAAGAAAGGTTTTTGCTTTCTTGAAAAAAAAAGCCCACATATTGAACAGTAGTATATAGGAGCTTTTCAGTTAGCATTTGTGGAGGATCCGTGTGGAAGAGCCGGATATGACGTCACTCAGAAATGACATCACATGAAGTGACGTGACGGGATCCGGAAGTGATGAGTTTTTTCCGCCATTTTTCTTTATTTGTTTACGGAAGTGACGTCAGTCAGGTGCTGGGACCTGGCTGTGTCGTCTGCACATGTGTAGGCGGAACAAGAAGAGGTTTCCGCGCATGAGCATCTGGAAGTAGTGAAATTATTTGCTACCGGAAGTGACGTCAGTCACGTTCCAAGACCCAAATGTGTCGTGAGCGCATGTGTGATCGGAACAGGAAGTAGATTTCGCACATGCGCAACCAAAAGTAGTGGGTTTCCTCGGTATTTTCCAATTATTTGTTTACGGAAGTCTCTGCGTCATTGTTAGAAACTTCATATTTACACCAAGCGTTTTGTGCAGAGATAACTGTTTTATCAGCTGTTAATTATCAGTTTAAAGAGATGATTCTCTCACACATGGACTGTTTAAACTCACCTGATATAACGGCCTCAGGTAAGATATCTTAATGCAGTAATAACCCAACAAGCAAATAAACTTAGAAGGGAAAAGATGCTATTCGTCACGGTCTTCACTAGAGTATTCTGCGTGACCAGATGCAATTTATATATACATATTTTGACGTAATATATCATTATTAATCCTCCAAATAAATAGACAACGAAGGAATATGTGTAAAAAGATACAAAATATCAATTTGAGTTTTGCTCCCAGAGCCTGTTGCAAACCCCCACCCCCAACCGTTTTGCATTCATGATTTAATTTACATTGAAAGCATACAGTGCAGTAATTTAATGTCCCTTGGCCTGGATATTCAGGATAAAAGTATTTTTGTTCAGAGGAAATTCCCACAATGTTGAAATTCAACCTGAATAAAAACATAAATACTTATAAAATAAACAAAAAAAAAAAAAAAAAAAAAAAAAAAACTCGTCGTGCACTTCCTCAAAAAACGAACAGAAGTTTTGTGATGTAAACAAAAGAAGATTGTGCAGTATATTCAGTTTATTTCTGTTTTGGACAATTTGGCATAGAATAGTAGAATAAGAATATTTTATTCCAATTATGGGCCAACTGTCTAGAATTAAAATAAAAGTACACGTCCCATTAATTTAAAAAAAAAGTACATGTTCCATCCCATCAATATTTTCATATTTTACAAATTTATAACAATTAAATAATAAAAAATACATTAAATCAAAGTAAAGAATAATTTTTCTATAATTAGATAGTAAAGTATAATTTTTGTTATAAAGATAAAAAAAATTTGAGTAAATTTGATAAAATTTGGTAAAAACCTTATAAATGTTTTGTATGTAGGATGTACAAGATATCATACAGTTTAGAAAAAAGAAGTGAAAATAATTGTCCTTCAGGTATTAACAAAACTGAGCAATTTAAGAAATTTCATAGATGAAATCTGTCAAGTATTAAAATTGTTTTTAAATTTTAAACGTTCTATGGTTCTTGATATAAATAGATAAAAACTTGCATGTCTTATGTACTTACCACACAAGGTATAATGTTGATTGAATCATTGCAAATAAACTTTTAATATATAGTAAAAATACAGGAAGTTCATTAGTGTTTATGTTTCATAGGGTTTCTTTAAAGATATGTTTTGAGCGAATTTGTAAAAATATGGTACATGTACTAAAAAAATGTTGGGGTCCAATGTGTGGTAAGAATTAGCAAAATATATGTCCCATGAAATAGAATGACCAAAAAGGGTTTGTCACATGGCATTTTACACCGGTCACAATCCTTCGATAAATTTTTAGTGGTTCCTTTCTACGATTCTATCAGCTAATATTTCCCCTTGATCCCCTATCAGACTCCTAGGCGGAATACACACCCCAAAAACACCTATTTAATCTTGGATCCGAGCCAGTTGATTGTTCAGTTTAAAACCTAGACCTAGATTTTATGGTCTACTGAATCTTGTTAAAATTTACATGCTCATATCTCAGGTACATGTACTCTCAAGAGATAGGTTTAAGCATGTATGTCGGAATGTGTTTGAAGAGACATATTTCATTCTAATTCAAACTGTCCATTATGTACAACTGTGGCATGTGACATTTGAAGGCTATACTTAAATTTCTATTAGAACAGGAAATTTTTTTCTGACTAAATTTTTGTCAGTTTTTAATTTCGGTTTGGTTGCATATATCAGAAGTTTTTCTTTTCTTTGAATTTTAGGTCTCCATGCAGTTGGTAGGTACAGTATTCAGATTCAGAATATCCAGCTTATGAATAAGATCTCAAGCATCATGTGCTGACCGAATCTGGACATATATATAAATATATTTAAGGTACTGTTTGTGGTGCGATTTGTGAGGAAAAAACAGGAATACTACATTGGAAATAAAGATTACTGTAAATGTTTATGAGTCTTATGATTTGTGAATTTTTTTTTTCAAACTAATAACGAAGAGCATTTAGTGTAGTTTGGAAATACATCACATTGTTGTCTGTTGGTGTTGTTGTTGTTTGACGAAAGTCACATGGTGACTCCAATATTTGATAAATCTGATAATGTTCTGTTGTATCGAAATTTGAAGTTGTGTCATTGATGCTTTTCCCATGTCCTTATCTCTAATCCTAGATGTAATGAACAAAATATTCATGAATAAAGTGAATGTATAATATTCATACACTTTTCTTAGAACTTGATCTATATTATATATTCCCTAAAACCAAGAGTTTCTGTGCATGATAATAGAGAATTACTTAAAAATCCACATGTATTTACATTTTAGCGAGTTCAGAGAAAAGAGAATTGTGCGGGAATGTGTATCCTGTGTTTTATAAACACATTATCTTTGGATCAGAACATTTTACTTTCAAATCTGGTTTCCTTTTGGATTAATATATGAATATGTAGTTTTTGTGTTTTTTCTTTTAAGTAATAAGTACTGTGTGACTAATAAGTCTTCTTAAAATTTGTTATTATATGGAATAGTAAAATAAATAAAGAATGACACAGAAATAAAGTTGATACTCAATTACTCTTACACACATGTGTAAAGTAGTAGATGAAAGGATTTCAAGATATACTAAAAGCTTATAGTAATAATTATAAACACATATATATATATATATTTTTTATCACGGGGAGTCCAACTATATCAAAAAAGCTATTTCACATGAACACATAAGTACCATTTTATGAAACAAAATGTCGAAAAAAGTCTTGCCTCGTAGACACTTGATAAAAGTTTTCAAGATCCAAAATCATTTCCTACATAATATTCTTGTCACCTCACATTGACCTTATCTTCAGGCTTCATTGCAAGTCGGAATTTTGTGATTTATTCTGTTTCTCTGTAGCTATATACAAAGTATATAAGTGATTTCTTGTATGAAAAATTGTTTTATGTACATGTCTTTCTGACATATGTCACCTGACCATAGTCTTAAGTTATGTTTCACTGGCAAGTTTTTCTGACAACCTTAGTTTCTTATTCATTGGAGGTTAATAATATTTTGTGTGTGGAATCATTGTTAGGGAGCAACCATTTGAGTTTTATGGGGTGGGAGCTAGGTTAAAATTGTTGATCCTGCCTATTTTTTTTGTCGAAATTTTCTATTTTCATTTAAACAAAAAAATGTCCCGAATGACACAGGTCCTGCATTTTTTACACACCTAAAGTGATCCTGTTTAGTCTTAACTCTTGTGACTTTTGTAGGCAAATATAAAAATATTGGAAATTTGAGTTTTGCAAGTTTTATAATGACTTAAACATCAAACGTTAAAAAAAAACACTACATTAAATATATACAAAAGTAATTATTGCAGGTAACTTGGATGTTTAAACAATAAAATGTTTATTTAGCAGAAAGAAGCCCACTTGTTTTTTAATGATTAATTTTAATAATATTATCCAAACAAAATTAAAATAAATTTATATTCTGGTTACAGCAAGACTGAAAATAATCTGAACTTTTTTATTCTGTTTCTCTTAATTCCAGGGAACAGTTTAAATAACTAATAATGACATTTTTCAAATATATTTGCTCTTCTCTTGCTCTTCGCTGCTCATCAGTGCTCTTCACTTGCCTTCGCTGCTCATCATTGCTCTCCCCTTGCTCTTCGTTGCTCATCATTGCTGTTCCCTTGCTCTTCGCTTCTCATTCTTTGCTCCGTGCTGCTCCTGCTGCTCTTCTACGTTGTGCAGTGATGAGCAACAAAGAGCAAGAGAAGAGCGGTGCTGAGCAGCATTGATCAAGAGAAAGCAGCGACGACCAAGAGAAGAGCAGCGATGAGCAGTGATGAGCAGCGATGAGCATTGAAGAGCAAGAACAGAGCAGCAATGAGCAGCACAGAGGACGAGAAGAGCAGCGAAAAGCATGTGAAGAGCAGTGATAAGCAAGAGAAGAGCAGTGCGGAGCAGCACCGAGCAACAGAAGAGCAGCGATAGGGCAAGAGAAGAGCAGCGATAGGGCAAGAGAAGAGCAGCGATGAGCAGCAAGGAGCAACAGAGGAGCAGCTATGAGCAGCACGGAGCAAGAAATGAGCAGCAAAAAAAATGCAATGAGATGGACTGCTAAGGCGGTTACTAATGACTCGCCTCCATTGACTAAACGGTGACAGCATCAGCTGCAGGTAAAGGGACATAATCCAACCATACCACTGGACTTCCCTTGATGAAATGGAAAAAATCACCGCAATGAAAAGCGCGAGAAAAGGGGAGATAATCCAATATTCCCTCTGGATTGAGTATACTGTCGGACATCGACATCACAGTGAGTGTATAAGTCCCAATAGACTCGATGCAAGACCCTAAACTATACAGTCTGATGACAGACAAAGAGACGGGAGGTAATCCAATAGTCCCATTGTACTGCCTATATTCTCGAACTTCAACAGTGAGAGGAACAACCCCCATAGACACAATGCAAGACCAAAACTCGAAACAGTCCGCTGAATGACCGAGAAAGAACCGAGAATGAAAAGGACAAGAAAAGGGGAGATAACCCAATAGTCCCATTGTACTTTGTATACTGTCTGACCTCGACATAACTGGCAGGAAGAACAGCGCAGAGCAAAGAAGAGCAGCCAAGAGCAGCACAGAGCAAGAAAAGAGCAGCGATGAGCAGCACGGACCAAGAGATGAGGAGCCAAGAGCAGCAAAGAGCAGTGATGAGGAAGAAAAGAGCAGCGATGAGTAGCACAGAGCAAGAGAAGAGCAGCGATGATCTGCAAGGAGCAAAATATGAGCAGCGAAGAGCAGCGACGAGCAATAGATGAGCAATTATAAGCAGAGATGACTAGCGAACAGCAGCGATGAACAGCAGTGAGGTGGAGAATAGCAGTGAGCAGCGATGAGTAGCAGTGAGCAACGATCAGCAGCAGTGAGCAGCGATTAGCACGAGAAGAGCAGCGAAGAGCAGCGATGAGCAACTTCAATCTAAGAGATTAGTAGCGATGAGCAAGAGAAGAGCGATGAGCAGCAATGGGTAAGAGAAGAGCAACGATGAGCAATAGATGAGCAGCGATAAACAAGAGAAGAGCAACGATGAGCAATAGATGAGCAGCGATGAGTAGCGATGAGCAGCGATGAGCAGCAGTGAGCAACGATGAGCAAGAGAAGAGCAGCGAAGAGCAGGAGATGAGCAGCGATGAGCAGCACCCAGTAAGAGAAGAGCAACAATGAGCATGAGAAGAGCAGCGATGATCAGCGAAGAGCAAGAGAAGCACGTGACTGACGTGACTTCCAGAATCAAAAAATTGGAAAATATCGGGAAATCCACTACTTCCAGTTGGGCATGCTCGCAAATCACTTTCGTTTCCGGTCACACATGCGCAGAAGACACATTCAGGTCGTTGCACGTGAATGACCTCACTTCCGTAAACAAATAATGGAAAATGGCTAGAAAAAACATCACTTCCGGTTATGCATGCGCGCAAACCACTTACGAAAGCCGAGAAGAGTAGCGAAGAGCATGTGAAGAGCAGTGATGAGCAAGACAAGAGAGTTGATAAGCAGCACGGAGCAATGATGAATCAAACATGCGGAGACGACACATTCGGGTCCTTGCATGTGACTGGCGTAAACGAATTAAGAGAAATAGCGAGAAATTCCACTTTGTCCGGTTCCACCTTGCTCCACCTCAAATACTAATTTGCCTGTGCCCATATACTACTTTGAACTCTGTTTATGTTATGTTGCTTAACATTTTGTCCATTTTTAGTGCACCATAAACATTATTTTTCGAAAAGGTGAATATGACCAAACCATACAGCCAGTTCTGGTTTGCTAGGATTCCCACTTCAATCAGCTGATAGTGAGTCACTATATAAAAGGATTATTAAAAATTGTAAAACAAGCTTGTATAGCAAATAATCTAGGAGTTTACTTGACGTTTTTCATTAAGTTAAGGGTAAACATCATTAAATTAATTCACAAAATAGGAGTTGAAGCTATAAGTTTAGCATTGATTAGCAATTGACAATTGAGAGATACTTATCTTAACAAAGTATGTTTCAAATCTAAACAAGATATATATTTCGCACATCGAAATCGACATGTTTTTTTTAATTTATCTGAAAATGTTTAATTTTGTGATTTTTCTTGCATATTTGAATTTTTATGGACAAGGAGACTTAGCCCCAGAACACCATTTGACATTCACAAGGTAACAGTATAGAGTACTAAGGAAATGTCAGTCTAGTGAGTCTTGTACCTGTCTTTTTATCAACTTTAATCACAAATACCAAGAACTAGGCAATATTTTGTAACCATTTTAGTACCGATGATTTAAGTTTTTTTAGAATAATTATGAATATTTACACTGGAAACAATAAGAAAATGTTTTCGTATACTTATTAATAAAGTTTCATGTTTTTAAGGAGAAATGCTAAATAATCAAATGAAAGAATGCCTATGAGGTGTTGCATGAGCTAAAGATAGAAACGGATGAAAAATAAAAACGAAGATAACTAACGTTTATCACTAGCACAACAGATTTTCCAATTTCTTTGCAACCTTTGAATACAGAACTATTTGATGCATTATCTATCTCAGTGAATTTCCATTTCTCAAAGATGGGAAAATATCTTTTCAGAATAATTTCAGAACTGTGACCCATTGACCTCATTGCTAAAGGGGTTAAGAAATTTTTTTAGAACCAAGGGAATGAATAATTTATAGGAATTTAATTATACTATAACTGATATAACGCACCAGGTCTACCTAATGATATGCAGGGGAAGCTATTGTCAAGGAGAGTTTCCTATGATATTATTACCAGTGAAAGGATAGGTATCTGAAAATATGCATAATTTAATGAATAATCTCCCTACAAGGAGAGGACTTTTTTCGAAATACTTGTAGTATGCACTTAAAGCTTGTTCCAAAATTTGTTCAGGATTAGAATATGTCTCCCCTCCGCAGAAGAGAGACCTGTTGTTTTACAAGTGTTTCTTCTTTTTCTCATACAACCTTGTCCCAGCCAAACTTTTTTGTCCTTTGGGAAAGATTCATGAGATTTGGTATGTAGATCTATCTTGAAAAAACGGTTTGTTGCGTATCGTAATGATCAACTTTTGACCTTGACCTTTAACCTCAAGTTCAAATAATAGGTCTTTTTAGAAATATGCTTGTCCAGCAAAAATTATTTATCCTTTGAGTTAGACTCGTTGTATTTGGAATGTAGAAGTATCTTGATGACACGGCATTTTGTGTATCATATGGATCAACATTTGATCTTGGCCTTTGACATTACGGTCAAATAATAGGCCTTTTTGGACAGTTTTGTCCATCGGGCGAGACTCATACACTTTGGTATGTAAATCTGTCACGTATCATCAAGATCAATATTTGACTTTGACCTTTGATCCCAAGGTCAAATAATAGGCTTTTTATGGCTTGGGTTAGACTCGTGATATGTGGTATGTTGATGTATCTTGATGAGACGATGTTTCACGTACGAGAATGACCAACATTTGACTTTGACATCAAAGATGGTCGACCTTTGACCTTAACCTGTTTGTTCTTTAAGATAGATGTATAATGATAAAAGTGTGTGTCAGGTATCAATGTTATCTTCATTTGAAGTTGACCCTTTACCTCAGGGTTAAAAAAATGAGCTTTTTGGAAATATCCTTGTCCATGTTATAATTTAAGATAGTCTTATCATATTAAGTATGAAGATGCATTTCGATAAGACTATATGTCACATATCATTGTTATGTTCATTTGACCTTGCCCTTGACCTCAAGGTAAAATACATAGGCTTTTGGAGGAAATATCCTTGTTTGGGTTATAACATTTTGATTTTTAAAGATAAACATATGATATTAAGAATGATGCTACGGATTATCCATATGTGAGAAAGGGAGACATATGACAATTTTTCAAATGTCTGTTATTATTTCTATTCTAGAATGTTTGATGTTGGAGGTCAGAGGACAGAGAGAAAGAAATGGATCCATTGTTTTGATGGTGTGACAGCCATCATGTTCATTGTAGCAACGAGTGAATATGATTTAACACTAGTCGAAGACCAGAAAACGGTAAGGACTTAATTAGAAATTGAGTTTTGCAGTAACACATGGTAATCACGTTTATGTTGATAATTACAACCGGTCAGGAATGAAAACAGAAAAAGATGATATACAGGGATGGCACTAACATTTAAAAACTTGTTGCCGAAAGTATCGCCAAAGTATAATTTTTGTTACCGGTTACAAAATTTGTTTGCCAAGTAACCCTCACACTTTTAACCATATATCACTGCTCTTTATTCATTACTGTTTGAAATAACCTGACCTGAGAAGTATCTTTTGATGAAATAAATTTTTTTCTTGATTTTTATTTGTCTTATTTGTCATCTGAAATGACTTTTTAAGGTTGATAGCAAGGTTATCAATAAGAAATAGATCTCCATATGTGTTTGTTCACATTAGAACAGCAATTGGCATCACAATACTTGCAGATTGGACACTACGTTTTCATCCTTTTGAAACGGATAAGAGGCATGCATATTTATTTTCATGACTAATACATTACCTTTCAAAATTTTAATACTATAATATCATTACCTAATAGTAAAACTGCAATTTACCTAGTGGTCAATCAATTGTGCATAGATGACCTTAGTGGTAACTTTATTATCTTTTTGTTTATGTTGAAAAACCTCATGTAAATTGTTTAAATAACATAGATAATATAAAACTTACAAATGATGTACCCTAGTTGGCATTGCAAACTCGTTCTAGTCCCCTACAGACAACACTGAAGGGGACTATAGGTTTTTAAATGTGAACTTATAACAGTGATTTACGGATTAAGTTAGCTTCACGCTGATCGGACAATTATTGCGAGAGTTATGGCCCTTGGAAATAGGAATTAATGCTATAACTAGAAATTGGAGCCATCATTAACGATGTCTATCTCCGCACTGCACAAGTCAGAAAAACAATTTACAGTGAAAAATTAGCAATTTCACATTTTTAGTCTGAAAATTAGAACCCTGAATCATTTTTCAAAAGTGAAAACCTTATTTCACATCTACACATAGTGAAGAACAATATTATGATCAAATAAAACCACTGAAACAAAAAATAAATGAGTATTTCAAGAGACAAGGCAAAATTAGCAATTTCACCATTTTCTGTCCCAGAATTAGAACCCGCCATCGATTTTCAAACTAGAAAACGTTTGCACATCTGCAGATAATAAAGAACAATATAATATACAAATAAAGTTTCTAAATCTAAATGAAAAATGTAAGATGAGTTTAAGTCACAAGCTTAAATTCAATATTTCAAAAATACAACCCCTGTGGGCCTCACGTTGTGAAAATCAAAATTCTAAAAGCTTATTGCGCATCTACATACAGTATGTGACAATATTGTATAGAAATTAAACACATAAAATGAAAAATGAATAAGGAGTTAGTCACAAGCTTAAATTTACAAATTTCGAAATTCGACTCCTGTGTTCCCCAATTTTTTAAAAACAACATTCTAAAACCTTATTGTGCATCTCCGTACAGTATATGAAAATACTTTATAGAATTAAATGCATTACGTGAAAAATTAATGAGGACTTTAGGTCACAAGCCTAAATTCGATTATTTGAAATTCGACCACTGTGGGTCCCGATTTTTGAAAATCAAAATTCTAAAACCTAATTGCACATCTACATACAGTATGTGACAATACGGTATAGAAATTAAAGCATAAAATGAGAAATGAATGAGGAATTTAGGTCAAAAGTTAAATTTCCAATTTCCGAAACTCGACCCCTGTGTGCCTCAATCTTTGAAAATCAAGATTATCAGACATAATGATCCTATTGCTGGTATGTGAGCTTATAATGATGAGCTACAGATCAAATGTGACTTGTACTGTGATTGGATAATTATTGTGAGAGTTATTGCTTTCGATAATAGAGTTAATGTCAAAATAATAGTTTTCGGGACTTATTTTCGCAAACCCTTTTACCAACTGATCTTATTTTTGGTATGTGAGCTTATAATGATGAGTTGCAGATCAAGTTTGAATTTTAAAAATTGGAAGTTTAATCTTGATAGGATTCTTGCAAACATAGTTTTAGGATTTTTAGGAACCACTCTCTCCTTATGTCTGCGTCCGATTCACATACTCATGATGCATTTGGTGCGTTTTTTCACAGTTTTAGTAGTCGGTAACGGACATTGCATTGCTCAGCAATGCTCTCAGAATTTTAGTGATGAGAGTTATTGTTGTTTGAGAGAGGAATTATTGTCAAGACATTAGTTTTCCAGACGCCTTTACCAAGTGATCTTAGTTTTGATATGTGAACATAAAATGATGAGCTACAGATATGAGTTGCACGCTGATCGGATAATTATTGTGGATTTATTGCCCTAAAATATTAGTTTTCTGGAATTTGTTTGCAAACCCTTTCACCAAGTGATCACATGAACTTATAATAATAAACTACAGATTCGATTTGAGTTTCAGACAGATCGGGCTATTATTGTATATTCCTTGCAAACATTATTTTAGGATTTTTAAGAATTACTCTGTCCACACGTCTGCGTCCGATTCACATAGTCAAAGAGCATTTGGTGTTTTTTCTCACAGCTCAAGTCGGTAGCGGACATTGTAGATTAGTATCAGAATGCTTGTTTACTTATTGAGCAGATTTGTTTTCAAAATAGATTTCACGATATTGGCGAAGTTTTCGTGCCTCAGAGGCATTATCTGCCATTCAGGAAGAAGTCATTGTTTCTATGCTTATATTGTAGAACCGAATGGTGGAGAGTTTGAACATGTTTGATCAAATATGCAACAACAAATTTTTCGCAGACACATCTATAATCCTGTTCTTGAACAAAAAGGATTTGTTGGAAGACAAAATAAAGACATCCCCTCTAACTATCTGTTTCCCAGAATTTGCTGGTAGGTGAATGATTTGAAATGACTTCTCTCTCTGCAGCTGACAAGGATATGTTGGGAGAAAAAAGGGAGAAGTCATTATGATTTATTTCAAAGTACCATGATTATGTTTTTAGCTCACCTGGCCTAAAAGGCCATGAGAACGTTTGCCATCACTTTGCGTCTGTTGTTCCTCGTCCTTTCACAATTACAAAAAAACTTTTTATCTGAAACCACCCAGCTAATTAGGACCAAACTTTGGTTG
Organism: Mytilisepta virgata; assembly: GCA_028015205.1. Lineage (NCBI taxonomy): Eukaryota > Metazoa > Mollusca > Bivalvia > Mytilida > Mytilidae > Mytilisepta > Mytilisepta virgata. Next base: position 26,324,482 of record CM051512.1, read on the forward strand.
AATAGACTTTGGGTGGCCCCCTTCCAAATGGTTGTCCGGTATCCCTGACTTCCAACCCATATGGCTGCAGGGACTAAAAATAGAAAAAGGGGGATGCATTTTAAACATCCTCTTCTATTTAACTATGTGACCAGACTTGGCAATAATTGGTCCTCTTTGTGTATTGGTTCCAATGATCCGGACAATCAACCAAGGTGGCAGCCACAGCCGAACTTAGTTTAACATAGGACCCTATGGCAAATTCCTTTAACAATCCCCATATATGAAAGTACAGAGCCATTTGGAACCAAAGTTAGCAGCAATGGTCCTTAGATGAGCCTGTTTCACAATTATGTCCGTTGACCCGGACAATCAACCAAGATGACCGCCACAGTCTAACTTGATTTAACACAGGACTCTATGGGAAATACATTTAACATCTTTTTGTCTGTAACTACTGAGCCAATTGAAACTTAACTTAGCAGCAATTGTCCTTAGATGGTTCTATTTTAAAATTGTGTTTTAAGACCCGGACTATCAACGAAGTGGCCGCCACAGCCGAACATAGTTTAACATAGGACCCTAATAGGAAAATTCATTTAAAAAATCTCCTTGTCTTAAACTACAGAGCCAGTTGGAACCAGACTTGGCAGAAATGGTCCTTAAATAGCCCTCTGTCAGAATTATGTCCGATGACCTGGAATGTCAATTAAGATATCCGTCACAACCAAACATAGTAAAACATAGGATACTATGGTAACATTAATTAAAAAATCTTCTTGTCTGAAATCACTTAGCCAATTGAGCCATACTCGGCAGAAATGGTCTGTAGGTGGTGATCTTTCAGAATTGGGTCGAATGACCCCTAATGACAACCAAGAAGGTCGCCACAGCCGAACTTAGGTTAACATAAGACCCTATGGGAACATTCATTTAAAAAATCTTCTTGTCTGAAAGCACTTGGTCAATTGAGACCAGACCAGGCAGCCATGGTTATACGATTGTCCTCTTTCAGAATTGTCCAATAATACAGATATTTGTTTCTTAAGTGCTTTTATGGCTGATGATTGGCAAATTGCATACAGGCGAGCGACGCAGGCTCATGTGAGCCTCTAGTTTAAAAGATAGTCTAACTCTCATGTTTAAAAAAAATCAAATTTATACTCTGATTTACAATTCAGCTGGATAAAAGCAAATTAAACTTGCATGCCTTATAGGTCACTCTCCAAAATGTATACAATATACTTAACAAAAGCTCATGAAACCTAATCATTACTTCTTTCACATTATGGTTCGTTCTGTTTCTCACTCTCATCTGTCCAAATCGTGCGTGTAACGGTCTAAATTATTCTTATTACATACCGAGTTTACCGATATGTTCGTTGATTGGATTATTTCCCTTTGTTTTGATCGGAAAATTAGGCGGCTTGGTTTTTACTTTCAAAACACTAGCCGTGAGCTTTTCTTAAAAACAAACACGGCTGTCGTATTTGCGATTTCAGTCATTGAAATATATCAAGCGATTGGTTAAAATCATGAGCATCTCAAACTGCATTTGACACGAGTTCAGGCAACTGACCAATTTTGCAGGGCGACTCCAATTTCACTTTTGACGAGAGGTCGGGCAAAGTCAAACACTGTGATAACTTTTGACTCGGTGGAGCTACAAAGCGGCCCCTTTACTCGTAATGCAGCAAAAATAAATTTTAGGTATGGCAATAAGATGTCGTGTTTACCTGAATTATCATTGAACTGTATAATTTCCAGCATATTAAATCACATGAACTTCATTATTAATGTTTAAATCGTTGTTTTGCACGTCTGTTCATTTTGTTGGTTTCAAAATTGTTTTCTTTCCTCCATGAGAGATATCGCGAGATTGCAGAAGGCGTGGCCTGAACTTATACCTCTTTATTACGATTACGACTGACAATATTGCGAGAAATAGAATTTTGTCAATGATAACTTCCTGTTTTGGAACGTGACTTTAGCGAGAATCCCGCCGGGACTTGAAAAGAAAAGAAAATTCAAAACATGGATGCCGGATTTCTGGATGGGAAATCTCCCATTAGGTTATGGTATGTTGCTTTATGTTAACTGATAATGATAGAAATGTTATACCTTTATAGTTTTTTTTAACCAAAACAGGTGGAAATATGACTACAACTCCTGGGTGGGCATCACAGCAGGCTGTCCCATTACGAGTAATGGGACCGGTTTATAGTTCCGCCGAGTCAAAAGTTGTCAAAAGAGCTACATTATTAAACTAACTGCAGACGTGAACCTAAGAAAACACAAATCCTCATTATTACAGTTTCAAAAATTATGCATAGGGTAAAACCCTATAAAAATGTATAATTGCTTCTACTACACATGATTAGCGTGTAATGCACCAAACCACACTCACACGATTTATACGTTACACTTTAAAGATATATGATCATTTAATTTCGGGAACATAATTTCATTTATTTTTGCGAACCAAATAAATTGAATAATTACATTGTACATTAGCAATAGAAAAACAAAATATAATCAAAATATCAACATTTTTAAATATTTGTTACCGATGAAAATTCGTTACAACAATATTTTAATTCAAGAAATATGCTCGGATCTGAATTCACAGGTTTGAGTATATGTTTCGACCAATGAAATCTCATACACGTTACACGAGTCAAATCGCACGTTTTATACCACACGCAATCCACACGCACAAGACTCGCACGTTACACGCACACGATTCACACGTTCCACGCACACGATCCGCACGTTACGCGCATACGGTTCGCACGTTACACGATTGTTTTGGTGATTACACGTTAAATAAAGTGTTATCAAACAGACCCAACCTGAGTTGGTATGGTAATTAAAATACAAATCATCGTCACACAGTCGTGTAGTTGAAAAAATGAATGCAGGAAAACCTTATTAACTGTTAGTTTGACATCTCATTCCTTGTTTCTGATTTGAAAATGAGTTACTAGTAAACATTTTTCAGATCTAAAATTATGTCTGAAGGAAAGTTAATAACACGGAATAAATGCAGTCATTAAATTTTACACGTTCAACCAAGTGTAATCAAACAGATCCAACCTGAGTGGTATGGTACATGTAGTTAAAATACAACTCATTATCAAACAGTCGTGTAGTTGCAAAAATGCAGGAAAACGTAATTAACTGTTAGTTTGACATCACATTCCTTGTTTCTGATTTGAAATTGAGTTAAACATTTTTCAGATCTAAAATTATGTCTGAAGGAAAGTTAATAACAAGGAATAAATGCAGTCATTAAAATAAATTATACTTGTTCATCCTGGCCCTTTATGAACAGGTACCCCTTATATATAGGTGAATTGTACAAGGTTTGTTTATAATAGAGACAATTTGAAAGTGTCCTTTATATACATTAATTCGCTATATATAGGTGCCCAATTTTGTTTGAGGCCAAATTGTTATTATACCCCAAACAATGATTATATATTCATTTGACCAAATCGTCTTTCATGCAAAGGCTTTAAGAACTCTTTTTCATGAAATAATCAATTTATACATTAACATGAATTTGATATATTTTTGCTTTAGGTGAAAATAATTACGAACAAGCAGCAGCATACATACAACTTCAGTTCGAGAATCTGAACAAAAGGAAAGATACAAAAGGAAAAGAAATATATACGCAATTCACATGTGCAACCGATACGAATAATGTAGAGTTTGTGTTTGATGTTGCTAGTGATATTATTCTCAAGAACAATCTTTCAGAATGTGGACTTTACTAATAATAGTTTGTATAATTTTCTAACTTCGCAAGTAAATGTTTTACTATCAGTTTACACACCCAACACATTTTGACAAAATTCCTTCATATTCAGCAGGTCAACATTATTACCAATGTTAAATAAACATAAAATCGATAAACAGATGAGGCTTATAATCGGGTGAAAATGCGAATTTTATGTTAGGTATGTGCACTGTTATTGTCTTTATACTGCAATCTTAATACCAATATCAAGATTACTTAAAATGTTTCTTACCCTCAAGAGGCCCCAATTGATTTGGCAGGAGAATTCACCTTTAAAAAGGTCGATGAATAGGTATACCATTGACAATCGCATGATATTACATAAAATAAAGGACAAGTGGCAGCATATATTTTCAACCATAAGATATAAGTATCAAGAAAATTAGTATTGAAACTTGGTTCTACTGACTGAAATCAGTAAGTTTGTTCATTTCCGTCCCGTCAATCAGGTCAAGTAGGTGTGGCCTGAATGTTATTTACTGCAAGTGACCGTATATCACTTGTAAATAAACTGTCAAAGAATTTTGACTGATCGACTGCAGTATAAACAAGAGGCCCTCAAGAGCAAGTATCGCTCACATGTATTTTTCCACCTTTAACACCTTTAACAGGACTGGAAATTCATCTTGGCTGGTATTCCCATAAGTACAATGTTAAGCAAAGTTAGGGTGTGGTGGTCATCTTAGTTGAAATTTAAGATTATCAAACCATTGCGCCAAGATTAAGGTATGATGATCTTCAAATTAATTTTTTCCATCGGGTCCTATGTTAAACTAAGTTCAAACCAGGTCGGTGGACACATTTTTGAAATTGGACCATCTAATGACCATTGCTGCCAAGTCTGCGTCCAATTGGCCATGTGGACTCAGATAAGACGATTTTTACATGAATTTTCAAATAAGGTCCTATGTTGAACTAAGTTCGTCTGTGGCAGCCATTTTGGTTGACATTCCTGGTGTTCGGATACAATTCTGAAAGAGAACCATCTAAGGACCATTGCTGCCAGTGTTGGTCCCAATTGGCTTAGTAGTTTCAGAGAAGATTTTTTTAATGAATTTTCCCAAACGGTCCTAAGTTAAACTAAGTTCAACAGAGGCGGCCATCTTGGTTGACAGTCCAGGTCATCGGACATAACTCTGAAAGAGGAGCGTCTAAGGTCCATTGGAGACAACTTTGGTTGCAATTGGCTAGGTAGTTTCAGAAAAGAAGATTTTTTCATGAATTTTCCCATATGGCCCTATGTTAAACTAAGTTTGGCTGTGGCGGCCATCTTGGTTGACATTCTGGGTCATCTGGCACTGTTCTGGCAGAGGACAATTCATGGACCATTTCTGCTGAGTTTGGTTCTAACTGGCCCTGTATTTTCAGACATCTTGGATTTCATATTGGCATGAAAAACATAAACTTGGACCACGTAAGGATCATTCCTGCAATGTAATAATTCAATTGCTTTTGTAGTTTCAGAGAAGAAGATTTTTGAAATTTCAGCCAATCAAAACGCATATTTGACCCCGACAGCCATGTTGAATTTCGGATTGATACCAAAAACATCCATTTTGTTAAGGACCATTATTTTATCATTCAGGCCTAATATTACTTCCATCTGTCAAACGGTTTATGACAAGATGTTTGTATGTATTTCCCATAGGATCCTATGTAAAATTTGTCCCGTGGTGGCGGACATCTTGGATGTCAGATCGGCACAAAAAAATACATTTTGTAGAGGATCAATATAACAATTCAATTGCTTTTTTAGTTTTAGTGAAGAAGATTTTTGTTTAAATTTCAGCCAAGTAGAGTGCATAAGTGGCCCTGGCAACCATGTTTTTGAATTTCGGATCGACACGAAAAACATCGATTTTGCTCAGGATCTTTATCTGATCATTCAGGCATAAAGATTTCTGACATGAAGATGTTTGTATGTAATTAACAAAGGATCACATGTTAATCGTGTTTCGTGGTGGTGGCCATCTTGGATTTAAGATCAGCATAAACAAAAACTTTATAGAGGACCATCCAAGGATCATTCTTGCAATATAACAATTCAATTGCTTATGTAGTTTCAGAGAAGATTGTTTTTAAATTTCAGCCAATCAGAGTGCATAAATTGCCCTGGCAGTCATGTTACTGAATTTTGGATGGGCACCAAAAACATTCATTTTGTTAAGGACCATTATCTGATCAACCAGGCATAATATTACTTCCATCTGTTAAACAGTTTTTGACGAAAAGATTTTTTTTATGTATTTCCCATAGGATTTCATGTTAAATGTGTGCGCGAGGGCGGCCATCTTTGATTTCAGATCGGCACAAAATACATAAACGTTGTAGAGGACCATGTAAGGATCATTCTTGCAATATAACAAATCAATTGCTTTTGTAGTTTCAGAGAAGAAGATTGTTTAAAGTTCAGCGAGTCAGAGTGCATTAATGGCCCTGGCAGACATGCTGAATTTAGGATCGGAACCAAAAACATTAAATTTGTAGGGGGTCATCCAATGAACATCCCCACCAAGTTTGGTTTCAATTGGCCGTGGGGTTTTGGAGAAAAAGATTGAAATGTGAAAAGGACGAAGGACGCACAGTGATGGCAAAAGGTCACCCTGGCTTTAGCAAGAGAGCGAAAAAGTATTTCCATACAATGTGATGCCTATTAATGTGGTCAAATCACAAACACTAAATCGTCTCAACAGAAAGACAACAACTATCAACCATTTCCTTTGCGAACAACTTCCATCATATGTTCCTTGTAAGAACATGAAGAAAGGGTTTGGAAAAAATGTGTATCTTCTTTTTTTCTCTGGTAGTAGTTTACAGTTTTAAATTTTATCAGTCTACATACCAAAATATTTAAAAGTCACCAGTTGTGTTTTATTGGTTTGTTTCTGGGAAAGACGGAACTTGTCAGCAATCAGACATAATCCTTTATTCAATTAAAACTTTTCCTATATATAGCTTCTTTTATTGTTATGAGTGGATTATCGGATTTCGAGATAGTTAAATTGCAGAATGTTAAACACAAGCCTTGGCGAGTGATTAAAATTCCGTAATTTAACTATCGAGAGTGGAGAAATCCGATGATCTCCGAATAATAATGTAAGACGCTGTTTCTCTAATTTCCTTTAAAAACTGGTCAACGTCATCATATTCTCCCAACGTCTTCCTGTCACTATAGTCACCAGTATGTATTCATGCAAAACTTTTATTTAAAAATATCCGACACTTTACAAGTATTTAGCAATCATAATAAAATAACAAACCTTTATTAAATATAATTTAACAACGTCTTTGTTAAACACGGTAGATAATTTCAATATGGCAGTTGTCATTTAAACGGTACTATTTTTAGTAGCGGGAGTTGTATTGCATAACAGCTGTAACAATGCAAGACGGAAAGGAACAAGAAGAAGAACAGGGTATTTTTTCGATTCCAAATCCTCAAAGCAGACGACGGGATCGCGTTTATGTAACTAAGGAAATTTTTTGAGGACCAATCATATTCCGAAAACCAAAAACTCACTAGTGAGATTATCAATTGTTCCAACAAGGGTCGAGAGACTGTTAAATTGGCTGAACATTAGAGAAATTACCTTTTCATAAAGGCCATAATTGAATATGATGACTGTTGTTTCAGATTTTCAATATTAATTTTTCGCTCACCTGACCTGAAAGGTCAAGTGAGTTTTTCTCATCACTTGGCGTCCGTCGTCCGTCGTCGTCGTGCGTCGTCGTCGTCATCTGTTAACTTTTACAACAATCTTCTCCTCTGAAACTACTGGGCCAAATATAACAAAACTTGGCCACGATCATCGTTGGGGTATCTTGTTTAAAAAATGTGTCCGACCACCCTACCTGCCAATCAACATGGCCGCCATAGCTAAAAAAAACAAAGGGGGTAAATGCAGTTTTTGACTTGTATCTCTGAAATGTTCATCAGGTTAAGATCTATCTGCTCTGAAAATTTCAGACGAATCAGACAACCCGTTGTTGGGTTGCTGTCTCTGAATTGGTAAATTTTAGTAAATTTTGCAGTTTTTGGTTATTATCTTGGTGTAAAGGAAGTAATCCAAACACATTTAAAGTAAAATGTTGTGTATTTTTCGATTACCTCCCTTACACTGCTTGTCAATTATGTATAAAGAAATGTAGATTGTCTTGGGGTGATTTATAGCTGTCAGCTTATTTTTAGAAGTTACTATTAATTAATATTAATTTTAGCCATATGTCATTTTCTATTTTAAGACTTTTATGATGTATTTAAATGGGTAATTATGTTTGCACACTCCATGAGAAATTTGAATAAGGATTATGACCATATCTTGAGGGAAAGAATTTTCTTTTGGAAAAAGGAAAAGAGGGGAGGAGAAATAAAAATTTAGAGGGGGTAAATAAGAAATTGTGGGGGGGACAATTTTTTCTCATTTCAGATTTCAGAATCTTTTTTGGGGTCAGTACGCAACATCATAGTGCATTGCACAAAAGCAAAAAAAGGGGTAAAATTTTATTTTCTTTTTTTTTTGGGGGGGGGGGGTTCAATTCGCCACAGCATATTGTATTGCACAAAAGCTAAAAATTGAACGTGATGACTTCAACTTTCCTATTGTTAATTTTCCATTCTTAAGTAGCAATATACCAGCATCGCCTGCATATGGCGTCTACGTTTCTCAGCTTATCCGATTTTCAAGGGCATGCGTGAGTTACCCTGACTTTCGACAAAGAGGATTACTGCTGTCACAAAAGCTTCTTAACCAGGGTTTTATCAGGGATAAGTTGATGTCATCACTTAAGAAATTTTACGGTCGTCATCATGAATTTATTGACCATTACAGTGTTCCAATATCTAAGATGATGTTGGACCTGTTCCCACTGTCGTAACCTTTCATGTGCCTCCTACGATTTGTGACTTCCACCGGATTGACTTTGTTGAACTTCACGACGGGTGCCGTATACGGAGCAGGAACTGCTTACCCTTCCAGAGCACCTGGGTTCACTCCTGGTTTTTATAGGAGTTCGTGTTGTTCATTGTTTTTAGTTTTCTGTGTTTATTTGTTGTGCTTGTGGTTGTTCGTTTGTCTTCCCGGGTTTGTCTGTCCAATGGATTACGTTTTATTGATTGCTCCTTAGGTATATTTGTCCTTTTTATATAAATTCAAATCATATGACCAATATTAAGTTCTTTGACTACAGTTATTCTGTGTCAGAAACCTATTGTGTGTCAAATATTTGATTACAATCCAAATTCAGACCTGTATCAAGCGCGAATATTGTGTCCATTTTTGCCCAAACTGTTCAGGGTTGGACCTCTGTGGTCGTATCCAGCTGCGCTCAGCGAAGCAATTTATTAATGCTTTTCATTATGATTTTAACCTTATTTTACATGATTTCAAAAACCACAGTAGATACAGGTGAGCGACACAGGCTCTTGAGAGCCTCTATTTTTTCTTCCGTACATAAGAATCTTAGTATTCCACGATATTTAGGTTATCATGCATATGAGAGATCTAGAGATTCTAACCCATAGAATACTGAGAAACTCAAAAAAAAAAAAAAAAAAAAAAAAAAACAAACACTATACAATGCTTATTTGAAGTCCCTTTCAGGTCTTAAACAATTAGCAGAAAGAAACACCTCATTGCAAAATGTTTCAACCTATTTGGAATGTTATTTGAAAAATCACTGACACCTTATGAATCAATTAGGTTAAGTTTAGCTTATTGATTTATAGTGGAGTAGGAACAAGTTATACCATCTTATACTTATCCCTCTCCACTTGGAGGTTGCGACATCTACAGATTAGTCCTTTACGTGCTAAAAGTGTTGCTCTCCCTTAACACGGGACAGCCACATTTCGTCTCCATCAATCATTTTGCAAGTTCAAATCTTTATGTTTCAGGTAGGAATGTAGAAAAAGAACAAAGACTTGTGGAGACAACTTATACTTTGTACATAGAATGTAATTAAAATGTACTGTCATGCTCATGTATACAAGTGAAGCTCATTTTCTATAAGTTGTGTGAACTTTCTATTTATTGTTTTAAAGGGTGGACAATTTTAAGTCCAAATGCTAAAATTGGACCAGATATTACAAATTATTTTATATATGTTATATTGTGCAGGTGCCTTTCAATTTATGTTCTTGTTTTCTTTTTCTATATTTTTAGATAATTGTTTTTATGATAGTGCGTTCTTTTACTGGTATAGATTGTCTGTCAGAAAACTTTATATTCTATCTGTCTAATTGAAAAATAAAAAATATAATATAATTCATTTGTCTCCCATCCTTTTAATCAAACGTTAAATAGTAAAATACCATAATAGACTCAACTTTATAAAGGTGTATTAGAAAAAACAAAGATGACTTGAAATGCTAACACACTTATATCAATAACAAGATCAGAAAAATGCATAATTGGGTATTACGTGAATTCGCCTGTAATTTTCTTACGTTCATTCCAAGAAAGTCTCTGTTTGTTTTGTATTAATTGAAATAAAAATCTCAAAACCTAGTGCAACACAAATTTGGTTTCTATCTATAACCATTATATCTATACCTCACATATTCGTAGTGGAATAACTCTTTCTAAAAGGCACTAAGCGGTAATTATTCGATTGTTCAGTCTTGAGCAATCATAATAATCGTGCGATATAATGATAATAATACTGTCCATAATTCGGCGAGTATCCAAAATTCTCAACCTGGGTATAGGTTATTGCCCTTGAGGTAAATTTCATAAGGAATAACCATACTCTGATGAGCAATTTTGGATATTCACTACTTGCGGTAATAATCAATACTCAGGTTGACAAATTTATCTTTATCGAAATGGTGTAGGGACAGTTACTCTTCACTACCACCTAGTGATACTCTCTTTTTTCTCTTTTTTCATATTGCTGACGATTTAGTTTGTGTGGTGTCTTTTCTTGCGCTGTATTACATATATGTTTGTTTTGATTTTTATATATGTTATATGTTTATAGTATCTGTTCTCATAGTTAGTGATTTCAAGCTTTAAATCTCTTTTACAAGTATATTGCTTCAGTGCTCTGATAACAAATACCAAAAAGCTGCGAAAAATCGAATAAGAAGGCTATAAAAATGTTTATGAATATCACTCCCACATTTTGAGCAGTGCTGGATAAAAGCTACAAAAGGCAAAACAAGGAGCAACACAAAAATGGCTTTAGGTAAAAAATACAACACGTCTAGAGATAACAAAAATCTTAGCTGTTGATTGAAATGTTGACAAATATAATTCATTTGATCCAATAATGAGTAATATATTCTCTTTAATATTATTTTATATTTTAAGAACATTCAATCAACATTTCGTTTTTGGAAACTTGGATGCGAAAAATTCTTTTATTGTCCAATTAAAAAAAATCTCCTCTGAAACTGCTTTATAAAATGTTTTGAAAATTGCAGGATTGATGACGACAGTACCCTCTACAAACAGTCCACGTTTGGTTGAGATTCATCTGATCAACTGACGGCTGTGGCCGTTCAAAGTTTCCATTTTATTCCTATATAGGAAAATACTTTTTTTGTCATTTGCCCAAGAACTAATGGGCAGACTTTAACCAAAGATGGCAAGTATCTCAAATGGAAAGACAGATATAAATGATCTACCTCTTTTAGGTCAAAGGTCAAATATCAAGGTTACGTTGGGTTTTGTGTTTCTTAAAAATCTTATGGAAACAAATGAGTTGAGCAGGTGAGCGATATATGCTGCGGTGAGCCTCTAGTTAATATTTTGCTGCTGTTTCGCAGACAAACATTTCACTCAAAATCAGTCTTATTTTTCAATTGTTAGCTTCAATTTCAAAGAAAACCGCATCGGTGGTCTAGTAGTACTGTGCTGGCCTTGCAATGGGAAGGTGGCGGGATTGATACACGACCGGGTCAAACCTGAGACATTAAATGTTATATTAGTTGAATATTCGCCATGAAGGGAGTAAGATTAAAAATCAGTTTGCTCGGAGTCAGTAGTATTTGTCCGGGTGGTGTGTTATGTCTTCATGCGGACTTTTAATCCTTGAACTACCACGTTAAGAATTCGTCCTAGCTTGCTGGTCTAGTACAAAGCAGGTTTCAAATTCATGTTCTCGTTCTGATATGCATGTTATAATTGCCTTTGTACATTAAACAATAATTCATCAATCTTTTAAATTTTAAAGATATCAGGAAACAATTTGATTTGAATTGGAAAATACACAATTTGATTGGTTGGTAATGGTTGAGCAAGATACATTATACAGTGTAATCAACTTTGGGAACTGTGACGTCACCAACGTATTAAGTCGATGATTTTTCCTGCAATTTTTTATCAAAAGATTTTTTAAATTAATTTATAAGGAATAGGAACGGGGAATATGTCAAAGAGACAACAACCCCACCAAAGAGCGAAAAACAGCCCAAGGCTACCAATTGGTCTTCGAGGCGGGTTTCAGCTGGCTCCTAAACAATAATGCATACTAGTTCAGCGAAATGGATGGCGCACTAAACTTCGAAACATACAAATGAACCAATATTACAAAAAACACACAAGACTAACAAGGCTAGAGGCTCCTGACTTGGGACAGGCGCAAAATGCAGCGGGGTTAAACATTTTTTGTTAGCTCTCAACCATCCCCTATACCTCTATAGCAAGTAAATATAGAACAAACAAACACACAGCGATACACACAGTAAAACTATGTTCAAAAGATGTCCGAGTCCGATGTGAAAAAAGGAACAGAAGGATTAAGCAAAATGATCAATGATCAATATATATTAGCAATGGACTACTAGCAGTTACTGAAATTCCATCCCCAGAACTCAATTAAATAGATCGAAATATTATGACTTTATCAGATAGAAAATCAGCCACAATCCCTCCCGTTAAGGGTTTAGTATCATGCCATCATAAATTATACGAGAAGAACATAAACCGTATCAACTGTTTTTAGAATACATGTTTATTTCCGATGCAAAAACCTTATGAGTGAATCAATATAAATTCCAAAAAATGCTATCTTTAATGACTTGACAACAATATTGTAGCTGTATCTCTTGTGGATAAGTCTGTTTTAAGGTTTGGTTAGCTTTTCAGGTGAATGACGACATTTTTGTGCTTTGTATAGAATATTGCCATAAAAGATGGGATATGAAATACCTGACATATAAGATGTTTGGACGTTAATTCATATTTACGAATGATGTTCTTGTACCGATGATAAAATTTAGTAAAAGTTTTGACAAGTTTGTGATATCGAAATCCCTGGTGTAATACGTTTTCAGCAATACAGAGATTTCTGTCGTTAAAATCAAATACGTTGTTAAATATACGAGCGAATCGAACAAGTTGAGATATATGAACACCATACGATGGTGACAAGGGGACGTCGCCATCTAAAAACGGACAATTAACAAGGAAATGAAAAATCATCTCCATAATCGTAAAATTTAGTATTAAGTTTCCCGTTAGACATATAGATATCAAGATCCAGGAAAGGGCAGTGATCATTGTTAGTATTAGCTTTATAACCTACTTGGTCAGTTTAGGCTTAAACAAAAACCGCTGCAAAGAAGGTTATATCATATAATCTGTTCCAAAATTGAAACCAATCCTTGTGTGATGAAAAAATAGCCAGATACTTAGTGTGGTGCAAACTTGTCCAACTTCTTATAAAGACAACGTTACTCTAGATTAAAATATAAGTAAATGAATGGGAAAAAATTAAAAAGAAGAAGTCGGTACCCGATTAATTATAAGAATTTTACAAAGTATTACTGATAACCCAGAATTCGTACTCTTTGATTATACATCTATACACAGAATAAATCTTCTTTAAAACTGTCCAGCACATAATGGGGACATTTTGTTTTATCATAAGTGGATAAAAAAAACCGTTGTAGAATCTTAGAATAGTGAATCTTGGAGAAATTTTAGCAAATGAACAGATAAAGCCAAAACATGTAACACAGAAAATATGTATAATTGACAAGTAAACGTCGATCTTATAGGTCTTATAGGTACATCTACGCAGTTGCATCCAAACTCCAAACAGTGGTTCACATCGGCCCCAGAACACCTACGCTACCATTCAGACCAACCAATGAGTTACATTAATATTATTGAAAAAATTTAAAAATTTCATTTCCATTTACATCTCCCCTTCATCTGCCCTAAAATCAAACTGAAAAAGAAGGAGTAACATGAAGTGCAGAGAAACTTATTAAGAAAAGACGTTTGCCGAATGTTAATCTGTTTGTGGAGTTTGCGTTGGATTCCCCTGTTTGCCAGATCGACAAACACACACACGCACATTTAATATCTTCATTGTATAATGAAAAAACGTATTAAATTCGCGGTAACTAATGTAAACTATGCTGTCGATGAAAATGTAGCCCAAGTAACCTCGCCAATTGCATAAGCAACAACATGGATAACAGGAAATGTCAAAAATAAGATACCAATTAATCAAAGCAATCCAACTGACAAAACGTCGTCAAAAGTTAAGAACGGCAACTTCTATAAAACGTGCATGAATGAATGTAAATTGTTGTGCTCTTATTTCTGTTGCCGTTAATTGAGGCATGAAGAGTCGTGAAAGATAGTTTTAATGCAACTAGTTAGTCTGTAATACATCTAAGATACACTTGTAAAAAATTGGATTCATTGAGTACATACGAATCCTAGTATATGATATACAGTTTTGTGACACGGGTCAATAAATGATATCACTTTATGTATAGTGTAACTCAAGATGAGAGGCAATTTATTGCTTTTAATCGTAACAATACATTATATTTAATTTTTAGCGTTTCAATTTAGTATTCAACCATCCATTGAGATATAAATCTGGTTTAACCGGTTTAAATCACTGTTTATTGGTGTTCGTTGGTTCAACCTGTGACATTTTCTTCCATAACCATTCCCCTTTTCCAAATACAATAAACAAACAACGTCTATTGTAAACATGATGCATCCAGTCAATGAAAAAGCTGCACCACATTTGGCAAGTATAATGTTCTCCTGCTCTGGGTGGTGGTTGCCCATTGAAGCAGATGCTAGGGCATTTTCGGTATTTTCGGTAACTACATGTATCTGTGCAGAACAATATCGACGATTTTTAAATACTGTAAATTCGGAAATTATTGCGATGTTGTTATTATTGCGAAAAATGCGACAGGGTTGTCCTCGCAATAATTCAAACTCGCATTTTGGAATTTTTTATATGAATGAAGCGGCATTTTTCTCAATGTCGAAAAAATTAAAATCGCATTATGGTCTAAAATGACAAAATCGCAATAATAAATGCACGCAATAATTTCTGAATTTACAGTACCAGATATGAAGAAATAGAACATACGCGTTAATATTTGCATATACCTGTACATGTACGATGAATTTTTGTCATTTCAAACAATAATACCAAAACCTTGTATACAATTTTGCTTTAAATGGGATTGACGTCTTCTTCGATGATTTTTCATTGTGACGTGTTACAAACATGAATAAGAGGAAACATTGCTGTTTGGTGACCGTTCCAAATATAGAGTATATATATTGCACTCAAAAACAGCAAACGTTATCCGAATATGGTTAAAATATTTTGGTTTTGACTTTCTGAAGGTTGTAATTTGGTGTTCGACTGGATATATTTTTGTTGTAGGGTTGTTTTTAACAAAATATCATTGGGTTGGATGGACACAGGAACTCTACCCTTAATTTCTGGGCTATCCAAATGACCGTAGCTTGTGTTTTTTAGCTACGGAGATACACGTGTTAACAGTTTGAAATACTTACCAATATGCCGGTAATAGTTATTGCTTAGATCAATGAAAATATTTTGCAAGGGCACGTGGATGAGAACATGTTTGGATAAGTAATTAAGCATCAATGGCAGATAAATGTTCTCTCGTGATAGTATTAATTAGTTTATTACTTTCCAAGTCCATTAAAAAGTAAGAACCCATGGGGCACGCTTATATCAATAGACAAAATAATATGGTGCCTTAAAATCTATGCACATGCTTATTAAGAATCAAAACGTTGCTTGGAAGTCAGGAACTAAATCGCTGTTAAGTTTAGTTCCATGAAGACTATTGTGTAGCTCTTACGAATAAATTGGTTTATGGCTTCAGGGTTCGGGAAACCTACGAATTTATAAACATTTACTAATTTGTTAACTGTTATTTATGTTCTTACATGTATATCATTTCTGCATAACGTTTACCTTCGTTGAAAAAAATCTGTCTTTGAATTAAAAAAGTTTTCTATTGACGCCTATGAAAAATCCATTGAAATCAAGGAGAAAGTTAGTAAAGTTTACAAATTCGTATGTTTCCCGAACCGATCATAGTAGTTCGAAGGCAATAAAAAATCAATATTATATTTAACACTGTTGACTAAAGTAAAAATAGCCTCGTTTTAAATAATCACGTGACATAAGAGACAACGATTTCTGACATAAACTATACACCAGACAACCGATTGAAATGTCAACGATTCACCGCGAATTTTTATAAAAAATTACCATTAGGATTATTAATTTGAGACAATTGAATCATTTGTTTGGGTTTATTTTCTGACTTATGATAAAACAAGCGGATTAAGAGTTGTAAAATAAAAATGGGATGTGCAGTATCTTCTGATGATAAAACCGCTGTCGAAAGATCTAAACAAATCGACAAAACCATTCGTGCAGATGGCGTAAAGGCTGCAAGAGAGGTTAAATTATTATTACTGGGTAAGCTAATTTGGAACAGCTGTTTATAAGTTTAAGATCGACCGAGACCAATGTAAAAACGTTGCACGGCTTACAACCATAGTATAGACTAAACTTGTTTTAGAGTTAGTCCGCCGCATTGTACCCCTTCCTTCTAGATTTGACATTGATATATTTCATATTTTAATTTTTTGTCTTTTATTAAGATAAATTCGCGAGTTTGTGTGGATTAGTTATAGATATAATTTCCCCACCTCACCTTGTTTTAGTTCATTCCTTAACCGCAGAGATTTCATGTAATTTCAGATGTAATTAATGTTAATGTGAATTAATAACTTTAATCAATCCATTTATTACAAATAATTAAAACAATAATAGGTAGAAATTATACTGTTCTTAACTCTTTCAATAAAGTTACAAAAAATTAATAAGGAAAATATAAAATGTTTCCTTAGTTTAACATTTTTAATTGATACCATTTATGTTTGATGACCAGGGTTTCCGGGGAACGTAAGATTGTCGCCAGATAATACTTATCATGTTATATTTAGCACTTGAATAAAATGATGGAGTTTCCGTAATGTCATTCTTTTCCTAGTAAACAATTACGTATATTCATTTAACGAATAAGAATACATTTCTCCGAGTTTGAAAGTACATCATAATAAAGCTTACTATGGGAAATGTATCTGTTAAAGATCAAAATTATATTTCCGATGACCCTAACCTCTTTTGCGTTCCGAGAAATCTTGAAACGACAAAAAAAAAAATAAAATAAAATAAAATAAAAATAAAAAAAAATTGGTCAAATTTAATTATACCCCAAAAATACGTAAAATGAAGAAAATGGTTAACAAATAGCTGGTATGAGTTGTAATTTTAGTTTTGGCATATATATTTGTTCATCATTGATGGGTTTAATGAATGTATAGATTTCTTATGTTTAAAAATTAATTTCCTTTAGAATTGCTTAAGGGTTATTTACAAGAGCCAAAATTCTAAAACCTTAGTCAGGACAAGTTGAAATTGGATAAACTCATTTTGATGAAATCAAGACTTTACAAACATGTGTGGTTGGAGATCAGTACAAGTTCAGACTAGGTTAAGACTAGTCAAGACCTTGACCGGATATCGAGACATGTTTATCATTATACAATTCGGACTAAATTGACACTCCATCAGCAAAGGTCAAGTACATTTTAGACGAATAGAATTTGTTCAGAATAATACAGAATAATAAAGTACAATCCAGTAAAACTCAGACTGGTTGAGGCAAATTAAGTACAATTCAGTACAAACACTTGCCTTTTCAGACTTTTGCTGATTTGTAGTGACTGTAATTGGATTTAGTGACATAAGGCGACTGAGATAAACAAACACAAATAAAATAACTGTATTCAACAGCTGTATAAGTAATAAAGAGGACAAATATACCTAAGGAGCAATCAAAAAAACATAATCCATTAGACAGACAAAACCCGGGAAGACAAATAAACAACCACAAGCACAACAAATAAACACTGAAAACTAAAAAATAAAGAACAACACGAACTCCTATAAAACCAGGAGTGAACTCAGGTGCTTGGAAGGGTAAGCAGTTCCTACTCAGTATACGACACCCGTCGTGAAGACTTTAAGATACATTTAAGAACGACAAGAAAGTAAATAAATGTTCAATTAAATTTGAAATAAAAAAATCTATCCGATTACTGTTCATTCATTTACATATTAAGGATGCAAATTTTACAGTTGTTAAAAAAATCTGAAGAAATTTAAGGGCACTATACGTGTCGTTTTCCCCATTTCTGCATATAACTGTCTATTGTTCTGTAAAGTGAAGTCTAATAACGTTACTAGGAATAAACATATTTTTTTTATAAAGTAGAAAACAAGGCTTGACTCACTGAGCCTAGTTTTTTCCTTTCCGGCATGCCAAATAAAAATATTTTAGGGTGAGATATGACAATGCAATATGTTTTTCGCAATGCATGCTCAACTTTACTACCATGAATAAAAAAGTTATTTAATGTAGGTTTGGCCCTACAACATATGTCGCCCTGAAACACTTTTTCATCATGCAGAAAAAAGAAATAACTAGCAAATTTCATCAATGAATACATGTAGGTAGGGGCACAGTTATGAATGTGATCAAGAGAAATATTTGAGAGAACTTTCAAAAGATGTCTACCCATTTCAACTTTAATTCAGATATCACTCTTAATTTTTCTACAAACTCTGTGAAAAAAAAATCATATTCCCCTAAATGTACATTTGCCGTGGCCAAAATAAATGCCAACTTAAATAGATATAATAAATATATAAATATAGTTCATATTTGTTTGGTTTATATTGGTCTGCAATAACTGAATTTATTTTATGAATGTAAAATAAATTGCATTATTGCAGCGCGGGAGGTGTGGTTTTATTTGCTGCATTTTGATTTTTGTCGGTTTACTTCCTTTTATCGTATATATTTATTCAAAATCAAATGCATTTTTCAATATTTCACAGCTTTTCATATCCGGCATTAATTTAGTTATAATATCGTTTCGTATCTTACAAACACAATTTTTAGGAATCGCACGAGCGGAAATCGTGTTTCGTGTAACGTGCATCGTTTGGTTTGTGTGTAACGTGCGAATCGTGTGCGTGTATCGTGCGATTCATGTGCGTGTAACGCGCGAATCGTGTGGGTGTTGTTTGGTGCATTACACGCTCAACCATGTCTACCAAACCCGCCTAAATGAACTTATCACCTGCTTTGCCCATGCCTGCAAAAATCCTTTATGTCTAGGTAACACAATGACGTTTTTAGAACGTTTTTCAAACGTTTTCAATAACGTTTTAAAACTATCGGAGAAAAATATGAAAAAATGTTAAAATGTATGGTGCAGTAAACAGCGGTTTAATGTTTTTTAAAACATTTTTTCAAAATATTTTTAAAACATCGCCCCAATATTTTTTTTTATAAAGATCTGAAAATATGTAATAAATATCATAAAAAACATTTTCTGAAATATCATTTAATGAAAAATGTTTTAAAAATATTTGAAAAACATTTTGATAACATTCATACAAGATTTTAATAACATTTTTGTATTTCAAAACATCAGTTAAATGTTTTCAGGATATCAAAATATTTTTATTATATCATGTAAACATTTGTCTTATTTTTTCAATAAACATCTGAAAAACATTTTCTAGAAACCTTTAAATAACATTTTAGGAAAAATGTTCTAAAAATATTGTTAAAACATTTGGTAACATTTTTATGACATTTTGAAAACATTTTTTGTATTCTAAAAAATCAGTAAAATGTTCTTAGAATATTTATATGTCAGTGTTATTTTGATATCATTTAAATATTTGTCATAAAAAATCCGAAACATTTAATAAATATCCTGAAAACATTTCTCCCTTCAGCACAGCAAAATATTTTTAAAATGTTGTAACATTCTGAAAATATGTTTATTATAATTTCATACTTCAAAACATCAGTCCAATGTTTTTGTAATATCATAAACATTATTACATAAATGTTTGAAAAATATCCTCCTTATATTTTAAGATACCCTTTTATTCGGAAAGAATCTGTCTCATTTCCCAACTTTCGCAAATGATTTTCTCTCATTGATGTACTGTAATGTAATGTAAACAAATTCAAACAGCTACATTTTACCATGGGATATACATGAAATGAAAAGATATTTTGATTTAACATTTATTTTTTTCTGTTCGTATTGAAATTCAAACAAATTTTACAAATCTGTATTTACAATTTAGTCTCATCAATATTTCAGAAAAAGTTCATAATTTTATACATCCCCCTTCAACTCCCGTCTTTTTCATTTCTTTCACTTCTTGTCTGCATCTGCAAAAATTGAATTGAAAACATTTCAAAATAAAAATACAAATGCATTACATGCTTAGAAATTGTTATGATTTATGATGACACAGATATGAGATTACTACATGTACATGTCTATATTGATAAGCAGGCAATACAAAATTAAAATTTATTATCAAGCTGAAAAAAATCTATAAGACAGTTCAAACAACTCCAAAGATATCAGACTTTCTTTGATATTATGATTTAAAAGCCTGTACTGCTCAACTGGGTGGGGTTATATCAAATAAATTTCATTCTGAATGATGACTACTTAAGGATTAATATTATGAGGCTTCAAGCAAGACAACTTGGTTGATGGCCTGATTTTAACTATGAAACAGGCCTCCATACACACCATAACTGTCCAAGACTTCAAATAGGAGGAGTCAAAACTGTAATTCACACACCGATGCTAAATTATTTGTTCAGTTGAAATAAAATTTTTGTTAAAATCAACTTACATAAAAACAATTTCCAGAATTATGCACAACTAATTCATTTTCTTTCTGATCATCTAGTTGATCTTGCAATAGACACTGGGTCTTCTTCAAATTGATTTGTATCATAAAGCATTATCTGAAAATAGGATAGAAGCAATTTTCATTATTAAAATATCAGGTGAATTTTTTCTTAACATTACATAGTACAATGGTACTAGTATTCATAAAACAGTCAAATGTAAATTTTTTTCACACTTTTTATTACTGAAAATGATTATTAAATGATTTATGTTCACAATCAAAATGCATTAAATTGTGTATGTACGACTGCATATAAATGAGCTGAAGCACAGGGAAAGTTACAGTTTTCTCTAAGTTATCTGACACTTCGACAGTCATGTGTCACTGTAAATACTTTGAAGTTTTAAAACTTAAAACTTAAGCACAACAATCAGCTGGCAAAAAATTTCTTTATTTATTCACAGTCGCCTGAAGTTTTCAAAATTATAGCGAAAAAAATGGGAGAAATGTGATATGTTTAGTAGTATTATACAGTATGTATAAAGACTGTGCTTTATTCTACTATTTTATCAGTTAGAAACCAGCAATAAAATTTTCCCCCTAATTGCAGTAAGCACTTTATGTCTAAAATTTCGTCTGTGTAAAATATTTTCAAAAAATAAAACAAGTTTTCTAACATAACATGTAAGATGGCCTTTTATTTTACATATATTTAATAAATATCAAATTACCAAGTACTATTCTAACAGCTTTCAACCTCCTTTTTGTTATTCTAAATGACGGATTTATTTCTTACTCTTCTACTTGTTCATGGTTGGTCTGAAAAAAAAATAGAAGCATTAAAATCTTCCCCAGATATAAAAAATAAGACCAAAAATACAATGTACATACACATCTAACTGACTTAGAATAAGATAAGAGTTCCACTATACCCCCCCCCCCCCAATTCTTTTTACACCACGACAAAATAAAAATAAGTTTAAATCAAGGGTTCAACGGATACATCTCTACATTTACTGTACAGGTAGTTTTGTTTCCTGTTTTAATATATGGCCAAAAGGTGTCCACTCTGTCACTGTTCAAGTTGTTGATATAATTTCATCGACTTTCGACTTTGTCATTGACATTGGTCATGACCGTCGAGTGAAGACATAACACACAGAAAGCGATGTGTACAGAAAGAGTCAATATCTGAGCTTATTTTCTTACCTGATGTTATCACCAGAAGATAATAAACACGACTGATTTACTGATACTTGTAGAAATTAGGCGTCGTCTTCAACTTCAAAATTTCTTTGTTTCAAACCGCGGAAATACACTTCCGGTCACTGGTTTCCAATGAATATTGTCGATATTATCCAAACATTTGAACCGACACGCAAAGGTCTGATATTTAAAAAAGTGTTACTCGGTTTAATATCGTACACCAAATCGATAAAACATGACAATGGATATAATTTTGTAGACAGACATAAACAATGTTTTACAAATATTATCTTAACGTCATGATAAACTATTTTTATTTGATATCCAGGGAATATTTTTCAAAAATGTTCTGAAAACGTTTTGCAAAAAATATTTTTACAATAAATTATAATCTATTTCAAAATTAAAAAAGATATTTTACCAGAATGTTGATTTCACATATAAAAAACATTAAATACAAGTCTTTTTTGAAAAATATCATGAACATATTTTAATAAAAATTTAAATGAAATATTATTAAAACTTGAATCAATAATATTTATCATAAACATTACAGAAACATTTTTCCAAAATGTTTTTAGAATGTTTGGGGAAAATATTTTTACAGCAATATATTTTCACATTTTAAAAATATTTCTTTCAGAATATTTTATATATATGTTACTATATCATGAAACATAAGGTTTTAAGACATTTTTCAAAAATATTTGTTCATGATATTTATTATACATTTTAAAAAAAGATGTTTTTCAGGTATTTTCCAAAAAATGATTTTACAGAATGTTTATTTCATGTATAGAAAATGTTATATAAAAACCTTTTTTCTCTAGCATTTTATTGATATTCTTAAAATATCATGTTAAAACTAGAAAAATATGATAAAATATTTTTAAAACATTGAAATAAGATGTTCTTATAAAGTGATATAGTAATATTTATTTGAAACATTTGAAAAACCAGTCCTTTTTGGTAAACAAAATGGCGACTTCCATGGAGAATGGCCTTGAATTTTGCAGCTAAATGTGCATTTTTGGTGTGAAAAGACGCTTCTAAACTGAATGAGTTCCTTTCCTTTTATATTTTAACGTTTGCATAGCAAGTTTCAACTTTATTTGTTAAGAGGTTAGTCAAAATATTGAAGTTATTGAAGCCCCCTCCATCTTTTTTGTCAAATATTTATCAATCAGAGCAGAGATGCTATTTTGCAGCTATCTTGTTGAATATATGCTATAAAATCACATATTGCATGATTTTGTTCCATTTCTATGACATTTTTATACTTGCATAGCAAATTTAAGCTTCCTATGCTGAGAATTTGATTAGATATTGAGCTACAAAATGAACAAATTTTTAACAGCTCTATTTTGTTTCATAATATCTATCTATCAGAGCAGAGCTGCTAGTTTGCGGGTATAAGGTACATGCACATTGCATAAAAATGCATTACAGTTATTTTTTTCCTTTCATTACATATATCTAGACTTGCAGAGAAAAAATGAGCTTCCTATTTTGGAAAATGAATGAGATATTGAGCCTTTCTTTGTTTAAATTAATTTTGATTTTTTTTTCATTCTCAAAATAACTGTGAACCGGGGCAATGCAGTTAATTTGCAGCTCAAAAGTCAGTGTCGGAATAGTAAACAAAAATTACTTTAAAGGTCTTCTGTTCCTTACATGTTTTTGAGCATGCTGAGCAAAATTAAGCCTCCTATCTGGCAGAAAAGCATACATATTTTGTTTTATTTGTCTTATACTTCTGTCTCAGTTGTCAGGGGCAACGTATGAAATCCCGTCGGCCAATTGAAGAATGGTTTTGTTTAGTGTAGTATGATGTAGATGAATTTATGTGTAAAAGACTGAAACAATTACCTATGTGGCAGGCTAACTAACAGACCATGTTTATACAATCAATCATAACACCTATAATTAACAAATGTCATGTGGCCGGGTGAACCTCGGAAGGTAAGGTGCTATTGATAAATGAATACACAGGTGCCAAGCTGAGAAAAAGATAGAAATGCGGTTTTAAAGATGTGATTATGCAATAAAAGTTTTATGACAACTAGACTTTATAATTTTACTAATGTATGTCATTTAAGTTGTTTTTTCAGTAGAGAAATAGACAAATAAATATATTTATGATATTCTGTATATTCCCCTAGCAATAGTTCCAAATCAAGATCAGTGTCCCAAGATAAAAAATCTGACATGTTAATAGAGTTCAAATCAAAAAGTAAATAGCTGATTTTGCAACTCGTTCGTTTTATGACATATTCGTGTATATTTCTGAAGATTAATTTTCTCAAATCAGCTTTGGTCATTTTGAAAGTAGACAATGACTCTTTTAGTGTAGCTTGGGTCATAGCCATTCTAAATTGAATAGTAGAAAGGAAACTACAAAACCTCATTAAATAAACAACTTACAACTTACAATCTGTCAAAAAGTAGAAAGGAAACCGCACAAGCTCATCAAATGAACAACATACAATCAGGACAAATTTATTTTTTATTATAATTAATTACAAATCATCACAGGAACTAGGAATGCATAGGTAAATGCTCAAACTAAATAAGGTTTTAATCAAATTAATCATTGTTTCTAGAAGACATTTACAATTCAATAATAAAAATGTTAAAACTTTGTAATTTATACGATTTTAACGCCCCTGTAAGACATATTTGATAGATTTTTTTCTATATTTGTTTCTTTGGTTTTTGAACATCGAAAATAATAAACAAAGTTTTTTAAGTTAAAAACAAATGAGAGAATTTCTGTCATGATGATCGAGACTATAGGAGTTCTAGTTGTTTACATTATCGTAACTAACCGGAAATATTTACTTGAAGCGCGCATAATTGTAGTAGTGAGTAAATACAAGTCTCACGATACGCGATATTTTAACGAGATACCGCGAGACACGAATCCTTGTTAGTAATACGTCCTTGAACACAGGTATTGTTAAACATCTATGAACTGGTCTTAACCAGTCTTGATTGACTGCACGGTATTATATCTTTGTTTTGTTTGAAATCTCAGAAATACAAAAATCAAGACAGTCAAGATTAAACAAGACTGAAATGGCCGTTTAAGATCAAACTGGTGTTACAAGTGTATACAGTTACGTTCACTCATTGATATTTTAGGTGCTGGTGAATCTGGAAAGAGTACATTTTTGAAACAGATGAAGTAAGTGTTACTATATTGTTTAGAATATCATGTTTTCATGTATACATTACTTATTAAAGGTTCATTGTTTCTTGTACCATTATTATATAATTAGACCCCCTACAGTATTGTTTGTTTAATTAGTTGGAGTTTCGCGGCGGCCAGTTGTTATTGGTGTAGGAAGCCGGAGTACCCGAAGAGAACTAGCGACCTTCGGTAGGAAAATTTGCAATCCTTGTCAATTAAGACCGGAGTCGAACACATCCCGCCACAGGTGAGATTCGAACTCGAAACCTCAGTGTTGACAGGCTAGTGATTATTAGTAGTCATGACGAACTACCTACACCACTCGGCTACCGAGCCCCCTCTAGAGTAATTGGCAACACCAAAAATATGAATTAGAATGTAAATTGTGCTACATCAATCATAATGATGTTGATTTGCAATCTTTTTGTACAGAGCTGAGGACAAGGGACTCTTGAAAATTTACTCCACAATAAGTGATCATTTTGATGTTGTTTTCATTTTGTTATGTTGTGTCACATACTATGAAATTTAGTATTATGACAATAAAAATTTGAATTTGTAACCAAGAGAGCAAATAAGTGTATTTTGCCAAAAGTTACATTAAGTAAAGTCAAGAAATACCAAAGGGATATTCGAAGGAGGGAACAATTGAAACAACTGACAAACTCCGGAGAACAACGAAGACAAGACCATACAATACATGCACTACAATTAAAAACTAATAACATATAAACAACATAGACCCACAAAAAAACCGGAGGTAAACTCGGATGCTCCGGAAGAGTAAGCAGTCTCTGCTTCCTGCAGGACACCCGCCCTGCTGCCCATGTCCAATCCGATATGAGGAAGGGATAAAATCAATGAAACAGGTCCATTTTCATTTGGGAAACAGTTTTTAAATGTCAGTAAACCTACAGAAGCTTTAGAGTGTTGAAAATTCTTTTTCAAAAATTCTACCTGTAAGAAATACTTAGAATGATAATCATATATAGAACAACTGGTTTCTGCCAAATGAACTTTGTTCATTCATTTTTTTCTTTGTACAATCTCCTAAACATGTTAATAATTATTCGTATTTGAAAAGCATTATTATACCCTGAAGGGATGACAGAATTAGCAAACATTCAATATAATATAGACACAAACTAAAATATTAAAAGTAAAATAAATATGAATGCAAGTGATTATATATGGGTAAAAGAAACAAATACTCGGGTGCTACATATGAAGTCACTTTCCTCAGTGAAATGAGCTGCTTTATAAATGAAGCAAAAACCAGCATACAATCATTGGTAGATAAAATTAGTTTTATAAATACATGCACATTTATATACGCCCTGACAAAAGTTTTAAAATTGATATAAAAATTAAGTTTCAAATTTATGTTGTGCTTTTGCATCGATATTTTAATAGACATAGTTCATAAAATAATAAATTTGTAATCTTGATAAATCACACAATTCAGTAGGTTCTTTTTGTTTGCTTTAAAATACTCGTTTAGATATAAAAACGATGCAAATTAAATGGTGGGTGATATTCAACTTTTGCCATAATATTACAACTCCTTTCTAACAATATCTAACAACAACAAAAATACACAGTAAAATTAATACAGAAAGTACTACAATATATTTCCTTTCACAGAATTTCACACATATTTTCTTAAAAAGTTTTGGTTGAATAGTTTGCTTGAGTTTATTTGAAACATTTATAAACATAATAGACCACAATTGATTCACGATTTCTTGCCATAAGTAAGTTAAGTTGGGATAGTAGGTCATTTTCAAATATTACATAAAATTATTAAATATTAATTCATAACTGGCCTTGTAAGTACTGTTAAAGAATGTATATTAAATTATGTTATCTGTCAAATTTTCTTATTTGGGTGTGTTTTAATCAAACTTAATTTTGGGGAAGGCTGTTGCTCATATCAAAAGCTTAATTCAAAGGTGCAAAAAATGAGTGACATGTTTATGTTATTCATTAATTTCTTCAAAACTAGCCGTCATATGCTGCTCTTGATTGTCAAAGTTTTACTACAGTTCAAACCTGTACACATATTTATATTTTGATTTCTGACAGAGTAATGGTATCAGAGATAAGTGTTGTGAAAAGAGGACGCATTGACCACCAGAGATGAATGTTTTTGTTATAAGACATAGTCCAAAATATTTAGGCATCAGAACAGCAAATGCACTTGTATTTGTAGAACTCGCCATTTCGTCGTTGTTGAATTCAAATATTGTCCCACTTTGTCAGCAAATTCCGCTTCAAATGTCTCAATTATGTTGGGTCAAGAATGCAGTTTAACCCTGACATGATGCACGTTGAAAGCTTCGTTGGTACGGTCATCGATATCGGGGTCAACGAGTGCCTTCTCCGCAACATCGTTTCATGTTTCTTTGCGCAAACATTTATACTGTTATATACCAAAATGTTCTTCCCTCTTTTCCCTCTGTGATTGTAACATGGAGTGACTTTCATTATTTTGGCACCACGCCAACCTCTGGCACGTTTCGTGATCAGTGTCAGACATGCACTCGCCCGGTACCTGTATCAGGGGGTGAATGACATCAAAAAGCACAGCAGACTGAAATCGGAACATCATAGAAAGTACACGATACGGTCATTGGTTCCGAAAAGCAGAATGGATAAAAAAAATATCTGAATGGCAATAAAATAATCTAAGTCGGGCCGATTCTCTTGGGTCTGTCGTGATTCGGCAAGCAAACAATATTTTAATTTAGGCCTTGGAAATTTTTGTTAGTTCAATCAAGATTTAGAAGTGAAAACAATTTGGAATGAAGGCATGTAACAGTAATAATATGCAGTCACAGCCTGAGAGATTAAGTTTGCACCATGGATCTATATGTATTTGCTCTTTGTTATTTTGTGTAGCTACGTGTACATGTGTATTATATTTAAATGAATTGCGAAAAACATGAACAGTTTTTCAACCACATGTTTAAATTCATTATGTGATGGAATATACTTCCTTTAGCAGGCACATTACTTTAGCAAGTATATGACAATTTGTGTTTTTATTAACAGAATTATCCATGAGAAAGGTTATTCCCAAGAGGAATGTTTACAGCACAAATCACTTGTTATCAGTAACACAATACAGTCTATGGTGGCTATCATTAGAGCGATGGGGCAGTTAAAGATTGATTTTGGACATCCAGACAGAACTGTAAGTCATCATTACAGGAATGAATAGAAATAATGTTATATCAGGTAAATGTCCAGCGCTCTCGGTATACACAATAATGTTGATGTCTGAATCAATCAAAATTGACATTTCTTTTCTATGAAATGTTTTAAATTTTTATGGTTTTTGAGATACAAGGGATTAAAATGGCAAAAAAAGAGAATGTGAATTGATATGTACATTTGTTCTCATCTGGTTTTGAGGTATTTCTGTATAGTGCATATTATATTATCCAACGCTAGATTGGGTAAAGCATAATAATATGTCAACATTTAATTTAATTCTTTACCCGTCAATATGTTGCAGTCGTTTTATGTTGCGCTTAGCAAAGGCTGCTAACATGCACGGAGATATCCCTGAAAACTAGCACCCTACATGTAAATCTGATGATAAGAGTTGTCTTATTTGAATTAAACCTGAAAAAGAGCATGGTTTTTAGTTTATAGAAACTTACAAAAAGTTATAACATAGCGTAAAGTGCCGTAAAAACGACCGTGTTTGTGAAAAAAATGACAAAAAACTTAGATCGTTATAAAATATGAAACCTGAGATTATGAGAATTCAAAGAGAATTGTATTTGTATAGAAAATGAGACAAACTAGTTTTCCGATACTTTTTATCATTCAATTTAACCGTTTGTATTTAGTGTAATTAGGATTTTACAATTCCTCATTGGCCAAGGCAGATCTGTTCTTGAAACGTCTTGAGTCTTTGTGAACATAATAAATGCGTTTCCACAAGGCCATCATAGAAGCAAAATCCTCACATTATAAGTACAGTACGGATCATTTAAATCATCACCCCGAAGAATACATTTGAAACACAGATTATGACCGTTCCTTAAGTTAACTTAGACCAGAGATTGCAGCTGCTCCGTTTGGTCATAATCTCTGCATAAATTTGAGTACAGAAATAGTCCTAATGACTGTTCTTAGGACCACGACTTCTCTGTGACCTACCGTAATACATTTTAGATGAAAAAAATTCAATTTCACAGTGAAAAAACACTACATTTAGCACTTCAACCAATATAAGGTTCATATTGATTAACATTAAGACATATCAGGGTGTGCTATATAAGACAACAGTGATTTTTGTCGAGCCTGCGACTTTAGTCGCGGAAAGCTCGACATAGGGATGGTGATCCGGCGGCGGCGGCGGCGTTAACTTACTTATTAAAAGCTTTATATTTTAGAAGGTGAAAGACCTGGATGCTTTATACTTTCTATATAGATGCCTTATAATACGAAGTTTCCGTCTGTCATATGTACATTGTCCTTGACCTCATTTTCATGGTTTAGTGACTACTTAAAAAAAAGTTAAGATTTTTTGTAATGTTAATTTCTCTCTTATTATGAGTAATAGGATAACTATATTTGGTATGTGTGTACCTTACAAGGTCCTCATTCCCGTCAGACAGTTTTCAATTGACCTCGACCCAAGTTCAAGGATCAGTGAACAAGGTTAAGTTTTGGTGGTCAAGTCCATATCTCAGATACTATAAGCAATAGGTCTTGTATATTTGGTGTATGGAAGGATTGTAAGGTGTACATGTCCAACTGGCAGGTGTCATCTGACCTTGACCTCATTTCCATGGTTCAGTGGTTATAGTTAAGTTTTTGTGTTTTGGCCTGTTTTTCGAATACTGTATGCAATAGGTCTACAATATTTGGTGTATGGAAGGATTGTAAGGTGTACATGTCCAACTGGCAGGTGTCATCTGACCTTGACCTAATTTTCATGGTTCAGTGGTTTAAGTTAAGTTTTTGTGTTTTGGCCTGTTTTTCGAATACTGTATGCAATAGGTCTATTATTTGGTGTATGGAAGGATTGTAAGGTGTACATGTCCAACTGGCAGGTGTCATCTGACCATGACCTCATTTTCATGGTTCAGTGGTTATAGTTAAGTTTTTGTGTTTTGGCCTGTTTTTTCGAATACTGTATGCAATAGGTCTACTATATTTGGTGTATGGAAGGATTGTAAGGTATACTTGTCCAACTGCCAGGTGTCATCTGACCTTGACCTTATTTTCATGGTTCAGTGGTTATAGTTAAGTTTTTGTGTTTTGGCCTGTTTTTCGAATACTGTATGCAATAGGTCTATTATATTTGTGTATGGAAGGATTGTAAGGTGTACATGTCCAACTGGCAGGTGTCATCTGACCTTGACCTCATTTTCATGGTTCAGTGGTTATAGTTCAGTTTTTGTGTTTTGGCCTGTTTTTTTTCGAATACTGTATGCAATAGGTCTACTATATTTGGTGTATGGAAGGATTGTAAGGTGTACATGTCCAACTGGCAGGTGTCATCTGACCTTGACCTTATTTTCATGGTTCAGTGGTTATAGTTAAGTTTTTGTGTTTTGGCCTATTTTTCGAATACTGTATGCAATATGTCTGACAGCATTTATTTTCATTAGAAATACACAACAGGCGAGACATTTTTGTGTGTCAACTCTTGTTGTTATAAAAGAAGTGTTTTGTAAAGTGAAAGTTTCAAACTTGAAATGTACTTATTTTATAACTTTAGGAATTGATTACATGTATTTTGTCCATAAATTTGATTTGGTATCTGAAAAAGTTTCTCTGTCACTTAATATAATATTTGTTTGATAAAAAATAAATTAATTTTCACGGTGAAAAACATAAAATTTAGCTGTACAACAAATTTTAAATCAAATTCAGCTCTATCAGAGTGTGCGATATATTTCAAAAGTGAGTTTTGTTAAAGAGATGTGTAATTTAAAGTGAAAACGTTAGTGTCAAACATGATGGGTACATATTTTATACTTTTAGGAATTTTTGACATGAATTTAGGTGAAACAAATTTATACGGTATCTTAAAATGTTTCTCTGCAACTCACCATAATACTTGTTTGATAAAAACTATTTAATTATACAGTGGAAAAACACAAAAGTTAGCTTTTCAAACATTTTAGGATGATACTTAGTTCAATTTAGCCATATAAGATTGTGCGTTATATTAAAAATATGGTTTTGTTATAATGCTACTGTTTTTAAAGACAAAATACGGGTTTTTAAGTTGTCCTACGCTTATTTTTACTTTCATTAATTTTTCATACCACTTTAGTTGACAAATTTGTTGTGGTATCATAAAAGCATCTCTGCGACTTAACGTAATACTTGTTAGATGAAAATATTTCAATTTCACAGTAAAAACAAAACACAAAATTTAGCTTTTCAACCAATTTTAACCGATCTTCAATCAAACTCAGCTCTATCAGCGTGTGTGATATATGCAAAAGAGATTTTTGTTATAACAGATGAGTATTTCAAAACGAAAACACAAGTCTCAAACTTGATGGGTATATATTTTATACTTTTAGGAATTTTTTAAATGAATGTAGCTCAAAAAATTTAAAACAGTATATGAAAACTTCCCGTAATACTTGTTTGATTAAAAAAATCCATTGTACAGGGCAAAAACAAAACATTAAGCTTTTTAAAGATATACATAGGATGATACTTAGTTAGATTTAGCTATATAAGGTTGGCGTTGTGAGAGAAATGTGATTTTTGTTAGAATGCTACTATTTTTAAAGAAAATACACAAGTTTCTATCTCGTCATATGCTTATTTTTACTTTAATTAATTTTTTATGGAAATTTATTTGATAAATTGTTCAATATCCAAAAAACATCTTTACGACTTACTGTAATACTTGTTAGATGAAAAAATCAATTTCACAGTAAAAAAAAAGCAGGTCAAAACGTCCCACTTTCTGTCAAAATGCCCCCACCGGCAAAATGACATAACCAAAACGCCCCAAGTTTCAAAATACATTCACATTTTGTAATTTTACCCTTGCCAAAACGCACCACCACCAAAAGCCCCCAAATTTTGATTATCTTACAATTATCCAAAATATTTCCCAACTTTTATAATTCATGGTCCATTCTAGAACGCCTCTTCTTCTTAAAATGAACAAAACGCCCCGTTTTTAGATAACAAAACGTGGTCCCACTTCCTGAGTACGGCCGATGCAGAAGTATTGATACATAATTGCAGTTTTAGAGAGATTCATGGGATGTTCAGTTTATATATTAATATATAAAATTTAGCTTTTTAACTAATTTCAGGTTCATACTTAGTCAAAGACAAAACTGATTTTTTTTAGAACAAAAGTATTTTTTTTTAAAGTTTCAAACTTGGCATATGCTTATGTTATACATTTAAGAAGTTTTGACATGAATGTAGTTCAAAAATTTTTATAAGGTAACCAGATTGTGCGACATAAGACTAAACATATATTGATTGTACCGGAGTGTTTTTTAAATTCAAAATATAACTTTTAGTATTGACTTTAAATAAATTTCATACTTTTATTTAAATTTATATTTTAAAACTTAAAATTTATATTTTCCTTAAAAAGTATCTAAATAATTCATAAATTATAGTAATTTATTTCTTTTTACAATAGAAATAACTTTGCGAACATTAGAACTTATTGAAATTGAAACCAAATATATCAATATAAATATTTTATAATTTTTGCACGGAATATTATTTACTAATTTTAACATGATTAACCAATAATAATAAAATAACATTTTATTATCCAGGGTAATCGTTTTTCGTCCAATGACGGCGCATGCACATTAAGCAGAGAGTATTATTATTGAAATCTAGTGTTTTGTCACGAGAACAGTGCGTGCGCAGTTGAATAAATCGGACCAGAGATTTGAAAAAATCAATAAAGCAGAGATTATGACTGGTGAGACCAAAAATGTTAACCTGTCCTAATCTCTGCTTTCAAATCTGGTAGACCAGTCACAGGACTGGTCCTAGCTGTTCTAATCTATGGTTGTTGGTCCTAGAGCAGATATTTCAACCAGAGATTATGTTAACTTAAAGTTTTAATTAAGTTTCGTGGTTAAATCCGTTACTCAATAACTATAATATTATTGTACCTATGCCAACCATATTTGGCATATAAATAGTTCTTCGTGAATCTTGACAAAAATGTCACGCTTGAGTGACTTGTGCCATTTTTTATGAATAAGTCCATTTCTCAGCAACTTTAATACATAGACAAACCGTATTTGGTCTATAGTTAATTCTTAGTGGGTACATGACAGTCTTAGATCTGTCTGTGCACCTTGACATCAATTTCTCGCTTGAGTGACTTGTGTCACATTTTCCGAAATATATACAGTCATTTAAATAAAGCTTATGTAATCTCTAATCTCTTTAAATTCATTTGGACCAAATAAAAACTGTCTGAAGGAATATTATATATAATTAGAATATTCAGTATAGAAAGGTCTTGCATTAAGTAGGACATATTACACATATATATTTATAGATCGTAAAATAAATATAAATTATCATCCTGCTTTTAACTCAATATTCAGTCTGATGTCAGGACTACCAGCACTTTTACAGGACTAAAACAATGTTTCACTAGTCACAACATTTTAGGATTCATCTACTCAGCAAAATATGGTATACTATCTTATCTTGTGACATTTCATTGCACACGTGATCAATTAACAAAACATTTCTTGAGAAAGGAACAAAGGTCGATTGTATTTCATATACAATGTTCTACCCTAAAGTAAGTCCGGTAACATTGTACATATGTAGCTCAATAACAAAGTATGAGACAAATTGCATGTTTTTAGAATGCTGAATGTCAAAAAAAAAGTGACGTCAAAATTTTACACATAATCAACATTTATTTATTAATTAAATATCAGTGTATATGATATTTCATATAACAAGCTAAAGTTGTGGTGGTACTTATGATAAATAAAACTCATATCCCATACTTAAGATATACCGGTACTCTATTATATTAGTCAATATACCCTTTTTTATGTCAAAAGTCAAATATCAAGGTTCTTTTGACATATTGCATTTCTTTAACAGCCTTGTGGATAAAAAAGAGCTAACATTTTCAAATGGTCTAATAAAGGCTAGGTGAGCGATACAGGCTTACCTGAGCCTCTTAGTATTATTTGCCGTTGATCGTGTATGATATTTTTGTATCTTCCAAATCCTTGTTGATAAGTGCAACTAGATTATTACCAGAGCTCTAGTTTGTACTGTAAATTCAGAAATTAATGAGTAATGTAAAAGTTGTGACATGATGACCATCCAAATAATTAGAACTTGTACTTTTTGCTGGCAATGTTCTGTTGAGGAATGTGCTGTAATCACAATAAATAATTATTGTTAGTTGTCAACGATTCAGCGCCATATTAGATTAACGATTTGAAACATACTACTCTACGTGTTATAAAGAAATGGCCACGTCTTTTGAATTAAGATCAGAAATTTTACTGTTTGATTTTCATTTTATGCATTCACTATTTTTACCTCAAAATTTATTGAAAAATAAACAGAACTATTCGCCACCATTGACTTAGATGATTAAATGCAGATAATATGCAAATTTTCAGTATGTGTAAAAATATTAAGAGTCAATAAAAACCTATATTGAAAGCTTTACCCTTCTCAAGTTTTCATTTAAAAAGTTACTTAGTTCAACAACCCATAATTTTGTGAAATATTTTGAAAATAAAAATCCTTGTACATGAAATACATGTACGTGTATGTCTGCAAAATCAATAAGACTTAGTGTTCAATCATCCTGAAAAATAAAACAAATGAAAGTTTAAAAACTATTTCATTTCAATTTCAAGAACAAGAATTAAATTTTTTTAGTAATCTTGATCAAGGATGTTCGCTGGTCATGTTTTAGAATTTTTTTCAGATGTTCCGAATATCTGGTTTTATCCATTTGAATGCCATAAATTGTTTTTCCCCCTAACACCCATTTTTCTTTTCATAAATCTTTTGCATACAGAATAATAAGACATTTGTAAAAATTTTATAAAATGCTTGTTATTATTTAATGGTTTTTGGGAAATAAAACTTGTCAATGATAAAGCTATGTAAAATCAAGCGAGCATATTTTTCCCGCCATAATTTTCCTTTATAAGCCTTTATTAATCCAATATAAATATTTACCAGTATTATGAAAACTTTTTATTTTGAAATAAGCAGCGAACATCCTTAACTGATGATTAAATGAAAATTGGAATGGTAAATATTGAGCAGCGTTTACTTACATAATAAGTTTTGTTTTATATAGAATGATGCTAAACAGCTATCGGCCCTAATGGGTAATGCTAATGCAGATGCAGATATGGAAGAGCTGTCCCCAGAATTAGCAGCCATTATGAATAGACTGTGGAAAGATTCTGGTGTACAAGAATGCTTTAGTCGGTCCAGAGAATACCAGTTAAACGATTCTGCTGAGTAGTGAGTACTTTTATAGCAGAACTTTCAATAGAAGAGATTTTTTTTTATTGAATTCTCAGTCATTGTATGAAAGTGTATTGCAACATGAAGTAGGCTTCTTACTTGACGTTTTTTTATTAAGTCAATGGTAGGCTTCATTAAATTAAAACACAAAATAGGAGTTGAAGCTATATGTTTAGCATCGTTTAGCAGTTGACCATTGAAAGATACTTATCTTGACAAAGGATGTTTAAAATGTTAACAAGATAAATTGAGCACATCGAAGTCGACACGTTTCTTAATTTACCCGAAAATTGCTAGTTTTGTGATTTTTCGTGCATATTTGATTTTTTATGAACAACGCGACATAACTCCAGAACAACATCTGACTTTAATAAGGTAACAGTACAGAGGAGCCTACGGACATTTCAGTCTAGTGAGTCTTTTTAGGAACTTCAAATCTTTTATCAAAGATACAAAGAACTTGGCAATATTTTGTAACCATTTTTCACCATTTTAGTAACGATGATTTAAGTTTTTAGAATAGTTTTGAATATTTACACTGGAAACAATAAGAAAAATGTTTTCATGTACTAATTAATAAAGTTTCATTTTTTTTTAAGTAGAAAGGCTACATGAAGTGTTATACTTATATTAAAACTTCCAGCAATTTTAATTATCTATCTAGTGCTTGTGCATGTCCACAATACTTGAGAACTCCTTGTACTTAGTATCCAAATACGAAAACAAAACCAAGTACATACTAACAAAGATCAACTGAAACAATTGCAGCTGATCAATTACATTTTTTCTGGTTTTATATGTTCATTGATGAATGTCTGGTAACAACTAAAAAAAAAGAGATTGCCTTGAAGAAGTTAAATATATATTTCAAAACAGGATGAATAACTTCCTGTCATCGTTTACTGACTTTATGGAATCAGTGTTGGAGTGGTTAAAATGAAATTAGATAGATAGAAAGTTGCTCGTGATAAATTTACTATTTTCCTGTTGTTGTTTACAGTTAGATTAATAGGAATTAATTTTGAAATTGTTTTGTTGCCTGCACACACGTTATTTATGTATATAGATTGTACTTATATAAACTGAACAGACCTAATCAAAATGATTATTCAGTTGGATTTGATTTTGACTCACAATTTATTCACAGAATAGTTACACCACTTAAGGATTGACTGTATTTTTGTTAGTCTGTGAAGAAATAACCTCAATCATGTGGCGCACACTAGATAACCCGCATAGCGGTTTATTTGAAAGTGTGCACCATGTGCATTGAGGCTATTTCGAATAGACCGAAAACACAATTACAGTCAATCCTTATAATTTAATTCCAACTGTTCTTTTGACATATGAAACGCTGGGATTCCATTTAATGACGTCATAGTAGAGTAGAAAATCTAGTCTATGATATGATAGACGAAAACAATTTGACCAATCAAATGACACGTTACATGTAATATTAAATTATATACATTTAACAACCTACAAGGAGCCCCTGTAAAATGAAAATTCTATTTTTTTTTGTTTAATTGAGACAATTTAAATGACAATTGAATACATTTTTTATTACAACATCAAGGATTTTTATTATTTTGCCCGTACCGTGTAACAATAATATATATGTAACGTATATTTAATGAAACCTGAATCTTTATGTACAAAATTTATCATGTTTGTATTTTTCAGCTACCTGAATTCCTTAGATAGAATCTCTCAGCCTTCATATATTCCAACAGAACAAGATGTTTTACGAACCAGACAAAAAACCTGTGGTATTGTTGAAACTCACTTCACATTCAAAGACCTCCATTTCAAGTATGAAATATCAAATTTGTATTTTCGATAAGTAAGAAAAATCTATAGTCTCGGGCTAATTTCCTGCAATTAAAAGTAATCAGACTGAGTTCTAATTTGAATCCCCAGTGTTTTGAATAAAAGAAAAAAATGGAGTATTAAATTGATGTTTCCGAGACTCAATGGTATCTGATTATAAAAAGGTTTTGTTGTCTCCTGTTGGAAGTTTTGTTGGAATTCAGAATCTTTGATTGAGGTTTCAGCAAAGAAAATCCATGACATTTAACATAAAAGCAAAAAAAAAAAAAAACAAACAAACATAAATATGACGTCACCCAGAAATGACATCACATGAAGAAACGTGACCGGATCCGGAAGTGATGTGTTTTCCGCCATTTTTCTTTATTTGTTTACGGAAGTGACGTCAGTGACGTGCTGGGACCCGGATGTGTCGTCTGCACATGTGTAGGCGGAACCAGAAGTGGTTTTCGCGCATGAGCAACCGTAAGTAGTGGGTTTTCCCAGTATTTTCCCATTATTTGTTTACGGAAGTCTCTGCGTCATTGTTAGAAACTGCATATTTACATCAAGCGTTTTGTGATTTTTTGTCGGCAGTGATATTGTATGATGAATCAGCATTCCATGTTCCGTTTTAAGTGAAAAACTGTATCTAATATTATCAGAAAAGGCGACGAAGTGGTAAAATTAGGAGCTGTCCGTCACGATAGATAGGCGAGGCGTATTTCCTTATTTGCAAAACTGGATCTCCGAGAAGCTTGAAGATTTGGACAACGCACCTGTTGAACCACATGCAGAGACAACTGATTTATCAGCTGCTAATTATCAGTTTAAAGAGATGATTCTCTCACTCATGGACAGCTTGTACTCACCTGATATAAGGGCCTCAGGTAAGATAACTTAATGCAGTTATAACGCAACAAACAAATGAACTTAGAAGGAAAAAGATGCTATTCGTCACGGTCATCACTATCCCGAGTATTCTGCCGTGATCAGATGCAATTTCTATATGCATGTTTTGACGTGATATATAATTATTAATCCTCCAAATAATAGACAACGAAGGAATATGTGTAAAATGATACCAAATGTCAATTTGAGTTTCTCTCCCTGTTGCAAACCCCCACCCCCAACCATTTTGCATTTATGATTTAACTTACATTGAAAACACACACTGCAGTACTGTAATGTCCCTGCGCCTGGATATTCTGGATAAATGTATTGCTGTTCAGAGAAAATTCACACAATGTTGAAATTCAACTTGAATAAAAACATAAATACTTATAAAATTAAGAAAAAGCCACTCGTCGTGCACTTCCTCAAAAAACAAACAGAAGTTTTGTTATCTAAAAAAAATTAGAAGATTGGGACGTATCTTCAGTTTATTTCTGTTTTAGAAAATTTGCCATAGAATAGTAGAATAAGAATATTTTATTCCAATTGTGGGCCAACTGTCTAGAATTAAAATAACAGTACACGTCCCATTAATTTCAAGAAAAAAGTAAATGTCCCATCCCATTAATATTTTCATATTTTACAAATTTATAACAATTAAATAATAAAAAAATACATTAAATCAAAGGAAAGAATAATATTTCTATAACTAGATAGTAAGGTATAATTTTTGTTATAAAGATAGAAAAAATTGAGGAATTTGATAAAATTTGGTAAAAACCTTGTAAATGTTTTGTATGTAGGATGTACAAGATATCATACAATTTAGAAAAAAGAAGTGAAAATAATTAACCTTCAGGTATCAATCAACAAAACTGAGCAATTTAAGAAATTTCATACATGAAATCTGTCAAGTATTAAAATTGTTCTTAAATTTTAAAAGTTTTATTGTTCTTGATATAAATAGATAAAAACTTTTGGTAGTGTTTATGTTTCGTAGGTGTGCTTTAAAGACATTTTTTTTTAGCGAATTTGTAAAAATATGGTACATGTAATAAAAAATGTTTGGGTCCAATGTGTTGTCAGAATGAGCAAAATATATGTCCCATGAAGTAGAGTGACCAAAAAAGGGTTTGTCCCATGGCATTTTGCACCGGACACAATCCCTTGATAAATTTTCAGTGGTCCCTTTATAGTATTCTATCACCTAATATTTCCCCTGGATCCCCTATCAGACCCCTTGATGGAATACCCACCCCAAAAAGCACCCATTTAATCTTGGATCCGAGCCAGTTTATTGTTCAGTTTAACACCTAGACCTAGATTTTATGGTCTACTGAATCTGGTTAAAATTTACACTCATACTCATGGCTCATGTACATATACTGTCAAGACATAGGATTATACACATTTAAGCATGTATGTAGGAATGTGTTTGAGGAGACACATTTCATTCTAATTCAAACTGTCCATTATGTACAACTGTGGCATGTGACAGTTGAAGGCTATCCTTAAATTTCCATTAGGCGAGGAATTTTTTTTCTGACTAAATATTTGTCAGTTTTTAATTTCAGTTTGGTTGCATATATCAAAATTTATTCTTTTCTTTGAATTTTAGGTGTCCATGTAGTTGGTAGGTACAGTATTCAGATTCAGAATATCCAGTTTATGAATAAGATCTCAAGCATCATGTGCTGACCGAATCTGGACATGGATTTATATATATATATATATATATATATATATATATATAAGTAACTGTTTGTGGTGCGACTTGTGAAAAAACAAAACAGGAATACTACATTGTAAATAAAGATTACTGTAAATTTTTATGAGTCTTATGATTTTAGAATGGGGTTTTTTCAAACTAACATTGAAGAGCATTCAGTGTGGTTTGGAAATGCGTCACATTGTTGTCTGTTGGTGTTGTTGCTGTTTGGCGAAAGTCACATGGTAACTCCAATATTTGATAAATCTGATAATGTTCTGTTGTATCGAAATTTGAAGTTGTGTCATTGATGGTTTTCCTTTGTCCTTATCTCAAATCCTAGATGTAATGAACAAAATATTCATGAATAAAGTGAATGTATAATATTCATAAACTTTACTGAGAACTTGATGTATATTGTACATTCCCTAAAACCAAGAGTTTCTGTGCATGATAATAGAGAATTACTTAAAAATCCACATGTATTCACATTTTAGCGAGTTCAGAGAAAAGAGAATTGTGTGGGAATGTGTATCCTGTGTTTTATAAACACATTATCTTTGGATCAGAACATTTTACTTTCAAATCTGGTTTCCTGTTGGATTAATATATGAATATGCAGTTTTTGTGTTTTTTCTTTTAAGTAATAAGTACTGTGTGACTAATAAGTCTTCTTAAAATTTGTTATTATATGGAAGAGTAAAATAAGTAAAGAATGACACAGAAATAAAGTTCACACTCAATTACTCATACACACATGTGTAAAGTAGTAGATGAAAGGATTTCAAGATATACTAAAAGCTTATAGAATTAATTATAAACATATATATATATATTATCATGGCGAATCCAACTATATCAAAAAAGCTATTTCACATGAACACATAAGTACCATTTTATGAAACAAAATGTCGAAAAAAATCTTGCCTCGTAGACACTTGATAAAAGTTTTCAAGAACCAAAATCATTTCCTACATAATATTCTTATCACCTCACATTGACCTCACATTGACCTTATCTTCAGGCTTCATTGCAAGTCGGGATTTTGTGATTTATTCTGTTTCTCTGTAGCTATACACAAAGTATAAAAGCGATTTCTTGTATGAAAAATTGTTTTATGTACATGTCTGTCTGACATATGTCACTTGACCATAGTCTTAAGTTATGTTTCACTGGCAAGCTCAGTTTCTTATTCATTGGAGGTTAAGGCGGTTACTAATGACTCGCCTCCATTGACTAAACGGTGACAGCATCAGCTGCAGGTAAGGGGACATAATCCAACCATACCACTGGACTTCCCTTGATGAAATGGAATAAATCACCGCAATGAAAAGCGCAGGAAAAGGGGAGATAATCCAACATTCCCTCTGGATTGAGTATACTGTCGGACATCGACATCACAGTGAGAGTATAAGTCCCAATAGACTCGATGCAAGACCCTAAACTATACAGTCTGTTGACAGACAAAGAGACGGGAGGTAATCCAATAGTCCCATTGTACTGCCTATACTCTCGAACTTCAACAGTGAGAGGAACAACCCCCATAGAAACAATGCAAGACCCAAACTCGAAACAGTCCGCTGAATGACCGAGAAAGAACCGAGAATGAAAAGGACAAGAACAGGGGAGATAACCCAATAGTCCCATTGTACTGTGTATACTGTCTGACCTCGACATAACTGGCAGGAAGAACAGCGCAGAGCAAAGAAGAGCAGCCAAGAGCATCACAGAGCAAGAAAAGAGCAGCGATGAGCAGCACGGACCAAGAGATGAGGAGCCAAGAGCAGCAAAGAGCAGTGATGAGTAAGAAAATAGCAGCGTTGAGTAGCACGGAGCAAAAGAAGAGCAGCGATGATCTGCACGGAGCAAAATATGAGCAGCGCAGAGCAGCGACGAGCAAGAGATGAGCAATGATAAGCAGAGATGACTAGCGAACAGCAGCGATGAGCAGCAGTGAGGTGGAGAAGAGCAGCGAAGATCAGAGATAAGCAGCAGTGAGCAGCGATGAGAAGAAGTGAGCAGCGATGAGCAGCAGTGAGCAGCGATGAGCAAGAGAAGAGCAGCGAAGAGCAGCGATGAGCAGCTTCAATCTAAGAGATTAGTAGCTATGAGCAGCAATGGGTAAGAGAAGAGCAACGATGAGCAATAGATGAGCAGCGATGAGCAGCGATGAGCAGCGATAAACAAGAGAAGAGCAACGATGAGCAATAGATGAGCAGCGATGAGCAGCGATAAACAAGAGAAAAGCAACGATGAGTAATAGATGAGCAGCGATAAACAAGAGAAGAGCAGCGATGAGCAGCAGTGAGCAACGATGAGCAAGAGAAGAGCAGCGAAGAGCAGGAGATGAGCGGCGATGAGCCGCACCCAGTAAGAGAAGAGCAACAATGAGCATGAGAAGAGCAGCGAAGAGCAAGAGAAGCACGTGACTGACGTCACTTCCGGAAGCAAAAAATTGGAAAATATCGGGAAACCCACTACCTCCAGTTGAGCATGCGCGCAAATCACTTTCGTTTCCGGTCACATATGCGCAGAAGACACATTCAGGTCGTTGCACGTGAATGACGTCACTTCTGTAAACAAATAATAATAATTGCTGGAAAACACATCACTTCCGGTTGTGCATGCGCACAAATTACCTCCGGTTGTGCATGCGCGCAAACCACTTACGAAAGACGAGAAGAGTAGCGAAGAGCATGTGAAGAGCAGTGATGAGCAAGACAAGAGCAGTGATAAGCAGCACGGAGCAATGATGAATCAAACATGCGCAGACGACACATCCTGGTCCTTGCATGTGACTGGCGCCACTTCCGTAAACGAATTAAGAGAAATGGCGAGAAATTCCACTTTTTCCGGTTCCACCTTACTCCACCTCAAATACTAATTTGCCTGTGCCCATATACTACTTTGAACTCTGCATGTTATGTTGGTTAACATTCTGTCCATTTTTAGTGCACCATAAACATTATTTTTCGAAAAGGTGAATATGACCAAACCATACAGCCAGTTCTGGTTTGCTAGGATTCCCACTTCAATCAGCTGATAATGAGTCACTATATAAAAGGATTATTAAAAATTGTAAAACAAGCTTGTATAGCAAATAATCTAGGAGTTTACTTGACGTTTTTCATTAAGTTAAGGGTAAACATCTTTAAATTAAAACACAAAATAGGAGTTGAAGCTATAAGTTTAGCATTGATTAGCAATTGACAATTGAGAGATACTTATCTTAACAAAGTATGTTTCAAATCTAAACAAGATATATATTTCGCATATCGAAATCGACATGTTTTTTAATTTATCTGAAAATTTTTAATTTTGTGATTTTTCTTGCATATTTGAATTTTTATGGACAAGGCGACTTAGCCCCAGAACACCATTTGACATTCACAAGGTAACAGTATAGAGTACTAAGGAAATGTCAGTCTAGGGAGTCTTGTACCTGTCTTTTTATCAACTTTAATCACAAATACAAAGAACTTGGCAATATTTTGTAACCATTTTGTCACCATTTTAGTACCGATGATTTAAGTTTTTTTAGAATAATTATGAATACTTACACTGGAAACAATAAGAAAATGTTTTCGTATACTTATTAATAAAGTTTCATATTTTTAAGGAGAAATGCTAAATAATCAAATGACAGAATGTCAATGAGGTGTTGCATGAGCTAAAGATAGAAATGGATGAAAAATAAAAACGAAGATAACTAACGTTTATCACTAGCACAACAGATTTTCCAGTTTCTTTGCAACATTTGAATACAGAAACATTTGATGCATTATCTATCTCAGTGAAATTCCATTACTCAAAGATGGGAAAATATCTTTTCAGAATAATTTCAGAACTGTGACTCATTTCTTAAGGGGTTAAGAAATTTTTTTAAAACCAAGGGAATAAATAATTTATAGGAATTTAATTATACTATAACTGATATAACTCACCACTTCTACCTAATGATATGCCGTGGAAGCTATTGTCAAGGAGAGATTCCTATGATATTATTACCAGTGAAAGGATAGGTATCTGAAAAAATGCATAATTTAATGAATAATCTCCCTACAAGGAGAGGACTTTTTTCGAAATACATTTAGTATGCACTTAAAGCTTGTTTCAAAATTTGTTCAGGATTAAAATATGT
Organism: Mytilisepta virgata; assembly: GCA_028015205.1. NCBI lineage: Eukaryota > Metazoa > Mollusca > Bivalvia > Mytilida > Mytilidae > Mytilisepta > Mytilisepta virgata. The sequence continues at coordinate 26,368,784 of CM051512.1, forward strand.
CTCCAGAAAGGAGACATGTTGTTTTACAAGTGCTTCTTCTTTTTCTCATAAAACCTTGTCCCAGCCAAACTTTTTTGTCCTTTGGGAAAGATTCACGAGATTTGGTATGTAGATCTATCTTGAAAAGACGGTTTGTTGCGTATCATAATGATCAACTTTTGACCTTGACCTTTAACATCAAGTTGAAATAATAGGTTTTTTAGACAATTTGCTTGTCCAGCCAAAAACATTTATCCTTTGAGTTAGACTCGTTGTGTTTGGAATGTAGAAGTATCTTGATGAGACGGCATTTTGTGTATCATATTTATCAACATTTGATCTTGGCCTTTGACATTACGGTCAAATAATAGGCTTTTTTGGACAATATTCCTGTCAGGACTTATACACTTTGATATGTAAATCTGTCACGTATCATCAAGATCAATATTTGACTTTGACTTTTGACCCCAAGGTCAAATAATAGGTTTTTTTTCGCTTGGGTTAGGCTCATGATATGTGGTATGTTGATGTATCTTGATGAGGCGATGTTTCACGTGCGAGAATGACCAACATTTGACTTTGACATCAAAGATGGTGGACCTTTGACCTTAACATGTTTGTTCTTTAAGATAGATGTATAATGATAAAAGTGTGTGTCAGGTATCAATGTTATCATCATTTGAAGTTGACCCTTTACCTCAGGCTAAAAAAATAAGCTTTTTGGAATTATCCTTGTCCATGTTATAATTTTACATAGTCTTATCATATTAAGTATGAAGATGTATTTCGATAAGACTATATGTCACATATCATCGTTATGTTCATTTGACCTTGCCCTGGACCTCAAGGTAAAATATATAGGCTTTTGGAGGATATATCCTTGTTTGGGTTATAACATTTTGATTTTTTAAAATGAACATATGATATTAAGAATGAAGCTACGGATTATCCATATGTGAGAAAGGGAGACATATGACAATTTTTCAAATGTCTGTTATTATTTCTATTCTAGAATGTTTGATGTTGGAGGTCAGAGGACAGAGCGAAAGAAATGGATCCATTGTTTTGATGGTGTGACAGCCATCATTTTCATTGTAGCAATGAGTGAATATGATTTAACACTAGACGAAGACCAGGAAACGGTAAGAACTTAATTAGAAATTGAGTTTTGGAGTAACACATGGTAATCACGTTTATTTTGATAATTACAACCGGTCAGGAATGAAAACAGAAAAAGATAGTACACAGGGATGGCACTAACATTTAAAAACTTGTTGGCGAAATTATCGCCAAAGTATAATTTTTGTTGCCAGTTACAAAATTTGTTTGCCAAGTTACCCTCCCTCTTTTTAACCATATAACACTGCTCTGTATTCATTACTGTTTGAAAAAACCTGATCTGAGAAGTATCTTTTGATGAAATAAATTTTTCTTGACTATTATCTTCCATAAAGCTGATAGCAAGCCTATACATAAAACATAGATTTCCATTTGTGTTTGAACATTTGAACAGCAATTGGCATCACAATACTTGCAGAATGGACACTAAGATTTCATCCTTTTAAAACGGATAAAAGGCATGCATATTTATTTTCATGACGTATAAATTATCTTGGCAAAATTTTAATACTATAATATCTAATACCTAATAATAAAACTGCAATTTTCCCCAGTGGTCAATCAATTGTACATAGATGATCTTAGTGGTAAGTGCCAGTTTATTATATGTTTGTTTATGTTAAAAAACCCGATGTAAATTGTTTAATTAACATAGATAATATAAAACTTACAAATGATGTTCCTTAGTTAGCATTGCAAACTCGTTTTAGTCCGACAACACTGAAGGGGACTATGGGGTTTTTAAATGTGAACTTAAAATGGTGGTTTACGGATCAAGTTGAGCTTCACGCTGATAGGACAATTATTGTGGGAGTTATGGCAGCTTGGAAATAGGAATTAATGCTAAAACTAGAAATTGGAGCCATCATTAACGATGTTTATCTCTGCAATGCACAGGTCAGAAAAACAATTTAGCAATTTCACATTTTTAGTCTAAAAATTGGAACCCTGAATCATTTTTCAAAATTGAAAACCTTATTACACATCTTCACATAGTGAAGAACAATACAATAAACAAATAAAACCACTGAAACAAAAATTGAATGAGTATTTTCAGAGACAAGGAAAAATTAGCAATTTCACCATTTTCTGTCCCAAAATTGAAACCTTTCATTGATTTTCAAACTAAAAAATATTTTGCACGTGTACAGATAATAAAGATCAATATTATATACAAATAAAGTTTATAATTCTAAACTAAAATGAAAGATGAGTTTAAGTCACAAGCTTAAATTCACAATATCCAAAATACAACCCCTGTGAGCCTCACGTTGTGAAAATCAAAATTCTAAAAGCTTATTGCGCATCTGCATACAGTATGTGACAATATTGTATAGAAATTAAAAGCATAAAATGAAAAATTAATAAGGAGTTAGTCACAAGCTTAAATTTACAAATTTCGAAATTCGACCCCTGTGTCCCCCAATTTTTGAAAAACAACATTCTAAAACCTTATTGTGCATCTACGTACAGTATGTGACAATACTGTATAGAATGAAATGCATTACGTGAAAAATTAATGAAGACTTAAGGTCGCAATCTTAAATTCGAATTTTTTGAAATTCGACCACTGTGGGCCCCAATTTTTGAAAATCAAAATTCTAAAAACTTATTGCACATCTCAATACACTGTGTGACAATACGGTATAGCAATTAAAGCATAAAATGAAAAAATGTATGAGGAGTTTAGGTCACAAGCTTAAACTTCCAATTTTTAAAATTCGACCCATGTGGACCTCAATTTTTAAAAATCAAAATTCTAAAACTTTATTGCACATCTACATACAGTATGTGATAATACTGTATAAAGATTAAAAACATAAAATGAGAAATGAATGAGGAGTTTAGATTACAAGTTAAATTTCCAATTTTCGAAATTCGACCCCTGTGTACCTCAATCTTTGAAAATCAAAATTTTAAACCTTATTGCGCATCTACATACAGTTTCTGACAATACTGTATAGAAATTAAATGCATGAAGTTAAAAATGAACGAGCAGTTCTGGAGACAAAATTATCTAACGGACGGACAGACAGACAAACGGACAGACGGACTGATGGACAGACAGATGGACGGACAGACGGACAAACGGACGGACAAACGGACGGACGAACGGACGGACAAACGGACGGCACAACGGACGGACGGACGGACGAACGGACAGAAAACGGCACGACGAACGGACGGACAGACGGACCGATTACAAATATCCCAGAACTTCATTCGAAGTGCGGGGATAATAATAGCTTTCCGGCCTTTTTTCGCAAACCCTTTTACATAATGATTCTATTTCTGGTATGTGAGCTTATAATGATGAGTTACAGATCAAGTTTGATTTTCAGGCTGATAGGATTCTTGCAAACATAGTTTTAGGATTTTTAGGAACCACTCTGTCCATACATCTTCGTCCGATTCACATAGTCAAGATGCATTTGGTGCGTTTTCTCACAGCTTTAGTCGGTAGCGGACATTGCATTTGTTGTGAGAGTTATTGCTCTTTGAGATAGGAATTATTGTCAAGACATTAGTTTTCCGGACTTTGTTGCTGACTTCTTTGCCAAGTGATCTTAGTTTAAACATGTGAACTTAAAATGATGAGCTACAGATCTGAGTTGCAAGCTGATCGGATAATTATTGTGGACTTATTGCCCTAAAATATTAGTTTTCTGGAATTTGTTTGCAAACCCTTTTACCAAGTCATCTTACCTTGGTATATGAGCTTATAATAATAGACTACAGATACGATTTGAGTTTCAGACAGATCGGGCTATTATTGTATATTCGTTGCAAACATCATTTTAGGATTTTTAGGAATTACTCTGTCCACATGTTCGCGTCCGATTCACATAGCTAAAGAGCATTTGGTGTGTTTTCTCACAGCTCAAGCCGGTAGCGGACATTGCAGATTACTTCAGAATGTTTGTTCACTTATGGAGCAGATTTTTTTCAAAATAGATTTGACGATATTAGCGAAGCTCAGGACAGACCCTGGGTACATGGTTATTTTTGTGCAATATTTTTGCAGCTTTTATTTCAAGTTTTCGTGCTTCAGAGGCATTATCTGCCATTCAGGATGAAGTCAGTTTTCTTCATTGTTTCTATGCTTATATTGTAGAACCGAATGATGGAGAGTTTGAAAATGTTTGATCAAATATTCAACAACAAATGGTTCGCAGACACATCTATAATCCTGTTCTTGAACAAAAAGGATTTGTTTGAAAAAAAAATACAGAAATCCCCTCTTACTATCTGTTTCCCAGAATTTACTGGTAGGTGAATGATTTGAAATGACTTCTCTCTCTGCAGCAGACAACGATATGTTGGCCTGGTGAGCTTTTGCCATCACTTTGCGTCTTTTGTGCGTCGTCCTTCGATCGTCCTTCCGTCCGTCCACAAAATCATCTTCTATTTAACTATGGAACCAGACTGGCAATAATTGGTTCTCTTTGTGAATTAGTTCCAATGATCCGGACGATCAACCAAGATGGCCGCCACAGGCGAACTTAGTTTAACATAGGACCTTATGGAAAATTCGTTTAAAAATCCCCATGTTTGAAACTATAGAGCCAATTGGAACCAACGTTAGCAGCAATGGTCCTTAGATGAGGCTGTTTCACAATTATGTCTGTTGACCCGAACAATCAACAAAGATGACCGCCACAGTCCAACTTGATTTAACATAGGACTCTATGGGAAATTCATTTAAAATCTTTTTGTCTGTAACCACTTAGCCAATTTAAACTTAACTTAGCAGCAATGGTCCTTAGATGGTTCTCTTTTTAGAATTGTGTTTAAAGCCCGAACTATCAACCAAGTGACCGCCACAGCCGAACATAGTTTAACATAGCACACTATAGGAAAATTCATTTAAAAAATCTCCTTGTCTTAAACTACAGAGCCATTTGGAACCAGACTTGGCAGAATTATGTCCGATGACCTGGAATGTAAATTAAGATATCCGTCACAGCCAAACATAGTAAAACATAGGATACTATGGTAACATTTATTAAAAAATCTTCTTGTCTGAAACCACTTAGCCAATTTAGCCAGACTTTGCAGAAATGGTCTTTAGGTGGTTCTCTTTCAGAATTGGGTCGGACGAAGAAGGCCGCCACAGCCGAACGTAGTTTAACATAGGACCCTATGGGAACATTCATTTTAAAAATCTTCTTGTCTGAAAGCACTTATTCAATTGGAACCAGACCTGGCAGCCATGGTTATACGATTGTCCTCTTTCAGAATTTTCCAATAATACAGATGTTTGTTTCTTAGGTGCTTTTATGGCTGATGATTGGCAAATTGAAACCAGGTGAGGGACGCAGGCTCAAGTGAACCTCTAGTTTAAAAGATAGTCTAACTCTTACAATTGAGCTGGGTAAAGGCAAATTAAACTTGAATGACTTATAAGTCAAAATGTATACAATAGAATCAACAAAAGTTCATCAAACCTAATCATTACTTCTTTCACATTATGGTTCGTTCTGTTTCTCACTCTCATCGGTCCGAGTCATGCGTGTAACGGTCTAAATTATTCTTATTACATACCGAGTTTACCGGTATGTTTGCTGATTGAATTATTTCCCTTTGTTTTTGATCGGGAAAAAAGGCAGCTTGGTTTTTATTTTCAAAACACTAGCCGTGAGCTTTTCTTAAAAAACACGGCTGTCGTATTTGCGATTTCGGTCACTGAAATATATCACGCGATTGGTTAAAATCATGAGCATCTCAAACTGCATTTGACACGAGTTCAGGCAACTGACCAGATTGCAGGGCGACTCCAATTTCACTTTTGACGAGAGGTCGGGCAAAGTCAAACACCAGAAGACGATTTTTTTATGGCACAGTATAAGCGTCAAAAATACATAAGCATGCCTAGCCTAAATTAGAATTCGCGCTATAATTTCCGAATTTCCCGAATTACCGTCCAGTGTGGGCCCTGATTGAGAATAAAGATAGTTTGCAATATAATTTGTTAATTTGGAAGGAAAATCATTAAAATTACCTGATTTACTCAGGTTGATTGTTCCCCCAGAATTTCTTTTGATACTTCCACATGTGCTTATCCAAAAAATATTTCTATTTTACAATGAACAGAATTATAGATTTATCATCCCATTACAAAGGGTAGTATGTAATATAATTTTCAAGATTTGAGAATTCTTGTCAGGAATGCCAAGGGTAAAAAATTGGAAAGTTAGTAGTGGAACATTATGGTAAAGGATGCTATAATAAAATGTGGGTAACAAATTTTAACTGGGAAGTTTAACATTTTCATATATTTTTGTGGTCAGAAATTGAACTAGAATAATAAACCAGCAAAATTAAAAAGATATAACAGAAATAAATTTGAAGTAAAAAAATGCTCTCCGATAAAAAACTAAAAAGTTGTTGGATATAAGTAAAGTCAAGAAATACCAAAGGGATATTTGAAAGAGGGAAAATTCGAAACATCTGACAAACTCCGGAGAAAAAAGAAGATATGACCAAAACAAAAAATGCATTAGAATTAAAAACTAAAAACATGAACAACATGGACCCCACCAAAAAATTGGGGGTAGACGCAGGTGCCCCGGAAGAGTATCTGGTTCCTGCAGGACACCCGCCATGCTGCCCATGTCAAATCTGGTATGAGGATATGTAAATCCGGTATGTAAATGATTGATTATGATAAACTGTAAAAATCACAGCATCTTACTTCGTCTGATGTTGACACTGCAGACTGTGATAACTTTTGACTCGGTGGAGCTACAAAGCTACAAAGCGGCGCCTTTACTCGTAATGCAGCAAAAATAACTTAATAATAATAAGAGGTCGTGTTTACCTGAAATATCATTGAACTGTATAATTTCCAGCATATTAAATCATATGAACTTCATTATTAATGTTTAAATCGTTGTTTTGCACGTATGTTCATTCTGTTGGTTTCAAAATTGTTTTCTGGAATTTGTCTGCAAACCCTTTCACCAAGTGATCATGCTTTCCTCCATGAGAGATATCGCGAGATCGAAGAAGGCGTGGCCTGAACTTATATGGATATCCGTACTACGATTACGACTGACAATATTGCGGGAAACACAATTTTGTCAATGGAAACTTCCTTTTTTGGAACATGACTTTAGCGAGAATCCCCCGGGACTAGAAAAGAAAAGAAACGAAAATTCAAAACATGGATGCCGGATTTCTGGATTGGAAATCTCCCATTAGGTTATGGTATTTTACTTTATTTTAACTGATAATGATAGAAATATTATATCTTTATAGTTTTTGAACCAAAACAGGTGGAAATAGGACTAAAGCTCCTGGGAGGGCATCACAATAGGCTGTCCCATTACGAGTAATGGGAACGGTTTATAGCTCCGCTGACTCAAAAGTTGTCACAGGAGCTACATTATTAAGCTAACTGCCGACGTGAAGCTATGATTCTTTAAAAAAAAACCTGAAAAAAACAAATCCTCATTATTACAGTTTCAAAAATTGTGTATAGTGTAAAACCCTATAAAAATATATAATTGTTTCTACTACACATGGTTAAGCGTGTAATGCACTAAACCACACTCACACAATTTATACGTTACACTTTAAAGATATATGATCATTTAATTTCGGAAACATAATTTCATTATTTTTGCGAACCAAATAAATTAAATAATTAAATTGTACATTAGCAATAGGAAAACAAAATAGAATCTGTGCAGGATTATTAATATCAATATTTTTAAATATTTGTTACCGATGTTAATTCCTTCCAACAATATTTCAATTCAAGAAATATGCTCGGATCTGAATTCACACGTTTTAGTATCTGTCTCGACCAATGAAATCTCATACACGTTACACGAGTCAAATTGCACGTTTTATACCACACGCAAACCTCACGCACAAGACTCGCACGTTACACGCATACGTTTCGCACGTTACACGATTTTTTTGGTGATAAAACGTTCAACCAAGTGTAATCAAACAGACCCAACCTGAGTTGGTATGGTAATTAAAATAAAAATCATCATTACACAGTCGTGTAGTTGAAAAAATAAATGCAGGAAAACCTTATTAACTGTTAGTTTGACATCTCATTCTGATTTGAAATTGAGTTAAACATTTTTCAGATCTAAAATTATGTCTGACGGAAAGTTAATTACACAGAATAAATGCAGTCATTAAAATAAAATTATACTTGTTCATCTTGGCCCTTTATGAATATGTAACCCTTATATATAGGTTAATTTTACTAGGTGGTTGTTTATGATAGGGACATTTTCAAAGTGTCCTTTATAGATAGTAATTCGCTATATATAGGTGCCCATTTTTGTTTGAGGCCAAAAGGTTATTATACCAAAAATAAATGATTATATATTCATTTGATCAATCTTCTTTCATGCAAAGGCTTTAAGAACTGTTTTTCATGAAATAGTCAATTTATACATTAAAATCTAATTTTAAATATTTTTGCTTTAGGTGAAAATAATTACGAACAAGCAGCAGGATACATACGACTTCAGTTCGAGAATCTGAACAAAAGGGAAGATACAAAAGAAATATATACGCAATTCACATGTGCAACCGATACGAATAATGTAAAGTTTGTGTTTGATGTTGCTACTGATATTATTACCAAGAAGCATCTGAAAGAATGTGGACTTTACTAATAATAGTTTGTATAATTTTCCAACTTCCCAAGTAAATGTTTTATAATCAGCTTACACTCCCACCAAACCCGTGACAAGTTCCATTCATATTCAGCAGGTCAACATTATTGCCATCTGTTCAGTATTTCCATACAATTTAATGCCTATTAATATTGTCAAATCACATACACTAAATCGTCTCAACAGAAAAACAACCATCAACCATTTCCTTTGCCAACAAATTCCATCAGTTGTTACTTTACATGAAATGTGTATCTTCTTTTCATGAGGGCCATAATTGTGTATAATGTATTTTGTTTCAGATCTTCAATATTAATCATTTTTCGTGTATTCATAAGAATAAATTTATTCCACGGTATTTGGGTTATCATGCATAAATGAGAGATTCTAACTCACAGAATACTGACAAACTAAAACTGAAAAATAATGCACAAGGTCTTACACAATCAGCAAAAAGCTGAAACCTCACTGCAAGATGTTTGAACCTAATTGAAATATTTTAAAAATCAATGTAACCTTATCAATCATTTTACAAGTTCTATACTTTATGTTACAGGTAAAGAAAAAGATTAGACTTGTGAAGACAATTTATCTTTATATAAATAAAATAACCATGCTTATGTATACCAATGACGCTCATTTTGTATATGTTGTGTGAACTTTCTGTTTATTGAATTAAAGGTTAGACCATGTTAAGTTCGAATGCTAAAATTGGACCAGATATTACAAATTATTTTTATATATGTTATATTATGCAGGTGCCTTTCAATTTATGTTCCTGTTTTATTTTTATTTATTTTTAGATATTTTATGATAGTGTGCTCTTTTAATGGTATAGATGGTCTGTCAGAAAATTTTATATTTGATAATTTCTCTGTTTTAATTGCAGAATAAAAAAGATTAATATCATTCATTTGTCTCTCATCCTTTTAATGAAACGTTAAAGATTAAAATACCATAATCGACTAAAAAGGTATTAAAAATAAAACAAAATTGACTTGACATGCTAACACATGATTCTTATTTTCTAAGTTAAGTGTTGTTATGCAGTTACTTGCCTACATATTAAGCTTGATGTGCATGAATTTGTTACAAATGGAATTTTAAACTATATGTGAAGGTCAAACGTTTTACCTTATTTGGCTAAAGCATCCATTCTGGATAATTCTACCCTAGAACAATATATGACAGTTCTACCCTAAAACCATTCTGGACGTTTCTACTCAAAACCATTTCAAAACACAACAATAACTAATGGATCAAAAACTAGAAAACAGAAATTTCGGAAGTTTATGAATTTGGAATATCAAAATTATCCGAAATATTATAATTAATACGTTGATATAATTTTAAAATTAACTTTTAGCATTTTTTAATAGCTTACAGAGTACAAAAAATTAAAATTTCACTCATGATAAAGTTAATTTTTTTGTCTAATTTAAAACATATATAAATATGAAAAATTTAACTCATTAATTTGTTGTGATATATTGAAAACTATCCTGTTGAGAAACAGTACTGTAATAACTAGTACAGTCTGAAATTTAAAAAAAAAATCAACTGCATAATTTGGAATTGAAGGTATTCTATAAATTTATAACATCAAAATAATCAAGAATTTTATGAGTTTATTTATTTCAAAATATAAAAAATCAAATGTTTGAAATAACAACCGGCTTCATGCATTTATGACAGTTCTACCGTAGAGTTACATATCCTTCATGCATTTTTGACGGTTCTACAGTAGAACCATTCTGGACGGTTAATTATGGTTCTATTAGATGTAAGAAGTGGTCACAACTTTTGACCGCTAAGGCATAAAGTGATTCCAATGATGAAACAGAACCACATGTTATATTATTTCCAAACCTTAACATTCATTTTCTTCTTGATATTACAAATCATTAAGAAAATGTTATGAATACCGAAACCAAGATGTTGGGCAGTGATGGAAAAAAGCTCCAAAAATGTATAGGGTATAAAGTGCAAGGCAAGAAGCAATGCGAGAAAGGCATATGTCACTTTAGGGCAATAATACTACAAGACTAGCTACAAAGAATGTTTAGTATACATCTAATAGTGCCTTGTATGGTTTTAAAATCACTATTTATTGGTGTTCGTTTGGTTTAACCTGGAACATTTTTTTTCCATTTCCATTCCCCTTTTCCAAATATAATAGATAAACCAACGTGTATTGTAAGTATGATCCATCCAGTCAACGACAAAGCTGCACCACATTTGGCAAGGATATACCCAGCCGTTATTTTCTCCTGGTCTAGGTCGTAGTAGCCAATTGAAGCATCTGGTATGCTCTAGGTATATTTATTAATAGCCTTAAAATCAGGGATACCGGTAAATAAGAAAACCCGGTTGTGTTATTTATCACGATAAAGCTTTATCTTATAATTTGAAAAGAATTTGCAGTCATGCGGTATGAAAGTTTTATATGTCTTGTAATAGGCGCTCTGATATTTTTTCATTGACGTCACATTGCGGTTCGTTTTTATATTCCAATAGCGTTTTGAAACGTTGAAAGACTTCCATGAGAGTCAAACAAAAAATAGAGTGGTGTATTGTATTCATGAAATAGTTTAAATACTGTACATTAATAGCACAGTGGCTTTTTGTTATCGAACACATTTGGATTAAATTCTTTATTTGATTCATACCTCATATTCGCCTTCTGCATAAGCCTACTCTTTTTCGAAAACTACAGAATGGGTCTTCAGTTGCCTTGAATAATTATTCGCCGTCTAAATATTCGTGAAATTACAGGTTCTGGTTCACGTGGTTCATAACGTATTTGTATGATTTTTAAGGAATATTCAGTGCGTGAACAGCATTAACAATATCTTGACCCAGTTTTCGCAACCAACGAAGGTACTGGGCATTTTAATATACACAGTGAATAACCGACTTTATCATGTTCTTAATTTGGTCATTGTGTGCACTCTTTGATCACATTTTGTACTTGTATCTGTGAATAACAATATCGACGATTTCTTAATACCAGAGATGAAAAAAATACAACATACACGTTTATACTTTCATATAAATGTACAACTTCTGCCATTTTAAACAACAATACAAAAACTGTATGTATAGAAAGGACAAATATACCTAAGGAGCAATCAATAAAACGTAATCCATTGGACAGACAAACCCGGGAAGACAAACGAACAACCACAAGCACAACAAATAAACACAGAAAACTAAAAACAATGAACAACACGAACTCCTATAAAAACGAGGAGTGAACCCATGTGCTCCGGAAGGGTAAGCAGTTCCTGCTCCGTATACGGCACCTGTCGTGAAGTTCAACAAAGTCAATCCGGTGGAAGTCACAAATCGTAGGAGTCCAAGAAAGGTATAATTTTGCTTTAAATGTGATCGACGACGACATCTATAATTTCAATGTGACGTGTTACAAACATGAATTAAAATGATCCATGCTCTTTGGTGACCGTTCCAAATATAGGGTATATATATTGAACTCAACAATAGCACATGTTATCCGAATATGGTTACAATAATTTCGTTTTGACTGTCTGCGCGTGGTTTTTGACTTGATAGAAGTACTTTTATTGTAAGGCTGTTTTCAAAGTAAAGTCTAGAAATACCAAAGGGATATTCGAAGGAGAGAAAAATCGTAACAACTGACAAACTACGGAGAACAACGAAGACAAGACCAAAACAACACATGCACTACAATTAAAAACTAAAAACATATGAACAACATGGACCCCACCAAAAAACCGGGGTAGATTCAGGTGCTCCGGAAGAGTAAGCAGTCTCTGCTTCCTGCAAGACACCCGCCATGCTGTTCATGTCAAATCCGATATGAGGAAGGGATAATATCAATGGAATAGGTCCATTTTCATTTGGGAAACGGTCTTTTCATACCTGTCACTAATGTTCACGGAATAACCATTTTATGATATAGTATTAACTATTTTTCTACTATTTGCACATGTCTATCAAGAGAATTAAGAATCATATAAAAATAAATAACTATTAAACTAGTACGAATATAAACCATAAATTTATCATTTCGCACTCCAAAATATGAAGTCAGTTCTAAAACTTTAAAATATCTCCGTGGTTCTTTAAAATAAAATCCTCAAATTTGTTTTAATTTACATTACATATTATAAGTTTTTAATTCGGGTTGTTTACAGGTGTTTATTTCTTTAGATCAACATTGTCAATAGCAGACAGATTTCGAGTCAATCTCATTTACACAATTTTGATTTCTCTAAACAGACGAAAATTTAATACATTTTTAATCTTATTAGGAATGTTGTGGTATTGTTTGGTGTTAGCGTGCATATATTTATTACCATATAATAATTATTATTATTGTAAAATGAAATGAAAATAAATGAAATCAGTATAAAAATTATATTTTTTCCATTGCGGAATTTTAAGCCGTCTTTTGAAACTAAATCTAGCATCGGAAGAAAGACTTCAGTAGCTCCTTCGGTAGGATCATATGCATATGCATATGCATCAAAACTGGACCACAATGTATGAAAGTAAAACGCATAATATCCAGGATATGCTTCAACATTATATTCATTCCACTTGACACCAGGGCTCAATGATACAGACAGTGTTATGACAGAGGTAAATAATAAAAGGAAAGAAAGAAATTGAATTATAGAAAATTCACCGTCTAATACTTTCGTAAAAGGTTCGCCCATTATTTCGTTTTCGAGAAAAATCTTGCAGTTACTCTGTCTTAAATACAAATCGTCAGGTGACTATTAAACGCCAGCCAAATAATATTTAAAAATATCTAAAAATTGATTACTCATTCATTTAAGAATGATAGGATGGTACGATATATATGTACAAATATTCATTTTAATTCTTTGAAATGTAGGCATAAAGCCTTTCATGAACATTAGATAGATAAATATGGTATAATACATGTACTAATTGGTAACCTTAATACAAATATAACAGGTACGTTTGGGGAAAATTACAAAATTATTATTTTTCTTTTTTAAATCAAGCTGTAAAGTTTCAGTGTCGATTTTAAAGAGCAATCTATTTTTTTGGGTCATAAATCCATGATGTATTTCTGTAAAGTGAGCATCCAAAATGAAAACGAAGGTCGTTTTCCATGACAAAATTAAATCAAAGTGTAATAGGATCTGGCCGAATTATTGTACTTACTTTTTATGCACATTACAACATATTCATGTAATCAAATTTATTGCATCATTGATTCCATGCAATCTTAAGGTACTTATCTCAAACATCTGCATAATTATAAGAAAATATATTGAATTAACTAATGCATATCAACCGTAAAAACTGACTTCGTAAATATTAGAAGTAACGAAAACATTACAAGACACGTTCATTCTGTCAGATTTCCTACTTACCTGAAAGTATATTAATATATTTTGAAAGATGAACTGAAATTCTTTGATACCAATTTCAATGCAAAAGACGTCGGTTTAAGGCTCATCATGTGAGCTATTCCAATATACCTCAGAACAGATGATACTTGTGTTTATGCTGATGAATTGAGGATCTTGATCTGATTTGTTATTCAAAATTCCTATACAGTCTATAGTTATGTTCTACCCTTCTATGCCAAGACATGATGACGGTACACTTGTACGCATAACTGGAAAAGCTAGAAAGACAAAATTAAATATTGGGAATTCATTTATTGTATTTGACATAAATTTTCGACGAATGAAGAACAGGGGCATATTTGTGGATCTTAATATCGTTAAGAATTTCAACATTTTCAAAATAAAAATTATGATAGTAATCATAAAATGACATATTTATTTATTTACCAGGATTAATGAAAAATCTCATATTTCATCCTTCACAAAGTAACAAAATTCTTTTGTTGAAACATGTTTTTAACGTTCCTGTATCATTTCAAGTGTGCACATTCATCGAATGCTAAAAACGTTTCTTTATTCTTTAAACCTGAACAATTCAATATTTCCTGTTAGTCATATGTATATATTTTGATGGGTTTATAAATTCATGGAATTATATGTCCACGTAGACCACGAAAAGTAAATGTTTCACAGAACTCACTTTCGATTTTTGTTATTTATTTCTTTGTCGTCCGTTTAAAGTGTCAAACCAATCGTGTTTAATTGAAATTTGCTGCATGTCTACTTCTTTCAAACATCACCAGATAATTACTGGGTTGTCTTTTCCATGCGGAATAAAATTCCCGATGGTTAATTTTTATTTTTTTTTTTTTGGTTTGTATCTACACACTTTAAGGCCATACATCCTCTTATCTTGACTTTTTATGAAATCTCAGAAATAAAAAAAATGAAGACAGTCGAGTTAAAACAAGACAGTAATAGTAAGATCAGATGAGTTTTACTTGGACTGTGACATTTATAAATACATATATGTAACACAGGATTATGTTAGATCATTAAGGACCTGGAGTCGGGCAAAATTCCTAAAGAATATTTATCCATGCACTTTTGGAAGGTGATGGAAATGTCATCCGTAGACAAAGGTGGATTAAAATATTGTACAGGTAATTTTGCCAGACTTTACTCAGTTTGTGAGGGGGTCGGCGAGTTAAGATATCAGAAAATTTCTTCCAAATGACCTTTTTACTGTTATAAAAGAAAAAATATGAACACATTCCTAAAATCCTTATGTACCTTTAAAAATGGAAAGCCGCATTAAACAATACCATAGAACATGCATGTTTGTCATATATAATGTTAAAGATTTATAAATACCATGGATCAAATGTTGTGTATTACTAAGGGACCTGTTAGAAATACTTGATACCTGCATATTCACATCTACTTTGCTAATACTTCTTATAATATGTATAAACTATACAGACTATTGTTTGTTCATTGACGCTTTATACCCACATATTATTTATTGTTAAACGTTTTTTCTTATCCTGAAAATTAATCCAAGAATTTCCATTGTGTAATTCTTAATTCATTTTCTTGGTAAAACTGTTTATAGGCTTTTCGTATATTGTCTATTGACGCTGTGAATTTAATAAATGAAGGTAGTTTGTTAATAGCCAGCTAAATATAAACTGCATCGGTAGATGACGATTTTTCCTGTTAGTTTTAAAATTTTATCTTTTTGTTGTCCTCCCCGAATTGTTGTCAAGTTGTAATAAGTTGATCTTACTTTAAATGTTTCTGCAAATGTGTTAATTGATTGGAATATCATTGGTGACTGTTCCTGTAATCAGTTGTTGTTAAAATGAGAAGCGTATTGAAAATGTTATATTCGGTATCATTTACAAAAACATTTTAATTCTGCTGTCATATTGTCTGATTCGAATACTTTGCTGAAATACGAGTACATGATGAATATGTACTTACGTCATAAAGTAGCAGTCCGACACTTAGTCTATAAATATAACTTAATAAGTATCAGACAAAAAATAACGACAATATGTTTAATTAAGTATGTCTTTACCTTACCTATATTGAACGCAATCTTTTAAATTAGCCTGAAACAAAGTACATTAAATTAAACATTTTAGTTATATGATAGATAAATCATTAATCAAGTATAATTTTGTAGAAGGTTAGAAATATATGATATTTTGTTTTCAGTCTGTGATTTTGTTTACCTTAGAATTAATAATTTCTTTTTTACAAAGGAAGAACTAAGACCTCTTGCAAAACTTTAAAAAAAAACACTAAAACGATATTACCAAATTAATCAACACCAACTATCGGACCTAAAATGACCTTAAAGTGACTTTGTTCAGGATTTTTGTTACATCTCATATTTTCTGTATGAATGCGACTTTTTTGGTGACCTTTTATTTGACAAAGTTTAAGTCATAATGTGAACAGTGGGCAAGTAGGTTCTGATAGATTGTTAAGCTAATGGACTTCCTCACAAGACAGTTTGAGCTTAGATACATTAGACTGCATAACAAGTATATTTTTCTTTGAATGTCTAATTGGTAATATATGCGGGTTCAACGTTTTATGTAATAAGCAGGAAATTCTGTAAACCTTACATACTCATTCCTTATTATTATGTTTAAGTTATTGTTTTAAGTCTGATTCTTCTTATTATTATTATGTCACCCCAACGTATTTAGGAACCTATTGTTTTTACTCTGTTTCTTCTTCTTCTTATTATTATTATTATTCTTTCGGGTATTCTAAGAAACTAATGGAATTGAACCAAACTTGGCATAAAAATAGAGCACCGTCTGAAGTTGTGCAACGTTATATTAAGAAACCCAAAAAATCGTAGAGGCGTCATACATTGTTTTAAAATACGTCACCACAAGTCCTTTTGATCGGCCATATTGGAATATCCAAGATGGCCGCTGCTCGAAAATTAAAAAAAACATTTTTAAAAAGTAAAAAAAATGCAGGGAGCCGTAGAAATTGATATTAGGAGCAACTGTGGCAATGAATACATTGGGTGACATCCGTTACGCTTGGATGTTTGCGTTTTGCGGATTTGGAAATTTATCTACCAAAGCAAAACACTGGAATTAAAAAAAAACAGCTGGCTTGTTACTGGTAAAATTATCATCGAATGTCGGATTTAATCAAAATCAACTCACATAAAATACCTTAAATTGACTTTGTTCAGTAGTTTTTGTAATATATCTCACATTTTCTTTATGAAAGCGACATTTTTGTTGACGTTTTACTTGACAAAGTTTAAGTCAAAATGTGCACTGTAAGCAAGTAGTGTCTGATAGATTGTTAACTAATGGGCTTCCTCCTTACACATGTTACAGGACAGTTGAATGCGACTTTTTTGGGGACCGATTTACTTGACAAAGTTTAAGTCAAAATGTGCAATGTGAGCAAGTTGTGTCTGATAGATTGCTAGTGGACTTCCTCACAAGACAGTTGAACCTTAGATACATAAGCCTGCATAACTATGGAAAGCCAACGGGGTCAAAATTATTAATTCGTAAATTTTCAATTTATAACTTGTAACTGTGTAATTTCTAAATTCTTAATTCGTAAATTGTCAATTTGTAACTTGTAACTGTGTAATTTCTAAATTCTTAATTCGTAAATTGTCAATTTGCCACTTGTACCTATGTAATTTCAAAATTCGTATATTGAAAATCTGCATTTGCAACTTTGAAATTCAACATTTGTAACTTTGAGATTCTTTATTTGCGACTTTGTAATTCATTAAATCTAACATTCGTATACTATTTCTTATTTTGCCATTCTTCATTTGTAACCACGTCACTTAAATATTTGCCATAGACACGCTGAAATTCGTATATTGATGTTTTGTAACTTGAAACATGTCGATTCGTTAAATGTCGATTCGTTAAATGTCATCGTTGTATTATTCTAACGATCATTATGACGACAGATGGCGCTCGTTTTTCTTGTTTTCTGAAGACGACAGGTGGCGCTGCGTTCGAGCATTACTGGAAAACCCAGGTAATAAACGGTTTCTATTAATCCTAAAATGCGATTATCGGACCATTTTATTCTGACTGAGGAGGAAGGGCTGACAGATATATATTAATATACATGCCCACTAAACTTTACTGGTCAAGAAGTAATTGCCACCACCAAATTTTTCGTCCTATAAAAATTTACAAAATGTGTTGCAGACAAAACGTTCCACAGGGTGTTCTTTAAATATTCCCTCCCCCTAAACTCCGGCTTCACGCCCCTTGCAACCCTCTCCTCACAGTTTGCCACTATTTTGCTCTCCAAAATGAGCTATCACAGACACCCCCCCTGCAAATCATGTGCAAATATTTTCAGGGAGAAATAAAACTGTTGTGAACAGATTGGCGAGAATTGTTTCTGTGAGGTCTTCTCTCATGTAACTGCAGTGTTTAGGGTTAGAATTTTTGTATAATTTACGTCAGTGAATCTTATTGCCCCCGTCACGAATGGTTGGGAAAGGGGGGTGCAATTATTTTTTTTAAAGTTATAATGGGACATTTTCTATTGATATTCAGAATTTTAAGGGGACATTCTTTTAACAATCTCTGTAAAATATTCTGATTTTAATGTGGCATTTTCAACTTGAATATGAAAAATGGCGCATGCCCCCTTCTAATCATAATCACTGTGTTTTGAGATGTATTCTTAGGGATACCCTCAAAATAAGATAGATGACTTTGCATTGCGGAACAATGAGGATATATAATCAATAAAGGGGCTGTATGGCAACATTCACAGGACTCTGAAATTTTATCAATCAAACGTAAAAAACTTTGAAATGTCAAGTCAAGGAAGTGTTCCTTGACATTTCATCAATTATTCATGTTTGATTGATAAAGTTACGTGGATTGTGTTTGAAAGCCATCCACTTTAACAAATTAATGGTATTTTTTTTTGGACGGAGACTTCGTTTTGGGGGCCAATTAAATCATCAAAAATACATCTTCACATAGAGGTGACCTCGAATATACATGTATGACTACCGGTCACCACACCTGGGAGGGGGTGTGTCACTTTCTTTATTAAGCTATATACAGATGTGTCGCTGGAATGGGTCCCTTTTTTAACTTGGCAAATATATGACTGTCACTTGGTCGGAATTTTCAGACTTAATATATGACCGGGTCAAAAATTTCAGACTAAATACATGAAATATAAGACTGAGCCGGAAAATTCAGACTAATATTGTTCTGGGGCGGAAATTTTGGACTAAATATATGATGGGAGAAATGGGTTGACACCCATTATTCCCTAATATTGTAATCTCAATGTTAAAATTTTGCAAAAGAATTAAACTAACTAATGATTTTTTAATACAAGAAGCAAATAGATGAAAAATTTATTCATTTGGCTCTTGAGTAATGAAGATAAAAATGTTTTTTATCATGTTTTTACTTTCCAAAACAAATTTAATGAGCAAAGAAGTATTAATTTAAATGAGTCACTTAGTTAATGTATACTATATATTAAAACTGTATTGAATATGCAATATTTTGTTATATTTATAAGTCTAAAGGAATCTGGCCAACCAGAAAACTTAATGAATATTGGATCGTCGAGATATGACATATACTAGTAGTATAATGGTGTGACGGATGTCCTGGTGTCCACTCTGTCAATGACCATGAAAGTAAAACTATGAAACTGTTTCTTTTTTAATAAACACCTATACCCACTTTTAACCAAAGTGACACCCCCGACTGGTCAGAGAGAAGATCTCGTCATTTTCATGACAGAAGCAATTCTCGCCAACATGCTTACCCTAATTTTATTTCTCTATGAAAATCTTCATATATGACAATTCATTTTAAAGAGCAAAATATCAGCAATCTGTTAGATGTTGTCTTCAAATTTAGTTATTACTTTTCAGACAGGAGAGGCGCCAAAAAAGAAGTACTTGCCGGCGAGAAATACTTTTTGATCAGTACTTCTACTGGCTGGTCAGAGAGAAGATCTCACAGAAACAATTCTCGCCAATCTGTTCACAACAATTTTATTTCTCTCTGAAAAGCTTTGCACATGATTTGGGGGGGGGTGTCTGTGATAGCTCATTTTGGAGAGCAAAATGGTGGCAAACTGTGAGGAGAGGGTTGCAAGGGGCGTGAAGCCGGAGTTTTAGGGGGAGGGAATATTTGGAGAACACCCTGTGGAACGTTTTGTCTGCAACACATTTTGTAAATTTTTACAGGACGAAAAATTTGGTGGTGGCAATTACTTCTTGACCAGTAAAGTTTAGTGGGCATGTATATTAATATATATCTGTCAGCCCTTCCTCCTCAGTCAGAATAAAATGGTCCGATAATCGCATTTTAGGATTTATAGAAACCGTTTATTACCTGGGTTTTCCAGTAATGCTCGAACGCAGCGCCACCTGTCGTCTTCAGAAAACAAGAAAAACGAGCGCCATCTGTCGTCATAATGATCGTTAGAATAATACAACGATGACATTTAACGAATCGACATTTAACGAATCGACATGTTTCAAGTTACAAAACATCAATATACGAATTTCAGCGTGTCTATGGCAAATATTTAAGTGAAGTGGTTACAAATAAAGAATGGCAAAATAATAAATAGTATACGAATGTTAGATTTAATGAATTACAAAGTCGCAAATAAAGAATCTCAAAGTTACAAATGTTGAATTTCAAAGTTGCAAATGCAGATTTTCAATATACGAATTTTGAAATTACATAGTTACAAGTGGCAAATTGACAATTTACGAATTAAGAATTTAGAAATTACACAGTTACAAGTTACAAATTGACAATTTACGAGTTAAGAATTTAGAAATTACACAGCTACAAGTTACAAATTGAAAATTTACGAATTAAGAATTTTGACCCCGTTGGCTTTCCATATATAACAAGTATATTTTTCTTTGAATGTATAATGGGTAATACATGCGAGTTCAACAATTTATGTCATAATCCAGAAATGTTGTAAACCCTCCACATGTTCTTTTCCTCTTCTTATTATTTGTTTTGGTTTTAATGTTTATTAACAACACCAAAGAGCCGTTTAATATGACATTAGGCATGTGATATGGTAAAACTATCATAACCTTTTTCCGTTTTAAAATCGAATTTGGAATTTTATCAACCGAAGGAAAACCATGGAATTTAAAAAAAACTTGTTACTGGTAAAATTATCATCTTGAACTATACAAATGATAGGCTTTTTACTTGACGTTTGTCATTTAGTGAAGGGTAAACTTCATTAAATTAAAACACAAAATAGGAGTTGAAGCTACATGTTTAGCATTGATTAGCAGTTGATAATTAAAAGATACTTATCTTAACACAGTATGTTTTAATTTTAATAAGATATATTGAGCACATCGAAGTCTACACGATTTTTAATTTACCCAAAAATTGTTAATTTTGTAATTTTTCGTGTACATTTGATTTTTTTACGGACAAGGCGACATAACTCCAGAACAACATCTGACTTTAATACGGTAACAGTATAGACATGATAAAGGAGCCTAAGTAAATTTCAGTCTAGTGAGTCTTTTTAGCGACTTCAAACTTTGATCACAGATACAAAGAACTTGGCAATATTTTGTAACCATTTTTCACCATTTTAGTAAGGATGATTTAAGTTTTTTAGAATAATTATGAATATTTACCCTGGAAACAATAAGAAAAATGTGTTCATGTACTTATTAATAAAGTTTCATTTTTTTAAGTAGAAAGGCTACAAAAGACTTCAATGACAAGTCAAAAGCTAATTTACGAAAGATGATTAATCTGCAAATCGAATTTCGAACGTTGTTATTAAATCTCGAATTTCGTGTATGGAATATGGTATGCTGTTTCTGGGCTTTCGTACATTTCCATTTATCAAAAATAAAACTCTTTTGACATGGTGATATTTAGACTTATTTTCATTCAAAAAGTAAGAATATCTTCATCTTTGCAAGATAAATTATAGAATACAAACGGTATACACTAGTATTTGAATCGTTACCTGTTATTTCTGTTTTAAATTTCTTAATTATTTTAATTTTTAAAATTTTTGAGATTTAAAAAGATATCAAGACCGACACAAGATATATTCCATAACACATTACTGTTCTGGAATGATCTAAAGGTGTATTGACCGATCGTAATTAACCGCATGGTAACATACCTTGATTCTTCTTGAAAATATTGTGGTGCAGAAAATGAAGATCAAATAAGAATAAAAAAGGCCGTTCAAGATCAGATCTGAGCTACTAATGTGCATACATAATCAATCTTAATCAATCTTATGGGACACATTTTTTCTTTGGCAAAGGTATTGGTAGCCAAAATAATGACTAAACGTGCTTTTAGATTAAATTTAAAAGCTCTATATGAAAAACACTTACACCAAACATGATATAAATGCTTATCATCTTTTAACATTTTATAAAAAAGTTAAAAGTTCACGTATATTTAACATTCATCCTTGAATATACACAGTGTTCACGTAATCCTTGTCTAAACGGAGGACGTTGTGTGATATTGGACAATAGCTATATATATGTGTGTACCGATGGGTATTCCGGCAGTAGATGTCAAGGTTATATTCTTAAATGATTAATTGTGCGAAATATCAGTCCAATAAATAATTAATAGAACTTTTTATGCGAAAAAATACAGTTGTGTCTTTTAGTTTTTCTAATTTTACAATGTAAAATTGACTTCTTGCAATTTACGATACCCTTTTAAATTGATTTACAGTGTTTTATTGTAGTGGAGGTCAATCTGCAAGTATAAGCATAATCTACATTCAGAAATTTGTTCTGTTCAGATTCCATTGTGTTGTTGACAATTGATGTTTTCAAAAACATATTAGTGTTTATCCCTACTTCAGCAAAATATTTGATGAATGAACAAGGATTTTTTGCTTTTAAAAATGTAATATATTTCAAATAACAACAAATAACCTTGTACATTTTTAAAATCGTCATACCGCTTTACACTGACGTCTCATTTAGAGCAAAAAATCAACCGAGATTCCACGATTGCTTTGATGGGTTTTTTGTTTAATTCGAACACAAAAAACAGATATACAGAAACAAGTTTGATAGCCATTTTTTATTAAAAATAATAAACTAAAACGTAATATTTACACATTAACATGACTAAATCAATAACCAGTTTTCTTGTGTTCTAGAAACTTTATCGCTGCGTGGGAACAGACTTTACGTGCTCCTGCAAGAATAGATTTTCAGGCAATAAATGTGAAGGTACAATCACGTATAGCTCTCTGTAGTCTATATAGTTATTCGTCTCTATATTTTCGGCATACAACGGACATGTTGGATCATTGTTCAAGTTGTGTCAAATGAAACTTTTGTATTTAATTTTATACAAGTACGCTAATGTAGTGTTCATCAACTTCTATTGAGAGAAGTTATCACAAGATAAAAACACCTGAATGGTACGAAAGTTGTTTGGTCGGTTTTCGAGTAGTGTACTTGGACCGGTTTTCCGCGTACATGTACGTGGTCTAATTTTAAATATATTAACTGAAACTTTTAAGTTGTAATATATAACTGAACCTTACTTTTCGGAATTTTAAACAACAAATTAATGTTCCTTGTAATGTTTTCTCCTTTCGAAAAAAAGAATAAAATAGGAGAAAACTAGATTTATTTAAATGATCAAGGAAGTCAAAGCTTGCAGTGTCTTGTTTATGGATGAAATATGGAACACCGTCCAGGATATATATCCGACAGTGTATAATTGGTCGGATATTGTGTTGTATTTACGGTGGACATCTGGCCCGTATGCATAAAACTTTTTAACATAAGTCTTTCTTAAACTAAGATTTTGCTAAGAATTGTCAGGAACCCTTAGCCTTTGTTTAATTTTGGTTCATTTGTATGTTTCGGAGTTTAGTGTGCCGTCCATTTCGCTGAACTTGTATGCATTATTGTTTAGAGGACAGCTGAAGCTCCAAGTGCGAGATTTTCTCGCTGCGTTGACGATCCATTGGTAGCATTGAACTGTTTTCTGCTCTTTGGTCGGGTTGTTGTCTCTTTGACAGATCCCGATTCTATTAGCGAAGCAATATACTTTAGTCATATGTACAAAGCTACTTAAGTTTTTACTTAACTAAGAAAAACGTAAGTATTATTACATCGGAAACCATCACGTTTTAAAATATCAATCCACACTAATGAGCCGTTGTTTTTAAAATTGACCACGAGGAGTTACTTTTGGTAATGTGTTGAAATTAGGTCGTGCGTTTTTGAATGGCACTTGGTTAATGTTATAGAGCCTTGCAATAAGTTGCGACAAACAAAACGTTTTAGTTTGACCTGTAGTTTTAAACATTCAAAAGCGATGTTATGTGTGCTCAATTGAAATGGTTTTTGCGCAAATTATTCTTTCAAATGTATGAAATGAAAATATCTGATGAAAAATTGATATATCCATTATATCTATTAATTTTAATGTTAAAGTTTGAATATTGAGCGACAAATTTAGGAAAAGAATTTGCTCGAGTAATTGTCACTGTAAATGGAATATAAAACTCTAAACACAAACTTCATAGAAAGAATATAAATAATTCGCAAAATAATTTTTTGTAAACGGATTTTTGAAAGTTTTGTGTCAAATATATTTTATGATCACCAACATGTGCCCCTACGCACCTATTCATTGATGAAATTGGCTTACCGACTTAATTGTTATGTATTACTATTGAAGACGACAAAATAATGTTTTACTTGTGTTTAAACTTTACTAAGTGATAAACAGGGAATCCGAGATGGAATAATAATGTATCCGTATTCTGAAAAAGGAGTCGTCTTGTTGGAAAGTTTACAATATAAAGGTTTACATTATATTACAACTGTGTAGGACATTTCACGAAGAAATCTGCCTTGAGACATAGTGAAACAAAGTGAAATTTTAAATTTCAGATACAAATCCAGTACTCATATCATGTAAAGTTTCGTGGTAATCACGATCTATATTTTGAGTAATCATTTGTAAATTGTGTACAAACATGATCCTTTGTACGGTACTTTGTTCTGTGTAACTTTTTGTTAGTGTCTTCAGAGGTAGCAGTAATGCCATGACTTTGGAAAGCCCCGCATGAAAAAAATCTCAAAGCTACCAGAACTAACAAATCCGTTTGCTTTTAATGACACTTCAATAATATCGAGCTATGTTGAACAATATTGCTGCCTTTATAATTGAGTAAACAATTATGCATTTAATCCCCCCAAAGAAAAAAATGTACGTGTTTCATTGGTGTTGTCTCTTTCTCATGCCAGATTTGACATGGGCAGCATGACGGGTGTCCTGCGGGAAGCAGAGACTGCTTACTCCTCTGGAGCACCTTAGTCTACCCTCGGTTTTTGGTGGGGTCCATGTTGTTCAAATGTTTTTAGTTTTTATGTGTAGTGTTTATATTGTGTTGGTCTTGTCTTCGTTGTTCTCCGGAGTTTGCCACTTGTTTTCGATTTTCCCTTCCTCAGAATATCCCTTTGGTATTTCTTGACTTTACTTAATTCATTAAATGCATTAATTTCATGCGTGTCATTGTAGTAAGCACGTTTTAATAAGACAGCATATATAAAAATATATTTTAACTACATTGTGAGTAGATTTTAGCAAATATACGAGAGCCTATTATTACGAATTTATCTAAAGGTATTCATTTTAAACTTTAGCACAAGTTAAAGTACCTTAAGCCAGTCAAAAACAAAACAATACATGTGTAGTATGAAAAAGCTAATTATGAATTTTCCATAAATGTGACTCACCCCAAGTTTAAATAAAATATTTACATTAAAGAAAAAAGGTGAAAGAGATAATTTTTTCAAAAATATTGCAAAATTCATGCCCCTTACTTATACTGTAAGTATTAAGTTCTGCTATTTATTAGATAGCTTAGAACTGTATGATTTAATTGGTTTTGAAACGACTTAATTCACCTCCATAGGTATATTAGACTTGAGTCAAATCTTAAGTATTTTCTTAACTTAAGTCATTTCTTAGCAAAACCATAACTTAAGTAGTTTTATGCATACAGCCCCAGATCATATATTAGTAGTGCTAAGACCTACGCTAACACTACGTGAGATTTACGACTGTCCAAATATCTACATTACAATAGCCCGTATGTGTATACATGTATCAGATATGTCTGTCCATGACAGTTAAAAAACAGGAAGGGTTCGCAACAGATTAAGCCAATAAGAGGGATTTTACTGTCATCGTTATGCATATCATAATTTCGCCAACAGACTGTATTATTTTACTTCCAATGAATTCACAAAAAACTTTTTTTTATTTCAATAGTGTTTTCTAAAACGAAAGAATGGCTTCACTATCAGGTACATTTTAGAAAATTAAAATCAATGGAGGTAATCATATATGTCGTTTACAGTTGTTATGATATTGTATTATTATATTTATTTTGTTATGATATTGTAATTATTATATTATTTATCTTGGCCTAATTTGTTTTGTGTTGCCTTATAACATGTATAATATGCTTACATAATATTTATAGTTGTTTACCAAATAATGTTATAACTGCGCAGTTTAGAAATCACTGGAACAATAATAGATACTGATGGAATGACTAGAACTTTCTATTTGACTCACGTAATAATTCTGGTGTGATTCCAACTTCTACCGTATTCCAGAAGTTTCCGTCACTGTTATATATATACGGAAAAGAAAGTTAGACTGGCAGAAAAGTATCAGACCAGACGTTAACATTCTTGTGTTCTCAGCTGTTGGATTGACACACTTTTATTTACGTTACATCATACTAGATTGTGACTGATTGGATATAATATACCGTATGGATTCCCGCAACGGTGACGAGAAGAATTCCGGATTAGGAAAAGACCAAGGATTTTGAACAGTTAAGTTGACATTTTAGTTTGTGTAATATCTTTTTGTAAACTTGTATATAATAAATCTGGTTAAATTTTATTATTGATTTGTGTCTTTTGTTGGCTACAATTTAAAGGTGATTTCAGCCGTAACACAGTAGAAATTTGTTATACGAGTACAAATTTATTTAATAATTCTGTATTACAGTGAAAGTCGTCTATGTATGCATGGTGGCTCATGTGATTTGTTAAATGGCAGCTACAAACGCACCTGTCAATCGGAATTTTTGGGACAAAATTGTGAATAGTTGCTTTGTAGTATTTACTTGTTACTGGATTCTGCTAAAAAAGCTTTACATATGATCACCAAAGCTACATTGTACGCGAATATCATCTTATACTTATTCTGTAAAAACCGAAAGTCCATATGACAAATCAGGTGATGTGAATTTTCTAAAAGTGAATTGCCATTTCTTAGTAAAAAGGCATTTTTGTCATTGCATTTGGAGATTTTGGAAATTATTTTAATTTGCACACATACTTATGAATTTCTTAAATATCAATGTTAGGCATAATGTAAATTAATTAATGGATTAATTACATTATAATTAAGTAAATTACAATTTCATGACAGAAGTAATAAAATTGCAAATTCTATTTCACATCTAGCGTCATAAAAAACATAAAAACACAGAAAGTTATATCTTACATTTGAAAATAGATCGCAATCCCAATGATTTACTTTTTGAATGTTGTACAATTTATTTTAAGCATTTTTTATGATTTTATTTTTTTAACCGTTAATTGCCGTGAAACTATATCCAGAAACACGGATTTTAAATTTAGGATTTACGTAGTAGGTATTTTCCGTAGTTTATCTTACAGTACCAAAGGTTATATTCCGAACATAAGCGTAATACTGTGCAAGTAAGTTTCCTAAGCCCTCGGTTTTAACTGTAACCATGCTCAAGTGACCCATGCTTGAATGGAGGAGATTGTATTGTCGCAGACGAGAATTTTGTTTCTGTATGCAGTCGGGATTTCTCGGAAATATATGTGAAGGTTAGTATTTCTATTTGCAGAAATTATACTATTTCCCCTGGAAACTGTCAGAGCCTGTAATAGATTTAGCATGTATTTAGACATTTTTCCATTATTATTTTTTGAAAACCTGTTGAGGTCACTATTTGATAATTCAAATCTTTTTTTTAACCATGTCTACAATTTCATTAATGAAGCAACGTGTTCGAGTTGGTCCTGTCAAAATGGAGGTTCATTTGGTACTAATGGAAGCTCGTGTCAAGACAGATATTCCAGATATAATTGTGAAGGTATTTTATATGAATCATGCACGTAGTAATCGAACTAAAGAATAGTGATTTAATCATATTTTGATTTATTTTCATATTAATATAAATATCGGAGTCTCATTGTTTTGTAGTTGAAATTAAATAGTTCACTTTGTTCAAATCTTCATTGAACAAATTTAAAAAGTACAATGAATTTGTTGTTTACGTGCTCACTTTAATTGCGTGGGACCGACATGTATCATTTATAAAAACATGAATATTTATTTTGAGAGACGCCATATCGCAATAACCCTTGTTTGAACGGTGGTATATATTTAGTACAGAGAAATATTCAAAATTGTACCTGCCCAGCTGGATACTCCGGACATATGTGACAGTGGGAAGTATATATAGTCTGATTGAAATAGTATTCAAAGAAATGAAAACAATTCACATCATTTTATTACGGTATCTATCCTTTCAAATTAATTTACAAGCCTGCAGTGATATTAAAACGGAATGTCAGAACTAGAAACATTAATCCCTTGACATTGCAAAGAGTAGGTGAATTAAAAAACGTATTAATAGTATTAGTGTATTGTTCGAATAGTTTATGGGTTATGTTCTAGATTTCTCTGTACAGTTAAGGTATAACATATTTTGGTTCATTATATAGCAACGTGACCAAACGTTATGCAAAATTCTACAGTGTTGCTCTCGATATAATACTGCTTTTAAAAAATTGACATTTAAAAGAGCTTGTTATGCAATAAAATATTGCATGAATATTGGGGAATAATGTCCCTTACAAAATGATAATCCTACTCGTGAAATATAATATTTAATGAACATGTCTTGACATTGATACAATTACTCTATAATATTTCATAATTTTGTCAAATATAGTGACACCGTGTTCCATTAACCCTTGTATGAACGAAGGGGAATGCTTAATGAAAGGGGGAAATTTGTCTGTGCTTGTCAAGAATGATTTTCTGGAACGAAAAACGAAAGTAAGAAAATTGTTTTTAAAAGTATGTGCTGAAAGTGATTTAAAAAAGTGTTTTTTTTATTAATTTGCTTGCAAATGTTTATTTCGGAATGAAACATCATTTTCACAAACTCTTATACTACCTAAATCAAAGTTTAATTACATTATTTTTATAGTTTCGTATATGATTGAGTTTCTCTTTCACCTGACCCAAACGGTAAAGTGGAATACTGCAATACGTAGAATCACATAGAATATGTAGGCTGTCGTCACTCGTTATCTTTACAAAATCGTCTCAAAAACAATTCTGCAAATTTGTACCAAAAATTAGTGAAAGAATGCTTGTAAGTTCACTTTCAAAGTGGTATCGGGAAAAACCTTAGACCAAATTGACAATATCTTATTTGACCAATATGACTGCTGTTTCAAAAAATAAAAAGGCAAAAGTTTAAAATATCCGCTGAAACACCAAGGCACGTCTGGTCTAATCATTGTTGGAAAGGTTGTGTTATAGAGCCTTGGTTTCAATCAGGATAGCAACATAAGATAATATTATTTCTTGATATAAAAAAAGTGTACCTTTCTACGAAGAAATGGAGTAATAATAATTTATTTATATTAACTTTATCTGTTTTGTTCTTGGAACTCAAAATAACTTTAAAGAAAATTACGGCAATTGCATATTGCACATCCCCCATCAACATAAATCAAGTACTCTTGGATGTCTTGAAATTTTGTTTCGTGATGGGTATAAGTGAAATCTCTGACACCTCTCATAATCTTTGCATTTATACACTACACTGTGTTAAAAGTTTCAACTTCCCAGTCTTAAAAGTTCAGAAGATTTCTCTTACTTCTGATATTTAGAAAAACACTTTCCCTATGGGTATGAGGGGTTGTGTGAAAAAAAAACACAGCAATCAAATACTGTGTAAATCGCCAGCAAAAAAAATTTCAAGTAAAAAAAGTATTGTATATTAGAAAATGTTGTTATTCAATTGGACATTATCATAAAGATATTTTCTTTCACCTGTGCAAAATGCACTGAAATTGGATATTTAGATGTTGGAAATTAATTATTATTGAAGTATGGTGTGTATGATCCAATTTTCATACGGACCTTCGTTATTTTCTAAGATGCATCCAATGGTGAAATATTTTACCTATATGACTTACATAAATACTTTTAATAAATATAGGAACATAGAACGTATGCTTATAATTTATGCATAATTACATGACACAGAAAAAAGAAAGATTTTTCTCGATTTGACACCAGTATTAGCCAGCTTTTATATGACGATCTGCGGTCTATTAACAAAAGTATTGTAAATTGGAAAACAAATACTTAAAAAAACATAGGACTTGTGTAAATGTCGTGCATTCTTACCAAGACAGTCGGTCAGTATAGAGCTTGTTATCAGACACAGTATTTAAGCATCAGATCACTTAGACCCGTATTCATATACATTTAGGTGTTTAACAACCTTTCGAGACTTTGGCAGCCTCGATCTACTTTACCATATCACAAGGAAGATATAAATTTCGAGATCACCCCATTTCAAATCGCAGAATTTTGTTTCATATCTCGCTTCAGTCTACTTTTTGCTCGTTTTTGCAATAAAATAATAAAATTTCAACAAAATGCCTACATTTTAGCCTTTAAATCCCACTAAACGCAGTTTTGAATCATTTTTGTCAGATTTCTGATAACCTTAAATGCCTACATGTTAGCCTTTAAATCCCACCAAATGCAGTTTTGACTCATTTTTGTCAGATTTCTGATGAAGTCAGATCTACCCCGACCGGAAGAAATTTGAAAAATAGTACAGATATTAGCGAATTTCCTTTTTCGTTTTCATGCAAATTAACATCAGTGGAAAATTACAATTTGTCCCAATGAACCATAAAAAATAAATTACAAAGGTATGCGTTTTAATTTCCCATTGGTAGTAATTTAAAGTAAATGAAAGTTTATTTGTTGTATACATTTCCTTTTTTAAAACGTCGCGGTTGAACTCAAAAACTGAAACCAGTTATAAAAATTATTATTATTATTTGTATTAGTATTGAAACAAAGTAAAGTGATCTTCACAAAATGTTTTTTATCAATTAGAATCAGGTACAAACTGGCGGAACTCGAATTCACAACGTGGATGTTGACAAGATTACATTATTAGGGAACAACCATTTGATTTTATGGGGTTTAGGATGAAATATTTGATCCTGCGTATTTATTTCACCGAAACTTTGGTCCTTGATTTTTTCCGGCCTACATTTGTATTTTCATATAAACAAAAAGGACAAATATACCTAAGTAGCAATCAAAAAAACGGAATCCATTGGACAGAAAAACCTGGGAAGACAAATGAACAACCACAAGCACAACAAATAAGGACAGAAAACTAAAAAAACAATGAACAACACGAACTCCTATAAAACCAGGAGTGAACTCAGGTGCTTGGAAGGGGTAAGCAGTTCCTGTTCCGTATATGGCACCCGTCGTGAAGTTCAACAAAGTCAATCCGGTGGAAAACACTCCCTGATTGACACAGGTCCTGCATGATGTTCACACCCGTAGTCCTGGCTTTTTATTTTGCAAAAGTCCTGAAAAGTATCAGTCACCAAGGGATTAAAAACAAAATAACTCCTATAGCTGTAAATTTAGTTTTGGAATTGCATTGTTGAAAAACTCTTATCAAGTCCATGTTAATGTATGCAAGTCCCGCAATATTTGTGTGATGTTGCTTTACAACCGGGTCAATGTTCAGAAACTATATATATATATATATATATATATATATATATATATATATATATATATATATATATATATATATATATATATATATATATATGAAAAAAACAGTTAGAATATGAAAGGTATACTTTTGTTCCAACAAAACTTTTTATGGCTATTACAGTGCAATGAATTTTCTTAAATGTTTATATTCTCAAACTGGACTGTTTTAACCATTTTGTATCACAATTTTTGTATTTGAATCACGACTATAAATATGCTGTCCGATTTGTCATTTCAAAACTTTCACAATGAAGATGTTTAACTTGCGTGAAATGGATCGATAGTTTTACTTTGCAAATCTTATGAGCATAGTGCGAATTGCACGTGTACATATTATGTGCAAATCGTGTTTTCTTTGGTTCGATACAAGATTGCCTAGTTGTGGAAACATCGCATCATGTCTAGAAATTATTTGCATTGATAATGCTTATATATGGTTATAAATTGATTGATAAATGTTATCAAATCCATGATGAAAAAGATGTCGTACAAGAACATTAATCCATTCCATGCATGGAAAATAACACAATTTGGATGTCGGATATATTGATATAAATTTAGTAAATATTGTTTTAGTTTACCCTGTATTAATGATTGCTTAATGGTATGTTGATTGCTATTTTCGAGAACGAATGTATCATGTTTATTCACGAAATTTATCGTAATATCATTTTAAATGTAAATATACGATAGAGAAACATTCTCATCTTGCAAGTTGTTCGCCAGAGAGTATTAAAAACACTTATCTGTGTTTTTATGCGCACGGATATGTATATATAAACTATACATTGCAGTTGAAGACACTATATTACATTTTGAATATATTCTGCACGTTTATCAAGGAACTTTGAACCACGAGAATTAAATTCACAAGGAATATCGCACAATTTTCTACTAATTAGTACCTCATTTCATATTAATTATTCATTTTTTCTTTGTGTGCATAATTACATTTTTAAAATTTAAACAGTCTTAGTTTTTTCACCATTCAATTCATGCCAATTGAACACAAAGTGTCATCTAGACACAGATCCCAAACTTCAAAGGCTGCTGTTTTATTTCTAAATATAGCTCTTGAAAATTACCTCTTAAGCAGCAATTCTAATATTTTTTCAAATACTACAAGAGAAGTACGTCCCGTGCAAGGAACGGGGATTTCTTTAGAAACGAAATTCATCATGGTTCACTTCCATAGTGTTCTGTTATGATATGACGACTCCAAAAACGAAAGGGTCTCCTTATATGCCGTCTATAGATAGGTAGCTCTTGTGTTTTGAGTACTGTGTGACATATTACAGGTTCATGATAATCGCTGTACATGTTATTGCTATAATGGTGCAGACATTAATATAGATATGAATCAACAGAAAAAAACTATATTAATATTTGCAACATTTAATGATCAGTTATTTCATATTAATTGATAAGAAAGCTAGCTATACACTGTGCTACAAGTTTTTAAAGTATCTATTGTAAATATGGTATCTTATAAATAATAGCATTAAAACCCGGCTTTGAAACAGATCCGTCTGTGGTAAACGTGACATACATATTTCCCCCTGTTGAATTGACAATAGGTGGTTGGATATCCCCACTAAATGATCCAAGTAATGTGGCACTTGCTGACACTCCGTCATAAATCTGTAAAAGATGTATATTAATCCTTTAATATAAAATGACCTCCTGTGAATACATTGGCCGGTTGAACTACCTATCATAACCCCTGCAAATATAACAATTAGATGTTTGCCAATGTTGTACCTTTCTATGACATTATAATATAACAATCCAAAGATACTAATATTAGATATAGTAAATTTATACTATGCTGTATACGACGCATTTCAAGGAGTTACCTCTCATCAGCAGCATTAAAACCGAAACATTTGGAAGACCAAAAACCAAACTTATATTAAATAAGAAGTACTCAACCAAAACTACCGAAATAGGAAGCCAAATTTCAGCTAAGGAGATCTACCATATGCAATATAAGGAATGAACAGTAGTAATACAGTTCGTCCATAATACCAAACGTGGTTTACTCTTTACCTTTCTCGTCATATGGAAACAATTCTGATTATAATATTCTACCTGAAATGTGCTATTTTGGTACCACTGACACAGTATCAACATGATAAATTGCAACTTAAATGGTTGTGTAAGAAATATAAACTGCCGTTGAAGCGAACATTATAAGGTGTTTCCTTTAGAAAATGTGAGTTTTCTTATACAATGATAAGTGCTGAATGAAACAAGCAATGGTGTGGAAATGACACCGAACGATTTGTTTATCACATATTTCAAGCGTTCAAGTTTACAAGAAATTAGAAAAGATTAACATCGATGTAGACTACTTCGGCATTATACTGATTCCGTAATCATGTCAAGTTTTGAAAGTAAAACCTTGTTATTTCTTTTCTTGTCAACGTTTTAACAATTGCGGACACTGAATTCTGTAATCTTTTGTAGGTTTTTAGAATGCATTTCAGGCTTATCCCTCAATCATTGACCCATAAAATCAAAACAGACCAACTTTCTATATACCAGAAAAGGCTGGCGGGACAAGAATGGCTGATTCGGCTTTACCATTGAAAAGGCATACACTTTTGATATACGATACCGTATTATCCGACTGTTGTTGATATCTTATAGTCTGTAAAATAACTGCAACTACTTTTCATAAATGTTTCTAGACAACTCATTTTGACTAAATCTTGTTATAGTAACAAACCTATTTGTGTCAATCCTCAAATAACTATATATATTTTTGGCAAACATTTTTCTATTTCATTCTATGAGTTCAAACAAATATAGGACTGTCCGTTTTAGTAACTTAAGTTCAATTAGTGAAAAAAGGTTAAATATCACACAGTAACATACGATTAAATTTGATAATAAAATATTGTAACAATAGTAATACATATATCAAAATTGTATATTCAACTAATGTATAAGAACTAGCTCCATGTTGTTCATATGTTTTTAGTTTTTAATTGT
This sequence comes from Mytilisepta virgata, assembly GCA_028015205.1. NCBI lineage: Eukaryota > Metazoa > Mollusca > Bivalvia > Mytilida > Mytilidae > Mytilisepta > Mytilisepta virgata. The sequence continues at coordinate 26,403,881 of CM051512.1, forward strand.
AGTGCATGTATTGTTTTGATCTTGTCTTCGTTGTTCTCCGGAGTTTGTCAGTTGTTACGATTTTTCTCTCCTTCGAATATGCCTTGGTATTTCATGACTTTACTTATTAATACTATTTTTGTCTGATGCAAAAATTGGGGTTTTGATTTCTTATTGTTCTTTTATTAATTATAATTTCCGTTCTATAACGCTCTTTTTAGTCCATCCTCTATGAAAGAACTAACCCGAACAAAGTCGTATGATGCTTCTGTGTGAAAATCAGTAAAGTTTATTGATGCAATACTTCCACAACCAACATCAAAACTCCAACTTTTGGATAAAGAGTGTGTATAATCTGCTGGATAATTTGGAGATGATATAGTTTTATATTCTGAAACTAAAAAGACGCGAAATAAACTGAAATCGCCATCAGAAAGCATTACAAATATATCTTTTCATTAGGTCATAAACGTATCAACAAAGATTAATACAGAAGTAAGAATTTATAATTAATTAACGAAGTATGTGAGTTTACTTAGATTATAAATGGAGGCTACAAATAGCCTGTATCGCTTACCAGGATTCGATTTGCCAATCAACGGCCATTTAAACAGATCGAACTGAAAAGCCTCGGTGAATAAGGGCTATGAGCAATTTTAATATTGGACCATCTACATGAAAATACCTTTGCTGCCAACATTTTTAAACTAGAAAGTTTCACAGCAGAAATCTTCTCTCCGTCCGTACTTTACGGAATGGTCTCATCTTAGATGACATTAAAAATCATTGCTACTAAGTTTGGTTCCCTTTTTGCACTGTAGTGTTAGAGTAGATTTTACGTAAGTACAAGTGTGGTTGGTTGGTAAAGTGATCTTAGTGTGCAGTCTTATAGGAAAAATAAACGCTGCTCTTTTAGATCTTACAATAAACATCGAAAATGGAGATATATATATATTGACATTTATGATACATGGGACGACTTTAACTTAACAATTACTAAATTCCACTTCATAATGTTTCTAGACAACCCCTCTCCTTTTGCACCATGGTATGGTGTGTATATACATGTAGCAAGATGAATGAAACAAGACAACTCGTAAAAACGTCCATTACACTATATATATAGGCTTTTTACTTGACGTTTGTCATTTAGTTTAGTGAAGGGTAAACTTCATTAAATTAAAACACAAAATAGGAGTTGAAGCTATATGTTTAGCATTGATTAGCAGTTGACCATTAAAAGATACTAATCTTAACAAAGTATGTTTCAAATTTTAACAAGATATATTGAGCACATCGAAGTCTACACGATTTTTAATTTACCCAAAAATTGTTAATTTTGTGATTTTCGTGCACATTTGATTTTTTACGGACAAGGCGACATAACTCCAGAACAACATCTGACTTTAATATGGTAACAGTATAGACATGATAGAGGAGCCTAAGGAAATTTCAGTCTAGTGAGTCTGTTTAGCAACTTCAAACTTTGATCACAGATACAAAGAACTTGGCAATATTTTGTAACCATTTTTCACAGGATGATTTAAGTTTTTTAGAATAATTATGAATATTTACCCTGGAAACAATAAGAAAAATGTGTTCATGTACTTATTAATAAAGTTTCATTTTTTTAAGTAGAAAGGCTAATATATACTTCACAAACAACTTAATGCTTTTAACAGCTGTCAACATAGCTTAGCTAAATACCAGGTTTCCATAAAAGCAGTTATCATAAACGGGGTTTCCGTCCTATTTACTATAGTAAATAAATGAAAAAAACTCGCCAATACCCACAAAACATTAGAAGTTACTTCAGATCTTTTCCAAGTAAATGCAAATATAAAATTGTCTGTATTTCTATAAAATTGCTCTTTCTTCAAATGACTTGAAAAATCAACCCATTTATACTGCCAATTTCTATCGAACTCTTTGACAATATAGCACTAATCATTCACGGTTGTTTAATATCTGACATTTTCGTTTGATAGAGTGACAGTATACGACTAGCAGCAATAATGAGGTAGTTTTACAGTTACAACGACCACATTCTATTATTCTGCCAAAAATATTATGTACCGTCCTTGTTGTTAATCATACTGTATTGACTTTTATAGTATAAGTTATACACCAGAATGTCAGTATAGCAAAAGGGAGGTTTGTGTACAATAAAACGTGTTCAATCTCAAAACTATTATCTTTACCAATTCATACTATCCTGACTCTCTGCTGTGTTAATGTTTGTATATTGCACTCTTTAATGTTATTTTTTGTCCGTTGTTCTGTCTGTTGTCGGTTGGTATCTCATTCTATTGTTTATTGTTACTTTGAAAGAGGACCACCTAAGGACCATAGATGCCTATAGTATTTCTGATTGCCTTTGTTTTTTCATACAAGCAGATTTTTAAGGTAAATTGCACATATGGTCCATATAACATCAGCTGTAGTTACCATCTTCGTTAGCATTTCACATTATCAGACACATGTCTGAAAGACAACTGTCTGATGCTGCCAGCTTGGTTTTTGTTGGCTCAGTGGTTATAGACTAGAAGATTTGTAAATAAAGTTTAGTATAATGACTTATGATAAACTAAGGTTTGCATGACGGAGATCATGCTTGAAAGTGCAGGTCATTGGTATAATTTGAAAGAGGGCTGGCAAAGAAACGATGCTACCATGTCTAGTTCTGTCTGGCTCAATGGTTTCAGATAAAACACTTGTCAAATATGGTCAAGTGTTAAGATAGCTTGCGACCACGTTGGATTACAAACTAGACACAATTCGTAAAGAGAACTATATAAAGACTGTGACTGGCAGGTGCGGTTTCCACTGACCAAGTGGTTTCAGATCAGATTTTTAAGTGGATTTTCCAACAAGGAGCTGTTAAATTAGGTTCGGTTGGTGGTGGTCTTTTGGCTGAAAGTTCAGATCATCGAACACCATTCTTAAAACGGATTATTATTTAAGGAATATTGCTGCAAAGTCTGGTTATATATGGTCAAACGGTTTTTCAATGAATGTTCCCATATGGTAGGATGTTACACTAAGTTCGGCTCTTGTGACAATCTTGGTCATTATACACATTTCTGAAAAGATCACCTAAAGACCAAATTGCTGGCAGATTCAATTCAACTGGTGCTAATATCTTTTAATGAGTTTCCCATAGGATCCTACGTTAAAAAGTGTTTTTACAACCATCTTGTTTGGCAGTCCAGTATATCGTACAAAATTTTGAAAGATGATATTGCATCTACATTTGGTGCGCCATCTGGCCATATAGTTTCACAGAAGATTTTAAAAGATGATCCTTCTCTTCTATTTTTACTAACAGCAGCCATCTTGGTTGGAGGTTGGAGACACCGAATATATTTTTGACAGTTGACCTCAAAAGGGCAATTTCAGCAAAGTTTTGATATATTACGCCATGTAGTTTCATATCGGAATATTGACAAAATGAGGAACCAGAGTGAGTTATCTTTTTCTAACCAATGTAGGTAAGGGAGATAATTAAATTATCTCCCTTTTGTCATGAGGCTAAAAGGGAGACAAATTTATTTTCTCAATTACCTACATTGGTTAGAAAAATATAACTCACTCTGGTTTCTCATAGATCTACACTTTTTTGCTATCAGCAACCAATCGAAGACACAATTTTAAACGAGCGTTATTCTTGGACCAAATTGACCATTTTTTAAGTAAAGAAATTTTTACGTCCGCGAAGGACAAAATACGCAAAGTACTTTGACATTTAGTTTTTAGGTGAGCGGTGATATCAAAAATCGATCAATATCTACTTACCAAACACTATATCAAACGTCACAATATTCATTTCGTTTGTGTAAAATGTCGCTTCAAATTTAAATTTCACAGATATTTCGTAGTCTTCACAATGGGAGCAACAGCTATGAAGTTATTGATTTTTTTAGCAAATTAAGTGTCCTGTTACTTTTTCCACAGCTTAACATATCTAAATTATAACACTCTAACAATAAACTAAATATCATCATTGTGTAAGCAGTTGGAGTTATTGTGCGATATGGGGAAAATTGCTTTTTTGGACGATCTAAGTCCCATAACTCTTGAATGACAAAAGCGGAAATCGTCAAAAAGTAACATGTATACAGACCCTCATTTGTTAGAATTATAACGTGTTAAGGATTGAATAATCTCGGTCTATGCGTACTCGAGTTAGTGAAAAATTGTTTTTTTTTTGTACAATATAAGTACGATAAGTTCAGAATGACAAAATTGAAAATCATCAAAATCGAAACAGAGTTTTCTTCTTACTGTTCTGTTAAAATTTCATGAGAATTGAATGAAGCAAATTTGAGTTGTCGTAGGAAGTGTTGACGGACGGACGTACATTAGTATACAATAATACGTCCCGTCTACGAGGGTCGTATAAAAATTTGAAACAAATGTATTTTAGAATGGGAGTATAAAAGAGAAAAAATGATGCACGTAATGAACAAGGTGACGTTTCAGGGCCCAAGCCAATATGTCAACAGACAGATTAGTATTTGATAATCTTGGATTATTCTCTGGAGTTTGTGTAACTATTTCCTTTTGGTTTCCTGTTTAATTAGTATTGGTGTTTCCTTGATATAGTTTGTCATTATTAATTATATAATGTAGACAATTTTACCATGATATTTTAAATATACCTTCGCATATTCCACCAGAATAACCTATTTGACAGGAACATTCATACCATCCATTCAAGACTATGCACGCTCCATTATTTAAGCATGGGTTTCCCGTGCACGGCGTCACTGTAAAAACCAGTGAAGTAAATAAAAATATTGAGTACCCTTCTATATGCGTAACGGAAATTTGTGACATTTGAGGTTTAGTTATTTATATTCCAAATAAATTATGTTGGTAATTATTAACATTGGCAGATGTTTATTAAAAACCGTTTACTTATTAAAATGCATGTTAGGATTTTGACGTTTTTATTTGAATTTTTTGTAGAAAATTAAAAGTTTTTTTTATAGCAGTTTATGCAAAGAAAATATTTATTTTGTAATCATTGCTACTGCAGTCAATTCTTGGGCAGCTTCTGTTGTATATTACACACATGTATGTAATACTGTATACTCTCTACATCACAGAATGTTTTTTATTCCCATACTTAGAAATCAGGAAAGAGTATTAAAATGCTATATACATTATACATTCATACCAACAATTCAGGGTCCCAGCTACACGTAATTATAAATGGTAAATGTTGGTTAACATAAATAAAACACACATTTTAAAATTTCACCAAGATCTCCAAAGTGGCAAGTTGATTGTCATACTGTTAGAAATTTAATGATTGTTTCGACATCAATTCGACCAGTCATCGACTTTTTGACTTGTATGGAGGCAACAAATAGCATCTCCAAATATTTTAAACATGTAGACAGCAGAACGATAATTGCGTATCAGAGATAAACCTTAAAGTTGTGTTTATGGAAAATGACAATATACGTAACGCGTGTGTTTGTTCTTCAAAATTTAAACCATGATCCTTGTTTGGTGTGGGTATAATGTTAGCAAAATACGATTTTTTCATCAGTATATCGGTACATTGGATAAATAATGGGAAAATTTGAATAATATGCTTCTGTATACTAGAGATACTGTTAAAAATGCTGAACAGTTTCATCATGGTTCAGTATATATGCAGAAACATTTTGAGCTGGTCTTAGAAATTATATCTACAGGACGTGCATTTCCAACAACTCTGTTTATATGAATAGAAGCCTACATGAAATCAAATGACGTCTTGTTCATGTCAACGAAAAAGTTTTAAAGTGTGTCTACAAATCTAATAAATGTATTCTTTTATTTCACATTGTAAGTAATTGAACGTTTCTGGCTACTACATAAACTCTATAATTAATGCGAAAAATTATTATTTATTACCTTCACAATATTTGCCAGAATATCCTTCTTGGCATTCACAAGAAGCTTCAGTTTCTTTTACAAAACAACTGCCTCCGTTTAAACAATGCATTTTAGAACATGGCGAATCTATTAAAAACAAATATAGACTGAAGTTATACTAATCAGCATGTTTTATTAAATTTACATACAAAATAACACTTGCCTTGCTGGAAAGATTTAAATATTGTATGTGCTACGAAAACTCTATAATGAAAAAGACACAACGGAAGATGATTATTGATTTAAAAAAATCCTACACACCTATATCTGTTATTCTTATAGCACTTCTTCGCTCTTAAATAGGAAAATTCTTAAAATATCAACAGGTTGTCATGATGTCTTCAACCCTACCATACCGTAGGTAAATAACGAAACAATGGAATAAAAAAAATTTACAAATCTATCTACAAATCTCAAATAAACAAATACTATTTATGATGCAAATTTGTATGCAGTAGATAGGCATATATTTGTTTCAAATGACACATTGGTTGTTCCAAGGGCCATTATATTGAATGCTCATACTCCAAATATAAGGGCAGGAATATAAAAAAATCTTACAACACAGCTATACACAGAGACGATACACGCACACACAGTGTCCAAATAAATACACATATAGGTATTTCTGAAACCCGAAATATTTTAACGATTTTTCAGCAATATCAATAATATACGAAATTTATTAAATAATTGCCAAGGAGTCAGCAACTCGGACAAAAAGAACTAAAAGTACAGGAGAGGGATTAATACACCCTGAATGCGCTTATTCAAAAATAAAACACATTGAGAAGAATATACATGCGTCTTCAATTAAAGGCCCTTAATACAGTGTAAAGTAGAAAAAAAAATAATGCTTTGAGTAATTTATGGTATCGACAACATTGTCTTAATTTTTTTATTGTGATGGCTTTTGACTAAATTTGCACAATTTCCTCTTATTGTTTGCATTACAAACCTTCGCATCTCTGTCCAGTATAGCCAACATTACAATCACACTGAAAACTACTTCCTGTTATATTACATGTGCCATTATTTAAACAAGGCAGATCAGCACAGGGAGTTCCTACAATTAAAAAAACGTGTATACGATATCATTTACATGATATATTAAAATGAATTCTCATCAAAATGAACTGGTTTCAACATTCATTGGTGAAACAACAATCCGAAAACTTTTACAATGAAAATCGACTTTGACGTTGTCAAAAACGTGAAATGTTTTCAAAGAGATATAGGGAAAGATTTCTTCATGTCACAGAGCAAAGAAGCTTCAAAAAATTAAGCAATAGATCGTACTGGTTCATTTTTCGGGATTTCATTATTTCTCCCTATTCAAAAAGATATAATGTATCCATCAAATTTCCAAAAAATCGGTAAAATCTTTCCGCCAATCTATTTTTGTTAAGTAATAAATCAAAATTATTCCAAGGAATATAAACAAAAAATCCCAGTTCTTTCCATTTTCTGTTTGTTGGATGATGTCCCGGATACCTTGTCAAAAATCACCAACAATTCATCGATATCTGTATCATAGTAGCAAGGAACCATAAAAAAAGTATTAACACAAGCTTCTAATCCTTTTTTCCAATAGTAAGATACTGATGGAATGGATACATTTCTATGAAAATCTTCGGGATGATCATGTACCTTTTTAATTACAGTTCATTGTTAAATTCAGTTTTCCTGTAGTGACATATGTTGAGCAGAAGTAAGATTGCTTTTACATAGTGTGTCATAATGGAGTTTAGTATCCTGTAAGGTTTGAATTTAACTGACTTCGGCAGTATTAGCAGTCTTATTTTAACAGGTCATGAAGGAGGAAATATATTATTGCAGTTTATGCTTCATAAAGACTCACACAGAAACTTCTGATGAGATTTTGATGTTTACCTACATGTATGCTTGACAGTAGCAGCGATCGTAGATGACAAGTGCGGACAGTAGATGAAATACTAAAAAATGACCATTTGTTTTTTTTTCAAACTTTCTTTGAGATTTGGGACTAAAATTATTTAAGCCAATTTTCCCAAGCCATTGTATAACTTGTTCGACAAATCATAGTAATATCAATTTGGAAACAGGTTCCAAGGACACCTGCTATAAAGTTTGATTTACTTTAGCTCACTATATCCTTACAAAATTATCTTGAATATTAAATCATGTTTGACAGTGACAATCATCTTTTTGAATATGATGAAATATTGAAATTCCAAAGGGTGGACCACTAAGGACTATTGCTTCAATGTTTTAAGCCACTTTGTTCTTTGGTATCAAACATGAAGATTTTTACCTGGGAATATTTATCATGTGATCTTATATGGAAGTCAATGCAGCCATCTTGATATGCAGTCAGGATTTTTGGTTCCAAGATCTAGAGAATCAACAAAGGCGTTCACTCACAAGACGATTGACGTTTAGGGCTAGAACAAACTCCTGATCCAATCGGTCGTATAATGATATTTAATATTAATAACAATTATTTATATTATCTAAACAAAACAATACCTTCACATTGGCCACCAAAATATCCCTTCGGACAAAAGCATTTATATTCGCCTGCTAAAACGACACATTGTCCTCCATTTAAACACGGTGCATATGTGCAAGGTGTAACTGAAATATATTGGAAGGCATTTTTAAGCTTTCTCTAATCATTATTTCTGTTGAAAAAAAAACAAGAGGAAAAGTGATAAGCTATGTATTTAACAGTATTGCAGTAGTTGGGTGTAATTACACGTGTAACTTATCTGATACTCATGCGCATCGACACTTTGCCCAACTGCTGTATCTTGTAAACATGCTGTAATTGTTGAAGGATATTAAATGTAGTTTTAGTAAAATGCATTATGTTTCTAATACTTGGGATCACGTTATATAAACATGGTTTCAGGTTTTAATGTCGAACAGCGAATACAATTGAATATCAGGAAGCAGAACAACAGTGATGGAACCTGAATTTGAAATGACAGCTATCCCATCTGTCATTCCATTCCCAGGGAAGCTTGGCATGGATGGGACGTGGGATAACTATGATATTGCTTCAGATTTGTCTGCAAAAGTTGCAAAATAATGCTTAGCAACATTACATACATGCGTTGGTCTAGATGCAATGGCTATTGGTGGATTTGCATTCGACAATGAAGACGATAAGAAAGATTATTAAGGTAATTGAAACAATTATAGTATTCTGATTAGGCAAAACTTATGAAACATTTGAACGATACATCTCTAATACATGTAACCAAAGCGAAGACGAAATCAGTGATGCCTGTCTTTCAAAACTAAAACAACCATCAAAACGTGTAACTACGTAGATTGACACGAAAGTGTAATCCGTGATAGAATAGTCTATGGCATAATAAATAATACACCAAGGAAGAGACTTTTGCAAGAAGATGCATGAAAACAATTAACAAAACAAAACAATGCCTTGTCTTCGGCAAAAGTGTGACAACTTTGGAAAACTAAAACCATTTTGCTTCATAAGATAGACAAAATAGAAATAAAGCTTGACTAAAAGACCAGATGTCAGAAAATTTAAATTTAAATTCATGTACGACCTAAAGATGCTTCATAACCAAATATTTGGCAGATTAATTCGCCAGAGGAACAGAAAGGGGCAAAATTTCGATTAGACAGTGGCGCAACTGCTTATGCGATACAAAAATGATTTATGCACTGAAAACAGGGTTACAACTCTTAATATGTACAACAAATCAACTATGAAATCATTTAGCACCTGCATGTTGAGGTTAAAAAATCCAAAAGCACACAAACGTTACGTTTTTCGATGTTGATGATAAGTATACACATCTTCCCGCTATGAATCAAAGTAAGATACAAAACATTATGGTATGCGAAAAGATGCATAAATCGGACATTCCCACTGTGAAGTTAAATCTCCCTAAAGACGCATATCGATTGGGTTAATACAGTTGTCACTCCTACTGGATGGTAATAGTGAAGAAACCTAGCAGAAATATTAGACCCTAAACCATTAAACGAAGCTTTAAAAAGATGCCACTATCCACTGACGATTAATAAAGACCTACCACAGGAACTAAGCAATTTAATGGTTTTTTCAATATGTGATTTAAGATGCCGTTAGGAATTTTGCTCGCACCGGAATATTTTTAGCACTTTCTAAAACGAGAAATAGAAAATCTACCAGGTGTCCAAACAGTTACCGATGATATCTATAAACGACCAAGGAGGAACCATTGAGGCTGCAACAACATATCTAGATACAAAATTCAAAGCATCCCTTGAACGTTGTCGAGAGGGCAATATAAAACTTAACAAATGCATGCTCAGAGTAACATTCATTGACATCTGAAGGAGTTAAGCCTGACCCTGGAAATATCGCGACTATCACTAAAATGGAAAAACAAACAGATGCAAAAGGAGTATGAGGAACTACCTGTATTACTAAATTACGTAATTCGTCAAAGATTGTAGAACTTTATTGCTGACAGTCAATGGTTTCAACCTGGAATAACAACATAAATCATAAGTGACAGTTATTTCAAGGGAAACGCGATATTTGGAAAGATCAAACACAAGGAAAACGCGGGGAATTCGACTTTTAAAGTCTGCGAAAAACTAAAATAGACAGTAACAGAAGCGCCTGTTCTGAAATACTTTAACTCAAATACCGAAACAACGCTACATTGTGATGCTTCCAAAAAGGGAGTAATCGCAACCTCAATGCAGAACAGTCAACCAGTTGCTTACTCTAGCCATACCTTGTCCAAGACTAAACAAAACTATGCGGAACTGTCTTTGGGGTGGAGAAATTTCATCAGTACACGTATGAAGGAAAGTGTAAATAGAAAGCAATCACAAACTTCTCGAAAAAAAAAACCGCTGTATCACCCCCCAAAAAGGCTAGAAAGAATGCTTCTGTGTTACGACACAGAATTAACCTACAAGCAGAGAGCGCATACACTATCTCAAAAGAAATTGTGACAATGAGGCAGAATCTTAGGATGAAATAATTCTATTGCGCTCAGATATAAAGTCCGATCTAGAATAGATGAATATGTTGCACTACTTAGTGATTTCCAAATAAAGACAGAAACTCATTGCAGAAGCTATAAAGAAAGACACGAGCGATCATGAAATAACAAACAATACAAAAACAAGGACAAATAACCTTAGCCTACTGTGAAAGACCGTGATTCTCAACAGAATAGCCGAGCCGGAAGACCAATTACAAAACCAAGTAGGATGAAGGACTATGACATGAGGTGAATTTTAGGTTGAAAGTTTAGAAATTAGAGATTAGTTAAATGTAATTGGTTTTTTTTTTACAATTAGAACTTTTAACAACACTTTCTTATCCAGTTTTCATATCTGTTTTCGAATACGTGAAATGAACAGATTAAACAGAAGAATTCTAAATTTAAGTATTCCAAAATTTTATTCAGAATGTATTCTAATATATGACAACAGGATTCAAAGTTCAATTTGAAAAAATAAAGGATGTGACAGTATTATAGTTGTTTAGTATAACTACACGTGTAACTATCTGTAACTCATGCGCATCAAAATTTCCGCCAAACTGCTGTATCTCGTAAACAAGCTGTGTAGTACATCGGTGGAGGTACATGAAATGTAACGATTGTTCGAACAGGTCCAACATCATCTAAGCTATTGGAACACTGTAACGGTCAATCAATTCGTGATGACGACCGCAAAATTTCCTAAGTGATGACATAAACTTATCCCTGATAAAACCCTGGTTAAGACGCTTTTGTGACAGCAGTAATCCTCTTTGTCGAAAGTCATGGTAACTCACGCATGTCCTTGAATATCCGATAAGCTGAGAACGTAGACGTCATATGCAGGTCGAAGTTATCACATTGGTCATAAAGTTTTGTCTTCAGATGTCCCTCATTGTCTATTTCGAGAAACAAATCCAAATATGAAGCGGACTTTGATGTATTTGTAGTATCCTTAATTTCAAGTTCACTGGGGTAGATGAGATGTAGAAAGTCTTGGAATTTATCGTTATTTAACGAAACACGTTATCGATATAATGAAAAGTGAAATTAAAGGATTGCGAGGAGAGGAGTACAGTTGGTTCCCATTGGAATGCCGATTGTTTGTTGAATAATTCGACCACCAAATTCAACAAATATGTTGTCTATGAGAAAATCTAACATGTTTGTAATTTCATCTTCAGAACAATTTTTGTCAGAATCAGAGTGGTTCTTAACGGAATAAGCCTTTTCTATACCTAAAACTAGACATTTATACCCGCGTGTGCCATTTTTCTTAAAAAAACATTGATGAACTAGTTATTTCAATCGATATTTTAATTGAGAATGTGGTATGGTAGTAAAACGTGTAGAGAAATCGAATTTGTTTATACTGTTGCATGTAGTCAAAGATTTTGATTTTAGATATTGTAGTAATTTGTTTGAGTTTTTAAGAATCCACATCTGATTGACGCCACTGGTGGGATATGATGTTTCACAGTAATTATGAAGACCCTATTTAATACATAGCAATATTAATGTTAAAATATTTGAAAGAGATTTCGTAGAACAATTAGCTGATGTACCTTTGTTTAAACGGATTTTTATGTAGTTTCGGAATCCAATAAAGAGCAGGAAGGCCCATTTGTAGAAATGCCAAAGGAATGAATAACGGTTTGGTGCTTATCAAGGAATTCCTGCTTACATAGTTTTTGTCTGCAAGAACTATTATTTGGAGTGTCTTAGAAACGAGTTGGGAACAGATAACACTACGGGTAACCCAACTTATACATCGAACACATAGGGTCTCTAAAGATGGATGTAGTTTTCGTGCTCATAGTGGTCGATGTACCCGCATTGTTATCTTGCAGACAAAACGATTTTATTAGGGCTTTGTCCTCTGGGGCAATTATATATTTGTCATAGAGGCGAGTCAAGGTTTTAACAACCTTAGGGTCTCTAAAGATGGATGTAGCGTTCGTGCTCATAGACCCTTTGAGGTTTTCAATTTGGATCTGTATCATTAACTTTATAGCCTTCACCCACTCTGAAAGTGTGTCAGCTCCTGTTCCTTTGTAGTCCATTTTCTGGCATAGTCCTCAACATAATCCGTCCGCAATTTGAAATTGTATTTCCAATGAATTGGCTGAGCGTCTCGGTATATGGGACCTTTGGCTAGAATATTTTTTAGATTTAGATCTCCAGTGATAATATGACCCACAGGACTATTACTGAAGGGAGATGTCGAACAGGAGCAGTCATCGGAATTGATGTCCAACAATACCCGTTTGTAATTGAAAATCTTGATTGCAATATGTTTTGTATAGGAACAGTTTGGTCTTTGAAATATGGAGAAATTTTAGATTTTACTATTTTGTGGTGAAGGATATTGCTGAGATTTATGGCATCCAAGCCTTTATTAATAAAGTTTACCTTAAGAAACGACCTTTGGTGAGATTCGTCGCCATGGATGCGAACTGGTTTTAATTATTATGAGAAGCAATATCCGATACCACAGCAGCGAGGTTGTATCCAGCTGAATTGAAATTCTTGATTTGCTGCTCCAATAAAATTATCTTAAAGATTGAGATAATTTGTACTGAAATATTTACTATACCTACCATGACAATGTGCACCAGAGTAACCAGTCTCGCACATACAACTATAATTAGTTCCCAAAAGTAAACAAGTACCTCCATTTTCACAAGGTGAACTACTGCATGGTGTTACTATCCATAAAAGAAAAAATAGAAACCTACTAATATATACATGTATTGAAAGCATAATTTGCAATATTACTCTTACAGTGAAAATACATTTCTGCAGTCAATACTGTTTTACAAATCAATAAACCAATGTCAAATCGTAGTTAAACTTTCAACGAATTTGCAATATTTCCGCACGTTTTAATGATAAAATTATCCTATATCGTACAATATATCGTGTATATTTCAAACCTTCACACGTTAGTCCACTGAAGCCATCGGTGCAGTTGCATTTGAAGTTACCATCATGTACAGAACAAGTTCCATTGTTTAGGCAAATACTTTCAGAACATGGGGTTTCTATGAAAATGCAATAAAACAGTATTAAAAAATGCCTAACAATTATATAGTAATAGTTTCCTCAAATGACTTGATTGGGATCAAAGGACGTCAGAGTGTATTCCATAAATAAATCTAAAGAAATTCCTAATTCTGTTCAATTCCGGGATTTACCACTGTTTTACAACGAAAAGTTTTACTTCAATTTAATAAAACGTTTAAAATGTCCCCTAATTATTATGACGTTGATATATAATAAGGTTCTGTTAATTATTTATTTTTATCCTCCATTTAAAATTTGTCATCCCAGAAATCACAATGTTAAGTTCAAAAACAATATTTTTTTAATGAATTATTTAAAACGTCAAAAACAAATATTTTTCGCAGCAGAAAATTGATTTGAAACACATTGACAAAATTAACATCGAATGTGGTACTTTTATGATTTTTAATGGCTAACTTTGTTTATATTCAATCCTACATGATATTGTGGCATTGTTGCTTATTTCTGATAAATGGCAAATGATTTTAGCTACATTATACTTTATCCACAACAGTAACAAAAAAAGCAGTTATTGTAATAAAACGAAAAGATTATTAACATGATTGAAGTATGTTGAACAGATAAAATTTTATGACAGTTTAATCTTCGATCAACATGTCAACATGCTTGTTATCACAATTTTGGAAAGTAAAAGGAGATATCAAATTATACCAGCGAACTTGAAATGAAAGAGACTTCAGACTCACCAATTTTTTAATATATTTTTGAAGTCAAACAAAAACAGTAGTATATTCGACGAGATAGAATAAACAAAACAACAAATTTAGGCGGTCATGATATTTCATGCCCGAATATCTCTTTCTAAAAGATATTATTTAATTTTTCAAAAGGCAAAAATTATTCAATATGGAAATATAGAAATATAGAAAATGACATTGGTGAAATTAAATAGACCACATACACTTACACTTCATATCTATATTTGTATTTGTACATAGATAATAATGGGCGATTGAAATCAAATCTTTGACAAACGTGATGATTTTAATTTTCCGATTGTGAACTTCCCATTTTTTATGCAGTAGCATACATCGACCAAATTCTCCCGCCTATGAAGTGCACATTTCACAGTTGATTCGTTACTGCCGTGGATGTGGTTTATACGGCGCCTTTCTCGACAGGGCTAGATTACTGCCACATTAACTTCTAAGAAGGGTTATATTCAGTCTATGTAAATTTCGTCACTCCAACAGTTTTACGTTGGTCATCACCAACTGATTGGCCGAGACGAAGTTTCTATCTCGCGTATGAGACTAGATATATTTAGTTATATTTCACGTCTTTCTGGAATTGACAGCCCACTGACTTGACACCTAACCGAACTTTACACTTCACTGGAAATGTGAAGGGTGTCGTTAACAGAACAGGACAGGCTTACCCATTCGGAGCACCTGATGACATTCCCGGTTTTTATGGGAGTTCACATTGCTAGTGTTCCTGTGCTGTCTTGTTCTACTTTTGCTTAGTTTATTGTGCGTTTTTTATTCTTTTTGTGATACATGTATCCTAGTCATGTTTGTTTATTGTATTCCATTCTCCTAACTTTGTCTACTCCTTGGACTTCGTATTTGTGGACTTTGCTACTGTTTTGTCGCTTCGGTATTATTTGTCTTATTATTGACGGCAATAAAAGCAAACAGGGATATTAAACCCGTAGATAGATTATATGTCCTTTCTATGTTTACATAATATTGAAGTCAGACAAAAACAGAAGTATATTCGATGAGATAGAATAACAAAAAAACACTAAATCTAGGCGGTCATGTTTAATTCATGGTTGAATACCTCTTTGTGAAAGATATTTTTTAATTTTTCAAAAGACACAAATTATTCAATATGGAAATAAAGAAAATAACATTGGCGAAAGTGGAAGACCGTCATCAAGGCTAGATAGAAAAAAAACATTTTGTCTGTTAGATCTTACTTTTTGTTGTTCATTTTTATTTTTGGTTAATTTAGCTTTATCCCATTAGACAGAGACTCACTAACCCTTTAGATATATAATAGTTTGTTCCAATCGTAGATCATTTGCGCTGAATGAAACATTGGTGAATTACATGTACCTTGTCTGATTCTGACAAAAAACATACTAAAAACTAACTTTGACAGTGGTCGCCAGAATATCCATCTAAACATATACAAACATGCTTTCCTCCAGTCACAAGACAACTACCTGAGTTCAAGCATGGCTCACTTGTGCATGGTGTATCTGAATTAAAATTATAAACATCTTTAACAAAGGATCAGAATATATATTCTACAAAAAAAACAACCATTTATAACACATAAGCAAATTTCAAATGGGCTAAAAAGTAAATACGATATAAAACTCCCGAACGTTAGAAACAACAATAAATTTAAAGGATAAAATGCTGACAAGTTCGTCTAACGCACAAAAAAGAGAGGCTCACAGTTTAAATTCTCATTAAAAAAGCTCTAAAATGCATAAGGTTAATATTGTGGAAATAACTTAAAATTTTATCAGTGTTGATTAACCTTCTAAAAATGGTTTGAATAAATTAAATGTAAGTGTAGAATGGTCAAGATTAAATTTTTACTTTTTGGAGTGTCGCGATTGCAAATATTTAGCACAATATGAAAGTTTTCAACATAAAATGTGACAAATTGCAAAGATCAGACCAATATGTCAAGTTCTCAAATTTTTTGTATCTTGAAATTGTAGGTATATGTAAAATGCACAAATGTGTATCATTTCTTCTGTAAACTAGTATATCGTATTTCAAAACCACAAACCTTGACAGCGATATCCAGAAAACCCAGTTTGACAGCCGCAGATGTATGTTCCTCCGGATATAGTGCACACCCCATTATTTTCACAAGGTGAACTGTCGCAAGGTGTCACTATAAAATAAGAAAACTTATACATTGTGATATTTTTACAGTAATGTTTCCGATGTCATTATTCATGTGAATTATTTCTATTTTATCTGTTTTTATCATTACGTTGACATAGTAATTTTTCTAACTTTTTATAGGACAAGAAAACTGTGTCAACAATACACAAATTCCCCGCTCGCACTATATATTTTCAATGTTCACTGAACCATGAATTTGGGTCAAACCCCTACTTTGGCATACAGATCAGAAAGACCACGTTATAAGGAACATGTGTACTAGGTATCAAGTTGATGTGACTACATCTTCACCCTAAATTACCTTCACCAAAACCGTTAACCTGAGAATGAACTTTTTCCACACGATCACATTTCTATGTTCAGTGAACCATGAAAATGCCGTCAAAACCCTTATTTAACATTTAAACTAGAAAGACCACATTATAAGAAACATCGGTATGAAGTTTCAAGTTGATGTGACTACAACCCCACCATAAACTACCTACACCAAAATCTTTAAACTGAGAATGTACTGTTTCCATACTATCATATTTATATGTTAAACATGTTAAATGAACCATCAAAATGGAGTCAAAGCGCTAATTTGGCAAATTACAAAGACCTCATTATAAAGAACATGTGTACTAAGTTTCAAGTTGGTGTGACTACTACTTTACTCCAAACTACGGACGTACGGACCGAAAAACATAAAGACCCTCTACTGTAGGATGGCATAAAAACAGAAAAGATGAAACAGTATCAATATGATATTACGAAAACCTTTTACGTTTTAATACGATTCAACCTGTACATATTCTTTGATACCAATTTTGATACACGAATGTGCAAATTTCGTCGATTTACGACTCGCTGGTGATTATCAAGGTCTTAAATGTGACAAATCCAATCCATAATGCAAAAAGTTGAAGAGCAAATTTACAAAATCCCAAAATTACCGAAAGAGTTAAGGCAAAACCATTTAAGGACACAGATAAGCACCCGGGAAATACTCTTTAGTTTTAAATTTAAAATTTAAAATTTTCAAAACAGTTGATTAGAGTGTCAGTTTCGGGAAAGTACCGAAAAACTAACAACTGAGCTGGTGATATAAAACTATTCTGACAGCAGTTTAATTTTGTTTAGAGAATATTTATTATTTTTGAAGGAAAAATACACTAGAAGACAATCTGTTTTATTTCCATATTTTGATGGGATAATGTTTTATAAAAAAAATATAATAAATGAACAGTTTGATGAAACATTATGCGATTTACAACAAAAGCATTTATATTTATATGAAGTGATTACAATTAAATACATGTCCGAGTTTGAATTCTACAATTTTAGTTACCTTCGCAATTTTTACCCGAAAACCCTTCTTGACACTGACAGGTATAATTGCTTCCATTTACTAAACAAGTTCCTCTATTTTGGCAATTTATGTCAAAACATGGATTTTCTGAAAAAAAAAGTTTTTCTAATTGCTCTACAAAACCTCTTTCAAAGATTTTAACATTCATATTGACATGTAATAAAGAGGGCCTTCAGAATTACTGTGAAACATCATATTCCACGAGTGGCGTCAGTCAGATGTGGATTCTTAAAAACTCCAAAAATTTACTTCAATATCTAAAATCAAAATCTTTGGCTACATGCAACAGCATAAAAACATTCGACTTCTCTACACTCTACACTACCATACCACATTCTCAATTAAAAGATCGCTTAAAGCATCTAGTTCATCAATGTTTTTTTCAAGAAAAATGGGATACGCAGGTATAAATTTCTTGTCCTAAGTAGAGAAAAGGCTTATTTCGTAAAGAACCACTCTGATTCTGACAAAAAGTATTCTACAGATGAAATTACAAACATGTTAGATTTTCACATAGACAACATATTCGTTGAATTTGGAGGTCTAATTAACCAACAAACAATCGGCATTCCAATGGGAACCAACTGAGCTCCTCTCCTCGCCGATCTGTTTCTGTACTCGTATGAAGCGAACTTCATTCAAGGGTTACTACGTAAAAACAAAAAGAAACGAGCCCAGTCCTTTAATTTCACTTTTCGTTATATAGATGATGTGTTGTCGTTAAATAACGACAAATTCCAAGACTTTCTTCATCTTATCTACCACAGTGAGCTTGAAATTCAGGAAACTACAGATACACAAAAGTCCGCTTCGTATTTGGATTTGTTTCTTGAAATAGACTATGAGGGACATTTGAAGACAAAACTTTATGACCAATGTGATGACTTCAACTTTCCTATTGTTAATTTTCCCTTCTTGAGTAGCAATATACCAGTATCGACTGCATATGGCGTCTACGTTTCTCAGCTTATCAGATTTTCAAGGGCATGTGGAAATTACTTTCGACAAACAGGATTACTGCTGTCACAAAAGCTTCTTAACCAGGGTTTTATCAGGGATAAGTTGATGTCATCACTTAGGAAATTTTACGGTCGTCATCACGAATTGATTGATCATTATAGTGTTCCAATATCTAAGATGATGTTGGACCTGTTCCCACTGTCGTAACCTTTCATGTGCCTCCACCGATTTGTGACTTCCACCGATTTGACTTTGTTGAACTTCACGACGTGTGCCGTATACGGAGCAGGAACTGCTTACCCTTCCGGAACACCTGGGTTCATTCCTGGTTTTTATAGGAGTTCGTGTTGTTCATTGTTTTTTAGTTTTCTGTGTTTATTTGTTTTGCTTGTGGTTGTTCATTTGTCTTCCCGGGTTTGTCATTCCAATGGATTACGTTTCTTTGATTGCTCCTTATGTATATTTGTCCTTCCTATATGTATTATAAAGTGACAGTTTGCAATGGTATTTGACTATTCTTAATAAATGGTATTTTTTAATAATCAACTGCGTTTTATAAATTGTTATTCGAGATGTTTTTCCTCAATAAATGTGAAAATTTTAAAGTCCAACTTATCTTAAGATGCAATATATATGACCGTTAATAAAATGTATCACAAAATACCGAAAAAGTGAGATGCACTGTATGGCCATTTCGTTGACAACTATATAACTGGAAATGACATGTCCGAATTCTTCAACAAAAGTTTACCTTTTATACAATACAAAAAAAAAATAACAATAACCTTGACACTCTTGTCCAGAAAATCCTTTCGGACAAACACAAACATATTTTCCTCCTGATACTACGCAAATTCCGCCATTTTGACATGGATCTGTTGAACAAGGTGTATCTGAAAAAAAATCTTGTCATCTATTTTCTTCATACACAAACATGATTCACTGGTTTTTACAAGAGACTTTGGAGCACTTATGTCACTCCCGATTTCTAGATTTTCGATTTTAGGTATTTTTTCCATTGTTTCATAGCTTCGATATCCTTTTGCCAATATTGAATTAACTCATAATTATTTATTAGTAACGACCGTGGTGCTTATCTTTATTTCATTATAGTTTTTCTCGTTGTGTATTGTTGTTCTGTTTCTTTCTTGTTCGTTTATCTAATTTTGATAAAATATATGACATATTTCTTTTCCATTCCTTATATATATTTATATATAATATTCTTTCAGTATCTAAGTTTGGTAAACCGCCTCGGTGGTCTCGTGGTAGCGTGCTCGCCCCGAGTGCGGAAGGTCGCGGGTTCGATCCCTGGCCGGGTCAAACCAAAGACATTAAAATTGGTATTTGCTGCTTCTCCGCCAAGCACGCGGCATCTTGGAATAAGAGCAAAGACTAGTCGGCTCGGAGTCAGTATAATGTGTCCGAGTGAGGTGATATGTCTTCCTGCGGACAGTTATCTCGTGAGCTAGCACATTAAAAATCCGACTTAGCGTGTCGGTCTAGTACAAAGCAGGGATCATATTCATTATCATATCAACATGTTCTCGTCCTGATATGCACCTGGTTGCCACTGGACGTTAAACAATAATTCATCCATCCATCTAAGTTTGGTTGAATACTTGAACTTTCTGTAGTCAAAAATATTTTTTGATTTCCTTATGGGTTCCATCAAAAGTTTTTATTTCTTTTTGTTATGGGCATTTTGATAGAATACGCAATAGCTCAAATACTGTTTGTAACATCAAATATTAATTCCAACCCAGACCTTGGCAATTTTCACCAGAAAACCCGGTTGGACATCCACAAGAGTATCGTCCTCTGGATATTTTACAGGTGCCACCATTTTCACAAGGGGAACTAATGCATGGTGTTACTGTAATATAATAACGTTTAAGTGATCATTTCCCTACATTTAATTTTCACAAGAGAGTGCAGACAACATTAAAAGGTATGCTAAAATTTCAAACGCTAATGTTTCAAAATTTCAGGATATTTACATTGATATTTTCTCTAAAGATTATGTGATAGCTATCAGTTGGAAGCTTATTTGATAGGAAATGTAAAATGTTAATTATTGCAGTAAGAAAATTACATAAAATAGGAGACTTAACATAAAACTCTAGTATCTTTTTCCGAAGATCAGACTAAGACTAATATGTACCTTCACAGTTTCTGCCTGAAAACCCAGCTGCACATTGACATGTATAGTCGCTTCCATTTACGGAACATGAACCATCATAGTAACAGCGTATGTCGGAACAAGGAGTCTCTGAAAAAATATAACAAACATATGTTCTTTAGTTAAAAACTTCGCCATTTGAATTTTGATCAAATTAAATTGTGTAGAGTACATGTATATAGGTCCAATATATGGCAAATATTCTACATTTCCATTAATTTTTATTTTTAAATGACTGGCATCGACCCATTTTCTTACAAAATTTTCAAACCATAGGAGACTCTAAACTGTAATGAGTTTAAAAAATTAACCGGATTTACTTTGTTGAATTTCCCGATGTGTACCGTATACGGAGCAGTAATGGCTTATCCTTCTGGAGCGCCTAAGTTCACTCCTGATATTTATAAGAGTTCATGTTGTTCATTTTTTTAGTTTTCAGTGTTTATTTGTTGTGCTTGTTTATTTGTCTTCCCGGGTTTGTCTGTCTAATGGATTGTGTGTTTTTATTTCTCCATTGTAATGAAAAAACTTTTGAAATATGAATACTAGATTATTTTTAAACGTCTCAGTAAATACTACAATCAACTAGTTTTGCAAACAAAATGCTTTGATTCAAAGTCCATTGAGTAAATTTAAAATAACCTTGACATTCAGGTCCACTAAACCCTTTTTGACATACACACACGTATTTTCCATCTTGAACTAAGCACGTTCCCTCATTCCGACATGGATCAATTGTACATGGTGTTTCTAAAAGAATAATATACTAGATTAAAATACAGTTTCACAAATGAGTGTATTCACAAGTTTCACAATAGAGTATCTTTTGTTAAATATGTTGGATACCTTGGTCACCTTTGCATCTGATATATGATAAATCAAATACCTAAATCAATCACGATTCCTTCATAATTATACATATTTAACACGATTTGCAAAAGTATAGATTTGTTTCTTAATTTGCAGCATTAATGAAAAATAACTTTATTCCATTTAAATTCTGAAAAAAAAGAATCATGTTACTTTGTTTCACGAAAAAAAAACTATTCACTGTAAAGTGATTTCTATTGCATGAAGCTGTTGCTTCACGTGACGACACACACTAGAAATGTCTGTCAAAATACATATTGTATTGGTCATCGTGAAATAACACGGACAGCTACCCCTATTTTAAAGTTATTTCCTCGAAGTATTTAGTTTAAGCTATCTTTACAAAATATATTTTCAACTTTTTATTTGCTGGTATGTTTTTGTTGAAAGAAGATGTTAAATGTGTTTTTGTTTTTTACTTGACTCGGGAATTGAAAATAATCTTTCCTATCAAAACATACACTTGTAAAAAAAATAACGATTCACAGTTTTGAAATCAATGATACCAAATTCGATGAACAAGATGTCTCATCAGTTGTGCTCAAAACCAAAACAACGATCCAAAACGATGAACAGCAAAACCCATCTAAGGACAGAGATATGCACAATTACAAAATACATTGGAATAGAATTGTTGTTTAAATGTTATCGAATAATGGTAATCAGTAATTTCAAGTTCGAGGTCAAAATAAATAATAACAAAAATCAAAACCATTTAACATTTTTGCTTCCTTAACACACAATCCAATGTCGAATAATATAAAATGCTCAACGTTTCGTCTAACGCAAAAGAAATTCTTATAAAATATTAAAATTTCACAAAGTACATATTGTGGTAAATTGTTCAAAAACTTGAGCATAATATGAACGTTGTCAACACAAATGTAACACTGTCCACATATCAGACATACATGCCAAGTTTTAAAATCTGATTGTATCTTCAAATTATAGTTATATGTAAAACTACCACGTTTATTTTGGGGATTAATATATATAGTATTTTAAATCACAGACCTTGACAGCGATCTCCAGAAAACCCACTTTGACAGTCGCAGATGTATGTTCCTCCAGATATACTGCAAACCCCACTATTTTCACAAGGTGAACTGTTGCAAGGTGTAACTATATAAAATATGACTACCTATACATTGTGATATTTTACAGTAAGGTTTGAGGTGTTATTTTTCAGATGAATTAGCCTGATCTCTTAGCATGAACCGATGATTTGATGCTGTCAATTAATATCTGACGTGTCGCCAGTAAACCCAATCAAATCCGACCATCAAATCATTCAATTGATGCCATCAATTAATAAAATACAATACAGTTATCTCAGTATTTTATTCCCATAATTTTGATGGGAAAATGTTTTTAAAAAAATGTAATAAATGAACACGATGAACATTTTGATGACACATTATGCAATTCTATAATATTAGTTACCTTCGCAGCTTCTACCAGAGAACCCTTCTTGACACTGACAGGTAAAATCGCTTCCATTAACTGAACAAGTTCCTCTATTTTGGCAATTTATGTCAAAACATGGATTTTCTGAATAAAAAATGTCTATGTATGATTAAGTGACATTTTGCAAAGGTAGGTGCATGATATGACTATTCTGAATAAATAGTGTTTTTGTACATTGTTATTCGACATGTTATCATCGAATACAATGTTTTTCATCAATAAATGTACAAATCTTGAAGTCCCATCTTTCTTAAGATGCAATATATGACCGCTAAAATATATAACTGAAAATAAACAATAACCTTGACACTCTGGTCCAGAAAATCCTTCCGGACAAACACACACATATTGTCCTCCTGATACTATGCACAATCCGCCATTTTGACATGGATCTGTTGAACAAGGTGTATCTGAAAAAAAATCTTGCCATCTATTATCTTCATTAGCAAATACACATAATTGACAGGTTTTTACAATAGACAACGACAGTGCCGATTGAAAAGGGTGGAATTTTTTATCCTTCCTGCCCTTTTTGGAGCACTTGATGTCACTCCAGATTTTTAGATTTTCGGTTGTACAATTTTACCACTGTTTTATCGCTTCGATATTCTTTTGCCGATATTGAATTCCGATATTGAAATAACTCATATATTTTTATTAGTAACGACAGTGTATCTCATCTTTAAAATATTTTCTCGTGTATTTTGTTGTTTTTTTTCTTGTTGTTCGTTTCTCTACTTTTTCAGACACATAAATTGATAAAATATCTGACATGTTTCTTTTCTATACCGTATATATATTTATGTATAATGTTCATTCAATAACTAAATTTGGTTGAATACTTTAATTTTTTGTAGACAAAAATATATTTATATTTCCAGATGCGTTCCATCAAAAGTTTTTATTTCTTTTTGTTATGGGTATTTTGATATAATATGCAAAAACTCAAATACAGTTTGTAACACCAAATATAACTTCCAACCCAAACCTTGGCATTTGTCACCAGAAAACCCGGTCGGACATCCACAAGAGTACCGTCCTCTGGATATTTTACAGGTGCCACCATTTTCACACGGGGAACTAATACATGGTGTTACTGTAATATAATAACGTTTAAGTGATCATTTCCCTGCATTTAATTTTCCCAAGAAACTACAGAAACATTAAAAGGTATGTTTAAAATTTCAAACGCTAATATTTCAAATTTTCAGGATATTTACATTGATATTTTCTCTAAAGATTATGTGATAGCTATCAGCTGGAAGCTACTTTGATAGGAAATGTAAAATGTTAATTATTGCAGTGAGAGAATTACATAAAATAGGAGACTTAACATAAAACTCTAGTATCTTTTTCCGAAGATCAGACTAAGACTAATATGTACCTTCACAGTTTCTGCCTGAAAACCCAGCTGCACAATGACATGTATAGTCGCTTCCATTTACGGAACATGAACCATCATAGTAACAGCGTATGTCAGAACAAGGAGTCTCTGAAAAAATATAACAAACATATGTTCTTTAGTTTAAAAACTTCGCCATTTGAATGTTGATCAAATTAAATTGTGTAGAGTACATGTATAAAGGTCCAATATATAGTAATTATTCTACATTTCCATTATTTTTTATTTTTAAATGACTGGCATCGACGCATTTTCTTATCGACGAAAAAAACCAAAATTTTCAAACCATAATAGACTCTTAACTGTAATGAGTTTAAAAAATTTAACCGGATTTACTTTATTGAATTTCACGACGTGTGCCGTATACGGAGCAGTAATTGCTTAGCCTTCCGGAGCGCCTGAGTTCACTCCTGGTTTTTATAGGAGTTCGTTTTGTTCATTGTTTTTTAGTTTTCAGTGGTTATTTGTTGTGCTTGTTTTGTCTTGGTTTGTCTGTCTAATGGATTGTATTTTTTATTTCTCCTTATGTATATTTGTCGTCATTAATGAAAAAACTTTTCAAATATGAATACTAGATTCTTCTTTAACGTCTTAGTAATACTACACTCAACTAGTTTTGCAAACAAAATGCTTTCATTCAACGTCCATTGAGAAAATTTAAATAACCTTGACATTCAGGTCCACTAAACCCTTTTTGACATATACAGACGTATTTTCCATTTTGAACTAAGCACGTTCCCTCATTCTGACATGGATCAATTGTACATGGTGTTTCTAAAACAGTAATAGTAATATACTAGATTAAAATACAGTTACACAAAAAGTGTACTCACAAGTTTCACAATAGATTCTCTCCGTTTAAATATCTTTAATAACTTTGCATCTGATATAGAAGATAAATCAAATAGCTAAATCAATCACCTTTTAAAACAAGATGTCGATTTCTTCATAATTATACATATTTAGCTCGATTTTGTTTCTTAATTTATAACATTAATAAAAAATCACTTTATTCCATTTAAATCAGAAAAAAATCCTGGGACTTTTTTCACGGAAAACAATTATTTTATTTAATGTAAAGGGCTTTCTATTGCATGCGGATGTTGATTTACCTGATAGACACACACTAGAAATGCCTATCAAAATATATATTGTATTGGCACTCGTGAAATAACAAGGACAGTTACCCCTATTTTAAAGTTATTTCATAAAACTATTTAGTTTAAGCTATCGTTACAAAATGTATTTTCAACTTTCTATTTGCTGGTATGTTTTTGTTGACATGCAAGTAATGTATGTTTTCCTGTAAAAAGCACCAGAAGTTGCATAGCCTGCTGAAAAAAATCAAGTAAAACAAATGTAATAATATATTTTATTATGCCACTAGAATTTTAAAAATGATTTATTAAACATTTCCTTTTCTGTTAAAGTACGAACTTGCAGTGATATCATTAATTGTATATAAATGCATCAATTTTAGTAGAATACAAAAGAAAAAAGCAAGGAAATTAACGTTCGATAAAAATGTGATTGACTTTAAATAAAGCTATATAATTTTCAGTGGGAATACCGCGTAATTTTAATTAATATAATACGTCTGGCAATATATATATAATTTTTCGTCGTCAAAGGTCATTGAAAACGCAATCTACCGAGCTGTCTACTATCACGTCCCAAGGTTGTAGATAGTTGTCAGGTGTGTAGCGTGCTTGGAGAATGGCATTCTCCCCATACGATCAATACCCCCTCCTATTGTTTTCTAAAAAGGTTACTTGAATGGCTGCTACAGAAGTCTAAATTATCAGACCCTAACCACCCTTTTACATTGGCATTCAAAATAAATTTCCATTTGTGCCCCGTCCCACCCCTATTTGTACTTGATTTGCCACTGAACGTTATACATCTATTTCCCTTGCATTAGTGAAATATGAAGACTTGTTCACCCGAGAAAAGAAACGGGAAACATGACTTTTCGAGGGTGAACAAATCTTCATATTTCACTTATGCAAGGGAAATTAATGATTTATTCCACTATTCATGTTGTATTTCGAATAACTGGGATGTGATGGTGAAACACTAATCTGAGAGGGAAACACGATGTTTTGTTCATTATCACCTGGGAGAGTCTCAACCAATGAAATATGTACATATCTATGAACTAATGTATAAATTAGAATAATAAGCAAACAGCAATCAATCATTTCACATTTTTTGAAAACTACACCTTGACATCGATCACCATAGAAACCAGTCTGACAGCTACAGGAGTATTTCCCTCCAGATACAGTACAAAGGCCATTATTTTCACAGGGTGAACTGTCACATGGTGTTACTGTAACACAAAAAATAAGTACAACGTTGCTTGTATATTGACGTGTCATTGTTTACGTTTCCTAGAATAACTTAACTTTAATAATATATATCGACATGTGCCAATATTTAAATTCAATATATCGTTACAATGATAATAAAAATTAGTTTTAGAATAATGCAAGATAATCATTTAATTCCAATATATTATTGTTGAACTTTCTTCTCATACTAATTAGAAATTGGCAAATACATGTATATGTATGCATCTTATGGATGTGTGTCAATATGTTAAATTCTACAATGGAAACCAACAAAATTCATAAATCATAAACAAATTTAATTAACACAAGATATGTCCTAGAAAACGTATCTTGTTTATTAATGTACCTTCGCAGTTTCTTCCTGAAAATCCTTTTGAACAATGACATGTGTAATCGCTTCCATTAACTGAACATGTACTTTCATATTGGCAATATATGTCAGAACAAGGAGTATCTGAATAATTTACAAAATTCAGTGGTTTATAATTCAATATATGGAACATTATCTACATGAACAGATGTTCTGTTGAACACATTTTCATGCACAAGACATGCTCATGTCGTCAATTTTTAACTCATTAGTTGTGCTCAAGGCCTTACATGCTAAAAATCGAAAACAAATTATCCAGATTATTAAAGAGAAGAAACAAATGCCAAACTAAATTTCATTTGCAATTTCTTTCGTCTTTGTCTTTATTTTCAACTTACAGATAAATGAGATGTTCTGTAAAATTTATATGTGTTTCCGTGTAATGAATTTGAACACAAAATAATCATAATTAAAAACTTTTAAAATATTAATATTAATATGAAATGCTTTTTATTTGGGGTCGATACTGAAAAATCAACTATCCAAAGTGATTTCACTTATTAAAAATACAATTACTTTGACATTCAGATCCACTAAACCCTTTCAGACATAAACACACGTATTTTCCATCTTGAACTAAACATTG
This sequence comes from Mytilisepta virgata, assembly GCA_028015205.1. Classification (NCBI taxonomy): domain Eukaryota; kingdom Metazoa; phylum Mollusca; class Bivalvia; order Mytilida; family Mytilidae; genus Mytilisepta; species Mytilisepta virgata. Next base: position 26,432,302 of record CM051512.1, read on the forward strand.
TCCCTTATTCTGACAGGGATCAGTCGAACATGGTGTTTCTAAAAGAAAAATACACCAAATAAACATAAAAATTAATAAAAAAAGAACATAGAGAATTATGTGAATTCATTATCAACGATACGTTTGTGAATATATTTGATAACATGGTTGCTGTAACATCTGACAGAATGGTAAATTCTTTTAATAATAACACATAAAATGGTCTATAGTTCATTATCATATGTTAAGTCATACATTATTGGCAATTTTTATAGAGATGCCTTAACTGTAACGAAATTTTTTAGATTTGCTTTTAAATTTACATTTGGTGTACAAATTACTTAATTTTTTGTCTCTTTTGATTAGAATAGAAATTTGTGCAGAAATGTTTTAATTTAGATAATATTTTTTATTTGTGAGGGGATATCACTCTACCTGGTACAGACATTAGATCTAGAAAGATCTTTGAAAAAATTATTTCATAAGAAACATGAAATGACACGAGACCTGTATTATATTTTCTGAAAATATTTAATTAAACTTCATTGCAGATTTCAATCTTCTGTATATCGTTTTATTACAAAGCTGGGGCATTTTGGAATTATTTTTCGTAAGCTATGGAAAAAAGCAACTACTTATTTGTTTCACTGCATTTGTCAAAACTGTGATGAAATGTAATTTTGTACGAAAAATTGCTGTGTGGGAAAATTAGTCATTATAAACAAAACTTGACAACCAATTAAGTTGCAATACAATGAAGTGTAAAACAGTGTTTCTGCAATCCATCATACATTCTAAAGTGACATTCTACCAAAAGCTGACATATTGTTAACCAAAACCACTCCAATTATTGTTATGAAAGGATTTGATCAAGTCTATATTTTGCCTTACTTTCAACTCCAAAAATACATGTAAGCTTGTTAACATCATGTTCATGTCTTGGTCATATTAATCTACATTAATACGTTGTAGTTTATGCAACTTTGTGTTAAATAAATGCCTTACAAGAACACGTGACTATCCAGTTTAACTTTTGTTAAACTGAATTTAGTGATTTCCTATGAGAAATATTTTGCATTAATTCCTTTCTGAAATCCTTTTATTTTATACAATACATACTAAAAAAAAGCAAGTCACAGACATTTTAGCAATGAAAATTTATTTGTATGTAGGAATACCATTCATTTTAAGTTGTTATATAAGATATATGTCAAACTATATCTTATTTTTCATCTTCAAAAGTCATTTAACATTATTTCGAAACCAAACCTTGACATCGATGACCAAAAAAACCAGTCCGACAGTTACATGTGTATGTTCCACCAGACACAGTACAAAGACCACTATTAAGGCACGGTGAACTGTCACATGGTGTTACTATAATACACAATCAGGTTATATTGTTTCGATGCTATATTTTTCAATTTTCCGGCAACACGTTATTTTGAATGATTTATATGTATATTTGTCTAGATTTGATTTCAATACATTGTTAACGTAATGCAAGCTAGCTTCTAAATATCAAATATTTCATTCCAAAGTATTACAGGTTATCTTTCTTTTTACATATTGTATGCCAATACATGTAATTAGATATAAGTAACTGTATCTGAGGGATTTGTGTCGTTTCAATCAAAGCAGAGAGACTTCAAAATTTAGTTATATTTGTGGCTCTGTCTAATTGCATTAAAAATCACAATGTACGGCCTTATTTTTTAATGAAAATTTTGGACATATTTCACCACTCGTACTCTTTTCTCTTGTTAAAATAAACAATACTTTGGTAAAACGATTGGTAAATGACATGTTATTCTTCAACAGTATCGAATGATGTCTAGTAAATTTAATTCACAACAAACAGCCAGAAATTGTTGTCTTGAATATTGACTAACCTTCACAGATTCTGCCGGAGAATCCATCTGAACAATTACATATGTAATCGCTTCCATTAACTACACATGTACCTCCACCTTCGCAGTGTATGTCAGAACATGGCGTTTCTAAATGTAATATTACATAATTCGTTTTGATGACAACTACATGAACACATGTTTTCAAACTGAAATATTGTTAGTTGATAATACGAAAGTGATAATATTAATAAACTTGTGGCTTTAGATGCCAAAGATTGTCTTTTATTGGTAAATTAAAAGGACAAATATACCTAAGGAGCAATCAATAAAACGTAATTTATGTTCTCTAATCCCAAACAAGGAATCTCAGACAAAGTCATTACAAAAATAATGACAATATGTTAACCAGGGGAATTAATGTCGTTTTTCAACCATAATTAAATTGTCCCCAGCACAAACCAACCTAAATATACAGTATGCATCAACATATGGGACAATAATGTTTACATTAGTAGTATTTTTATACTAGCCCGAAGTTGAAACTTTTATTTAAACTTTAAGACTTTGTAAAACTAAGGAGAATATACCTCTAGCATAGCTATGTACCGAGAAAGTTTTGGCTTTACCCCTTAGGTTATTCTGGAATTTGTGAATTGCTTTTCAATTTTTTACATTATATTTTTTTTTTAAACATTTCAGGCCTGCAGCAAAACTAGTTGTAAATCAACGAAATGTGTGATTTTGTGCAGCAAAATTCATATGATAGATTTTAATCACGTTCATTTACCTTGACATTCAGCTCCAGTATATCCCTTTGGACAAACACAAACATAGTGTCCCTCTGTAACTATGCACTTTCCTTGATTCTGACATGGATCCGTTGAACAGGGTGTAACTAGATAAATAGAGTTACAAAGAATTACAAGTTTGCTTTCTTCATTTTTGTTTTATTTAAAAAAAAACTATATTTAAAAGCCGGTATCTCTCTTTCTCTTTCATTTTCACTTATGAATTTATTTCCAAACAACATTATTATACACTCTATATCGATTCACAAAAAGTATTATAATTTTGATTTTCAAAAAATGGAAACCATAGTCAAACATGTGATTGAGAAAGTAGTGCACGTGAATACAACATGTGGGAATTGTGGGGTTAGCTGTAGTTTCCGATTGTCTCCACCTTTCAATTTAAATTAGTAAGATCATATATGTTTTGCTTTATTCAAAGTTTTTTACTTTCCATTTGTTCGAGAAAAATGTCATTGTGTGTCATGAACTGTTTAATTTTATGATGATTAATAAATCATGTTAAACGTTTAAAAGACCACAAGCTAATAAATGCCAATATTTGCAAATAGCATTATTTCCCATTTCTTGAACAATTTATTTCATAAACATTACAATATGCATTCTTCCTAAAGATGCTATATATGTTTCAGTGTTTTATCAAACCAAACCTTGACATTGATCACCATCAAATCCAGTCTGACAACCACATTTGAATGTACCTCCGGATACTGTACAGACGCCACCATTTTCACAAGGAGAGCTGCCGCATGGTGTTACTGGAAAATAATACAACTGTTATATTGTACTGGTTTCCGTTTCTCCTAAGAATAAACAATGCCAATGAAATCTGAAAACAATCTTTTATGTGTTGTTTCAGTCAATATATTGTTAGACGAGGCGATGGTTGGGTAATTAAAACCATACTTTGGGAAAATAGTTTTTATTGCAGAGATGTTTGACTGGTGTTCATTACATTCCTGTAAACAATCATTTTACCAAAGGTTTTATTTGGAATGAATGATCGGTAAAAATTGTTTTCTGAAATATACCTTCACAGTTTCTGCCGGAGAATCCATGTGAACAGTAACATATATAATCGCTTCCATTAACTACACACGAACCTCCATATTGGCACTGTATGTCGGAACATGGCGTTTCTGAATAAAAATAAAGCTTTATTAACATTCGTTAATGTGTTCATGTATTTTACAATATTGACTTCAGAAATGCTTCAGATATCACCAGGGGTACACCATAAAAAAGCATGTTCCACAACAAATATAAATGGTATTATTTAGATAAATTAAAAGCACTGAAAATTTATTGCCTTTACTTATGTGATAAATACAGATTTTTTCCTAAAAACCAAGTATTCATAAAGAATTGTAGATACACAACAAATGCTATTTCAATTTTAAAACTACACTATAGAATACTAATGTTTCATGCAAGAAATAAAAAGATATACATGTATAATTCTTTTTCAGAAACTGCATCCATGTGTCCATATTTATCAAAATATATAATATTCAGAATATGATTGTTTGAATGAAATTGTTAAAAACCGGATTCAATCCAGCAAGGAAAGTATTTCTTAATTATTTCGAAATAAATTGCAAAAACTGTATGATCAAATATTTAACAACCTTGGCATTCAGGTCCTTTGAATCCTTTTGGACAAACACAAACATATCTCCCTTCTTTAACTAGACACTTTCCTTCATTCTCACATGGATCTCTGGAACATGGTGTAACTACATTGAATTGAAAAAATGATACTATAACTGTAGTTTAAATATTCCAATTAAAAAATATTTTAACAAGACTGCCTTCGCGTGTAAGTTACAGGATGACCACTCATTCAGATTTGTTAAATTGTCTCAGTCGTTTCAAAAACTAATGAAGATTTTTAAATATGCTGATTTGTCTATTTTAACAATGGAAATGGCGGTAATATTGGTCAGAGGTAGGGTACGCAATTTTGAAAGGGTTCCACGTATAGACCATTCTATCAATTTTGGTCTCAATTACCGTAGCGGTTTCAGGGAAGAAATTTCTTTTACATTTTTCGTCTCATGTTTTGTCATGATATGGCCCTAGACAATATTGAGAACTATTTCATGAAAAGATGGTCTTAATTGCATCAGTTGATTCGAAGGAGATTTTTAAATAGATTTTGCTGATTGTTATATTTTTAATGACACTGGCAATAGAACCAGAGGTCCAAATTTTGAAGGGGACCATTTAAGGGGATATTTCAAAATATTTTGTTCTTAATTGCCTTAGTTGGTAAAGAGAAGATTGTTTTAATATTGTGTTGCTGGTTTTATTATGTTTAGTAACTGCGGCATATTTCCACGGATCCCCGGACAAAATTTTGAAAGGATTCTAGACAGTAATGACATTTATCGAGTTTTACGAGTAGTACATTCATTTTCTTCCAAGAAAATCTGGTATGTTTTTTTTAAATTCTATAACCATTTTTTCAAATAAACGTTTATATTTGTAATTCCATAATTATTATATAATTATATAACGGTTTGGTAAGTTGAAAAAAATTGTTTTCAAATGATTAGAGAAGTGAAACATTTCAAAATTTCCCGACAAAATTGAATTAAAATTAAAAAAAATTGATAAATGCTATGCTTAATATTTATAACTTCAAGTGCAAGCTGACGATCACGACCCACTCCAGCTTAAAACTGTTTGACATCAGGATTAGATTTGATTGTAACCATTTTGTGATCAATATATGAATTCATGGCTGAAACAAATAAATTTATTCCATGTCTATTGACACTTTCCCTCAGTTTTACATAAGCCTCTATAGTTCAAAATACAAATAAAGAATTTTTATTTCAAGAATCAAGAAAATTATGCAATAATTTCAGATGTGTTTAAATTCATTTTAAGCCCTATTTTTGTAGAATACCAAAACGAATCTTAATATTAAAACGTTTTGTCTTTTTTTCTATACGTGTATATACTAAGACATTGATGGGCGCTTTGGAAAACATTACATTTAAAAGGATAGGATTAAATATGAATATAATTGAATCGTAATATTAAATGAAACAAATTCAACAATTATTTACATTTGGGAAATGGGTATAAATGACAATTTAGTTGGAAATTGACGAAATGGATCGAATTCAAATGACGATTTCATGAACAGAATCAATATTTCGCCATAAAAATGGTCTGGTTGTTTCAATTTCAGACTGGTGTGATATGTTTTGAATTTTGTACTTTCTAATGCACTGCCATGTGACTTTAAAATAAATATTTCCTGTCTTTTGGAAGATAACATTTCTATTCTGTGTCGGTTGATCAGAGTTATATTAATGTGTTTAATCTGGTAATGCAATCAATTAATATTTCAATAAGAAGAGTATGAGCTAATACTTAACATTTTAATTTAACATAGATCTTTAACAATAGCAATAATTCAATGTTTCAAAGCAGACCTTGACATTGGTCACCCTTGAATCCAACCTGACAGCTGCATTCGTACATTCTTCCGGAAATTGTACACACACCACCATTTTCACAAGGTGAACTGTCACACGGATTTTCTACAAAACAAAAACTACCCCTTTGATGTCTGATTTTTTCACCAGTATAGGATAAAAACTAACACAATAATCCTAATTTTAACCTTGTCATTATTTTACTAACGTTCTACCTATTATGATTAATAATTGTTGATTAATAAAGATTGAAATGTATCAATGCAGACGTCTTGTCATCGGACTGCTTGCTCCATCAAAATGATACTTTCAATTCAATATCATTTTCAGAATGTATTACCTATATTTACATGATTTAATGTTAACTCTTAAACAACGAACTACCTTCACAGTGCCTGCCCGAGTATCCATCTGGACATTGACATATGTAATGACTTCCATTTACTACACAAGTACCTCCGTGTAGGCAAAGTGTATCAGAACATGGCGTTTCTGAAGAAAAAAGGTCATTCACTTTTCAGTTTCTCGTGGTATGTACATGTATCAGAATGTTTATTTTAATCATTTAATGTTCCTTTAGACGACGTATAATCTATTTATGGTCATCAAAAATTTTATTGTCTCTATATATATGATAGCACAAGAAATTTGCGAGTGGAATATTGCTAATTTATACTTCATTATTTCAGAAAAGAGCTTTAATCAAATGATCAAAATGTCACAAAGACAGACCAATGTCAAATTAATAAAATTAAAACTTCATATCAAATCATATCAATTGGGAATACAAAAATAATTTTAAATCATCCAATAACCTTGACATTCAGATCCAGAAAATCCTTTCGGACAATTACACACATAATTTCTTCCTGCAACTAAACATTTTCCTTCATTCTGACACGGAGAGTTCGAACATGGTGTAACTATAGAATATTAAAGAGAAACAAGGTTAAAAGATACGATTTTTTTCTGTAGATATTTTAGGACTACGTGTACATCTATCACCCCAAACGAAACACATCCATAATCCGTCAACCTTATAGGAGATAAGAGCAAGTTCATATGAAAATAAATTTTCGGCATTCCAGTTACAGTTAACGTAGTAAGCAACGGGAAGTTCATTTAAAATCATTTCAAGAAGTTTACAATTAGGAGAAACAATGTTATGAATGTAAATCATATTGACATAGTCTTTCCCTTTAAGGGGGTACCCAAAACTTCGACTAAAATAGATTTGGCTCGTTTAATTGTCATAAAATTTTAGACGAAATAAAAACTTTGATCTGTTGACAAAAAATTTAAAAAATCAAGAAATTTAAACCACACAATTTACGGGAATAATTTCATCGGATATATAACAGTTTGACAAACACTAATTTTGATCATTGAGAAGCTTGATTTCTCTTGTCAATAGTTTGTGATTAAAACGTTCAGCTGATTTTTAACTACCTTAGGTGTTTTGTACCCCCTTAACCAAATTACAGATAACCCAATACCTGTCCACAGAATTGTAATTGAGGTCAAAGGTTACTTAGCCTTTCATGTTGAGTTTCGTACATACATCTGATGGAGCTTTTTCTTTTATTTCAATTCAGAAAAATAACAAAAGCCTGAGTATTTGTTTTTCATTTCCTAACAGATTTTTAAATACATCATTATTCAAATCAGACCTTGACATTGATCACCCGAAAATCCAAGCTGACAGCTACATTTGTACATTGTACCGGATATTGTACACACACCACCATTTTCACAAGGCGAACTGTCACATGGGGTTACTGCAAAATAAGAATGTTCACTTGCTTCCTCCTCTTATCTCATTAATGACCAAGTATACAATAGAAAGTATAAGAACAATTAATAAATCCTGAACATTATTGCGTTTGATCAGTTTGATTAAAAAAAATTATTAAAAAAAAATAAAGCGATGCAGTGATTGTACCAAGTCAGACTATCCCGATTCTCTGATGTTTCTATGTTTGTATTTTTTGTATGTTTTTGTCCGAGGGTCTGTCTATGAGATGGCGTTTTTTGATTGATATGTCATGGTTGCCCTTTCCTGTTATCAGTTATGGTGTTTGTTTATGTACATTTTGAAAGATATCTTGTCATCATTTTTTTATAAGAACAAGTATTCGTGTTATCACTTAAAACTATCTTAAGAATGTATGACCTACATGATCTACATCTAATATTTACTCCCAACAAATACAGATACATGTACCTTCACAGAGCCTTCCTGAGAATCTTTCTGGACACTCACATATGTAATTGCTTCCATTTACTAAACAAGTACCTCCGTATTGGCAAAAAATATCAAAACAAGGCGTTTCTAAATAAAATATCATATTGAAACTAGTTTTGTGTACAGGACTTCTTATAACTATAATATAATTTTAATAATCATCATGTAGTGTTCCAACAAATAATAAATATCATTGGTCATATGTTGAACAACAAAGTTTAACCAAAAATGCAAAAATTAAAACAGAAAATATACGGCAAAATGAATTTGCCTTTCAGGAACTGACGTGAAAAATTCCGGAAATCGTAATTACTCATTATAAAAAAGACAATACTTTTTAGCAACGCATGGAGAAACAAATCCAATTAATTTTAATTGATAGATTTTTATATGGATGGTTAAAATAATGTAAACAACACATGCAAATGTTAATTCAAACACTATACCTTGGCATTCAGAACCAGTATATCCTCTAGGGCAAGCACACACATAATTTCCTTCTGCAACTAAGCATTTTCCTCTATTTTGACATGGATCATTCGAACATGGTGTGACTAGAAAAACATAAAATTAATACAAAGTTAGTATATACGAAATATGTATTTTTTTCATTTGATGATAATTTCATGATAATTTGCAAAACCAAAGAATTAAAATCTCTACCGTTTCCTAGATATTGCGTAACCACCTATAACAACCCACAAAGATCTGTGGAGTTTAAAACTGATGACAGATTAAAGCAAATACACGTGACAACGAATGCCGACTAGGTCAGTTAAAATTAATGTAGAATTATTGAATTTAGAGCATATCCCGTTCAATACGTGTTTTCTAGGTTTAATATGTTTAATGATAAGTTCGGGTGTAACTACACATTGGAGGTTACAATCAGTTGAGCTTAGTACATGTTGGCTTTTCACCTATTATTTCAATTAAGAATATTAACTGCAATCTGAACATTTTTATTTCCAGAACTACATAGTATAAAGTCTTTAGCACTTTTTTGAAAACATAAAGATTATAAATATTGTTTCAAACCAGACCTTGACATTGATCACCCAAGAATCCAACCTGACAGCTACATTTGTGCGTTCTTCCAGAAATTGTACAGATACCACCATTTTCACAAGGTGATCTGTCACATGGAGTTTCTACAAATAATGGTATTGTATGATTTTTATTGAATGTAGAATTAAAAGCCACAAGAAACAATAAAAAAGGCCTAAAAATATGTTTTTTTCTTCTTCCTTTAATAGATATAATACAATGCTGACTATCGTTTGTTATTAGATTTACTTTTTTTTTTAGAAAAGTTGAATTGTGTGATGTTATTAGAATAAATGGCATTAAAAACCATTTTATACAGAATTTATAATTTCAGGCTGAGTTTTTAATTTTTACATTCTAATTCCTATACCTTCACAATAGCTACCAGAGTAACCATCTGCACAGTGACATATATAATCGCTACCATTTACTGAACATGTACCTCCATATTGGCAATACACACCAGAACATGGAGTTTCTGCAAAAGAGAAAAGATCAAGATATTTTTGTTGTTTATACATTTTCTTGGTGCATAATGAAGCGCTAGTATTTATATATGGTTTGTTTTTGTTTCTAATACTCACTTATCATTGAAAATTGAAAATAGTAAGAGTGATTAGAAATAGAATGATAAGTCTATTATATGTGATACTGTTTATGATAACAAGATATTCATATATGATTTCTAGGACGACAAATTTAAGCTTGAAATTCTTCTACTTTCTTTCAATAAATCATAGGCTTAACGTTGGGTTAATTTTTTGATAAATCTGAGCCTACTTTTGTCCGACAACTGATATAAGACACACATTAAAATAATCACAAGACACAATCTATTTCAACACTAGACAAAGGTATTCGGGAGAAATGAGGATAAATATAACTTTTGAATATCTTCCCATCATGTATACTTTCCCAAAGACTTGGCTATTTTCTTTACTTTTTTATTAAAAGATTATAATTTATCTTTCATTGCAGTTATCAACTCTATAATACTGACTACCTTCACAATTCTCGCCTGAATATCCAGTCAAACAGTCACATTGAAATTCGTGTCCTACAATACTACAAATACCTCCATAATTACACGGATTACTTGTACATGGTGTTTCTGTAAAAAAAATGATTGTTTTGATTCTCAGTAATTTTACTTATTATTGTCATTTTATTATTCAAATATCTTCAAATATTGTATGTACAAGATCCTTCTTGATTGACGAAGAATAGATCAAATCTAATAAACAAGGTTAGCACGGGTTTATGTGGCAAATGCAGGATTGATACTGGGTGCTCTGAAGTACTTTTGGGATTTGATATTTTTTCTATAATAATTATTTTACCGAAAGGATTTTGAGATAGCATATATAAATTTACAAAATATTTCCCGAGAAATAAACTCTAAGAACTAAGACCTTTGCATAACTGAGCAAGTAGATAGATTTCATACATGTATAGAATTTTAGTAGATATCGTGATGTCATCAATTGTGCAATGTATATTTGCGGTAAGCATACATCCCTCTGAATGCATGGATGAATTATTGTTAAACATCCAGTGGCAACCATAACTTGCATATCAGGACGAGAACATTTTGATATGATATGAATATGATCCCTGCTTTGTACTAGACCGAAACGCTGAGCAACTCACGAGGTAATGTCTGCAGGAAGACATATCAACCCACTGGGACACATTATGCTGACTCCAAGCCGACCAGTACTTTGCTCTTACAATTCTCTGTGTTTTTCGACATTATGAATACAATGGTCCTAGAGCCTGTGGTTCTCAATGCAGTAGTAACTTACATTTTGTCTTAAATGACGTTCTTTTTAGTTTTTTGTATCACAACATATATCTCCCAAAAACAACATAAGAAGACTAGATCGATATCTATATCTTTCGTGTAGGAACAGAAGTGATATTTGTCAAATAAAATACAGTCATATTAATCCGACGTTTTGACCATTTATACCATTTCTTCCTTTACTTTAGTGTTGAAATTTGCAAACTTGTTTTCAACAAAGATCACGAGTGACGACAGACTACAGGTTTGACGAGAATGCAGTGTTCCCCTTCACTTGCGATAACAACTCACATCATGAAAGATACAATTCAATGTAATTAGGCCTTCTGATGAATGTAATACAACGGTTTAAAAATGATGTATCATTTTGAAATAAATGTTCCAGCATATCAATACAAAGACCAATGTTTTCACTTTAAGGATGTTCGCTGCTCAGTTTCAAAATAACAAGCTATTCATAGCTTTGGTAAATACTGATAGCGTATTAAAGGAACTAAAATGGCGAAAAAAAAAATATAGGTCCTTTGCTTGTTTTCAAGATAAAAGCCATTAAAAATTTGGCGGGAAAAATATTTCTTGAATTACATAGCTTTATCATTGACAAGTTTTATTTCTCAAAAACCATTCAATGATAACAAGAATTTTATAAGATTTTACAAATGCCTTATTATTCTGCATGCAAAAGATATATATGAAAAGAAAAATGGGTTTTGGCGGGAAAAAAAATTATGGCATTCAAATGGATACAACCAGATGCTTCTGAACATCTGACAAAAATTCAATAACATGACAAGCGAACACCCCTATGTTAACAATTTAGTATACTTTATAAAAAACATTCTAATAATTATGACCTGCTTCAAGGTTTCGGTATACATCGGTGGTTAAACATGAATATATTGATTCCAACGTCACAGACGCCAGTCCACTTGTTTGGCAACGTCATAGTAAAGTTTCCGATAAGCATTAATGTCGTCATAGTATAAATTGCGTTGTGTAATGGGTCTTCGTGTCTGAATACCTATACTGCGGCGTTTCAAAGTGTCGTAGAAACTGTCCTATTAGAATGAAAATAATTCATAGTGGCTTGAAAATATCCTGACTTTAACACGTGTAGGCCATTTATGCCGATATTTTACCACTCGCGGCAAAATATTTGGCATAAATGGCCTACCCGTGGTTAACTCAGGATATTTGGAAGCCACCGTGAATTATTTCTCAATTTTTCTTACTTTGGCAGTTCTTTCCAGAAAATCCCTCTTGGCAAGTACAGACAAATTTCCCTTCTTTCACTAAGCACTCTCCTTCATTCATACAAGGATTATTGGAACACGGTGTCACTATATTTGATAAAATTATAAAATAGTATAACTTTACTCTATTATTGTAGAGGAATGTTGATTCAATAATATATTTCACGAACTTTCGACATTATTCCCAAACATCCACGCAATGACCCTTTTATTATATAGCAAGATAATTTAAATGTAATTTAAAAATCAATATTTTTACGTGGAGTGAGAATATTAAACGCAACGTTTTGTTACGCTTAACATGTAATATACCAACGAACCAAAATATTATATACCTTAAATGTACATAGGAATCGAGAAAATGACACACCAAAAATTGAAAGTCTCAATTGGAATTCATTACAGCAATACTTTTAATTTTGACATTCAGTATCCAGATCACTGCAAACTTGTAAATTGAAATAATGCTTTAAAAGTTGTGGTTATAGAATAATGTGAATTGTTCATTCACTTTTTCTTTTACCAAAATCGAGAAATTTCTATCTGAAAAACAACGCATAAAACTTAAACCTTCTTGTTTTTAAAAAAAAATATCCCTTAAGGTATCCGGACAATAAATGACCACGTGATTATTCAAAAGTTCCCGGATGTTCCATACAACGCAATTGAAATGACCTCAGTAATTATCGGCAAACTTCGGAAATGCAAATATAACTAACTTATTTTTACAAACTCTGCATATTAGCAACAAAGTGTGTTTCAACTTGAGTAAATTCATATATAAAATTCCTGCTTTAATTTTTTTTGGTTCAGCCATTCACACCAAAAAGAGATACAATTTTCGATCATGATCTATTATGGTCCAGATACCTTAAAATGGGCCATCAAAATATTTTCTTGGAACCTCTGCTATTGGTTTGCAGATAAAAAAGTTAAATGAACCGTTAAAACACTAAAATGTACCCTTCGCTATAAAAGTAAAAATTCATTTTAAGCTTTTTCACTTTAACTAATTTCACGAGAATAATTTAGATAAAATAAAATTATATACTTATCTCTACTTCTTACCTTCGCAAATATTCCCAGAGTATCCAGTTGTGCAAGTACAATTGTGAATATTTTCATGCACTGTACATATACCGCCATTCAGACAAGGGTTATTGTGACACGGTGTCTCTTAAAATGAAAAATCATGTTGTGAAAAATAATAATTCCGACGTAATTTAAGTGATATCAGCAAAAAAATCATTGTGTTTTTAAATAGCTTTAATGGAGTTATGAAAACAAATGACCTATTTAGTTCTAAATACGAAATATGAGATTTCGATATTTATATACTTATGTAAAGAAATGAAAAATTAATTATACTACTATTCTTTACTTCAATCACTACGTACATGATTTATACAAAATACCTTCACAATTATTTCCGGAATATCCGTCTTGACATTCACATTTATATGTGTTTCCGCTAACAGCACATGAACCTTCATTAAGACAGGGCAGACTTGAACATGGTGTTTCTGTTGATAAATTATTCTACATTGTTATGTTTTTAATTCATTATAGAATGTGCAATATTTGTTTAAAACTATATGATAAGACAACGTAATCAATATCTTTTATACGTTGAGCTTAATTGATTAAATGGTATATATATTTTTTAGGAAAATGATTTGAATTGTCAAATAGTCAAGTGGTTTTCAACAAATATAATAATAAATGAAAATGAATATATATAAATATATTACAAGTTCTGATATTTACAAGAAAAAAACAACATAATTTTTGTAAATTAAAAAAAATATTTACCTTGACATGTATTTCCGTAAAATCCATTCTGGCATACACAAACAAAATTCTCGTCTGCGACGATACAACTTCCTCGATTCCGGCATGGGTCACTTGAGCATGGTGTTACTGTTAAAACCGAGAGCTTGGGAAAATTACTTGCACAGTATTACGCTTACATTCGCGACATTAATGTTGGTACTGTAGATAAACAACCGAAAATATCAAGTGCGTAAATTCGACATTTAAACTACTGGAAACCGTTTCACGGCAATTAACGATTAAAAAATTAAATCTTAAAACATTCAACAATCACATCTTTCAGATTGCGAAATTATGTTTGAGTATCCAAAAAGACGCCATTTCTTGCTTCACACCGGTGCACCTTTCACTGTAGAATTGCAAATATGAGTTGTAATTACAATCTAATATTGAATTGATTCAGAATATAGTCTGGCTTGATGCAGACACAATAGTGGTGATGGATGGATTATTTTTTAACGTCCAGTGGCAACCATTGGGTGCATATCAGGACGAGAACATTTTGATATGATATGAGTTTGTCGGTTGTATGTGTTTCCATATTTATACCTTAAACATTTCACCCACATAAACTGGCGATAACATTTAATGGCGAAAAAGATGCAGGACAACTATTTGATTTTCCAGGATTTCCCGACGAGGAACAGGTAATATATAACTTCGGTGTTCTTTTTTTTTTGGTTGTCTTATTATTACGCTAGTACAGGTGAGATGTAATTTATACCTTATTTCCTCGGTCAAAATATTTCGGGTGCCGTAAACGGAGCAGGATAGGTGATGTGTTCGCAGCATAAATTACATACCCTTCCGGAGCATCAGTGTTAACTCCTGGTTTTTATAGGAGTTCGTGTTGTTCATTGTCTTTTTAGGTTTAAGTGTGTATTTGTTGTGCCTGTGGTTGTTTATTTGTCTTCCTGGGCTTGTCTGTGTAATGAATTGGGTTTTTTGTTTGCTCCTTAGGTATATTTGTCCTCTTTGTATTTAATTACTTTTTAAATCACTAATGTAATGAACACCATGCTTAAAATTACAGGTATTTTCAAGTGCATGTACTTTTGAGAATTCTGTATTAGAATGAATTCGATTGTCATATGGACTTTATGTTGTTATAGGATAGGTATCAGATGTGATGCGAAACAAGTTGATACGACAGTGTAAAAGGGCGGAAATAAAACTCCAGTAAATGTGAATCAGCAAAGAAATACAAAGTAAAATCGTACAGAAGAAACAACATTAAGATTTAAAGATATATATGATACTGAGAAAAAACGTCTACAAAGTTCAAGGGCTGGCATTACAAACATTTGTTTTCTGAGATCAGTATACCGAAAAGGCGTCAACAAAAGGGAAATGGAACGAAAAAATGTTTCATTAATTTACTGCCTTTGATAACAAACAATCGAAATTGTAATGTATTTTTATTTCCCTTTTTTAAAAATATTTCAGTAAAAATATCATCTTTGAAGCAAATCATCGATATAAGAAATTTTGCAAAAAAATATTCTCAGAATTGAATGTGTAAGACAAGCTTTTTAAAGGGTAATTTTATTTTTGCTTGTTAGAGAAGGATTCTTACCGTTAAGTTATGTTTGTATACATGTACTAGGTAGCTTTGGATATCATACACGACTCTGTCTTAGCAAAACGTAATAACAAGTGAAGTTACAAAGCAAATGTTCAATTGAATGTTAAGAGAAAGTACAAACCTTCACAATTTTGTCCCAAAAATCCCGATTGACAGGTGCATCTGTAGCGGCCATTTGACAATTCACATAATCCTCCATGCATACATGGACGACTTTCACAGGGTGTCACTGTAATACAGAATTATTAACTCAGGAAACCAACGAAGGCCAAAACAAAACAAACATTAGACTTAAAAACTAAAAAAAATATGAACAACCTGGACCCCACCAAAAACCCAGGGTTGACGCCGGTGCTCCGGAGGAGTAAGGAGTATCTGCTTGCTGCAGGACATGCGCCCTGCTGTCCATGTCAAATCTGGCAACATACTCCTGTTTGAGCACCTTTTCTGTCAGGATCCAGATTCTGTCCTGGAAGTCAATGTATATGTCACAAGCTCTGGAAAAAGAGTTGTGAAATATAAACTGTAAGCTGTGAAATGTGTACTCTACACCGGTGGTTCTGGAATGTTGTCGCACAAAAATGGGAAGTTGACGATTTGAAAGTCAATATCATCCAAATTGTCGTAAAAGTTTGCATTCAGCCTTCCTCTGTCAATTGCTAGGTGGAGGTCAAGATAAGATTCAGACTTGGCAGTGTCTGTGGTATCTTTAGTTTCGAGCTCATTGGGATAGATGAGATGTAAGAAATTCCCAAAACGTGATATAAAACATCATCTATATAGCCGAAGCTAAAATTAAAGGTACGGGCTAATTTCTTCTGTTTTGTGAGCTGTTAAAATAGAAGTTGAAAGTTGAGACAATGGTTTGGTTGAACACGTGGCAGATCCAACTATAAATCGCTGTTTGTATGGACACTTATGTAACTTGGTTATCCAGTACAAGGTAGGATGATCACAATCATCATCTTTGATGGAAATTCCAAATGACGATAAGACCGATCTATGATTGTCGGTTATTTCTTCCTTTGAAAGTGTAGTAGCTTTAAAGGTAGGATTGCCAAGTAAACTAGCAATCCCTAGTTCATTAACAAAGCATTGAATATAGTAGCTTTTGCATACAAAAACGATGTTATTAAGGGCCTTATCTGCACGAGCAACAACATATTTGTCCAGAATGGCATAGTCCATTTTCTGACATTGTCCTTCACAGCTATAATCTGACCGGTTTATGGTGAAGGATAATGCCAAGATTTACGGGATCTTAACCTTTGTTGGCAAAAAAGGGTGGAAGAAAAGAGTCTTATCCAACCGAAAAAAGCCGGAGACGTCCAATATCCAACACAATAGAGGTCAGTTTATATAAAATATGATCTGATGTCCACTGTAAATACCAGTACGATAAAATGAGTTGGGACAAAATGTCCCGGATGATTTTACAGTGCCTGATATTTATCAAGTTGATGTTCCTCATTTTTTTTATAAAAAAGATGCTTCAAGGTATTGATCATTTTGATATATTCCTTCATTGTGTATATAGTTCCAATTATTAGCGTAAATCAACTCAACATACAGGTTTTTTCATAAAAAAATAAGTGAATTTTGCAATGGCGTAATATATATATATCTATAATGTACATATATATCTGTGCGTGTGTGTGTGTGTGTGTGTGTGTGTGTGCAAATTGGTTGAATATCGACAAAAGAATACCGAGGCGACAAATCAGTGAAAACTAGAACTGTCATGAAAGGGACTAATACCCCCAAAGCAACATATCTGTTTTGAAGCCTACACTAAGTTCAAATCATCATATTTTTCAAAATACTTGCCCAAACGGAAATCCTGATAATATGCACATCTCCATAATGCGATCTAACACTCCATAAAGTTTCATGATAATCATGCAAGTAATGTAGGAGGAGTTGCAGACGACAAATGTAACGACGTTTTGTTAAAAATTCCCAAAGTCCAAACAGTCGTATCTTTTTTACATTTCTTGTCCAAACAAAAATTCCTGACAATACGCAAGTATCCATATTGTGACCCAACACTCCATAAAGTCTCCTGAGAATCATGCAAGTAATGTAGGAGGAGTTGCGGACGTTATTTCGGACAGACACACTGAAACCTATTTACCCCTAAACTTCGTTTGCGGGGTATAAATATCCATACATTCAAAAATACAAGAAAAAGACGAAGTCATGAGATTTGTTGATATTGTCCTTAGTTTTTATTGGGTTTATGATATATTTTTAAAATGCTCACTGGAGAAAACTAGATATATTTTAAGACATTTTATTCTTTTGCTCCATAGGAAAAATATTACAGGGACCATAAAGTTGTTTTTTTTTTAATTCTGTAAATAAGAAGGTTCAGTTAAATATTACCACTTAACAGTTTCAGACAATATATCAGTATATTTTAAAATTATATCACGTACGCAGAAAAACAGTCCAAGCTTATCTCTAGGGTAACGCCAGAACAACCTTACAATTCAAGTGTTTTGTCCTTGTGGTAAGTTCTCTCACATTTAGATAAATAAAAGTTGACACTACTTAGAATACTTAAATTATCTTAAGAGTAAATACGTTAGTTTTATGTGACTTAACTTTAAGGTATCCGAACCATAAATGACCACGTGATTATTCAAAAGTTCCCGGATGTTCCATACAACGCAATTGAAATGACCTCGGTAATTATCGGCAAACTTCGGAAATGCCAATATAACTAATTTATTTTCACAGACTCTCCATATAAGCAACAAAGTGTGTTTCAACTTGAGAAAAATATATATACAAAATCCCAGCTTTAAATTGTTTGGTTCAGCCATTCACGGTCAAAAAGAGAAACAATTTTCGATCATGATCTATTATGGTCCGGATACCTTAACAGTGATCCAATATGTCGATTGTGTGTTGGAATGTAAAGACGAATAATTATACACAATCAAATGATCTATAAAAAGTACCTTCACAGTTTCTGCCTGAAAATCCTTTCTTACAAGAGCACGAATAGTCTGTTCCCATCGCCGTACATGTTCCATTATACAGACAAGGAAACGCTGAACATAAAGTTTCTGGAAAACAAGAGAACTGGTAATTGATTTTTGCCATGTCAATTCATAAAAAAAACTACACGTTTTGTTTTATTATTTGGCTATTAAACTTGTGCCGTCATATCTGTTTCCAGTGCTTATTTGAAAGCTAATACTTTGTTGTTGTGGTCTATTGATTCGTCATATCAGCGTAAACAGGTATAATTTAATTTGAATTGCAGCAGACAATTTGGTTTGTTGCTAATGGTTGAGCATGTTACATTACACTGTATAATCTACTTTGGGTACTGTGACCTCACCAACGCATTACTTCGCACTCCGCGATTTAAATATTCCTTCGTTATATAAATTATTCAAATGATTCTATCTTCAATTTTGAATGAGAATTTTTTTTGAAAATTAAATTATAAGGATTGTTATAGATTTTGGAACAGGTTTTAATTAAACTACTTTGGTCAGTTTACACTAAAACATAAACCTTGCGGTTTATGAAGCGTAAACTGCCTCAAAGTAGGTTATTTCGAATAACCTGTTCTAAAATTGAAAACAATCCTTAAAAGACGCTTTTAAACAAGAACCGGGTATTTTTTGGAAAATTTCGAAATGACGTACCAGGTTATTATTTCAGATATATAACATATTAGAAACCCAAAAGTTTCTAATTTATCAAATCATTTGCTGAAGTAGGTGATGAATGTTAATTCTCAATAGCACACTTGAATCTGAACATGGGAGTCTTGGAATGTAGCTATAGGTTATCCTTGTGTTCAAATTTACAGGTATTGACCGTGACCACACAAAACATATTTGGCTTGGAACAAACACTGTAATTTCATTTATAGAAATAAATTAAATTGCAATAAATACATTGGTATTGTCAAATTAAATAATAAAAGACACAGCTCTGTATTTTTGACATGGAAAGTGCTGTGTAAGTATAATTGGAATTATAGTTTGCACACTAAATTATTTAAGTTTATAACCTTGACATCTACTGCCAGAATACCCATCGGTACACGCACATATATAGCTATTGTCCAACACCATACAGCGTCCTCCATTCAGACACGGATCACTTGAACACGATGTTCCTACAAGGATAAATAGCAAACATACACGATCTTCTCGAAAATTTTATAAATAAATTTTTTAATAGGTTTGGTTCATTCAGAGCGTCTCTTAAATGTGATATAAAAGCACTGTTAGATATTATTTCGAATTTTGTCCAACTAAAAATAGGACCAGGTCCATCAAAATTAACGTACTATGGAGTTTGTATTGTATAATTTATATTTTAAAAGAAGAAATAACCCTAATTTTGGAAAATTCTAATACCCGATACTCGGATGGCTTAAGGGCATTTACTTTTTTAAAATCTATATTGTATTTATATTATATTGTTTCTCTTGTTAATTTGTGTTCAAAGTTAAAAAAAAATATTGATAGACAAAGTTGAACAAAAAGGATAAAATGGCGCAATATATGTATTCTAAATAAGATGTCAGCGAGGATATAATCAACTTAAACTTCAATGGCCATTTATTAAGTGGGAATGGATTTTGTTTACCATCACCAGTTAAGTTAATAAAAACTCTTTAAATCATGCTTCCAATTTTAACATTGACCGTAAGTGTCTTTTTCAAACTGCAAGTGATTTTTAAGAAATATCTATTTTTTTTCTTTAAAATGAAAGTAAAAGGTATTATACTATTTTTTGTTTCCAACAGTCATAATGATGTATTGTCGTTTCTACTGCTGAAATGCCCAAAGCTGGTTTTCCAAGTTGCATGTGTATTTCATTGATTGTTACATATTATATGACGTCACCACAAACAAATGTGACGTTGCTGATTATGTGCCCGTTCTGTTTCCAAAAGTCTGATCCATGCTCACTTTTCAGACTTACCTAATGTTATTTTAAACGTGCAGAATAGATATGAAATTCAGTGTTTTCCGTCAAGAAATCTGTTACCAAGGTATGTGAGACACATAGTAGACTAAATTTCATTTAAATGAAATACATGTAATTTGTACTCGAAAACATACTACTTTATGTCTCACATACGACTGCAACTGATTTCTTGTTGAAAAACTCCGGATTTCATGACCACATTTATTTGTGGTGACGTCATATATGATGCAAAAATCGATAACATTGACACGAAAATTTGAACAGCATCTCTATCAAAAAAGTGGGACATTTCAGTAGTGGAGATGATAATAATTCATTACGACTACTGGACACAAAAGGTAGTGTAATATTTTTTACTTTAATTTTTAAATATCATCTGAGATATTCCAAAAATATACAGAGTAGTAGTTAAGGTCTAAAGCCATGTTTCACACAAACAAAAAATGTTAGGAATACACTCTCTGTTGACTTATGATTATTAAAGATTTTTCCAAATGTCAATCAGACGGTTCTTGGTTTGCTTTGACCCATTTTATTGACAGTAGACTAGGTTTTGAATAATTATTCCAATGGATTTTCAATATTTAAGCTTTTAAACCATTAAAAGACCAACTCCGGATAGGGTAATGACCAAAAATTGAAATATTTGAAAAATAAATAAAATATTCAATCGTAACAGTCTTATTTTCAATACAGCAAAATGCATATTAGGATATACTTACTTTGATTTAGCTGTGATAAATTTCCATGTGAAGCATTGACAGTGGATTTCCCTTAAAATGAAACGGTAATTTTAAGTTTTGCAAATATACATTTTGGTCTTTTTTCTCATGAATTATACGGATTTTGTATACAAGAAGTCCAACAAATATAGTATGACAATTTCTCACTGACGTATAGTTTTTATTCGGCCGGCTCTCGCTACTATAAAAAAGAACCACCGGGACTACAAGAGTCACTTACTAGTAAATTCAGAAGATTAAATTAAATTTACCGCATTCCAAGAAATTTGAGAATAGCCATAACATATCTTCTGGGCTTTTCTACGTTATTTACTATTACCGATCTCTACTGTTATTGATGAATGTTGCAAGAATTTGTGATGGTGTTATTACATATTTGGAGCTTTATATTCACCAATATCCATGAAAAACGTGTTACTGTGTTATTACATTTTATTAACTATTCTTAATTGTTGTTATTTTAATTCAATTTTATATAATTTCTTAAAATTGTATTTTTCACTTAACAAATTAACACAATACATAAAACATAGTACTATTTAACCACATATAGATCGCAGACATCGATAAGTCATCGTATTGTAACGTCAATGGTTATATAAGTAGGAGACAATTAATTAAATATTTTTGACCGTAACAAATTGTATTTGTACAAGGAAGCTTTTTGGTAAAATGAATGACATAACATTAGTTAGATAATTATGCATTTCGACTCTTGATCGCTTTTAATGACCAAGATGTTGATATTCATTTGTATTTAAACCTCCAGATATTGTCAAAATTCACTTTACCCTTCGATTGAAATAAAAGTTTAGGTAAAAATCAAGTCTCAAAAGATATTGAAAATGAAAAAAAGTAATAATGTTTCAATTTTTAAGATATTTAAATGTTACAGAGGTTGCAAGAAATTGTAGAATAGGACAGAAAAGATACAGTAATACATTTTCAAGTCCTGTCAAGAAGTGAAAAAAAATATAATATAAATGCACATATGTAAATAAGAAAAAGACCAACCTTGAATCCATTCCAAAGCAATATCTCCTGTATATAGAACTGCAGATACGATCATAAATATCACAGTAGTTAACAAGAAAAACACCATCCCACATTTCATTTTTTTATTTTTATTTTTTAATATACTCATTTCTTGTTCAGTCTTAGCCTTCTCGTCTCGCTTATGGAACAGATGTAGACCAAATTTATCATTGTCTCTAGGCAACCCGTACTCTTCATAAGCTGCATTTTCAAAAGCAGTTACCAATCGACGGTCATCGTCAGTAGTATCTGACAACTCCCTTTTTTTCATTTCTTCTTTAACCGTTACATTGTCTTCAATTTCACCTAGTTCTACGTATCTAGAACTGTCTTCCACATCACCCTGGAATTCGTTTTTCACTTCCATCGTTTTTAAATTAGACGATTGATTGTCTGGTTCTTCCATATCGTTAACGATACGTACTCTTTCACTTTCTGTAGATCTACTATTTAATTTATAATAAAATGAGAAGTATTAAGGAGGTATTCTTAAGTATTTTAATTGGATATTTGACATTTTAAAATGCGCATGACTATAGAAAACTTTGACAAATTGACCGAGGGTCTATATTTATTAGTAATTTTTATGCAAAAGCATCGACATTATTCAACCAACAGTCGAAGATAAAGCGGAAACTGAGACAGCGATGTTTTAAATGTGAATTTTTTTTCGACCGCCTGAGAAACATTTCAAGAAATGATAAATAAAGAACAATAAATGATTCGTAGTATGCTGAACCTCTTTATTGAGTTGCCAAATTTGGAGTTGTACCGAACTTTACCTCTGTAAATTAATTTGAAGTTCGCCAAGGTATCTTTCTATCAGCTTTTATCTATTATTTTTACTGTATGTATTTGTTTAAAATTTAGAGGACTTGGGATTTTAACGGGGCAAAATAAATAAGAATTGTTAGGTTGGGTACACGTACGATGATGGTATCGTTCAACATCTACCACAATAAAAACTCATGTGCTGTCTATTTCTTAATTATCCCGATGTTAGCATCCCAAAACAGTCACAATTACAAGTCCAAACAAAACAAATGACGTTAAAATCTGTCAAAATCGGTCAGGATCAGCCATGTTTAGTTCAACACAGATGCATTGGGTAATTTGTGCGAAATGGTCGTATTCTAGATTAAGTTCCCGACACGACAAGATATAGTCTTGTAATCTTCATTTTGTATGAAAGTTCATAGATAGTAGCAGTCGATGTAACCAAGATTACAAAAAAACCAGGAAAGGCCGTTCAAGATTAACATGCAGGACATGTTTACTTTTCTAAAACATGTTCATTCTCATCTGTTTCTGCTGATTGAACTGCATTTAACAATTTAATGTGAATGTATTGGATGTTTATCAACCCAGTACTGCTTTTTAATTCGCAGATGGTGAACTCAACTGAATTACGTACATGCACATTAAATCTGGTAATATGCTTATAATGAAAATGATAGAATATGAGTCGGTGAGAGTTTTAATAGACCGGATAGATACATGTATACAGTTTTTTGAAACGAGTAAGGTGATAATTAAACGTTAAAGGGTCCTATGTGATATTGGATTTGATCCGTGAGACCACACTTCACAAATAAAACTGGACAAGTTGTTGATTAAACAACAAAATGTGAAACATAAAAGGTTAACAATGAGATACCAAAAAACAACGCAACCTAGCAAACGGAACCCTGGACAAAAAATAACATAAAAGAAAAAAAGTAAAGATAGTCTGAGTTTGTACAGATACTGAACAGTGGTGAGGTTAAACTGATTTTATGGGTACCCAAACATCCCCGTTATTGACCCTGAGCCTATGGTGTATAAAACATAAGATAAAAAAAATTTCTGCAGTTTCATCAGCAAAAAATGACCCCTTTATTGAACATAAAAAATGAATAAACATGTGAAAAACACTCACTAAGGTGGTACCCAACACCTTGACTAAAATAAATTTGACTCGTTTAATTTTCATAAATTTTTTAGGAAATATTTACTTTGACTTGACATAAATGTTGATTTTTTTTAGTAAATAGAATTTCACACTTCACGGGAATATTTTCATTGAATATATAGCAATTTGGCAAACATGAATGTTGATCATAGAGAAGCTTAATTTCTCTTTACTTATTAAATTTGATTAAAACGCTCTGGTAATTTTAAGAGTTATCTCCCTGTAGTGTCGGGTACCACCTTAATAGCATAGTTTGGGATTTTCGAAGATGATTAATAGTGTGAATTCTTGGATTTCGTGGACAACGGAAGAATGATTTTAGTTTACTACAAGACGAAATATGGGCTTAGATAAGGCCTAGTATAAAATAAGGTTTGTTTGATGTAGGCCCACCCATCCCCCAAAATTGTCCCGACCTGTATTTTGCGAGTGACATTTTTTTTTTCAAGTTCAGTTAATTTTTGTTCAATTACGTTCCTGAATTTAGTCATCAGTATTATTTAAAAAATGGCGACCGACTACCTTACTCTTCTCAGTATGCGTCAGAATAAAGAAAACAAGAATATTTTAAGCCTGACAAAGTGTTCATTTCAGGTGAGATATTGAAGAATATTTATACAGTTTTAATGATTAATTAATATAGTTAATAAGCATTTTCTGTGGTTTTGTTTTTAGCCTTGGTAGCAAGCATTGCTTTTACAACATTTTGTGTTGAACAAGCCTCTAATGTCATTAGTTAAGAGAATAACGATATTTGTGATTGCACTTTAACGTATAGGTGTAAACATGTATGATTTATTTACTTTCGATTATCAACACCATTCATTCATTATAATTGGCCTCATTTGATGATTATGTTTGAAAGTTTAAATCAATGATTTATCTTTTTGGCCGGATCCAAGAAAATCGATGTCAACGAAAATATCCGAAGTCACAGTAATACACACTGTATGTTCAAATCTTTAATTGAGTCAGTACAATGGCAACATCGACGTTTTGATATTATTACTCGACGTATTAATATTGCAGTGAAACCTTTATTATTTATGATACACAATTTTTCGTGGATTTCCTGGACAGATTTCCGGACCCAACGAAATATGAATCATTCTTGAAACAGTAGGATGTTTAAGCCTAAATGGTGATATACATATTCAAGATGGAATCAATCATTGACATTAACAATTTAAAGGAAATCTATCAGACGTAAAACTGTTTATTTATTTATCTTCTGTTTTGTAACGATATCACTAATAACAACAGCGCGTCATTTCAAAATGTTTTAATAAAATATTCTCCGCTTTATCTTTATAGTACTTCTTGTTTAATATAAGTTTGGTTTTTGGTTTTCCAAATGTTTCGGTTTTAATGCTGCTGATGAGAGGTAACTCCTTGAAATGCGTCGTATACAGCATAGTATAAATTTACTATATCTAATATTAGTATCTTTGGATTGTTATTTTATCCCCAATTCCCCGAAAATTTACTTCAAGGAAAATAAATAAATTAACAGAATTACTGACAAAACAGGTGAAATAATTATAACACTTCTCTTGTACCATATACCACATAACATTCAGGACCAGATGTCTCGTGACAATCATCTTATACCCACTTCAAATGATTATAATATACTCTTAAAGCAATCATGTCCCTCTTAAACACATAAAATTACGACACTTCTTCTTCCTGTTTTAACGAAAAGATAATACAGTGTCATGTCAGTGGGAATCCCATTTAACTTTTCAAATACAAATCAGATTTTCATAAATTACATTTAATCTTGACTATAAATTAAATGAGCTGGGGTCAGATGATATGACGAGAAACCAATCTTATACCGCTACTTCACTTTCTAACAAGAGATCCTTAGTAATCCCAGGACTAGTTTCACACCTTCTAACAAGAGATCCTTAGTAATTCCAGGACTAGTTTCACACCTTCTAACAAGAGATCCTTAGTAATCCCGGGACTACTTTCACATCTTCTTGCACTTAAAAAAGGATGAAGTTTTAGAACTTTCAGCTTTTTGGTGAAATGCAAAATTACATAAGTAATTGCTCTGTCAACTAATTGTTCAATAAACCATCTATACTTACATATTAATCCCAATTGTAATATACGGGTTCAAACACATAACGTGGCATTTCGACTGCTGAAAATGTGGTTAGTTGACATTCGAGGTTATCAAATATAATTCTGAAAGAGGACCATTGCTGGCATAAGGCCAAGTTTAAGGTATGGTTATCTGAAAATTAAATAGGGTCCTATGTTAAATTAATTTCAGCTTTGGTGGTAATCTTAATAGACAGGCCAGGTCAGTTGACACAATTATGAAAGGTGACAGTCTAATGACCATTGCTGGTCATAATTGGCCAAGTGGTCTCAGATAAGAAGAATTTCAAATGAATTTTACAATAGGGTCCTAAGTTAAACTACGTTCATCAGTGGCGGCCATCTTGGTTGACAGTCCGGGTCATCGGATGCAATTCTTAAAGAGGACCATCTAAGGTCCATTGGTGTCAAGTCTGGTTCCAATTGGCTTAGAAGTTTAAGACAAAGAATATTATTTAATTTATTTTCCCCTAGTATCCTATGTTAAATTAAGTTTAGCTGCTATC
Source organism: Mytilisepta virgata (assembly GCA_028015205.1). Lineage (NCBI taxonomy): Eukaryota > Metazoa > Mollusca > Bivalvia > Mytilida > Mytilidae > Mytilisepta > Mytilisepta virgata. The sequence goes on from CM051512.1 coordinate 26,459,477, forward strand.
AGTGATGACATTCCATGTCATCAGACATAATTCTAAAATAGGACCACCTAAGGACCATTTGTGACAGGTTTGGTTCCAATGGGCTAAGGGGTTTAAGACAAGAAGATTTTTAATGATTTTTTTTCATAATGTTCTATTTTTAACTAAGTTCGGATGTGGCGGCCATCTTGGTTGACATTCAGTGTCACCGGACACATTTCTGACAGAGGACTATTTCTGCTAAGTTTGGTTCTAACTAGCTCTGTAGTTTCAGACATTTTGGATTTCATATTGGCATGAAAAACATAAACTTGGTTAAGGACCATTTATGGATCATTCCTGCAATGTAATGATTTGATTGCTTTTGTAGTTTCAGAGAAGAGGTTTTGGAAATTTTAGCCAATCAGAGTGCATTATTGACCGTGGCAGCAATGTTTAATTTCGGATCGGCACCAAAAAAATCAATTTTTTAAGGACCATTATCTGACCATTTAGGCACAATATTACTTCCATCTGTCAGACAGTTTCTGACAAGAACATGTTTGTATGTATTTCCCATAGGATCCTATGTTAAATGTGCCCCGTGGTGGCGGCCATCTTAAATTTCATATCGGCATAAACACATAAACTTTGTAGAGGGCCATGTAAGGATCTTTCCTACAATATAACAAATCAATTGCTTTTGTAGTTTCAGAGAAAATATTTTGTTAAAACTTCAGCCAATCAGCGTGCATAAATGGCCCTGGCAACCATGTTGAATTTTGGATCAGAACCGAAAACATACACTTTGTAGAGGACCACCCAAGTAACATTCCAGCAAAGTTTGGGTCCAATCTGTACAGTGGTTTCAGAGAATAAGATTGAAAAGTAAACGTTTACAGACGACATACGACGACGGACGTCTAGTGATGACAATAGCTCACATGACCTTTGGGTCAATTGAGCTAAAAATATGTTCAATAGAGAATGAGTGAAACCATCTGCTGAATGAACGTATTTTCCTATATCTTTGAAAAAAATTAAAATTAATTCCACTAAATAAATGTTAAAAATGGAGAAGATAATCTAAAATTAAATTAACTACGGAAGCTTGGTTTTTTCTGCCTATTTTTTTTTTCTTTTGGCATTATTTGATTTTTTAATATGCTTTTGACTTGTCCTTGAGGACTTTTGCATAGTTTTTAAGCTAATAATATACCGGCAATATGACATTTATTTTTTTTTTATTCAAGTTTTGTTCTTGGGTTGATACTTAAGTTCCACAGCCGATTTTAAAAGGGAAAAAGTTCTCCAGAATTGTTTTTGTCATCAACACGTATATAATTTTATACAGATTTCTGATATCACATCTCTTACTAAGTAGAGAAGCTCTACATATATCACCCCAAACCTCTACTGTCTTGTGTTAACATCGGGATATGATTTGCAAAATGAAACTTTAAGATACTGTTTTTTTTAATTAAATACATCATATTATGTCATATTTAACAAATATTCTTAATGACCAAATTGAAATATGGAATATAGAAAAACATCTAGAATATTACATAGAAGATAGGTTTATGGTCTTAATTATAATGCTGTTTTGTATTGTTGATAAACATCAAACTAAAAAAAAACAAAAAAGAAAGAAAAAAAGATGAGAGCGAAAGAGAAAGGATTTTACAAAATGTCCTACTTATGACATAAAGCGTGGAACTGGTATGTATTACCTGCCTTGTGATGAAGTCCATTTGCTGAACAATCTATCAGGCACTACTCGGCCATAGTTAAAATTTCGAATTAAACTTTATTACGTAAGGACCTCTATAAAACAGTTGTATTCATAAACAAAATGCTAGATGTAATACAAAATTTGGAACAAAGCCATTTATATACTTTTGTATAATTTAGGCAGATAATATCGGTTTCTTTCTCTTTTATTTTAGAGAGATTTTCGATAAACTTCAGTTACCTCTGTAATTTAAATGTAAACAAACCAACAAAATGAAACAAAATATCATCTATTTAATTATAACCTTTTAAAATTACACTAGGTTATTGATCCATTTATCAGGTAGCTTAAATGAATAATTTAATTTATTCTGTTTCGGGCTAATTTAAAAGATTATGTCAATACAGGTAAGGTAAGGAAACATACTTATAATTAGAAATTTTTTTCGTATATTTTTTGTCTGATGATTATTAAGTTATTGTGCAAACAAATTTGCAAATTTACAGACTAAGTATTATGTAGTAAATGCATATTTGTGTACATGTAAATCTGCAATATTCTTGTAGTATTCGAATCGAATAACATGACAGAATTTATTATATTTCTTTGTAAATGATACAGAATATAACATTTTCAATACACATCTTATTTTACCCCTAAACAAAACAAATTGATAACAGAAAAAGTCACCAGTGACATTCCAATCAATAAACTCATTGGCAGTATCATTTAAAGTTGTTCAACGTTATCAACGCATTACAAGTTGACAGCTATTCGAATACGACAATAAAAATAGATATGTTAGGAAAGTTCAATATTTTGATATTTAGCTGGCTTTTAACAATCATTTCTTGGATTCATAGAGTTAAAATGCAATATATGTACAGTCTATAAACAGTTTCTTCTAGGAAAATGAATTAATAATTACAAAATTGAAACCGATCAAGCACCAAGCCGTATGAGAAAAATTAGTTTAAAAACATAAATATGTAGGTACACAGCGTCACTTTGGAAGTCCAGACTCAATATTCATACAAAACAAATATTTTATTTAAGATGAGCAGTATTAGTAAAGCTAAATATTTTACATTAAAGACCATTATAGATGACGGACATTCGGAAAATTGTTCTATGGTATGGTTTAATACGGCTTTCGATTGTTACAGGTAAATAACAATTTTAGAAATGTGTTGATACATTCTGTATCTTTCTTTTATTACAGTAAGAAAAGGTCATTGTGAAGAGTTTACTGAAATGTTAACTCTGCCGACCAATTCACAAACTGAGTAACGTATTAAAAAAAAGCTTTACATTTGACTTTGATGTTCCCATTGTCAACTTCCCATGCATTTCTGTGTAGTAACATTCCAGCTGCTCCAGCGTATGGTGTATGCATCTCCCAACTCAAGTTTTGCTGGAATTGCCTCCATTATGCCGATTTTCTTGATAGGGACCAGTGGCTTATGCAAAAGCTGTTAGGATGAGGTTATGCCCATAGATTGAGGTCGTCGCTTAGAAAATTATACGGTCGTCACCACGATCTGATTGACCGTTATGGAGTCTTACTTTCCAGCATGACAAAAGGCCTCCATCGGTCATATATGTTCTTCCTCCTTCAACGGACTTGAATAACAACGTGCAACACAGCGGGTGTCTTGCAAGAAGCAGGAACTGCTCACCCTCCCGGGGCACCTGAGTTCATCCCCGGTTTTTGATGGGGTTCGTGCTGCGTGTTTCTGTGTGTACTTTTCATTTAAGTTTTTGTGGTGTTTGTTACTTTGTCCATTGTCGTCTTTTTGGTGTTCCCGATTGTGTTTTTTCCCATGGACGTCCAATCCTTTGAAACTTCGGTATCCATATTTTTTCTTCTAATAGTGAGGCAAACATTTCCTTCACCTTCTGAAAGGACATTGATAAATATTCTTAAAGATCATAATACGAATTTTGTCTTGTTTTATCTTGCCTGTCTTAATTTTTACAATTTTTGAGATGTCAGAAAAAGCCAATTTAACAAGATCAAAACAAGAAATATTTCCCTTATCGACATTTGATGCATGATCACATATTTTGAATTTCACCAGAGTGCAACCTGCTTGTCTTTTTTCCATTTCAAAATGTTGATACAAACAAACAAACAAAACATGGAAGTAATGGAGAATTTTATTCTGCAGGGAAATACAAAATAAGTGAGCATGCAGCAAATTTCGATTAGAGAACTATGCTGGTTGGTTTGACACTTTAAATGAACGACTGACAAATCAATAACAAAAATTGAAAGTACCTACTGTGAAACACTTACTTTTCGTGGAGGTATAAATCAACGAATTTATGAACCCAACAAAATATGAAATTTTAGACCAGTCGTAGTTACTAAGAGGAATTATTTAGGTTCATTACTACGAATAAAGATACGCTTTTAGCATTTGGTGAATATGAGCACTTGAAATAGCACAGAAAGGTCTAAAACCTTGCTTAAAAAGAAGAATATTGTTACTTTAGGAAGGATTGAATATTAGATTTGCATTACTCCCTGTAAATAAGTAACTATGTTATTTTATTATTATTATTATTTTAAAATAATGAAATTAAGAATCACATATATGCTCCTTTTCTTTATTTGACGAAAATGTATGTCCAACGCAATAACAGAATTCTCAATATTTTATTTGTCTTTCTAGCATTTCCAGTTAAACATACAAATGTACCGTCATCATATCTTGGCACAGAAGGGTACAACATAACTATTGACTGTATTGGAATTTTGAATAACAAATCAGATCCTCAATTTATCAGCGTTAACATAAGTATCAATTGTTCTGATATATACTGGAGTAACTCAGCATCTACTATATACATCAAAAACTCAACCAGGTACAGTGGAGGAACAACTTTGAGTCCAGCTCTTACAATATACGGATTAAATATGACGGATGAAGATTATTACACGTGTAATTGTGTGGGTGATATTTTTACCGGAATTCCAGTAGAACTCTTAGGTAATATTAGCTCAAATTGAATTTGTTCTTAAACCTTTTGGATTGGTGTTTTAGTTTTCAACTGATGGGTCGTAAATCGACGAAATGTGCACATGATGTGTATCAAAATTGGTATCAAAGAATTAAATACAAAATAAATCATTAATATAGATGGTTTTGGCTTTACGCTTTAGATCATTTTGGAATTTTTGAATTCCTCTTCAACAGTTTGTATTATTGATTTGTTATGTTCTACCTCGCTACGCTCATACGAACATAAACATGTTCTTTTATAAATAAATGAAACTAGAACAACTGAATGAGGATGAGTTCCACACTGAACAGTTTTAGTATAAAAATACATGTACAATATGAAAATGTCTGTTTTTCTTGCACAGGTGCATACTACTTTTATAAAACAAACAACACAAACGTCCAAGCAATCTAATCTGCAAAGGAGCAAAGATAATTACAACTGCAATCAAAAAAATGTTTCTTATATACATAAGTGTTTATATATCTGTATACGTGCAAGTAAAGTCGTCGAACTGGTTGTTACGGTGTGAATTCTCGACAAATGAATTATGGTGCGAAAAGTATATAAATAAGACCAAGACGGTTTAGTACTGGCTCGAAAGATTAATCCACAAATCTTCAAATAAATATATTAATAACATGTAAACAGAAAAGAAATGAAATTATGTTCTACTTCGCTACGCTCATACGAACATAAAAATGTTCTTTTCTAAATAAATGAAAACTAGGACAACTAAATGTGGATGAGTTCCACACCTAACAAATCGACACATAACAAAGGAAAAGAAAAAAAAATGGAACAAGGTGATCGGCCTATTATTACAAGCCTAAATTCTGTGAGACGGTAAGCTTATTTGAAATAGTTTTTTGGATTTCGCTTTGTCAGATTTCCATCTTCCATGATATTTTAGTAACGGGAATCTTCCTAGCGGCTGCAGCAGTAGCGCCTCCGTTACGTAAACTGTGCAACCCGAACTTTGTTTTATCCAAACCGATCTCTTGTAAAGCGGCCAGTACAATTTCTCTAGTGCGAGTGTATGATAAGGGTCTGTTGATTTTTGCCAAACGGTAAGTTTTTACTGACTTATAAAAAATAGCAGAGCGAAAAATGTAATCGTCAAACTCTTCACCTAAACGTATGCCTGCATCACTGATATATTTTTCCAACATGTTTAGTCCATATTTGCAACACCAATATTTGGATTTTTCAAAATAATAATTATATTGTTTTAAAGTATTTCCGCTTTTACTAGCTGTTATTACAGAAGGAATTGAAGAAGCTAGATCAACTAAATCTGGATTTGAGACTCTTTTTAGATCTATCCAATGCATGGGAACAGTTAAATCTAAACTGAAAAAAAATATTAACATATTTATTCATTTTATTTCACTTCATTTCATTTTTTTAACAAAAATTTTATTGACTGTCCAAAAAATAAAAAAAACCAAAGAAGCGTAATAACATGGTCATACAAATTATTTTCCCAAACGATAAATTTAATATACGTTTGCCTTCATGCTGTTTTTTTTTTTTTTTTGGTTAACCAGATTTATTTGAGATTTATATATTTTTTTTGGAGGGGGGGGGGGGGGGGGGGTCAATAAGAAATCAAGAATTTCATGTAACTGGGGCTATTAGACTTTTCATAAGACCTGGCAAGGACTCCCGTAATTAACCTCATCTTTTAACATAAATTAATTTCATTCCATTTTTTCAAACTATTAATATACTTTCCAAGTAGGCATGAAATCTGTCACCATGAACGTGTCTTTTAATGTTTTAGAAGTCCAAACTTTAACGGTAGAAATGCATGATATAAATAAAAACGTATTTAACTTTAAGATTGAATGTAAAAAAACACATATGAGAACGACCGTGCGATAAATCTGAAACTAACAAAGTTACTAATTTTGTAGATACAATAAACATTATATCACCTAACTATGCATAAAAAATAATGATATCAAGTCGTTAACCCTGTGGGAATTTGACAATAGACAATAATGTAAGGTAAAAACTACGGACATGACGGATATAAACTGTGTTCCTCTTTTTTCCGACCTATTTTTATATTCTAATAAAGTCTTTTATGAAAAAAACTCTTTAAAGGCGAAATAAAGAATCATAATAAATTAGTTGATATTTTTAACAACAATTGCAGGTATCTTGATGATGCACTTACTGTTGATAACCCTGAGTGAGTTTCATAAATATTTCAAACGACATTTTTCCAACAGAGCAACATTTACGAATAGTAAATGCGGTTCCTCTTTAGATCTTACTATGAATATCGAAAATAGCGAGATACATATTAAAATTTATGATAAAAGGGACGACTTTAATTTTCCAATCACTAAATTCCCATTCTTGACGGAGACATGCCTCTGGAACCATATAGTGTGTATATATCACACCTTGTGCTCAAGGCAAAAAGATTTGAACGAGCGACACCAAACGATTACAAAAAATCTTCTATTACAGGGTTATAGATTTCACAAGCTGCTTAATGCTTTTGAAATGTTGTATAATGGATATCAACATCTTATAGCTTAACACCCGGCTTCAGGAAAACCACTTCTCATAAACAATCATGATGTTTTACCATCATCGTTGCTATTCCAATATCGTGAATAAAGTCTCACCAATAACCGACAGAAACTTGGAAGTTACTGAAGATCGCAGTAAGGGCTACACATATTATTTTTTTTTTTGTAATTCTGTAAAAATTGCTTTTTATCAAAATGACTTGAAGACTTTAAGTTTTCCTGGCCTCTCACGAATACTATGGATTTCTATTGAATTCTATGACGTGATAGCATCAAACCCTTTATGGGAGCGTTATTTCTTCCTTTTTCGTTTAATATAGCTACAGTATCCGACCAGCAGATATGAGAGGTTTAGCACATTCTGACCCTGCTATTTAACTTATGTAAGGTATAACTAAGTTTTGCAGTTCTAGCAAGCGGTCATCTTGTTAGTTATCATACTGTATTGGCTTTTATAGTAGGATTTATACACCAGAGTGTCAGGATAGATAAGGGGGAGGTTTGAATACCCATTTAACCGATTTAACCCCACTATATAGTGTATGTACAAAGTTAGGCTATCCTTTTTGTTGTGTTCATGTTCGTGTTTGTGCTGTTTTATGTTATTTTTGTCCGGGTTAGTATCTTTAGGGTGGTGTTTATTGATTGGTATGCCGCTTGCGTCCTTTCCTCTGATCCATTTTGTATTTCATTTAAGCCTCACGGAATATTCAACATTATGGGTACCATTAGCGTACCATCACATAGTAACGAGAGATTCGCTGTACAAAATTCTGCCAGTTTTGTAATCTGAGGATATATTTATAGCATTAAACACCATTGTAAATTTTCACCAATGATCTTCTTTATTACCACAAAAAGCGTCGTATAACTTTTCGGTATTTAGTTTTCTTTTGTTGTTTTCAGTGTCAAGCATTCCTTTGTCAGGTAGCGGTAACGACGCCAAAGGTTAAGTATATATATATATATAATTTAAATAGTTTAGATAATTTACACTATTTGTCGCATTGATCGTCTTTTCTAGTTTTTTACCCTGATTATTTATTTATATTGAACATTTGTTTAAAAACAAGAAATGTTAGGGTGTGTATTGCACGTTTTTACGTGATTTGTTATGATAGTGCAGGATATTTATTATTAACGATCGTTCTGGTTTTGTTTTTATTCTTACATATCTTGATTTTCTGGGGCAAATATTATCAAACAAAATCAAGACACGGGACCAAATCAAGACATCTTGCCTTTCAGTCAAAGAAGATCGGTCAGTTTAAAATTATCACCACTGCTGAAGTTGATGATTGCATAATTCATTTTGCCTTGTTTTTGTTTTGTTTATTTTTGTTATTGAGATTTTTAGAAATTGTTAAAATCTATACAGTTAAGATTAAACGTGTCTTATTAGTGAAACCCTAATCAAATTTCTTTGCAAGCGGAAAATGTTGTCGGAATTTACCAATTATCAAGATTTAATCCAATTAATATATAAATGCTCAATTTCAGATTATGTAGAAATGGCAGTTGGTATCATTGGTGCCGTTACGGGAATCGTTGCCCTTATAATTCCACCGTTTGTTTGCAAGAAATGTGCTTGCAAAAGGGAAATACGTCCGGAAAACACAACAGATCGTTCAAAAATAGGAGGGATATCAACATCTCAGAATACGAAAAATCATATTCTTCCATTAGAAATGACGGAGGCTGATTTGGCTGAGTTAAGACGGCAACGTCGAAAAAGGGAAAAACGAAAACGGAAAAAACGTCGAAGAAAAAAGTTAGCTAATAAGGAACAGAGTAAAATCGTTCATATATAAAAATCACAGACCTACACTAATCTCTCAAATTTTGTTGTGACTTTTACTTTTACAATTTCTGAGAAATTCAGATTTATTATCAAAATGTTTTAGAACAATGTATTTGAATTCTATTTAAATACAAATATACTAATTTATTGCTTTGGTTAAATATTGATGTCTGCAAGCAAAATCGTTCATCATTCTTTTGTGCTTCAATGATCTGAACCTTTATTAATAACCAAAGTTTGGAAATTTAAAACGTTTCAGGAACTTATTTTTGTTTTGTATTCACCTTTTATCAAATTTATCAGATTATCTTTTATATTTCCTTAATTTTGAAATAGACCTGCGCTGAATCTTAATAATAGGGTAAGTAATTACATCCTATTTTGTATATAAAACTTCCAGAGGTGGACATTTATTGTACTTAAATAAAAAATAAATAATTAATTTATTAAAATAAAAAAACGTAGCAATGATAAACAGAAATATTAGAAGGAAAACAATGTTTGTTTAACTGCCAGACTTTCTTACTGAATATAATAATGATTTCTGACTAATTGTGAGAAATAAAAGAATTGTCCATACAGACATATATGTTCTTGCCAAAGGAGTCGTAAATGAAACTTTTAATTGTTTTTTGACAATGAAGAGCTACTGAAGTGTAATGAAGAGCCCAATGATTGTATTTTTTTGTGGAATATAAATGTAACGTATTTCATAAACTGTAAATATTTTGAAAGACAATAATAAAATCTTATAGTAAAAAAAGTATTTATCAGATTTCAGGAAATAAGCTGAATGCCTGAATCTTGCCAGGACAAAAATTCTTGCTACTGGCTACTGGGCTGATAATGCCTTTGGGGACTTACAGTCCACCAGCAGTGACATAGACTCAATGGTACTAATAATATGTTTCACGAAATACCTAATACATTTGACGCAGTGTATGGCCATTTCGTTGACAGACAACACATAAGCAGTGCTCGAGATCAAAATGTAGGAAAACCCGGTTAAAGATAAAATGATAAATTAATAAGCACAACCATCAAAAACCAAAAAATAATACAAACAGGAATCCAAACTCAGCTAAGGGTTACTTCTGCATATTTTACCCAACCTGAAGCATGCTATGGATGGATTAGCAGTTGCTGACTCTTATAAGATACCTGTCGTGATGCTCATTTATATGTCGGGTGTTGACACTACAACCGCAGATTGTATTGAAAATGGATAATATTTGACACGAACGGAACAAACGAGGGGTTGCTTCGACTAGTTACAACTTAGTTCTACCTGCTTTTGAGTCATTTTTTTTTTGCATACATATATAATCGTACAAAAAAAATCATCTGTTTGGGAAAATATCACGGATGAGTGGTTTGGTGTTTGGGGATGTAAATATAGTGTATGTGAAAAACCTCCAAGGTTGTACATAGCTAAGGTTAAATGCGTGTGGAGGTCTGAAAAATAGCTGTGTAAATATTCATGCATGAATAATGTTAATATTACACTGAACTGCATATTGAACATTATTAATATCAAAGTTTCCCACTGTGCTTAATAATTAAGAACTGGTAAAGACCTTTCGCCATAGGAACCTTCCAACATACGACTTTTGACTTCCGTTTTTTTCAATCGTTTCATGACAGAAGGAAGCAGAAAGGCATTGATGAGATGACAATTACGCTAGATCCTAGATAAATAAATTAATTAATTAATTAATTAATAGATAAATAGAAAATAAATATGAATGTAACGTAAATATTACATAACATAAAAGTTACATCCATACTCAAAGTCTTACATGTACGAACTTAGACAATTTACGACCCTTTCCAAAATGAGCTTATCGCAATATTCTATTAAAATTGGCATTGGGTCCAAATTTGTTTTGTTTTTGTTTTCTCGAAATAATTTCTTAAAAATGCTCCTGTGAACATTCTTCATTTTTTTCTCAATACGCTGTTAAGAATTTTTTTTTTTCAAAATGAACAGAATTTGAACATCAAACATTGTGAAAGCTATGGACACATGTAACAGTCAATATAGAATTCGTGTAATATATAAACATTATGAAAACCATGTTAAGAATCTTGATGTGTACATTCTAAATGAAAACGGAACAATCAAATACTAATCTATTTCTTACGTATTTTATACTGAAGGAAAACTGAACTGTTCTTTTTTATAGATATGTGCGGGTTTAATAATATAATTTCTTCAATCACTTCTAATAAGGTTACTTCAGATTTTAGGATATAGGCTGAATGCTTGAAATTTTTTTAGGCAATGACTTTATGACTAGGATTCAACCTAAATACAGAATTTTAGTTTTTGTGGCTAGCATATATAGACAGAGGAAATGACAAAACGTTTTGATACCGGCCGCAAGTTTTACATGACTGTTTCCTTTGAAGGTATTAAGGAAACACATTGATAAATGTCGATGCCAAACAACTTTTTAATGAATAAAATTATTTTGATAACAATTGTTATGCACTATATGTGCACATTTCGTCAATTTACGACTCATCAGTTGTGCGCAAGGCCTAACATTTTGAAAACCAAACCAACCTTGAATTGAATTAAAGAATACCAAAATGACCATAAGGGGTAAAGCCAAAACCATCTAAGGACAGAGTTATGCACAAGGGAGATACTCCTTAGTTTTTACAAATTTTACAATTTTGTAACAGTAAATTCTAGGTATCAATTTCAATATAATGAAACTGTATTAAAATTAGTTTAAACTTTGTACGTATGTCTTTATAATAAAGTGTCTTCAGCTGTATAGCTCTAGCATTAGGTTGTTTTTGCTTTTGACTTTTTAACGTTTTCTTGATATTTTAATCTTCTCTTCAACGTTTTTGAAATAATATTTTAATCTTCTCTTCAACGTTGTTGAAATATTTTTTTTAATTTCAAGATTGATCAGAATTGAATCGATGAATTATGCATATTTTATGAATCAGACTGTTTTGTATATTGTTATGGTATGTTAATATTTATTGTTTAAGTTGTAAACGTATCCTAGTGGAATAAGTTTTGTATGTTCCATTCTCATGAGTTGTCTTGCCTTTGGATTTTGTTATGCCCATATATTTTATAATTCTATTCTAATAACAGCTTAAATATAATGGGTACCAAATGTTCTATACTGCTTTTAAAATTCGCATCCACCAATGTTTTTTTAGCCCTTTAGATGAATGAAGATGTGTCGGTAACAGGTCCAAATCTATTTTCTCTTACGTGTTCCGTAGTTGTTTTAGCAGGCAACGGGAAAGAGCGCAGAGCACAATAAAATCTTAAAAATTGGGACCGAAACATATTATTTCTGGAAATTTTATTTCAACTACTATGTCTGATTCGAGACAAATTATTTCATTTAAGATATTGGTTCGATGCTATCGTGATGAAAGACGAGGTCGCCATTATGTTTTCATTCGTATCACACCCCGTGTTATATGCAATCCCAAGGGGAAATGCATTTTGTAGCCATATGACACGGTAATCCATGTGATACGGCACCTCGTATTACACTCATGAGCAGATTTTGATGATATGGGTTACCTTTAAGACTCTCTATCAAATGTGCAAAAATATACATATTCTTAGTATATGTAAGTATATGATAATAAGTATTATTTTTGGTTATCATTGACCCGATCCTTCCCATACCTATTTCATTACTGACAAGTTAAGGTCTGTGTCAATACAAAAAACAAATCTTAGTTATTAATTCAGGAACTAGGCCATAGAAAAGTTTGTTTTACAATAAATTCAATGTATATTTTATTAAAGAGTTTTTCAGATTCAACAGCACACAAAGTTATTGTTCTTTCAATTCATAACATCGTTCAGGTTAGCCCATATTGTTAAAATCTTAAATTACAAAATTCGGTAAAATATGAAATAATTTGCAATTCTGTAAAAAAAAAACCTTTCTCCCAGTGACGTGAGGACTTTCAATTCATACCGGCATCTCACGAATAGTGTTGGTTTCTATTCAAATCTATGATGTGATAACATTAAACCCTTTATTGGAGTGTTATTTCAGACTTTTTCGTTTAGTAGAGCGACACTATCCGTCCGGCAGCTACGAGAGCCTTAGCAAGTTTTACAGTTAAAGAGAGCGCATTCTGACTCTGCTATCTAAATTATGCCCACTCTAATTTTGCAGTTCTAGCAAGCGGTCACCTTGTTGGTAATCATACTGTATTAGTTTCTAAAATATGTTGTATACACCAGAGTGTAAGGATAGATATGGGGGCTTTGGGTGTTCATAAAACAGGTTTAACACATCACTGTTCAGTGTCTGTACTAAACCAGACTATCCTTATTGTGTGCTGTGTTCATGTTTGTGTTTTGTATTATTTTTTCTGCGTAGTTCTGTCAGTTGGATTGCTTTGGTTGTTTGGTATGTCATGGTTGACCTTTCCTGTTATCCATTTTGTTGTTTATCTCGAATTATAAATCAAACGACAAAGGCCGGTTTGCTGAAGAATGGTTCAAATAATAAATAACCCAAATGCAAAAATAACAAAAAGAAATCTAGAGAATAAAAGCACAACGTCTAGACGAACTAACCTTAATCACGAGTAAAACCGGGATGTACACAATTAAAAATCGAATCAGTGTCCGGTAACAAACAATCTTCTAAAGGACACTCCTCGGGGTGCTCATTTGTGTGTTGTATTGGAAATGAATAATATTTTACTCAACCGGAACAAATGATTAAAAATAGTGTACAACACTCAAAAATCTCAATCAACTACACAAAAACAGAAAATATTGTCTCCACTTTTATTCTGATTAATTCCGAATTAAAGGAAGTTTTTATTTTATGGTAAGTCTTACAACTCAAAAAATCAGCATGTAAGCAGACATAAAGGGTCAGTTTCTTAATCGCACGGGTTTTTGTGAAATAGGGGTCTTAATTTACTCTTGTTGCGATTTTTTCCAGTAGTATATCAACATGTGGCAATGCTTTTCTTTCCATGATAATGAAAAAAAACTAAATCATTTTTTTTATTTATTTGCAATGAAACATGATGCAAACTGTTGAAACAAAACATTAAATAATCCCCTACAGCTTTATCATCAATAATGCTAGTAAAAAAAAATTGTGGCAAATTTATATGTGTCAGTATCAATCAAATTAATAAAAACAATTAACAAAACAAGTATTGTTAGAAGAAAAACAGTAACCGTATTAAAACCATTACTAACAAGATTTAAACTGCAGATTTTTTATACATGTCGTGGTCTCCCATTTATGCTTCTTTGGAGAAGGTGTCTTCGAAAGATATTAGTTGGCATATTGTCGTCTTTCTGTAAAATATTTTTCCTTTAACAATATCTTCCACATACATTAATGATATGTTTTTGGATATTTTTTCCTACATTTCCAAATTCTGATGATCTTCCCGAATTCAAACATTAAACAAAATAGAAATAATTTTTTGTCCTTTATGTGTAATACACGACACTTTCTATCTGCTCTTGCAAATGGAAGACAACTCCAATATCCCTAAGTTTAAGTTGTTCACCATATCGTTTTATACCCATCCTAATAATTAAAACTCAAACCACACCGAATTGATTGCTTACTTTAACTATAATCAGCTCAAATTTCTGAAACCCAAGTACATGTATTATCAACACATAGTAAAATAGCAAAAATACAATTTTCTTGGGGAGTCAAATGCAGCCTCAAATGTACTGGTAAAATAAATTTTAATAAACAAAAATATGTACATTTATTGTCCTGCTTTTGAATTTAAGTCGAAACAAGTTGACAATATTGAAATATTTTACTTCAAAATTTTACTATTGCCAACATCTTTTATTTAATTTATTACAAAAAGCAAGATTTGAAGATATCTACAACATAAATACATCTAATTTTCTGATATTAAAAGTCACTAAATTGAATGTGTTTCCTGAGAAACGCAAATTTAAACTGGTGTTATTGCTGATTTCTTTTTACATATCCATTCCCTATGTCCGAAAGGAATATACAGACAATTATACCACCATAAATGAATGAATGGCTTTTATTTCAACACTTCAGTTTTGGTATTTTCAGTTTTTTCATCTTCTGGTTCAATCTCTACTTTTCGCTGCCAAATCCACTTTCCTTCTCCATATTTTATATACAGACATATATTCAAAAGAAGAAGAAAACAGGCAATCAGCGTTAAAATTCCACCATATCTGGCAATTAAAAATCCAAGCTTCATCGTTTCCTTTTCTGGGTTGTACATGGTTTTACCGGTGACAGACAGAGCCTCCATAAGTGAACTTTTGAAATTTATCGTAGAGTGTATAGTGACATAACCTACAATGTATACAGTGTATTTTAATATAGGAAACAATTTCTTAAATATTAACATGCATTGTAGAATATTTGATAAATAGGTTTTTTTCCATTTAATTTATATACTATGATATTATTTTTTCATATTATCTTTATTTAAGAATAATTTAACATTGGATATAACGCGTCATTTGATTGGTCAAACTTTTTTCGTCTATCATATGCTAAATTTTCGTTTTCAATGTGACGTTATTAAAGGGAATTCTAACGTTATAGACTTCAAACAATCGATAGGATTAAATTATACGCGAGTTATTTAGTGTGCACCACGTTATTCCTTCATAAAGTGAGAGAAAAAATACGGCCAATCCTTAAATACCTTTAGTTTTTTATATATACACAAATTTTGATGCACAAGATTTACTCATAACGTCGATTTACGACTCATTTGGTGTGTTCAAGACCTAAAACGTTAAAACCAAAGGTTGAAGATCAAATTCATATGCCAAAAAGATTGAAAAGGTACACGAACAGACCTGTGAACGAGGGAAAGAATATTCGAAACATATTTGCATTACTTGAAGTGGACAAGATTCTCCATTCCCTCCCCCTCCCCCCCCAAAAAAAATCATCGACAATTTAGTTATAAAGATATACGGAAGATCAAATTCAAATGCCAAAAAGATTGAAAAGGTACACGAACAGACCTGTGAACAATGGAAACGTTATTCGAAACATATTTGCATTACTTGAACTGAACAAGATTGTCCATTCCCCCCAAAATAATTCATCGACAATTTAGTTATAAAGATAGACGAAATTTCAGCTACGACAGTTTCCTGGAAATTCATGACGTCATAATACAGAGCTACAACATGATATTCTAGAATAATGTTATTTGGGCAAATTGGCCACAGATTAAACGGCGCTATTTGTTCACAATGATAAATGAGAAATTCTTCTATTCAATGAATGCCTGTAACTTTTTATTTCTTGTTTACTTCTTTAAGCATTGGCTGATAGAATTTGTTTCACATGCAGTTTAAAAGGTAAAGCTTTATTAATGTTTCAATTTTTATATAAGGCTTTTGAATTAGGCATATGACGGGAAGTTTGAATCCGTATATGTATGATCACAACCCGTTTTAAGTCCTATCTAAACACCTTTACCTGCAGCTATTCCTGTGCCAAGAGTCAGAATCTGAGCAATAACCGAAAACAATTTTTGTTTCGAGATAGCATGAGTAACCAGCGACATCAGTAGAATGAAAAGTGACACAGAGGTTATTCCAATACCAATGGTTAGTTCTTTCCTAATTGGTATTTTCCATTCACCTAAAACACATATAAAATACATTAGATGGCATATAAAATGAATTTTGATTATTTTATGCTATTTTTTTTTTGCACGGGGTTCTGTCTGTTGAGCGGCATTTATTGATTTTAATTCATTGTTGACCTGTTCATATCGTTTAACATATGTTCATTATTGAATTGCTCTTAAACTTCTTTGATTATTGTATTGATTGTCAACACTTTCGGTCCAACTGATGAGTCGTGAATTAACGAAGTGTGCACATCTTGTACATCAAAATTAGTACAAGAGAAATGTTCCTGCTGCGGACTTTAAAACTAATGTTTACAAAACACACTTCTGTCCAACAAGCCAATACTATAAAATACCTTCAAACGTAACAAGAACCAGGATGATCATTTCAGTTTACAGTAGATTTCGATGGTCGAACTCCAAGGGACCCTTGAAATCTGTTCGAGTTATCGGTTTTCGAGAAATCGGTGTTCGAGAAACCGAGTTTTTTTTAATATGAACATAAAGGACAAATAGACCGGATTTTCATAACGGTTCGAGTCATCGGTGGTGTTCGAGCGATCCGAGTTAGAGTTACCGAAGTTCAACTGCAGTAGAACTTCGATGGCTCGAACTCCAAGAGTTATGGGTTGATCGAGTTATTGAAGTTTATTCAAGTACGGAAATTTTCCAGTACCATACCGTGTACGTGTATGTACAAATAACATTACACACTACAATGGAATATCTTTACTGACGACCTGTGTTAATTTGTTTCCATTTGAAAACAATTGTAAATAATTTATGATACACGTTTTTAATATTTTGGGTGTAAATAAAACGTAAAAAAGAGAAACTGTGTTTGTGTATTGGCTTGTTTACACAAGTGTGGAATGGATATCGATCGTCTGGTAATTACCGTGTACAGAAATTGTGATTCGAGAATGTTTTGTTCACAGAATTGCTTCTTTAAAATAGTCATTTAACTGTAAATAAAACTAAGTAAAATATGTAACTTTTATTGCATATACACCATTAGATCATGATGCTACATCGTACAAGGTAACAAGGTAACTGATTGAAGGTCAAGTGATGACGAAACACATTGAACATAAATAAGCGAAACGAATTTACCAGAAACGAAACAGTAAGATTTATAAAATCATGCACTTTGACAAATATTACATATAGATTTTAATGTTTACAAAAAGTTCACAAGAGAACACTGCTTATATCGGTAGTCTGCTTCTTACCGTGTGGGCAATAGGAAGTGTTTTATCTTCCCATTTCTATGAATAAATTTAACGTATTATATATTCGCACTATGAATTTTCCCTTTGTGCATTTTAAGGTCGTGATAAAGCGCTTACATTTACTAAGACAAAGAGGTGTAATGAAAAAGACTTTCGTAAGGATTTCGTGTCAAGAATAAACCCAACATATTCCCTTCTTTCATATCTTTTGAACTGTCAACTGATTGAAAATATACCTATCACATTTTTATTTGTTAAAATTAAGAATAGAAGATTAACATTTTGTACCCAAAAAATAATTATAAAAATAAAATTAATAATTGATCAGGAAAAGAAAAAAGATAAGGGCACATATATGACATGGGTACTTAGTTTTTTATGTCATATATAACTGGTAATAACTTTGAGGATGGTTCTCTCAAGATTTTCGTAAGCGCGTATTTTTGGTGGAGATTATTCTATGTACATAGAAAATACAATTGTAATTTAATTATAAGCATGAAAAACATATGCATACTATAAGGCATATATTGATTATAAAAAAATAAGAGGTTTTTTGGAGTGTGTAAAAGTTTACAAGGTATTTTCGCAATTAGTTGTCATGGTTACATATACATGTATACATATATAAAGATGTGGACATACATGTATATAGTTTTTGAGTATTTGAGAAAAATTCATTACATTTGCAGCTACATTTTATTTAGTGTCATCGTTAGAATTAAACGACAAGGGAAATTTTGTACATTTTTATTGTGGAATTTTGTCATTAAACATCTATTACGGTAAGATTCAGAAACACCTATGACAATTCCGTTAGAATTTTGATACCTGCATTCTTGTGATAAATTCGTGAAAGTGTAAAATAAGCATATATCATTCGTGACCTTTTTTGGTGGGGTGCGGGGGAAGAAAAGTAACATTTCACGAGTTACGATTTTGATAAATTTGATTAAGGTAAAATAATTCCCTAGAAAAAATCTCTTGCGGTTCATAAGTTTTCAATATTCAATTTCAACAGAGTAAGAACATGCACGATTTTTCTGTTGGAGAACGTTTCATTCTATCGCATTTACAAATTTTGGCCAAATGTTCACAAATAACTTCAGATATCGGATACTATACATCTTTTTACACTGAAACCTAAAAAAATTGCATATGTTTGTAATATGATGGGGACTCTGGCTCCTTTCAGCATACACAAAATTATTTGGAAACGAATCTCTTAATTTATCTTGAAACCCTGTTTCATTACATTATATATGCCTTAAGGTGCATAGGATTTCTTTGTAATAATGTCGTTTTCACATTTAAAACGTTCCTTATGTTCCATCATCTAAGGCCAAACAGTAATCTCAGGAATTTAAGGTGGTACCCAACACTAAAGGGAGATAATTCTTAAAATCACCAGAGCGTTTTAATCAAATTTAATAAGTAAAGAGAAATTAAGCTTCTTTATGATAAAAATTGATGTTTGCTAAGCTGCTATATATTCAATGAAATTCTTCCCGTGAAGTGTGAAATTCTATTTACTAAAAAAAATCAACGTTTATGTCAACAGGTCAAACCAAATATTTCCTAAAAATGTTATGAAAATTAAACGAGCCAAATTTATTTTAGTCAAGGTTTTGGGTACCACCTTTACATGGATGATTTTTCTCCAAATAAGAAAATTATCTTTGCATTTTATTTACCGAAATAAATTTGGTTGACATGCTCATCACACGCGCCACTAAGAATATAACAATAAATATACTAAAGACAAGACCATTCAAATTTTTAAATTTTGGATCAGCTGTGTGTAGAGTTTGGTCGACGGATTCTTCAACAGACAACTAATAATTTTATTCCTCTCTTGTACTTCTTACCAAAATATTCGATGCAAGTTTTCTTCAGGAGTTACGGTACCTCAACAAAACAAAAACAACAATGTTGACAAAATGCCTATCCCGCTGGACTATAAATGTCAGTTTTCCTTGTCCATTTGCTTGTTTTATTGTTTCGACTGTGTACACCCTTTGGCCTTCATCAACGTCCATATTTTAATAATATGTTTCGTCTTTGCCTATTATTTTTTTTAAATCATGATATTAAAGCGCCATATAAAACCCGTTCAATATAGACTCCTATTTTGAAGTTATAATTCTAAGCCGGATATGGAAAGAATTTTAAAAACGGTAAACATACAAAAATAATAAAAAATATTAAAATAACGAAAAAAAAAACAAATTAACAGAAATTAACAGAAATTATTTTAGAAAACACACGTTTGTGAAACTCTAAAGCGAAAAATATCGAAAAATATTACAAAATAACCAAGAAATCAATAAAAAAAATAAGAAATTTTATACGTACATCGAAAATCTTTTCTTATATCTTGTACATAACATCAAAGCAATCATTCGGTGATATCTGATATCAGGTCTGGTGCACTTAAAAAGCATATTCCGAGAAAGAATTGCAGTTGTAAGTTACAAAATGTAGTTGTGCTGCAGACAGTCCAAATAATATTTAAAATTTTTAAAGCTTAATCAAAACTACAACGATAAAAAATAAAAAAATGTAACATACAACCAAAAATAAATAAATAGATGAATAAAAATATATAAAAAAAAATATTTAAAAAAATAAATGAATAAAGATTGAAATTTCATGGAAATTAAAGCAACTGTAGTACTATCATGGGTTATTTGCCTGAGGCATGAACTGCCTCGGTGGTATGGTGGAAGCGTGTTCGACTCCCGCTACCCGGTCAAACTAAATACATTAAAATTGGTGTTTGCTGCTTCTCCGTCAAGCGTGTGATATATTAGAGTAACAGCAAAGGACTGGCCGGCGCGGATTCAGTATATTGTGTCCGAGTGGGGTGACATGTCTTCCTGCTAGCACGTTAAAAATCCGGCTCAAAGTGTCTGTCTAGTACAAAGCAGTACAAAGCAGTGATCCTATTCATACTATATCACCATGTTCTCGTCGTGATATGCACCTAATGATTGCACTGGACGTTAAAGAATAAAGCACCAATCCATCAATCCATCAGCTGAAGCATGCACTAAAATCAAATATTGTGTAATTGCAAATTCCAATGTACTATTTATACTTATAAGTACAAGTTATTTCCCCTATAGCCGAAATAATTAATACATGGCAAATTAATTAAAAAATCCAGTTTTTGAAGACGATCAACTTTTTGCTTACCTTTGTGAACTTTCTGATCGCCTTCTTGTACTAATATTAGCATCTGGTTATAGATTCCTCTAGCACCGTGTGAACCGTAGGCATAACCATCAAGGCTCGTCCACAGAGAATGAAAATAATATTGATACAATGGCGAATAGATATCGTCAAAATATTCATCCCACTTAACATCAGGATTCAACGATATCACAAGCATTACAAGTGAAACACTCAATGCAATTATACAAATCACAGGAATCAAAGCAAGGACTTTCTTTACTATATTTTCTATACATTTACCCATTCTTTTATTCTGCACGAATGTTTTTTCACGTAAATGAATGGCGTTTGGTTTATATAAGACATATATGTCACGTGAGGTAAGTAAAGTACTCACTGATAGGAGAATGGATAGACTTAAATATTGATGATTCAAAGATTATTGAATACATTCTGTGATATTTTGAACAAAGATATGACCTTAAAAATCTATTTATAGCAAATAGCTTTATAAAAGTGATATTATACATGTCATACGATTGTGCCAATTACTAGTACACGGATTAAAACATATTTATGACTCCAATTAATATATATGAAAAATGAGTAATTCCGTACCAAAAAAGTACAAATACATGAAGTAGAGTGTTGTGCAAATATACGTTATGTACTTACGTTTATTGTCTGAAATGAACCTCGATGCATTTTTGTGCTTCAAATGATTTAAGACTTGTGAAGCGTTTTCTATGAATGTATGCATAAAAGTGGGTACAAGCATAATTTTACTTTTTGCATCTTCTTGTTTTAAAATAAGTTTGGTTTTTGGTCTTTGAAATGTTTCGGTTTTAATGCTGCTGATGAGAGGTAACTCCTTAATGCGTCGTATACAGATAGTATAAATTTACTATATCTAATATTAGTATCTTTGGATTGTTATTTTTAAACATGTTGTATTGATACATCTTGTTATTATGTTTTTATAAGGTAAACAATGAGATGCAGGATTGAATTTATTAATAAACAAACATAATCGTTTTGAAAATTTATGAATAACAATATAAAATTGACAAATGCCATGTCAGATCTATTCCAAACATTATAACAAGCGTTTTTCATTAATCATTAAACACGACTACATGTACTATTTCAAATATAATAAACTGTTCCTGTAAATAAATCATAGACAACATGGTATAGTCCATATTTTCTTACAAAGGTTGCAAAAGGGAACCAAATATTTGCTTGAGGTATTCTAGTATTTTAAAAACCAAGCACAACTATCTAAGGGAAATCACATTCTGCGTACACATGTACGTGTATGTATAAAAGCTAAGCTAGATTAGGACCACCAAAGTTCCTTTGCTGTTCCAATTCGTTTCGTTCCAATTGGCAAAGTGGTTTCACACAAGAAGAAAGATTTTGTTAATTATATATTGTAAACGACAGCTATTCCCCAACTTCCAAAAATGCATCTATGTGGTTTCAGGTACTATAGAACTTTTATGTATGAATTTTACACAAACCTTTCTGAAATTCTACACATGGTGTGTGGTACACTGTTTAGAAATTAATGCATCAACTGAAAACTGAAATCGAGATTAGTTCACAATCTTAAAATACATTTCCAATTTGTTTTTAAATTAAATTCTAAAAACTTTATATCGCGTCTTTTTAAAGTGTAGAAATAAGAACAATATTCATAATTTTCTAGATTCCATCCCTGTACGACCAGTTTTTGAGCACCAATGAATTATGAAACAGTGTGCAAAATCATTCTATGAAGAAATTATACCATAAATAAGAGAGGAGTTTACATCACAGGAAAGTGACGGGCGTACGGATGGAGATACGGACACTGTCCCCAAACCCTCTTTAGAAAGTACTAGTTTAGGTAAGGAACTGTCTAAGCTGCCAGAAATTCAGTGAAATAAGGAATTATTTAATATCTAACATTTGCAATTTTAGTCTAAACATGTTTTATGTCATTAAACAAAGGAATTAGCAAAAGTTAAAAAAGCAAAGTAGCATGTGCAGATTCAAAATACAAAAAATCAGTATTAAAAAATACTCAAAATATGAGATAAAAATACATATTCTACATTAAAAGTACTGCTGAAGTTATAAGCAAAATCATATTCTATATTTTTGTGGCAAATGACTGAATTATGCAGATTTGTATTAATATACTGTGATTTTAGTAAAGTTTCATTTCTCATTAAAAGGAGAAAAAAATAGTATTAGATAAATGTATTGCAGGAACATTTCATCCTTCGGGTTTTGACAGACAGGTGCACAAGTGCAATAAGTCATGGATAATCTAACAGCTCAATTTAAAGTACCAGTAATATCCAATATTGAATACCCGGTACAACCAGTAAAATTGATAGAAATGCTTTTTGTTAGTAGTTTGATGATGTGGAAATGATGCAGCAGGAGTTCTTTTTGAAGTTTTTTGTAAATATTTTTATTCTAAGACACCTTCCCCAATTACGATCATCATGTATACATTCGTATTCAAAAGGCATATAAATTAAAATCAAATCATTGGTTATCAGTTTTGTTTATTTCATACTTTCCATGTTATATAAAATATTGGCAAAAGAATACCGAAAGTGAGGAATGTCCGTATATTCAAAATCCAAGGAAAAGAAGCACTAGAATGGAAAACTACAAACAAACGCTACACTGTTTTCGACTCCGATCTTAATTAACAAGGATTGCTAGTTTTCCTTCCGAAGGTCTGTGATTCTCTCCGTGTACTCTGGCTTCATCCACCAATAAAACCAAATGTGCTAAAAACGGCGTAAAACAAGAGATAGAGTAACCAAGACGTATTTACCCAGCGGCCCGATACAACAGGATCTGGTGGTACAAACTGTCCAACCGAAGGACAAATTGTACCAGGACAACTTGTCCCACATATAGAGGACAATCCGCCAACGCGTTATATATAATTTGAATATAATTGTATGTACATGTTGATTAATTAAAGGCAAAGAGCTATTGTATATATTTTAGTTCATTGTTCTATTACTTGTTGATATTAATCTATTTTATTTGTATAAGGGGACATGCTGCGGTTGGGATGTAAGCTGCTCGTGTTATGTATATTGATTGACAGTTTTATTACAATTTTATTGCATTTACATGTTGTTCGTCCAGGTTGAACATTTGTTAATACTATATATATTGTGTGTTTCGTTTTGAATTTTAATAAACAAGTCATGTCAAATATTGATGATCAGATAGCCAAGTTAAGTCGGCAAATACATGAATCAAGTGATCAAACATTACATCGTGCACCTAGTTTTGTCTCGTCTACGCAATAAATGCAAGTTTCGCGAACTGTAGTTATATATCATCCCAACCGTGATCGGGTATAATTTTATCTAACCCGTGTAATTCAGATAAAAGCAAATCTGTTATGTTTTCTTAAAACGCTTCGGGTGAGGGAGATACACTACTACTCCCTGATGACATGTCCGATACTAGGGCTAGAACTGCAAAGTTAGAAAGCAGTGTTAAGCAGTTGGGTGTACAAGATAGGAGTGTGCTAGGTAACGATGGTAATGTTAAGAATCAAAGTACTATGCGTACTGTTGGTCTGGGTACCAATGATATCAAAATGCAACCTAACAAGTATGATGGAAGTTCAACCTGGATAGGTTATTCGTCTCATTTCGAAATGTGCGTTTTAGTGAATAACTGGTGTGAAAAGAAAAAAATGGTTTGTATTTAATTGGGTCTTTGAGTGGTCAGTCACAAGCCGCCGTGGGTAACCTGTCACAAGAAAAAAGAAAAATATTTTCAGAATCTTTAGAGGGATGTTTTGCCCCATCCGCATGCACACAACAGGTAAAAAATACAAACATATGTTTGCTTGATAACTTCAAATATTTACCCATTGTAAAATGTTAGGAAATTTTTGGAGATTGAGTTTTGTATTTTTCTATGAATCACGTGATAAGTTGTTAAATGATTAAATTTGTTTCATATTTTGGTCAATAAAAATAATCGTTAAATACAAAAACAAGATGTGTATCTTATCATGAATTTATTTTTAGATTTTGATAAGCTATATGTATTTATTCGTTATAATATCTATTGCAGAACACTGCATATGATACCTTTTAACATTACTTTGAATATACACGTATAAATCAGTACCATTTGAACATACAAATCATGACAAAAATGGCTGAAAAAAGCAGAAAATTAAAAATATGTTTATATAATGGCCGCTATTGTCTTCCAAATGTCAGGCTTTGAACGTTCTTGTAATCAAAGCGAACCATATAAGGTGTCATATACGGCCAGCCATGTCGATTTTAACAAGTTAAAACCTTTTACAGAAAAAGGTAAAATGTCTATACAAACAAAATAAAATCAGACTAACATTATCGTGAGATTTTAAAGCAAATACCAGCGTTCCAGATCTTGTACAACGTACGATTTTCCAATTTTAACTGTCGATCTGGCGTCATTTGAACGTATGACGTTATACCTTGGATTGTGACGTCGCACTTTCGACTGTCGCCATTTCGCGCGATAGTTATCGTTGTTGTATTTCGCGCTTTGCTAAATGTTTGCAAAGCGACATATGTAAGATAGATTCAGCGAGATGGAAGAATATGACTTTGAAACTTTATTTTATCAACAAAATACAACAGTTTAGTGATTTCATGTGTGCTTCAGGCTTCACGTCAATAACACATTGTATGCATGTGTGAATAATAATTGTACTATATAGACCACGGTTGTGTTTCTATAGCGTAAGCGGCACGTCGTGTTAGAATTATCAATCAAAACACAAGACGTTATATCCAATTGGTATAAAGGTAAAATACATAGCAACTATTTTTATTATATTGATAGAAGTCTTAACATATAAATCTAATAGCAGATAAGTTCTTTGTTAATAAAAATAAAATTTTAGTTATAAGTTCGGGAACTAGACCAGATAACATTTATTGTTTCACAATCATGACAATACTTGCATCAAATGTTATGTTAAAAGAAGGGCTTCTTCAGATTTGAAAAGGTCAAACACAGAACACAACGTTATTGTTTCCTATAATTCAAAACATTTTGGTATCGGATCAACATGAATTTACTTTGGCACATCGCTGGGGAACTAGCAACATAAAACTGTTCTAGTTTAAAACAATTCAAATCAATAATTTCATAACAAAAACAAAAAATAAAATTAAGACTTCTCACAAATTTGATTGATTTATACAAAAGGGAAGAATTGTGTAAACTTAGAGTGCACAATGTTTAATTTATACATGGAAAGTACGGATATAATATTCTTTCTATTACACCACACTGACGTCACTCTGGCGGTATCTTACCAAGGTGATCTCCTAGGTCAATTTCATACGGAGAAAAAGCTTATGTTGTAATGGCATGTTCAAGAATGTTCTCAGGAAATATAATGAAACGTTCAAAATTGTTTGTGTTATAATTTCGTCATAACATATAAAAAATATTTTCCGAATTTTGCTTCCGTTGTAACAATTTTCAGTGTATGTTCATTTCCATTAACAGTTTACTCAATGCATAAAAATGACAAAATTGACTTAGAAAAGAGGTTGGGCCAATAAGGCGAGAAAATGTTTCACTCAGAGGGCCATTTTCTGACGTTTATAAATACCCGTGAAATTGATCTTTTTCTTATAGTAAAAAAATTTTCTGCATTGATAAATCACACAAAACTTACATTAAGCTCATAAAAAACGTTGAAAACGGATCTTTGTCATGTTCGGGGGTTTTCCCACATGTTAAGTGGGAATTCCCTGACAAGCACCTCCAGAACCAAATACATAAAACGTTTTCCTGAAAGACTGCACTACTGCACCACTGGTCAACTTTTGTGTGTTTCCTGTTTTGGTTCTAAATGTGCTTTTTAACGAAAATGGAACTTTTAAAAAATCAATTCAATACTTTAATTAAGACACATATAACTTTAAATTACCGATCAAAATATAGTGGTCATAGCTCAGTCGGTACTGTTGTTGGTTATCAAAAAGAAATAAACAGTCGTTGATCATTAAATAACAATAAAACTACGAGTTCGAATCTCGGAGAGAGCTATTTTTTATTTTTATTTTTTTTTCTTGCTAGATTCGCATTTTTGTCATATTTTTTTAAACCGCAAAAGCTTTCTTTCTTTATTTTCCCTACCTAAAATTTGTAATCAGCACTAAATTTTTAGCACAAAAGAAATTCAAGATTCCCCCGTTCATTTGTGCAACTCCCCCCCAGCCCCCAGCCCCCATCCAAAGTTTGATTTTATTGCTGTGCTTACACAAGTAAATGGTAGTGAAAGAGGACTATAGATTGTTTATTTATAACACCACTCATCTTTTCATAATCACGTTAACACCATCAAGTGGTAA
The DNA here is from genome assembly GCA_028015205.1 of Mytilisepta virgata. Taxonomy (NCBI): domain Eukaryota; kingdom Metazoa; phylum Mollusca; class Bivalvia; order Mytilida; family Mytilidae; genus Mytilisepta; species Mytilisepta virgata. The sequence goes on from CM051512.1 coordinate 26,486,980, forward strand.
TAAACTAATACATGCATATATATATTAGCTAGGCCTTGATTGGCGGTAAGGTAAAAATAACAAGGTCAGACGCAATTATCAATTTAGTATATGTCATGTATGTAAGAGAATGATAATCCCTTTCTTCATGATTAAGTACGAGCGTCAGCGAGTACTTATCGTGAAGAAAGGCATTATCATTCTCTTACAAACTTAGATTATTGTAAAGTGTTCCAGGCTCAAATGCCGCTTGGTTGGTTTTAATTAAGTATATTGTTTTCAATGTCAGTGCAAGGTTTATAGTTAATGCATGACTTCCTTTTAGAAACTTCATTTATGAATTAATTGTAGTGATGTAAGGCATTTTTAATAATTTGGGAAATTTTAATTGATTGCATTTAAAACATTTAAAGACACAACAGTACGATGCAATGGCGTTTCCTTATTGTGTGTATGAATGTAAACATGTTACATTTAAGTAAGGCATTATCTTTTTGTTTATTTACAGCTTAAATCAATAAATTTCAAAATATAAGTTACAACTATATTTTATTCCACATGGAATGCCTCTTGTATACATAATTTAAATTTTACTTCATTTATAAAGTTATTAGCTAAAATTTAAATGTTCAAATCAAATAAAAATAATCAATCAGCCTTTTATATATTAAATTCTAAGATTAATTTTACCTCCTGTTTCAATTATATCGGAATACCTAAAATGTCGATTCATGGGTCAAGTAATGTGAGTTTACAGTATCAATAAGATAAAGATGTATGTCAAATTTAATTACTGAGATGTTTCTTTTTTGTATTGGTCTTTAACGTTGAACAATATCGATCTTAAAATCTACAACAGTAACATAATTATATTTTTAAATTCACATTCAAAATTTTTAATAAGCTCCACTCACAAATTCTGTAAGGTGACAAATGTGCTCCGAGGCAGTTGTAACTCATTTATAGGAATTCATTGTTTTGAATGGGAAGAAAACAATAGAATAATCCCTTACTAAGAACAGGTTTTACATTCATTCTTCACAATTAAGAAACATCAAATCCTATAATTTCATTGGTCGAGAGCACTTTGCTTTATTCTAAAATATAGTATCAATCCATGCACATTGAAAATTAAACCTACACAGGTAAACTAGCCGAATGAATAATGATCAGGAGAAAAGGGCCCTTGTTCTTTATTTGTTATATAATTCTTCTTCATTTACGCATGCACCACTTTTTGTGACGTACAATGAAGCCTACCAATGCAGTTAAACTAATATACACTCAAAGAGAAAGGATTTAAAAAATATCCAATTCATCTTTGGAGTTATAACTGTTACAGTAAGAGATAAAATGCACAAGCAATTACATTGTAAGTTTTTTTTTTTTATGGACGTCATATTGACTTGGTTGACAGGTATGAAAAAGCCGTTTCCCAAATGAAAATAGACCTGTTCGATTGATACTATACCTTCCTCATACCGGATTTGACACGGGCAGCATGGCGTGTGTCCTGCAGAAAACAGAGACTGCTTACTCTTCCTGATCACCTGAGTATACGCCCGGTTTTTTGGTGGAGTCCATGTTGTTCATATGTTTTTAGCTTTTATATGTAGCGCATGTATTGTTTTGGTCTTGTCTTCGTTGTTCTCCGGAGTTTGTCAGTTGTTTCGATTTTTTCCTGCTTCGAATATCCCTTAGGTATTTCTTGACTTTACCTAATTCATCAAGATGTATAATCTATTGTAATGAACACTAAAGTAAAATAATTTTATCTAAGGTCAAAATCGGTAATTTTTTCACTGGCGCGTTTGCAACTGTCATGACTGTAGAAGACGAGAAACCCTTTGTTTGATAAAACATTTTCGTATGTAAGCAGTGGGGAGATTATTTGCCAAAATTTGAATTACCTGCTCACACCAGACAGTTTCAAAATTATTACCCCGGAGACTATACGAGTTTTGACTCTCTCTACGGTAAGACAATGGTTTCTCACATTTCTGTTTGTTTGAGACAGTTATATTCCGTGTGATACACTAGTATAAGATTCATGCATCTCATATCACATGACATCCCTTGACATAACAATGCAAATAACGCCGCGTCACAATGATGAAATAAGAAAACCGTACTACTCTGCACAAATGATATGACAACGTCGAAATTCAGATAGCTTTAGTTTGAAAATCCCTGAAGTACAACGCAAAAGAAAGTTTTTTAAAGTTTTGTACCTTTTGTACAAAACCAAAACGCACACGATCTTTTTTAATGTGTAATTTATTATGCATTAGGTTGCCTAGTTTAAGAGGGCGTATTTTCGTGTCATGGTGGCCATGTTTATTTCTTTAAATATTCGGTCGAGAAATCTGAGAAAAATAATCAGTCATGGTAAAAAATGTGAGACTAGACCATTCCATCCTCGGGGTCACATTTTCCATCCTCAGAATCTCGGAAAGCCTCGTTTTTGACTGAAAAATTTGAACACTCGGTTGGAATTGTCCCACCTCCCATTTTAAAACATGACTGATTATCATAATCATACCCTTGTGATGATGAAACAATGATATCTCACACCCGAGGCTCTGTTGAGGTTGAGAAAAAAATATTTGAGCCCAAGGGTGTAAGATAGCCAATTTTCCCGCAATAGGGTTGATTGATATTTTTTTCACATTTACAAAATGTTTTAAATCTTTTACTAAGGACAGAGGGTGAGAATACGCTATCTCACACCCTAGAATTGGCGTGACGTCATGGTCTCAAAGGTGAAAATGAGAGGTTCTTACACGATTTCAAAGGAAAGTTTTGAAAGTTTTCTGTGATTTACGAGATAATACATCTTGTTTCTGTCTTAGTATATTACTTTCTAAAGAAACTAAAAAAAAACGGCTAACAATATAAAAAAAGAAGAAAGAAATTGCGGTTCAAGATTAAATATGATTTTCTAGTTTTATTTTATTATGCTTACCAAAAAAATACATTATTTTATAAACATATACGGGGAACTTTCTCTATTTTTACCTTTTTACCTTATTTTATGTCAATTCATCTCTAGGAAAGGTTAATTTAATTAGTTTTTTGGAAAGACCATTTTCAATTATACGTTAATGTTCCACAAAGGGACACTAAATGTCTTATTACGAAAACGTATGTCAAAATCATGCGACCATATAGAAAATACATGTGGCAATGCGATTTTTTTCAGCCTGATAGAGATTTTATAAGTAGAAGGGTTATCAAGGGAGGAAATACCTACTTGTCGTGCGTCAAAAATGATTTTATAATATATATTCAGAGAATATGTAATATTCACAAAATTAAAAACTCAGATACTTTTTGAGTAGAAAGGGATTATAGTATTTCAATAAATAAAAGCTTTATCCCCTAGGACTGAAAAACAAATGGGAAACCCAAATATTATGACGACAAAATAACATATAACTTTTTAAAAGAGGACAAATATACCGAAGGAGCAATAAAAAACGTAATCCATAGACAGACAAAACCCGGGAAGACAAATGAACAATCACAAGCACAACAAATAAACACTGAAAACTAAAAAACAATGAACAACACGAACTCGTATAAAAACCAGGAGTGAACTCGGGTGAGCCAGAAGGGTAAGCAGTTCCTGATCCGTATAGGGCATCGGTCGTGAAGTTAAACAAAATCAATCCTGTGGTAGTCACAAATCGGTACATAAAATGTTACTACAGTGGAAACAGGTTCAACATCATCTTAGATGACGACATTAAAATTTCCTAAGTGATGACATCCACTTAAACCTGACAAAACCCTGGTTAAGAAGCTTTTGTGACAGCAGCAATCCTCTTTGTCGAAAGTCATAATAACTCACGCATACCCTTGAATATCGGATAAGCTGAGAAGCGTAGGCGTCATATGCATGCGATGCCGGTATATTGCTACTCAAGAAGGGAAAGTTAACAATAGGAAAGTCGAAGTCATCACGTTTATAATAAAGTTTTGTCATCAGATGTCCCTCAATGTCTATTTCGAGAAACAAATCCAAATATGAAGCGGACTATGATGTATCTGTAGTATCCTTAATTTCGGGTTCACTGGGATAGATGAGATGTAGAAAGTCTTGGAATTTATTATTTAACGACAACACGTCATCTATATAACGAAAAGTGAAATTAAAGGATTGGGCTAGTTTCTTTTTGATTTCACATAGAAGCACTTGAATGAATTCAGCTTCATATGAGTACAAAAACAGATCGGCGAGGAGAGGAGCACAGTTAGTTCCCATTGGAATGCCGATTGTTTGTTGAAAAATTCGACGGCGAAATTCAAAAAATATGTTGTCGATGAGAAATCTAACATATTTGTAATTTCATCTTCAGAATACTTTTTGTCAGAATCAGAGTCGTTCTTAACGAAATAAGCATTTTCTCTATCTAAAACTAGAAATGCATTCCTGCGTGTGCCATTATTCTTGAAAAAAAACATTGATGAACTAGTTGTTTCAATCGATATTTTAATTGAGAATGTGGTATGGTTGTATAAAGTGTAGATAAGTCGAATGTTTTTATTATGTTGCATGTAGCCAAAGATTTTGATTTTAGACATTGTTGTATTTTTTTTAGTTTTTAAGAATCCACATCTGATTGACACCACTGCTGGAATGTGATGGTTTCACAGTAATTCTTCAGGGCTCTTTAATACATGTCAATATGAGTGTTAAAATCTCTGAAAGAGGTTTCGTAGAGCAATTCGCTGATCCAGCAATGTACCTTTGTTTAAACGGATTCTTATGTAGTTTAGGAATCCAATAAAGAGCAGGAAGGTCCATTTCTTCACCCTTTGTAGAAATGCCAAAGGAATGGAGAACGGCCTGGTGGTTATCAAGGACTTCTTGCTTAATGAGTGTGGTCGGTGTATAAATTGGGTTACATGCAGTGTTATCTATGTTAAAAATATGTGAACTTGATAAAGTAAAAAACTTTCCTATTCAAAAAGTCATGGAGTAGAATTAAAGATTTTATAAATTTTGACTTGTTATTAAAATGTTTAAGTATTATTTTAGTTACTATTGACAGGATCCTTCACATTAAATTACAGATAAGTTACTGTTTGCGAAACAAATTTCAGTTATTAATTCAGGAAATAGACTAAATAACATGTATTGTTTTACAATACATGCATTATGTATTACATTGAAGAGTTTATGTCGGATTTGAAAAAATCTAAACAAAGTACACCAATGCATCTATTCGAATAAACAATATTCTTGATTTGTCTTTTCCGTATTCTTTTAATGCAAAAACGCTGACTCGGATAATCAATTTGATACCGGAATTCAAACTTTTTAGCAAAATGACGCATCAAACTTTCAAGAAAAGACAAGACTTTATTGAACAACCTCAGACACACAGGTGTACAAGAGGACATTTATATATACAAATACTAATAATAATAACAGTTAATACATATAGGGTTTACATACAAATTCAAAAATAATAGAATTACTGATGGTTCATTCCTTGTATTGCACACGGTAGATCTCTTTGGCTGAAATTTGGCTTCCTTTTTCGGTATTTTTGGTTATGAGTATTTCTTGTTTTAAAATAATTTGGGTTTTGGTCTTCCAAATGTTTCGGTTTTAATGCTGCTAATGAGAGGTAACTCTTTGAAAAACGTCGTATACAACATAGTATAAATTTACTATATCTAATATTAGTATCTTTGGATTAATATTTATTTTACATATATATAAATGCAAATGATACAGCTCATAATCACAGCAAGAGAAAAAGTAAGATACTGTGTCATAAATATCTCTGTAGTAGCCGTAAAAATTTTTATGGATTTTTATAAAGTTCCGTTTGACAGAATTTCAATATATTGATCAATATATAATCACTAGGATTAAGGGTATAATAAGTAGGGATATATTTTTCTCTCTGGGTATTTATCCCTTGTTTTTGGCATATGAAAAAGTAGTGGAATTCATTTCCAATTCCACTCCCGCAAAGTTGGCATATTCGTTCATTTATAGGAACCCCCGACTATCTAACCGTTTCGATGGGAATTTTAAAATTCAACCACCTTAATTTTGCTGAACATGACCTATCTCGCTGGTTGTATCTAACTATATAATTTTCTAAGCAAAAATTTGTTTTAAACTGTGAGTAAAAGGAACCTCTTGATGAATTGTTCATTTGAGAAAAACAATGTTGGATGACCTGATCTTGAAGTTGTAACGAAATAAGTGTTTTCAGGGCTTGTTTCTCAATCGGTATTTGATCTTGCCATATGAAACTTAATTCACAGTCATCAAATATTGATTTGACAAAAGATATCCATCTGAAGTTGGACGGATATGTGGAGTGAAATTTCAACATTATTTGATACATAATCGAAGATAATTTCGATTTGTTTAGTTGAAGATTATTTCAAAACTTTACAACCCTTCGTTTGATGTTAACTTGCATAGAAAAATTTCCTAACTCCCCATATATCATGTAATTTGGTGTATTATTACACGTTTTCAACATGCTCTTACAAAAATGAAGATGCAGTCGCTCTATCCTTTCCTTTTTTTCAAATCCCCATACTTCTGACGCGTATAATAATACTGGGCTTACTAAAGAGTCAAATAATTTTAGTGGCAAATCGACAGGAATGCATATGTTCTTGATTTTTCCATACAGAGCATACAAGGATTTGTGCTGTTCGAATACGTTTTTCTTCGTTGTTTTAAAACTACCATTATAATTAAAAAGAATACCGAGATTTGAGTAAGAATCAACAATTTCAATGTCCTTTTCATAAATCTTAGACGACTGTCAAAAATAAAGAAAAAACCCGTAAACATTTACGTACCAAATTCAGATTGATCCTCGCAAGACACAATACGAGATTAGTGGCAATACTTTTCCTATCATCATAATGAAAAAAAAGAACATAAAAGTTTTTTTTGATTTGCATTTTCATTTATTTGCAATGAAACAAGATGGTCAAAATTGTTATAAAAAATAATTTGATAATCCTCTACATCTTTATTATCAATAATACAAGTTACAAAATATATAAATACATGTATATGTGTCAGTGTCGGTCAAATAAAATAAAAACAGTTATGAAAACAACTACTATAAGAATTAGAACAGTAACAGTAAAATATTCAAACCATTACTAACAAGATTTATACTGCATACAATCAACAATTATCTTACGTTATTCTATTCCTTTTACGTGTTATGTGATTTCAATGTTTTTTGAACAAGCTATAGGTGTGGTTTCTGAGTCCACGATGTTCACTATATCGTTTAATACCCACTCGTATCACACCGAAAAGTTCACAAAATTCTTTTCTGTTTTAACTGCTTTTACATATGCTCGCAATCAAATTTATTAAATCCAGACATAATCAACACAACACACAGTAAAATGGCAAAACAAAATTGTCTTGAGAAGATAAACCCACCCTTGTACTTTTTATTGGTTAAATATATTTTAATTACTACAGTGTATGTAAGTTTATTGCCCTGACTTTGGCTTAAAGTCCAAAAAGTTTTGAAATGTTGAAATGCTTTTCTTAAAAATTACTATTGCCAACATATTTTATTTAATATATTACAAACAGCAAGGTTCGAAGATATCTACAACAGCATAAATACATCTAATTTTATCATTTGTGTGTTTTTCACTAAATTGATCATGTTTCCTGAGAAACGCAAATGTAAACTAATCATCTGGTGTAATGGCTGACTTCTTTTTACATATCCATTCCCCATCTCCGAATAGAATATACAGACCTATATTTGCAAGAAAAACTCCACATCCAACAAATGTCATTATAGCACTATAAGCTGCTAAATTATATCCAATTTTTAGTTTATCTTCCTCTGGAAAATAAGTTTGTGTTTTGGGGTCTTTGGCACTGGTGAGGATTGCTTTGGGTATTCCGGCTTTGTATTCAGCAGTTGCATGAAGAGTAATACTTCCTAGTAATAAACATCATAAGCATGTTATAAATACATGTATATCAAAGGTTTCTTACAGAAAAGTTAGATTTTTTTGTCACGAATTCATCAGAATTTTATATTATGATTTTAAACACATATATTACAAGTAAGATCGGTACTAGTATATTCTATCATACATGTATGATTTCTTTTTCAGATTATTAGTTTTATAAATATTTAACAATACAATTACTTTAATATATTTATATGCTTCAAATATCTACTTTTTTATTGCATTCTAAATTTTGTGAAAGCAGATGACAGTTTCGACAAAACAGCCCATTAGCATTTCCGGATACATTAATGAAATGTTTGATTAGAGGTACTAATTAAACTGAATAGTACATGTTGTATTACGAATATTTTAATTCAGTGAGAGACAATATCATTAACATTATTTGTGTATCAAATATACCTCCTGCTATTCCGAGTCCAATTCCACAAACCATTGCCGCAGCTGCTAAAATCTTTTGGTTTGTTATTCTCTGGACTACCATGGCCACAATTATAAAAAGTAATGCTCCAGAGATTAATCCTATCCCTTCATGTAAATTCAATGCAATAGAGTTTTTCCAGCTCTCTGAAAAAAATAACGATAAAAGAATGGGCTATGAGCATATGATACGCCAATCGTCAATCAAAAATAAAATATGACTTAAAGTCAGACAGCTACCGTTCAGCCTCTTGGATGTAGTCCATTTTATCAATTACTACTACTCCACTGCATTTATCTGCAGGTTTTATTACTATATCGTCTCTGTCTTTTGGTTTCTGGATAGCTGATTTTTCTTGTATAGTAATGTTGTCATGAACGGGGTCGTGTACAACGGCAGTTTGATTTACGTCTGATTTAATTAGACCAATAACAGCTTCCAGTGTGGTATTCTCACTTGGTTTAGGAACCCAGTTACTTTTCTTTTTGAAGCGTTGTATATTACAATTATTTTTTAAAGAACTAAGATCGTTAAAAGAAAAACAAATTAGAACAGAACATCATGTTTCAAATTTTTGCAGTTACATCACTTATGAAAAAGTACCACAAGGTATCCAAATAAAACTCGCACCCCAATCACTGGTCTTAAATCAGAATGATTCCTTCGTAGATGGAACAATATTTTGTTTGACTGTTCTATGTTCTTTATGAAACTCCTTTGTGATCATCCCAACAGCATCTTAATTATCTTGATAAAAGGTTGACTACATTACTCAGTCAATTTAAAGAGTCTCTATGTATTCAGGAGGTCAAGGAAATCCTTAATCGCTTGAACGATATAACATCGATCCAGTCAAACAAACTATCCAAAACGCAAAATTCAAAGTTTAGGAGAGACAATGTAAATTATATGCATTTACCTACAGCACAAACAAAGAAAAATAAGCGAAAGAGAAGTTTAAGTAACCGTAAGAATATATTTCCCGAAGACAGTCAAATGTTGTTAATTTATCTTCTAAAAGCTTGACTGACGCTGAAGTATCGCTACTATCCAGAGGTTCGAATTTTTGCCCAACACCAGCAAAAATTAATGAACAGCAATTGTCAGATGGTCTTGATCAATTCACGAGAAGGCTACGTATCAAGGATTATTTCCATTCCAAAGAAAAGAACATGATGACTCAGAGGACATAAACACTACAATACGTCTTATACAACGTTTCAAAAAGAAAATTAACTGGGTTCCTAAACCAAGTGATAATACCACACTGGAAGCCGTTATTGGTCTAATTAAATCAGACGTTAATTAAACTGCCGTTGTACACGACCCAGTTCATAACAACCTTACTGTACAAGAAAGAGCAGCTATCCAGAAACTAAAAGACAGAGACTATATAGTAATAAAACCTGCAGATAAAGGCGGTGGAGTAGTGGTAATGGACAAAATGGACTACATCCAAGAGGCAGAACGGCAGCTCTCTGACGTTAGGTTTTATCAAAAGCTGACGTCAGATCCTACCATTGAATTTGCGCAAAAGATAACTGCAAGCCGTCAAGACATGCATGAAAAAGGCTACATCAATTATGACACCTTCGAATATCTTAAGCCCGTAAAATCTAAAGCTGGTCGATTTTATCTTCTGCCTAAAATCCACAAGAAAAATAACCCAGGAAGACCTATTGTCTCAGCAAACGGTCACCCAACAGAAAAGATATCGGAATTCTTGGATTTCCATCTTCGGCCACATGTTCAATCTTCACCATCTTACATACAGGATACCACCGATTATCTCAAAAAGATGAAACGCTTGAATCCTATTCCTCACAACACCATCATGGTCTCCATGCACGTGACTTCCTTGTACACGAACATACCACACGATGACGGCATCCTAGCTTGTAAGGAAATCTGGGAAAATAGAACCATTCAAGAACCCCCTACTGAATGCTTAGTTTAGATGTTAACCTTCGTCCTCAAACATAATAATTTCAATGGAGAACACTACTTACAGGTGAATGGCACAGCTATGTGAACGAAAATCGCTCCGTCGTATGCTAACATCTTTATGAGGAAACTAGAAAAACAAATTTAGGAATCTTCGGAAACACAGCCATTGTCTTGGTACAGACTTATAGATAATGTTGACATGAAATGGACAGATACGAAAGAAAAATTGAACGTCTTCGTCGATCATGCAAACAGTGTCCACCAATCAATAAAATTCACCCATGAAATATCCCAGACTAAAATTTCTTTCATCGATACAACTACCTCATTAGAAGGAGTAATGTCCAGCGATGTTTATTCCAAACGTACTGAAAAACCCTATATCTGCCACCAAGCAATTGTCATCTCACACACTGCTACGACGGTATCCCATATAGCCATGCTCTCCGAGTTAACACATCTGTTCCTCTCCAATAACAACAGCACAACGTCTTTGTGAACTACGGTGTCATCTTATAAATAGAGGGTATACACACCAACGCATACAAGACGGCTTCAAAAAAGCTAACTGCTTCAGTAGAGACAATCTCCTAGAATGTAAAGAAAAAGAGACCACCAACAGATTCCCGTTCGTTACAACATACCAACCTAGCCTTCATTATGTCTCTAGTACCATCAGGACACACTGGAAAGAATCTGAAAAACACTCTCAGAACCCCTAGTTATGGCGTTCCGACGAGCGAAAAGCCTGAAAGACATTCTTGTACGAGCCGATTTCTTCATCAACTGGCAAATGCAAGGCTTGTTCAGACAAAAGATGTAAAACTTGCACCCAGATGATATGTACACAGAGCTTTAAAAGTCTAACAACCAAAGATTACAAAATATTTTGCACTGTGAATTGCAAATCAAGGAACGTGATCTACATGTTGGAGTGTGGGATTTGTAATCTGCAGTACATTGGAGAAAGTAAGCAAGCTTTCAACAAAAAATGGACGGCCATAGAGGTGATACAACAAAGAAAGACTTTCTACCCGTTAGCCAGCACGTTCGGTCGACTGGACACAATCCTGGGGACTTTGGTAAAATGAAAGTTTCTATTATAGAACAAAATTTGATTTGGAGTGATCAAGAAAGGCAGACAAAGAAAGCTTCTTGATAAAAGAGCTAGGCACCTTATATCCAAGGGGAATAAATAAAAAGAAATAAGTTTATTTGCCAATTGATATAGAGATTGAATACTCCTTTTTATTGTTATTTCAAAGTGCTTTATTGATATTTTTCGTGACTTTTTCATTTGTTATGATGTTTTAATTCTGTAACATAATTCTCTACCTTACGTTAAGAGATTATTTATCTGTATTGTTTTAATTTTTGTTTACATGCGTTCTTACACTTGCGTTGGTACACACGAGGAAGATCAAGATGACGATTAGCCAATTAATTAGTCATTTCGAATGATCCGAAAATTTTGCCAAGTTTGAATTATTGTTAGAATTCAAAATTTTATTTGTTTCACTTGGATGTTGTTTTGCAAATTTTTAGACGTTTATATATATATATAGAATATTTTCGATCACCAGCTTGTAATTCCAAATTTTTGAAATTCGACCCATAAAGGCCCCAGTGTTTGAAAATGAAAATTCTAAAATCTTATTGCGCATCTATATACAGTGTGTGACAATACTGTAAAGAAAATAAATACATATGCGTCGTATACAGCATAGTATAAAATTACTATATCTAATATTATTATCTTTGGATTTTATTATAAAATCAAAAATTAAAGAGAGTTAGGTCACAAGCTTCAATTCCCAATTTTCAAAATTCAACACATGTGGGTCCCAAGTTCTGAAAATCAAAATTCTAAAACCTTATTGCACATCTACATATAGTATGTTACAATATTGTATAGAAATCAAATGCATAAAATATAGTTATAATTCAAAATTTTACTTGTTTTATTTTGATGTTGTTTTGCAACTTTTTAAACGTTTATTTATTTTTCAGTTTGCATTGTATCGTTAATTTATTATCGGTCCAACATCTAGTAAGTTCGAACGTTGGTTATTACTTTAGACGTATATATATATATATATATATATATAATATATATATATATATATATATATATATATATATATATATATATATATATATATATATATATATATATATATATATATATATACAGTATTGTCATATACTCTATGAAGATGTGCAGTAAGGTTTTAGAATTTTAATTTTCAAAATTTGGGTCTGTATTCAAAGGTATGATTATGAAAAAGGTGCACAGGTATACAACATGTGGGGAGTGCGGGGATAGCTGTCGTTTTCGACTGCCTCAGCCTCACGGTGTAGTACGTAGACGGTCGCTATTCGCAACAAAAAAAAAAACGAGTCCGGTGTTGCTATCCGAAATTTTTACGGTTGCTATACGTATAAAATATGGCAAGAAAGAATGGAGCGGTGCAACGAAATAGCAACAAACGCAGCTAATTTGGGAATATATTTCATAAAACTGGTTTTACGGAATACCGGGGGTACTATAAATATTCACAATGCTTACTGTTTACCCTTAACAAAGAAAATAGCTCTTGTAACCGAAATCTAGATGAATAAATTAGACCACCATGACGAATCTCCCCTATTTGCACACTAATTGATTCATTTTAAATGAAAACCTAGTTGTTTTGAATGAATTAAACGTCTCAGATTATTGCTTTCGTAAGAATTTTTATAAATATTAAGTTTTCATTTATCACAGGGCAAAAATACTGGGTTCTTTATAGTTTGTCAAGGTTACGGATTCTATACCAACACGTTAAATTACGGCACCGGTTACTAGCATGAGTTTGTATTACTATTCTCAGCAAAAAAGAGAATTTTATATAAATATATTAAATAATATATATATACAGTATTGTCATATACTCTATGAAGATGTGCAGTAAGGTTTTAGAATTTTAATTTTCAAAATTTGGGTCTGTATTCAAAGGTATGATTATGAAAAAAGGTGCACAGGTATACAACATGTGGGGAGTGCGGGGATAGCTGTCGTTTTGAATGAATTAAACGTCTCAGATTATTGCTTTCGTAAGAATTTTTATAAATATTAAGTGTTTCATTTATCACAGGGCAAAAATACTGCGTTCTTTATAGTTTGTCAAGTTACGGATTCTATACCAACACGTTAAATTACGGCACCGGTTACTAGCATGAGTTTGTATTACTATTCTCAGCAAAAAAGAGAAAGGCAAGACATGTTTGTGGCTAATGCGTCCCCAAAAAGAAAAAAAATACTAACAACGGCATTATTAACTGAAACTCAAAGTATGCCATATCTCTACTCAACCCCTGGAAATATTTTAGATATGAATATTGAGTCTACATGCAGAAAAATTATAAGCATTGCCGAATAAATCGCCAATGAAGATATCCAATGATTGTCTTTTATTTCTGAACAGGCCTAGTTTACACAGCCAACTCTTACTAAATCGTGAAGCGGTTTACGTTGAGCGTATACTGTACAAAATCAGTTATAGTCCATAACCTGTTCAGAAATTTAAAACTATCTTGGAAATTTAATTTTAAACGAGGATCAGGATTTTTTAGTATAAGGACGTGGATAGTGTATAGCACATTGATAATAAACGCAGAATATTCGTTGTTATGTAAATATTTATCAAAAGTACTCATGAAATAAGACAACAACAAAAAATATATCCAGAAGTCGGGGCCCCTGTGATATGGACGGGTTTTCAGCTTTAAAATTTATGCTATAACACACGCACGAAAGGGTTGTGCTAAAATAAGAAACGAATACAAAACGAAATGAACGAAACGAAAAATAAAACAAATGTTCGATAAAAATCGCAAATCAAAATTTATAAGTCTCCCTCATCGTTTGAGCTTAATGAAATAATTGATTACACCTGTAAAAAGGTACATGTAGATTAAATGGGGACTACTAGAGATACATGTATAATACGCAAGCGCTCCATACATACTGTAGATCCCACTGTGCAGCATTATTTGTGATATTCGTTATTTTAAATAAATATTTCATTTAATCTCCAGTTATGTTTGTACTTTTTGTTGCTGAATGCTCGTTGGAATAGTTTTTCAACATAAATCAGCAACCGGTGCTACTGTCCAATAGTGAATATATATATGATATTCAGTGAAGACGATTTGATACAGGACCAAGGTTTGTTTAATACATAAAATTGACTTAATTTAAACAACTGACTATGTTTCCTCGTGTTCAACCGTAAAAATTTCGGATAGCAACACAGGACGCGCTTTTTTGCGAATAACGACCGTTCAGGTACTATATCGTGAGTCTAGTTGTAGTGCTTTTGTGATTCTTGATTTTCATGACTGTGTTTAAATGTTAATTTTTTTTATCGTATGTGATTAGGTAACAAAATTCATTTTCTCTAAAAAAATAAATACAAAATTTAGTTTTTGGTTTATCAATTGAAAACTATTCTACCTGATGTAATTACCTTACGGGACATGCACGAAGTCAAAGAATCAATATATCAATATAGATTCTCCTTCAGGTACGAGTGAGTTATGGAATTTCTCCACCCTGTGTAGTTAAATTTTCGATTTTAAACACCCGAGCTTTTGCGAGCGTGTTAAAATCTAAAATTTAACTACACGGGGTGGAGAATTTCCATAACTCACGAGTAAATTGAAGGAGAATCTGTTTCTCCTATGATTTTTGACAAAAACCTCAAGAAAATGTCTGTTTACATAGACGTCATTTCGGGACTTCTCTAGTTTATCGTTCCAATAACTGTAGAAAAAATGGCGGTAATTCCCACGTAGAAATTTAATCACCTGGAAGTGGTTAAAAATAATATGTATTTTTATCCCACCAATTAAACACGTCAAGAATAGGAGAAATAGATCATCTATTATTATTTGTTATTTTTTTTAACTAATTATTAAATAATCATGTTGGCTTTTTCAGGAACTGAATTCCCAACTAGAAACACAGACCGTATTTGATACCTGCAGTATAAAAGTGTTAATCTCATAATCAAACCGGAGTGAACATAAGGATTCTAAGACAGATTAGGCAAATTGTTAAAAAAATTTATCTTGTCAAAGACAGATAACGAAACATTTATACTGGATAGTATCTTTCAGCTTTCAACTTTATAGTTTTTTTTGTCACGCATGATCTTATTTCTCTTTTTATTTGTTATAATTTAAAAAAGGCTTGCTCCCACTTTAGTCATTTAAGAAGTTTATATAAAGCGTGTATCGCTTTGGTGTCCCATTGATTTATTTCGTAAATAATAATTAACTGTAAATAAAAACAAATTTTTTGAGTGGCAACGGGGATGAATAATTATCAAATGGATATAGTGGTTTTATTAATTTGTCCTTATAATACCAGTAATACCAGATAACTTAATTAATATAAATCTGAAGTCTTACCATCATGTTTTTTAGTTGTTGGGTCCCAAGTCAAAACTTGAATGTATTGTCCTCTTCCTGTTTTGTCATTCAGAAAAGCATCAAAACTGGACGACAAAGTATTGTAATAGTAAGCATAAAATCCAGTGCCAGGATAAACCTCTACAAAGTGTTCATTCCATTTAATCTCAGGAATAATAGAAACTGCTAGCATCACTATAGAGGTATTAAATACCATCATGCAAACCACTGGTAAAACTACCAAGACATTTGTTATTGATGACTTTAAACATTTACCCATAGTTATCTCAAAATCATGGAAATATTTTGGCAGTTGAGTTTTATATGCTTCCAATAGCCACGTGATAACTTTGTTTAATAAATCTTTCCTATATTATATTTTATTTTAAAACTAAAAGATAAGTGTAAGATATCAGTGTGATCATATGTTTTTGTATCTAAATTCTAAACTTGCATAAGTTTCATGTGCAAGTAGAGTAGTTTTAGTTCTGAGTGTCTATTTTTATAATAATTTCACTTTATCGAGAAAGTAAATATAAGAAAGTATATAACCAACTGTTAAATGCAATCAACATGTAGTACAGAAATTGGTCTGCTTTTACTCAGAACGAAAATTAACAGTTTGAATGTTAAAATTATTGCTTTTGCCAAAAAAGGTTATGCTTTAGTCACCCATTTTTGTCTATTAATGTTTAGGAGTGAGACAAACCTGGATGAACATGTACCACCTTAATTCCAAGTTCTCAAATCAAATTCTATATAGGACCCTATAAAAATTATTTTTAGATAGTATTATCTTAAACAAACGGCTGAGCAAAGGTTCTTGATACCATCAAAAGAATATTGAAGCGACTAAACACTGGGAAAAGTATGTAAAATCAAAATACAAGAGCACGGCAAACTCATGAGACTCAAGTGCTCTTTTTCAGAATTTAATCTAGTTGATACATTGATTTTACCTAATAGCCTTTAACATGTTTAAGCTACTGGCAATTTTGTTTTTGAAGAGAGTTTTGTTCTAAAGGTTTACCGTTGATTCTTTTTAGATGTGATTTCGTTTTCTTAAGCTATGATTTTTTTGTATCTAAGTCATAAGAAAGGACTTACTAAATTACTAAATTTTTTCAATTTTATTGTCTATCTGTGCAAAATGATTCCTTATGCGAGTAATGAAGAGTTACATTATGAAATACATACATGTTTTACCGTTAACGTCTAAAAGTGTCAGTGGGGAATTCAGAATATCAGATAAAACCTTAAAAATGGTGAAAGTAAAATTATATTAATATTGATATTCATGTTATGACGAATATAAATGTAATAAAACACACTTTCAATATTAATGGATTATATAGGATTCGCTATTTATTAAAATTTTGTGTACAAATATGTCTTTGCATGTCTCTACCTTTGTGTATTGTTCGTTCTCTAGGAGAAATTGGCACCTTTATTTTGGAAGGACTAGTGTATCTATTGCAAGTATTGAACTTTTTTCCAGCACCTCAGAGAAATTTATGAAAAATCATGACTTTTGGAGACAGAGAATAATTTCCTTTTTATCTATTTGTATAATGTAATAGAATTGAAATAATGTCAAAGGAACAGATTTTCCCTTTGATGTAGTCGAAACTGATGTATTTAATATAGAATGTTACTTTCATAGACAGTCATGGCCGTGAATGCAATTGAAGTTCTCAAAGACATTGTGAAAATAATTCTTCCAGCGTTGTGTATTGTTTTTTTTTACGCATTGGCCATTACATTGTTGGCTGTGTCTTTGAATTCTGACATTAAATGGAACGAATATTACGAAGAAGCATATCCTGGCTTCGGCTTTGGAGAATATGCTTACTATTTCAATACCCTGTGGTCCAGTCTTGCTGCAGTATCTTTTGAAACTTCCAAACACTCCGGTCACTACGTTCCTATTCTAGATGTGGATAAGGATACCCTATTACATGACGGTAAGCAACTTTAACTAACTCCGACACGGAAATTAAAAATACCAAATGTATATGATATCAAGACATTAACACAATTGACTTGGAGCACTAAATAAACCCATCAAGGCAATACAGTAATAGTGTTTTCGTGGTACTCGATGCCTTGCAAGAATATCCAAACCATTACTTAAGCATGAAGAGTAGAAAAATCAAATCTACTGAATTACAGCAAACGGGATTTTTCTCTATGCATGTTTGAAGGCAGCTCGTCCGAGTTTGAAAATCAGGTGAATAAATCAAAACCAGCTTATAGTTTAAGCTTATTTATTTATGGATTGTGAAACAAGCTGCATAAACTTACGCTAACCCACTTTCACTTGGAAGGTGCGAGAGCGGTCCCTGTAGCCTACCCTTTTTTTACATCCACAGAAGAAACTTTAACGTGCTAAAGGTGTTGCTCTCCTTTAACACGAGACAGCCATTTTAGATTCCCAATATCATCCTCGCAAATGGTGTCGATAGGGTGTCGCAAATTTTATCCATTAAATTTTCATCCCGAATGGAAAGCGACGCAGGTACCTTTGGTTTTGTAGTTTGGTGTTCTAACCACTGCACCATAGTGCCCTTAGAACCAGCCTAATGTACAATATGGGGAAGTTCTTTTCATTTTGCATACATTTAAAAACAAATATTTCCAGAAATGAACATTTTTAAAATAACAATGTAATTTTTTTTTCAGAAACCTGGAAAGAGGATGTCCGTGAATACTTATATAAAGCCTTGGTGTTGATTTCCTGTGCGCTATTTTTTCTCGTTACTGCTTTTATTAGTGCACTACCTAACTGCTCAGAAAATATTTACCACTTGCTCATATCTACTTGCTTCAGTTACCAGTATGGCAGGGGGTATTTGGCATTTTATTTTCATTTCACACGTTTTCTGTCTCTAGGATTCTTGTTACCAAATCAATATTCATGACTTTTCCTGAACTGTTTCTTCTATGTCAGAAACTGCGTCTATTATTCATGGACCAACGTTTTCATTTGCAGAGTGTTGGCGTTCGTAATTGCCTGAAGTAGTTTTAAAATTGAACACCAAGACATTGTAATTCGTTATAACAATAATTATACTACAAACCGACGTCTTCTTACGACGGTTAAAAGTGTTTTCTTGTTAAACCGATTGCGCTATCGAACATTAATAAAAAGAAACGTTTATATTTACTGTCGAAATGTGCACAAACAGAGCATTAATTTATATCATAGACAATAATATATACATACGAACACATTATATATAGATATCATTGATTCGATTTATACTAGTAACAAGTTAATTGCAAGATTAAAAGGAAATGATTTTTTTTTTCTCTGAGTTTTAGCTCAGCTGGCGTTCATTTGGCGTCCGTCGTCTGTGAACTTTTCAAAGGTTGAACTACCGACTAGAATTTAATTAAACTTTGCAGAGATGTATCTGATTATACTTTTTAAATGTAAATTTTGTGCCGATTGGTCGGGAATCATGGCTAACAACTCCACTAAAAGAGCGACTGACTCGACTTAATCTTCAGATATGCTTCCCTTAAAGTCATGAGTTGTTACTTTGGTCATTTTTTGTGTCAGTTAGAAATCCAAGATGGCCTCCATCATCGGACTGTATGGCAAATTCTTTTGATGGACAATTGAATAGAATAATATCAAATCCAGTGGAACTGACGACTATGAGGAATGAATAAGCATTGTTTCTTTCACAATAGACATGGCTGCCAGGCCTCATTAGAGCTTTTCTGATGCGGTAAATTTCAAAGAGTTTCTTTTCCGAAACTACATTGTCCCTAATATTGAACCTTCTTTAACATAATGAATTATATTTGATTTGAAAGTATGATGAAAGTATTTTTATTTTGAAAATAATCGTAAATTTAGAGCAGTTCTGCTGACTTTGCTTTCGAACTACTCTAGAATAGAATCCTTACTTCTCTAGAACAGAATCCTTACTTTTCTAGGACAGAATCCTGACCGATTCTGACTGCTCTACCTGTCATGGTCTAGAACAGCTCTAACCTGTCATGGTCTAGAACAGTTCTATAACAGTTATTGAATTGGTCGTGTTACCCACCCATTGATGGTATGGATCGTATCACTGACCTGACATTGTTATTTTAATTTTAATTTTCTTTTTTATTTTTTTTTTAATTTTAATTTTATTATTTTGTTTAATTTTAATTTTATTATTTATTTATTTTTTATATGTAATTTCTTACTCTAAATCTTTTCTTCTTTAGTTACAAATTATAAAAAAAGCAGTCATGGACCAGGACTGCTCTAATTCTCCACAAGAGCTGTTCTAAAAATCAGTCGTGGACCAGGACTGCCCTGATTTTGCCCAGAGCTGTTCCAAAAGCAGTCGTGGACTAGGACTGCACTTATTCTTTACCAGAGCTGTTCTACTTTTGACTGCTCTGTATGTTAACCTGGACGAGAGGTTATGACTGATCGCAACTGTATGTGATATGAAAAATGCCATATCATAACCTTGTTGTCATGTACTTCAAGATTTATCTTTTACAACCGTTGTGCAATGACCCATATTGGATTTTTACTGAATTGTTTCAGTCATATTCTACCTTATGTTCTATATTGCTTCTAAAATTTTAGGCTCTGCATGTTTTTAGTTTTTTTTTTTTTTTGATGATTGAAAATGTACCGGGACAGTTCCAAATCATTTTTCGTCGTCCTGTCCCTTGGTTGTTTTTCGATGGGAAATAGCGTAGAGGACAATTTAAAAATCCGGACCGGAAGGTATTGATTCCGGAATTTTTATTTTCAAATATTATGACTGATTCGAGAAAAAATGTTTCATCTAAGGTCTTACTTCGAAGCGACCGTAATAAAATATCACATGTTCAAAAATATACATATCTTTTGTACAATATAAGTATATGATAATAAGTATTATTTTTGGTTATAATGGACAGAATCCTTCACCCACCAATTTCATTACTGATAAGTTAAGATCTGTGTCAATAAAAAACCTGATATCAGTTATAAATTCAAAAACTAGACCAGATAAAATTGTATGTGTTATAATAAATGCATTGTATATTTTATTTCAGATCTGAAAAAAAGTTAGATACAAAAGACAACTTTATTGTTCTTTTATTTCATAACATGTTGGTGCCGGTTTAACATTAATGCACCTATTCGAAGACATAATACTTTCATATTTATCTTTCCGTATTCTTTTATTACAAAGAATTGACTCGGATAATCCATTTGATACCACAATTCACAAGTGTTAACAAAATGGCGCCAGAAACTGTCAACAATGATAAACTCATAAACCACTAACAAAATATAATTCCATCAAAGTCATATACTAATAAAATGACAAAAAACCATATAGCTACTTTAGAACATAGAAAATTTAGTATTTAAACAAAATGGTATATGCATTCAGTCTGAACTTATTTCTCAGTCATCGCACAAAACAATATAGCCATTAAGGAGAATTTCTGGATGCAGCTAAAAAATGTGCATTATATATATATATATATATATATATATATATATATATATATATATATATATATATATATGCAGTTTTATTCATGCCCATCCCCAATTTAAAGACATGTTAAGTAAGGGACAGACAACTTACAACTAAACATTTATTTAACTTTTATACCAAAGCATGGTGGCAACTATTAAAGAAGACTAATCCGGTAATATTAGAAGAAAAAACAGTAACAGTATTCAAACCATTACTAACAAGATTTATTCTGCAGAGACTATACTCAAATTTAATACATGTAGTTGTCTCCCATTTATGGAATTATCTGTTCTTTGGAGAAGGTGTCTTCCAAAAATATCAATGGAAAAATTGTCGTATTTTTGCAAAATATTTTTTCCTTCCTAACAATATCTTCCACATACATATGATATGTTCTTGGATATATTTTACTACATTTTCAATGTCTGATGAAAGATAACTCATGCAAATGGGAGACAACTCTAATATCTGCAAGCAGGGAATACTTTTTATGATTGTACTTTACTGTATTATTGTTACATGTATTCTGATGTTAAGCGTTTCTGATCAACCTCCGCTTCAATAAGGCTAAAACGTTCTTCTATCGCTGATATGTGTTGTTCACCATATCGTTTTATACCCATTCGAATAATTAAAAGGGACAAATATACCTAAGGAGCAATCAAACAAAACGTAATCCATTGGACAGACAAACTCGGGAAGATAAAAGAACCACCACAAGCACAACAAATAAACACAGAAAACTAAAAAACTTAAAACATATTAAACTATACCGAAGTGATTGCTTACAAAGTGCTTTACAGCTTTTTAACTATATACAGCACCAATTTCTAAAACCTATATATTATCAACACACAGTAAAATAGCCAAAATAAAAAAATTCTTGAGGAGTCAAACTAGGTACAATTATTGCCCTGCCTTTGGCTTCAAGTCGAAACAAGTTTGGAAATATTGAAATATTTGCTTCATAATTATTGCAAAAATCCTTTTATTTAATTTATCTCAACAATATAAATCGTCTAATTTTATGATATTGAAAGTCACTAAATTGAACATTAAACGCAAATATTAACTAATCATCTGGTGTAATTTCTGATTTCTTTTTACATATTCATTCCCCATCTCCGAATAGAATATACAGACCTATATTTGCAAGAAAAACTCCACATCCAACAAATGTCATTATAGCACTATAAGCTGCTAAATTATATCCAATTTTTAGTTTATCTTCCTCTGGAAAATAATACGGAAATGTTGGGTCTTTGGCAGTGGGGACGATTGCTTTGGGTATTCCGGCTTTGTATTCAGCAGTTACATGAAGAGTAATACTTCCTAGTAATAAAGATCATGAACATGTTATTAATACATGTATATCAAAGGTTTGTTACAGAAAAGTTAGATTTTTTGCCACGAATTCATCAAAATTTTATATTATGATTTTAAACACATATATTACAAGTAAGATCGGTACTAGTATATTGTATCATACATGTATGATTTCTTTTTCAGATTATTAGTTTGTAAATATTTAAAAATACAATTACTTTAATATATGTATATGCTTTCAATAATTTACTTTATTATTGCATTCTAAATTTTCTGAAAGCAGATGACAGTTTCATATTTTCGACAAAACAGCACATTACATTTCCTGGTACACTAATGATATAAATCTTTACCAACGTGTTAATATGCAGTTCACCATTAGAAGTATTAATTAAACTAAATAGTACATGTTGTATTACGAATATTTTAATTCAGTGAGAGACAATACCACTTGCATTATTTGTGTATCAAACATACCTCCTGCTATTCCGAGTCCAATTCCACAAACCATTGCCACAGCTGCTAAAATCTTTTGCTTTGTTATTCTCTGGACTACCATGGCCACAATTATAAAAAGTAATGCTCCAGAGATTAATCCTATACCTTCATATAAATTCAATGCAATAGGGTTTTTCCAGCTCTCTGAAAAAAATAACGATAAAACAATGGACTTTGAGCATATGATACGCCAATCGTCGATCAAAAATAAAATATGACTTTAAGTCAGAGAGCTGCCGTTCTGCCTCTTGGATGTAGTCCATTTTATCCATTACCACTAGTCCACTGCATTTATCTGCAGGTTTTATTACTATATCGTCTCTGTCTTTTGGTTTCTGGATAACTGATTTTTCTTATATAGTAAGGTTGTCATGAACGGGGTCGTGTACAACGGCAGTTTGATTTACGTCTGATTTAATTAGACCAATAACAGCTTCCAGTGTGGTATTCTCACTTGGTGTAGGAACCCAGTTACTTTTCTTTTTGAGGGAGTAATGTCCACCGATGTTTATTCCAATCCTACTGGCAAACATCTATATCTGCCACCAAGCAGTTGTCATCCCAAACACTGCTACGACGGTATCCCATATAGCCAGGCTCTCCGAGTTAACACATCTGTTCCTCTCCAATAACAACAGCACAACGTCTTTGTGAACTACGTTGCATCTTATAAACAGAGGGTATACACACCAACGCATACAAGACGGCTTCAAAAAAGCTAACTGCTTCAGTAGAGACAATCTCTTAGAATATAAAAGAGACCACCAACAGAATCCCGTTCGTTACAACATACCGACCTAGTTTTCATAATGTACCATCAGAACACACTGGAAAGAATCTGAAAAACACTCTCAGAACCCCTAGTTATGGCGTTCCGACGACCGACAAGCCTGAAAGACATTCTTGTACGAGCCGATTTCTTCATCAACTGGAAAATGCAAGGCTTGTTCAGACAAAAGATGTAAGACTTGCCCCCAGATGATATGTACACAGAGCTTTAAAAGTCTCACAACCAAAGATTACAAAATATTTTGCACTGTGAATTGCAAATCAAGGAACGTGATCTACATGTTGGAGTATGAGATTTGTAATCTTCAGTACATTGGAGAAAGTAAGCAAGCTTTCAACAAAAGAATGAACGGCCATAGACGTGATACAACTTTCTACCCGTTAGCCAGCAAGAAAGGCAAACAAAGATAGCTCCTTGATAAAAGAGCTAGGCATCTTATATCCAAGGGGAATAAATAAAAAGAAATAAGTTTATTTGCCAATTGATATAGAGATTGAATACTCCTTTTTATTGTTATTTCAAAGTGCTTTATTGATTTTTTTCGTGACTTTTTCATTCGTCATGATGTTATAATTCTGTAACATAATTCCCTACCTTACGTTAAGAGATTATTTATCTGTATTATTTTAATTTTTGTTTACATGCGTTGTTACACTTGCGTTGATACACACGAGGAAGATCAAGATCACGATTAGTCATTTCGCATGATCCGAAAATTTTGCCAAGTTTGAATTATTGTTATAATTCAAAATTTTATTTGTTTCACTTTGATGTTGTTTTGCATCTTTTTAGACGTTTATATATATATAGAAGATTTTTCCCTACCTTACGTTAAGAGATTGTTTATCTGTATTATTTTAATTTTTGTTTACATGCGTTGTTACACTTGCGTTGATACACACGAGGAAGATCAAGATCACGATTAGTCATTTCGCATGATCCGAAAATTTTGCCAAGTTTGAATTATTGTTATAATTCAAAATTTTATTTGTTTCACTTTGATGTTGTTTTGCAACTTTTTAGACGTTTATATATATATATATATATAGAAGATTTTCGATCACCAGCTTGTAATTCCAAATTTTTGATATTCGACCAATAAAGGCCCCAATGTTTGAAAATGAAAATTCTAAAATCTTATTGCGCATCTATATACAGTGTGTGACAATACTATAAAGAAATTAAATACATATGCATTGTATACAGCATAGTATAAATTTACTATATCTAATATTAGTATATTTGGATTTTATTATAAAATGAAAAATGAAAGAGAGTTAGGTCACAAGCTTCAATTCCCAATTTTCAATATTCAACACATGTGGGTCCCGAGTTCTGAAAATCAAAATTCTAAAACCTTATTGCACATCTACATATAGTATGTGACATTATTGTATAGAAATCAAATGCATAAAATATAGTTATAATTCAAAATTTTACTTGTTTTATGTTGATGTTGTTTTGCAACTTTTTAGACGTTTATTTATTTTTCAGTTTGCATTGTATCGTTAATTTATTATCGGTCCAACATCTAGTAAGTTATTTTTCGAACGTTGGTTATTACTTTAGACGTATATATATATATATATATATATATATATAAGTCTAAAGATTTGCACAACGGTACTAATATAAGAAGATAATATACGAAGTTGATGTTATAAAATCGTGTTGACAAATATTTCGGCTTAACAAATAGCCTTCGTCAGTGTCGATAGTTTTTACAATACTCAGTATTGTAAAAACTATCGACACTGACGAAGGCTATTTGTTAAGCCGAAATATTTGTCAACAGTATTGTAAAAACTATCGACACTGACGAAGGCTATTTGTTAAGCCGAAATATTTGTCAACACGATTTTATAACATCAACTTCGTATATTATCTTCTTATATTAGTACCGTTGTGCAAATCTTTAGACTTATATAATTTTTTCCTTATCTGCGCAGTATCGTCTATTCTAGACGATCCGGTACATATTAAATTTGCTGGTTGGTCTTTTTTATAGACTTCTATATATATATATATATATATATATATATATATATATATATATATATATATATATATATATATATATATATATGAAGATGTGCAGTAAGGTTTTAGCATTTTAATTTTCAAAATTTGGGTCTGTATTCAAAGGTATGATTGTGAAAAAGGTGCACAGGGATACAACATGTGGGGTGTGCGGGGATAGCTGTCGTTTTCGACTGCCTCAGCCTCACGGTGTAGTACATAGACGGTCGCTATTCGCAAAAAAAACGCGTCTGGTGTTGCTATCCGAAATTTTTACGGTTGCTATACGTATAAAATATGGCAAGAAAGAATGGAGCGGTGCAAAGAAACAGCAACAAACGCAGCTAATTTGTGAATATATTTCATAAAACTGGTTTTACGGAATACCGGGGGTACTATAATTTCACAATTTTTACTGTTTACCCTAAACAAGGAAAATAGCTCTTGTAACCGAAAATTAGACCACCCATGCCGAATCTCCCCTATTTGCACACTAATTGATTCATTTTAAATGAAAACCTAGTTGTTTTGAATGAATTAAACGTTTCAGATTATTGCTTTCGTAAGAATTTTTATAAATATTAAGTGTTTCATTTATCACAGGGCAAAAATGCTGGGTTCTTTATAGTTTATCAAGGTTACGGAGACTATACCAACACGTTAAATGACGGCACCGGTCATAAACTGAGAACAGGGCACCGGTTAATAGCATGAGTTTGTATTACTATTCTCAGCAAAAAAGAGAAAGGCAAAACATATTTGTGGCTAATTCGTCCCCCAAAAAAAAAGAAAAATTACTGACAACGGCATTATTAACTGAAACTCAAGGTATGCCATATCTCTACTCAACCCCTGGAAATGATTTAGATATGAATATTGAGTATACATGCAGAAAAATTATAAGCATTGCAGAATAAATCGCCAATGTAGATATCCAAGGATTGTCTTTAATTTCTGAACAGGCCTAGTTTATGCAGCCAACTCTTACTAAATCGTGATGCGGTTTACGTTGAGCGTATACTGTACAAAATCAGTTATAGTCCATAATCTGTTCAGAAATTTAAAACCATCTTGGAAATTTAATTTTAAACGAGGATCAGGATTTTTTAGTATAAGGACGTGGACAGTTTATAGCACATTGATGATAAACGCAGAATGTTCGTTGTTATGTAAATATTTATTAAAAGTACTCATGAAATAAGACAACAAAACAAAAAATATATCCAGAAGTCGGTGCCCCTGTGATATGGACGAGTTTTCAGCTCTAAAAATTATGCTATAACACACCCACGAAAGGGTTGTGCTAAAATAAGAAACGAATACAAAACGAAATGAACGAAACGAAAAATAAAACCAATGTTCGATAAAAATCGCAAATCAAAATTTATAAGTCTCCCTCATCGTTTGAGCTTAATGAAATAATTGATTACACCTGTAAAAAGGTACATGTAGATTAAATGGGGGACTACTAGAGATACATGTATAATACTTAAGCGCTCCATACATACTGTAGATACCACTGTGCAGCATTATTTGTGATATTCGCTATTTTACGTAAATATTGCATTTAATTTCCAGTAATTTTTGTACTTTTTGTTGCTAAATGCTCGTTGGGATAGTTTTTCAACATAAATCAGCAACCTGTGCTATTGTCCAATAGTAACAGTAAGCTAGCATTTCGTCGAAAAACCCAACTAAACGGTAAATTGAAGAAAAATAATGCAAACTTCATAAGATGAAAATATGTATTTTGTCGTAAAATCTATAAAAATCATGATTATCTTACCATGAAAACTATCAGACGATAAATTTGTTAACTTTCACGTTCCTGGTTCAATCTCCAGAATTTTGTTTTATTGTTTGGAAAGGATATTTCGTATAACAGCTGAGACTGAACTGAAATTGTTAGATAAATATATCTGATATTCCGTGAAGACGATTTGATACAGGGCCAAGGTTTGTTTAATACATAAAATTAACCACTGACTATGTTTCCTATCACTGACTATGTTTCCTCGTGTTCTTTTTCAAATAGCGACCGTAAAAATTTCGGATAGCAACACAGGACGCGTTTTTTTGCGAATAGCGACCGTCCAGGTACTACACTGTGAGTCTAGTTGTAGTGCTTTTGTGATTTATTATTTTCATGACTGTGTTTAAATGTTAGATGTTTTTTTTTACCGTATGTGATTAGGTAACAAAATTCATTTTCTCTAAAAAATAAATACACAATTTAGTTTTTGGTTTATCAATTGAAAACTATTCTATCTGATGTAATTACCTTATGGGACATGCACGAAGTCAAAGTATCAATAGATCATTTATGTTTGATATTTGTTATTTTTTAACTAATTATTAAATAATCATGTTGGCTTTTTTTCGTGAACTGAATTCCCAACTAGAAACACAGACCGTATTTGATACCTGCAGTATAAAAGTGTTAATCTCATAATCAAACCGCGGTGAACATAAGGATTCTAAGACAGATTAGGCAAATTGTTAAAAAAAAAATTATCTGATGAATAATTATCAAATAGATATAATGGTTTTATTAATTTTTCCTTATAATACCAGTAGTACCAGATAACTGAATAAATATAAATCTGAAGTCTTACCTTCATGTTTTTGAGTTGTTATGTCCAAAGTCAAAACTTGCTTGTATTTTCGTATTCCTAATTGGTCATTCAGAAAAGCATCAAAACTGGACGACAAAGTATTGTAATAGTAAGCATAAATTCCAGTGCCAGGATAAACCTCTACAAAGTGTTCATTCCATTTAATCTCAGGATTAATACAAACTGCTAGCATCACTATAGAGGTATTAAATGCCAGCATGCAAACCACTGGTAAAATAACCAAGACATTTTTTATTATTGACTTCACACATTTACCCATAGTTATATCAAAATCATGGAAATATTTTGGCAGTTAAGTTTTATATGCTTCCAATAACCACGTGCTAAATTGGTTTAAAAAATCTTTCCTATATTGTATTTTATTTTAAAACTAAAAGATAAGTGTAAGATATCAGTGTGATTATATATTTTTTGTATCTAAATTCAAAACTTGCATAAGTTTCATGTACAAGTAGAGTAGTTTTAGTTTTGAAAGTCCATTTTTATAATAATATCGCTTTATCGATAGTTCATATAAGAAAGTAAAAAAACAACTGTAAAATACAAGCCACATATGGTATAGAAGTTGGTCTCTTACTACTCAGAAAGGAAATTAACAGTTAGAATGTTAAAATTATTGCTTTTGCCAAAAAAGGTTATGCTTTAGTCACTCATTTTCGTCTATTTATGTATAGGAGTGAGACAAACATGGATGTATCACCTTAATTCAAACTTCTCAAATAAAATTCTACACAGGACCCTATAAAATTATCTTTAGATAGTATTATCTGAAACAAACCGCTGAGCGAAGGTTCTTAGATATCATCAAATAGGCTTTTTACTTGACGTTTGTCATTTAGTGAAGGGTAAACTTCATTAAATTAAAACACAAAATAGGAGTTGAAGCTATATGTTTAGCATTGATTAGCAGTTGACCATTAAAAGATACTTATCTTAACAAAGTATGTTTCAAATTTTAACAAGATATATTGAGCACATCGAAGTCTACACGATTTTTGATTTACCCAAAAATTGTTAATTTTGTGATTTTTCGTGCACATTTGATTTTTTTACGGACAAGGCGACATAACTCCAGAACAACATCTGACTTTAATACGGTAACAGTATAGACATGATAGAGGAGCCTAAGGAAATTTCAGTCTAGTGAGTCTTTTTAGCAACTTCAAACTTTGATCACAGATACAAAGAACTTGGCAATATTTTGTAACCATTTTTCACCATTTTAGTAAGGATGATTTAAGTTTTTTTAGAATAATTATGAATATTTACCCTGGAAACAATAAGAAAAATGTGTTCATGTACTTATTAATAAAGTTTTTTTTTTTTTAAGTAGAAAGGCTACATTAAAAGAATATTGAAGCGACCAAACAGTGGGAAAAGTATGTAAAATCAAAATACAAGAGCACGGCAAACTCATGAGACTTAAGTGCTCTTTTTCAGAATGTAATCTATTTGATACATTGATCTTACCTTATAGCCTTTAACATGTTTAAGCTACTGGTAATTTTGTTTTTGAAGAGAGGTCTGTTCTAAAGGTTTACCGTTGATTCTTTTTAAATGTGATTTCGTTTCCTGAAGCGATGGTTTCTTTATATTTAAGTCATATAGGAAAGGACTTACTAAATTACTAAAATTTTTCAATTTTAGTGTTTATCTGTGCAAAATGATTCCTTATGCGAGTAATGAAGAGTTACATTATGAAATACATACATGTATTACCGTTAACGGCTTAAAGTGCCAGTGGGGAAATCAGAATATCAGATAAAGCCTTAGAAATGGAGAAAGTAAAATTATATTAATATGGATATTCAGGTTATTACGAATATAAATGTAATAAAACACACTTTCAATAGTAACGGATTATATAGGATTCGCTATTTATTAAAATTTTGTGTACAAATATGTCTTCGCGTGTCTCTACCTTTGTGTATTGTTGGTTCTCTAGGAGAAATTGGCACCTTTATTTTGGAGGGATTAGTGTATCTATTGCAAATATTGAACTTTTTTCCAGCACCACAGAGAAATTTATGAAAAATCATGACTTTTGGAGACAGAGAATAATTTCCTTTTTATCTATTTGTATAATGTAATAGAACTGAGATAATGTCAAAGGAACAGATTTTCCCTTTGATGTAGTCGCAACTGATGTATTTAATATAGGATGTTACTTTCATAGACAGTCATGTCCATGAATGCAATTGAAGTTCTCAAAGACATTGTGAAAATAATTCTTCCAGCGTTGTGTATTTTTTTTTACGCATTGGCCATAACATTGTTGGCTGTGTCTTTGAATCCTGACATTAAATGGAACGAATATTACGAAGAAGCATATCCTGGCTTCGGCTTTGGAGAATATGCTTACTATTTCAATACCCTGTGGTCCAGTCTAGATGCAGTATCTTTTGAAACTGCCAAAAACTCCGGTCACTACGTCCCTATTCTAGATGTGGATAAGGATACCCTATTACATGACGGTAAGAAACTTTAACTAACTCCGACATGGAAATTAAAAATACCAAATGTATATGATATCAAGACATTAACACATTTGACTTGGAGCACTAAATAAACTCATCAAGGCAATACAGTAATAGTGTTTTCGTGGTTCTAGATGCCTTGCAAGAATATCCAAACCATTACTTAACCATGAGGAGTAGAAAAATTAAATCTGCTGAAATGTTTGAAAGCGGCTCCTCCGAGTTTGAAAATCAGGTGAATAAATCAAAACCAGCTTATAGTTAAAGCTTATTTATTTACAGTGGATTCGGAAACAAGCTCCATCAACTTACGCTAACCACCTTTCCCTTGGAAGGTGCCAGAGCGGTCTTTTTAGTGGCATTTTAGCCTATCCTTTTTCTACATCCACAGAAGAAACTTTAACGTGCTAAGGGTGTTGATCTCCTTTAACACGGGACAGTCATTTGTGGTTCCCAAAATCATCCTCGCAAATGGTGTCGATAGGGTGTCGCAAATTTTATCCATTAAATTTTCATCCCGAATGGAAATCGAAGCAGGTACCTTTGGTTTCGTAGTTCGTGTTCTAACCACTGCTCCATGGTGCCCTTAAAACCAGCCTAATGTACAATACGGAGAAGTTCTTTTCATTTTGTATACATTTAAAAACAAAAATTTCCAGAAATGAACATTTTTAAAATAACAATGTAATTTTTTTTCAGAAACCTGGAAAGAGGATGTCCGTGAATACTTATATAAAGCCTTGGTGTTGATTTCCTGTGCGCTATTTTTTCTCGTTACTGCTGTATTAGTGCACTACCTAACTGCTCAGAAATTATTTACCACTTGCTCATATCTACTTGCTTCAGTTACCAGTATGGCAGGAGGTATTTGGCATTTTATTTTCATTTCACACGTTTTCTTTCTCTTGGATTTCTGTTACCATATCGATATGCATGACACTTTCTCAACTGTTTCTCCTATGTCCGAAACTGTGTCTATTATTCATGGACCAAAGTGTTTTTGCAGAGTGTTCGCAATTGCTTGAAGTAGTTTTTAAACACCAAGATATTGTAATTGGTTATAACAATAATTATACGACAGTTAAACGTGTTTCTTCTAGTTAAACCGATTGTGCTATCAAACATTAATGAAAAAGCTTTTACATTTACTGTCGAAACGTGCACAAACAGTGCATCAATATACATCATAGAAAATAATATATAGAGAAGAACACATTATGATTCGATTTATACTAGTAACAAGTTAATTGCAAGGTTAAAAGGAAATGATTTTTTTTCTCTAATTGTTAGCTTAGCTGGCGCTCATTTGGCGTCCGTCGTCTGTGATTTTTTCAAAGATTGATCTAGAGAACCACTGAATAGAATTTAATTAAACTTGGCAGAAATGTATCTGATTACACTTTTTAAATGTAAATTTTGTGCCGATTGGTCTGTAATCATGGCTAACTACCTCACTAAAAGGGCGACTGATCCGAATGAATCTTCAGATATGCTCCTCTAAAAGTCCTTAACATGAGTTATTACTTTGGTCATTTTTTTAGAAATCCAAGATGGCCGCCATCATCGAACCGTATGAAAATGTATTAAACACAAAGAGCGTCTTTTCCAAAACTGCATTGTCCCGTTAGATTGAACCTTCATTAACAATGATGAATCAGATTTTATTTGAAAGTATGATGAAAGTGCTGTTACATTAAAAATGACCGTAAATCCACGAAGAATACACGTAAGATGACATAAGTTACATTGAGTTAGGTGTTTCTCTTGTATAATTTTCTGTTGATACCAATAGACACGAAATACCCATTACAATCAAGGGTAGTGAGCTATACAGGATCTTTACGTCATGTAGCTTTTTCATATTTTTAAGGAATTTGCATTAAGGTTGCAACAAGCACTTACAAGGACAGAATACCAAATGCAGTGTATAAGGTTGCTAAATTGCCAATAGACAAGTCAATTGGTGGATACTACTTCCCAGATAAAGAACAAATGAAAGGCGGATACAAATTTGCTGAATGTAGTGCAGTCTTCGTGTTTGTGTCTTGTGTGCTGATACTTATAAACATTGGGCTTTACATTAGATTCGTAGAAGGCAAATGGATATGCGAAATAGAGTCGAAAGAAACAACCGTTGACGTACCAAATGATTCAACATCAGTTCCTCGAAAAAGAAATTGGAAATTAAGCATTTGGGAAAGTGTGTCAAAGTTACTGGGAAATAGGAAGAGTTCCCCTAAAACAGAAACAAAGATATCAGACACACCGCAGAAAATTACACAGCACGTGCAGATTACCGTTGAAGAAATATACTGAAATAAGAAATTATTATTTATTATTTATGATATACCTTTTTTGACTTAAACGTATTTAATTCTTTATAAAAATTTATACAATATATGTCACATATTTATAAATATATATATATATAAAGGGTTTTATAAAGTTTCAACTGCTTAAGATAAATTGGCTTAGGTTCGTCTGAATCTACACCTTACCATGTTTTTGGTTATTGCATTTATTTTATAATATTTCATGCATGTTTTTATTTATTTTTTTTTCATTTTGTTCAATTACTATAATGTATTATATTAATATCACTGTGGAGCTTTTTGTGTGCTTTTTGTGTGCCATTAGAGTATTTTCTCCTTAGTTGTTTGAAAGTAAACCAATTTAGTAGATCTCACAATGCCCACTTGTGAAGAATAAAAGTCTTACTATGCCTCATTCTCTTAAAAAAACATGTTAAATATTTTGTCTTAATGTCCCATGTTAATATATCATGTAAATTTGTAATTATTATTTTTTTATACTTGATAATTGGAATAAAAATAATTATTAAAGGGGGTACCCAACACTTTGACTAAAATAGATTTGGCTTGTTTAATTTTCATAAAATTTTGATGAAATATTAACTTTGACAGGTTGACAAAAATATAAAAATTTCAAGAAATTTGAACCACACAATTTACGGAAATAATTTCATTGGATATATAGCAGTTTGACAAAAACTAATTTTGATCATTGAGAAGCTTGATTTCTCTTTACTAATAATATGTGATTAAAACGTTCGGCTGATTTTTAAAGAGTTAATTCCCTTAGGTGTTCTGTACCCCCTTAAGATGTATGTTCAAGCTGAAAAGTATTCAGCTTATAAGTGGATTTTCTTCAATTTTTTTTACTTCAAACTGAACATCCAAGCTGCATTATATTACAAAGGTGAACGTATCAACTGCTATTACACGTAAACAACTTTCCATCAAACAAAAAACATCAGCTAGACTTAAATAACGACCACACAACCGACCAACCAATGAGGCCAAAGAAAATGATATGCAAATTGTAAATATGATATTCAGTACACATACTGTATCTATCGACATCAAACACTAATGAAGAAATCATTTACATCCTGATACAGGCTAGGAACGAAAAGAAAAACAAGAGATGGGTACATACCAGAAGTAAGATTACACCAAAACATCAAGACAAGACAATACCCCGGGAGTACCGTGAGAAAATGAGGCGAACAAGTTTCATTGTTTTCCTTAACAAATGTAAGCAATTTTTATGTAGGCAATAAGGCTCATCGCCATTGAAACGCCACATATAACCTTAATTTACAGTCGAACGTTGGTAAAATTTGATATTTTTTTACCATTTTTTACAAAACAAATTGGAATGTTGCTATGGTGACTGTTTCTATGGTCAATTTCCATTTATTTTTTTTTGTGTTTGAAGCGGTGCCTGTGTTTTGCCACATCTGAATATACATACATCTATTTGAATATTATTAACTCTGAAACTTTCCCATGATCAAGAAATCAGTTAGTCCTTTTAATATGAAAAATTTCACATCTGTTTATGGAGTCTAACTTTTGCTTTACCAAATAATCCGAAATTTACGTACAATTGATGACGATACGCAGATCCAGTTCGAATCTTGGTATCATGTTTCTCCTCGATCAAAAGTTATGCCCATTTATTAATCGACAATTGTGAACCTTGTGCTTTCCGCAGTCTAACTTGAGTTTGCCTCGGCCGTATGTTTTAAAACTTATTTTCGCGAGATTTTTGTGTAAAAAGTTTCGCTTTACATTATACCATCTCTTACACTTATAATAGAAGGTTTGAGCCTTTGGTTTATTTTAAAAGAAAGGCCATACCAGATTGAACGTAAATTTTAAGAAGAAATTTTTTGCCGCTTCATTTTGCAAAAATGCAAAAAATTCGACCCAAATTTTTCAATTTTTAATAAATTAAAAATAAAAATTGTTCGCCCGCTCCTAAAATTGTGTAAACATTGGGATTTTTTCCATTTTTTGCAATAATTTATTTTAAAAATTATCGTATTTCCCTATGGCTATATCGACCTGCTGAGGCCTTCAGAATTTCCCGTATTTCGGCACAGTGACGTCGTAAAGAGTTGACCCGACCCTAATATGAGCTGACCCGAATATATCAGCGACGTCATAATGTTTGACCCAACGTTGACCCGAATATATCAGGAAAACATCCGATTATAGGCGGATGGCCATTGAAAAGTAAGAAATTCCATTAAGATTGCTAGTTAACAATACGATAAATTTATCATCAAGTTTTCTTCAAACAAATACGCTCACTCGCCGAAAAAGCTTCACATTGTGTCTCGCGGCTGATATTTTACGATATACGTTTGCAGAAAACCTGATAATATGTACATGTATGCCGCACGTAAATTTGATCTGCGCTCGAAAAAAACAAGTCCTCAAGAAAAAAATTAAAATTAGAATTTCGCCCGCTCGCACCTATTTTTCTCATCCAAAAATCCAAAGAACGAAAAATTAATTTGGTGTGGCATAATTACAGCGACGATATGTTGAAGAACAGCAATAAAAACAATGTTGTCGTACAATCTGTCTAGGATTAAATGGGTAAGATTAACGTGTACATTCACCTCGATATCTTCCTTGCCTTACGATATGCCTATCATTTCCTCTTCTGCAGTGTACGATCGGTAACCTGCTTTCCCGTGTTTGAGGTGACTGATCAAGATGTTTATTTTACCTTTCAGATTTTGACTTGTCACAACTTACTTTGACGTTATGCAATAGTTTTGTTGAAGCGTTAAGTGTTCAACATCCTTGTCCCTACAATATGGGTAGCGTATTATAAATCTTAATGGTCATCGGTAATCTCTCCGTTTTGATTCTACCCTTCCGCCGTTTTGATTCTACCCTTCCGGAAAACTTGAGTTCTCTCCGAGGTGTTACAATGTATTACTAAGGTGATATTTATAAATTTTATGATGATTTATTGTTTCAATGACTAACATTTGGTGCTATTATTACATCCGTATGCAGGACGAGAGCGTGATGTTATATGAATATACATCTTATTTTTAACTTTCAAGTGCTACGTTACAAGGTAAAAATCTGCCAACAATCTACATGTAGACACGCTTTTTTATCCAACATATTATTCTGAATCCGATCAAAACAGTTTTTGCTCTCACCCCTAAATGTGTTCTACTTAGCGGAGAAGCAGCAAATGCCAGTTTTGAATTCGTTAATTTGACAGTCGATGGTCGGACCTAGACCTTCCCAAACTGAAGGCGGGGTAATCATTGCGACTAATTTACCTGATCGCTTGTTCGAATACAACTCATGATGAGGCGTGTCCAACTCTTATCTTAGCTGAAAAGGATTGTGGGTATTTCTTGCAGAATGTCGAGGGATTTTCTCCAGGAACTCCAACTTTCTTCACCAAAATAAAAATTGCACTTGAAGCAAACACAGAAATAAATTTTTGTGTTTGAAAATTGTTTGGTCTTGAAAATACGATTAAAATGCCTCTTAATGAAACTTTTAATTTACTG
The DNA here is from genome assembly GCA_028015205.1 of Mytilisepta virgata. Lineage (NCBI taxonomy): Eukaryota > Metazoa > Mollusca > Bivalvia > Mytilida > Mytilidae > Mytilisepta > Mytilisepta virgata. The sequence goes on from CM051512.1 coordinate 26,523,883, forward strand.
TATAATGTATTTTGTAATTTTCAGTTACACAATCAAACCCCAGGAACCATTTTTATCTATAATGGCTGTTAACAAAAATAACTTTCCTTCATTTATTAAACTTGAGAAATTCAATTTCATTAATATTTTTTTCTTCCTTGTTGAAGTCTTAATTTTATTGAATCCAAAATATTGTATTAAAATTTATTGAAATTTAAAATTAATACATTTTGACAAGTTTACAATGAAAAACAGTACATATTTTTGTTACAATATATTTTCAAACGTATTGTTCAAAACTAGTTCAATATCCGCGTGCTTAATTAAGCAGACGTCCTATCGAGTTACGTTCCCGCCATTGTCCCTCGGACTTATCTGTACGACATTAAGAATAACGGTTTTTCAATAAATAAAAATACATAATCAGATCAGAGTATCATTTTTAAAATGCCAATCATTGAAATACAACGAAATCTAAACAAAAGGATTTGTCACTGTTTAGTTTGACAGGGGTATATTGTACCCGGATTAGATTTATTTAATAAACTTTAAACCGTGGTACAATGTTTTCGTCTTAAATGTTAATGTATTAAATGTGTATTGGGGTTGTGTTATAATATTATATTTACGAGGGCTTTAATAAACAACATTTTTGAAAGGTAAGATAAGAAAATTAATGAAATTCAATTTTTTATTTATGTTTTTCTTTTCTTTTTGGGAAATAAAATGGCATGATTATTTATGTACGAATTAGGCATACTTTGTAATATTTATAGGAAAGTTTGAGGAAGTTCTTTTTTAAAGAACAAACTTGGAATTATGTATAATTTGTCATATTTATTCAAATTTTGAGTAATATCTCTTTTTAGACAAAAATACAAGCATATGTTTTAAAAATGTTTTGTATGTGCTTTGAGAGTTTTCTTTACCATATATGATTAACCTGTAGCAGAAAATCAAAAAGAAGCTTGATAAGATAAAACTTACATTCTACCATTCGAAATATTTGAAAAAAAAGACATCATATGTGCCTGAGTATTTTTTGCAGGTTTGTCTTAAGAAAACCGAACTGTTATATAAAATCGATAAATACATGCATATATGTATAAGAGGCAGGTTCGGGTACTCATAAAATCGGGTTAATCCCACAATTGTTACGTGTCTTTACATGCAGTGACAGATTATACTGGCTCTCTGTTGCTTTTATGTTTGCATTTTGAGCTATTTTTTTTATTGTTTTTGTCTGTTGAATGGCGTCAGTTGATTGGCTTGTTATTATTAACCTTTCCTATGTATCCGTTATATGCATATACGAGATGGATTTTTGTATTTTCAAAGTCTACAGGCTAGAATAATAAGTAAATTTATGTTGGTTATTATAATTAAACTGGTTGTGACGTTCCAGAAAACCACCATATCTGTAGTACAAAATGTTTGTATATACCTCAAATATAATTTTGAACATGCTCAATTAGGGATGTCAAACCTGTCCGGCAATAGATTGAAATATTTTATTCAAATATGCAATGAGGGACGAGATCAAAAGTTCAATGTAGGATAAAAAAAAATGAATTCACATAGTTTTTTCACTGCCCCCCCCCCCCCCCCCCTCTTAACTTAATTTGGGAAAAATTGATTGACCAATAAGGGCATATGCTTTGAGAGTATACTTTTTGTATCATGGGTCCTGTTTTTTCTCAACAATATATGTATGATGGCTTTTATTTGCTGTAAAGTCCAAACATATGTTAGGGCCAAACCTGAGTCCGTATTTTTCAATCCGAAAATCGTTGTCGGATAACAAAACTTGCAGCGATTTTTACCCCAGCACCCCCACCCCAAAACTATTTGAATTAAGTTGTTTATCCTACATTGAACTTTTGATCTCGCCCCTAATAGGATGCACATAGGCACAAAATCGGAAAAATACGGCCTGAATACCGTTTATACCAGTATCTGAAATATTTAACTGTAGCATTACACTAAATTTGAAAAGTATACATGAATTATGCAAAGCAAATTATAAAATCATTATCCAGACCTTCATGAAAAAACGGTGGTAAACTTTTTTCAAAAATATAATTTGATTATCAAATATATTGTTGCAAAATTAACATAATTAGTGACCCTTCTCTCATTTATTAACCGATTTGAATTGCACTAAAGAAATTAATGGGATAAATTAGACTTCAATCCCATTAATATACTGTTATCCCGATTAGATAGAATTAAATTTCAAAATGGGGACAATTAACAATTAATAGGCTGGGTGATTTCCAATTCATTTCCTTGGTACAGTTCAACCCCCGTATCAAATCACCTTTTCATTCGTTAATCTAAACTTGAACTGACGAAATACTTTATAATGTGTAGATTTAATAATAAAATGCATGTTTAAATTCATTAAATTTTAAAGAGAACCATGGATCTTTGTTAATATAATTATGAGACACCCATTACTTAACATACAAGACTATTGTATTAGAAACCCTTTGAACAAAAGTAAGATCATTGAATCATACTTCTTATACGAACTTCGTACCTAAATCCTACAACCTTTAATTTTAGTTATTTTTTTGGGGGGGGGGGATTTTTTTGGTTGTTTAGTTGGGGTTTTACGTCGTTTTCAGAACATGTGGCTATTTCTCGTCGGCCAGTGTTTATTGGTGGAGGAAGCCTGAGTACACGGAGAGAATCACCAAAATCCTTGTCAATTTAGATCTGAGTCGAACACACCCAGCCACAGGTGAGATTCGAACTCACGATCTTAGAGTTGATCATTAGTATTTTTGAATTTTATAAATAATGTATAAACACTGAAAAAATGAATATAATTCCGCATTTTTTGTTATTGTTTTAGCTTAAAACATTTTAAACCTAAAAGATGATTCGTAAATTTTAACTTAATATGAGTTCTTGAGCTTGTGCATTAAAACTTTTATAAATTAAATATCAATAGAAATACAGCAGCTAATTACAAGCAGCTATAAAATTTTAATCTTTTAGGAAATTCTGCAAATATTAAATATGGTATTAGATAGTGAAAAATTACATGAATTTTTCATCACTGGCGTCTCATTTTATTACTCACTATAGGGCGCAAATAAGGGAAAACGCATATTTAATATACTAGAGCAAATACCGATGTTTTCGATATAATTTTGTCTTCTACTACAGAATATTGAGGGAAATGGGTGCAGTTACTACATTTTTTTTCTAAACAAAGCATAAATTATATTCACAATTGTAACTCCAAGTCTGTTTGAAGATTCGTAATAAAACCGACCCTTTGATAAAAAAGAACTTGTATGAAAGGTTTATTATAGTTTTAGAAACTTTGGACCCGATGATGCAGTTACACGATAACGACCAACATCACGCAAGTATATAGTTCATACTTAATTAACTGGTTTTGAAATGAGGTCAAAATACCAATATAATAAATAAACGCATTGTTTTTAGTCTATCTTTTATGTCTGACTGCAATTTTAAATTTTCATCTTTCGGATGTCGTTACCGTGTGGTTGAGAAAAGAATTATTCATTTTATTTAAGGTGACAGCTACTTCAACGTGCACTTTATTTATTTCAGATTAACTAGTTAAAAAAGGTTTAGTCAATGGATATCCTTTCGTACGATTATGGATGAAGAAAACGTTTTTGCATGTTAGTTGACGCATGGAATGTAACTTATAACCGAGAAAAATGTAAAACTATTTACCGAAGAGCCTTTTCGCATTTCCGAAACATACAAAGAAACGGATCATGGCTAAGAACACTACATCTAGCATGACCTTAGAAACACTTAATGACGACATGGCGTCACGGCTACTTCCTGTTATGGTAATTGTTGGAATTTATATGATGATTGGTCTATTCGGAAACCCTCTAGTTGCAATATATTATGGATTTTATGCGAAAAGCACTCCGTCGCATCATTTCATCTTAGTTCTTTCAATATTGGACCTAATCATGTGTCTTGTCGACATGCCATTAGAAATTGTCGATTTGCGATTTTACTATAATTTTGAAAGTGTTCCAGCTTGCAAGTGTCTCCGTTTCATCAGCTATTTCTGCAGTATCGCATCGGGATGTATACTATTAGCGATTGCAGTTGATCGTTTTAGGAAAATATGTCAACCATTTAAAGAACAAATTACACTGAAAATGACAAAAGTTATGATCGTATGTGCTATTGTTTTTGCAATGTTTGTTTCGTGGCCAAGTTTGGTATTTTATACAGTGGTGCAAGTAAACGTTACAAAAGTCCCGGCCTTATCAGGATTTGATTGCACGTTGCTTAAAGACAACGAATACACTGCTTTGGTAACTGCATATAATGTTTTTCAATTTATTTGTTTTATTATTGCTATTACATCCCTCATCGTTTTGTACTCATTAATCGGAAGAAAACTTTACCAGTTGCGGAGTTTCAAATTTTACGCATCAAAGGATACACAGAGGAGCGAGAAGGGAAATCAGAGTTCTTCTTGTACAAGTTATAGTGATTCTGAACAACCAAAATCTATGCAATTACGGCATATGTCGTCAGATATTATTGAAATTCCGGACGAAATTGATGACAAACCTTTAGCGACAATTAAAGTGCTCAGCAGCGGAAGTAGTTACTATGACAACAAAAGTCGACCAACATCCGGTTCTTCGGGTTATCGTTCCTCGTCTTTTAGTTCGAGAGGATCCAAAGTTCATCCAGATACATTGAAGCACTCTGCGTCGAGTAGGTCAGAAATAAGAATTCCTCGAACGAAGTCGGACATTACCAACGGAATAGTGCGGGTACCTCGAACGAGATCTGATGTCACAAATGGAGCAGTGCGAGGAGTTTCGATAAGCAGCATAGAAATCCCAAAAGGTTTAAGGGGTGGGTCAGTCAAACATGCATTTTCGGAAAGATCAATTATGAGTAAGTTTGGATCGACAACATCAGGCGTGTCCTACCTCTCTGGCTTGACCGAATACAGTGACACCTATTTCGTTCCAGAAACAGAAACTCGCGATGCCAAACCGACAGGGGAAATAGACGATAGTGGCAATAAATTAAAATCCCAAAATATACGCACTACAAAATATACTGTTATCATGTTGTCAATAACCATAACATTTGTCTTGACTTACCTACCTTATCTTGGTTTGATAACATGGCGGACGCTCGAAGAAGACAGGCTTTCCGAAATAATGACAAAATCGGAACTTGTTGCACTTGAATTGTTTTTAAGGTCATTCTTAATTAGCAGTATCGTTAATCCTTTCATATACGGTTTTTTAAATACTGGATTCCGGAAGTTCGTTGATAATTTAATCAAAAAGTGTTGTTTCTGCTGCCCTTGTTCCAACAGAACGTTAGTAAAGTCTCGGGAAATGGAATTTTCATGCTCTTCTGAATCTAGAAATAAAAACACGTGATACAACCGAATTATAATGATATGTAGTACATGTACGTAATTAGATTAATTAAGGGACGGTTAAAAATAAAAATTATCAGCTTTTGCATTTATTCCCTATTTGCAGTTATTGGACGTTGTCTTCCATTTGCACGAGTTATCTTTCCTGACAGAAGGTGTCTTGTATTTAACATAATGGGCAAATTATTTTAATTGATTTAAGTAATTATTGAAATGGGGAAGGCAGTCTTCAAACTTTACAAAGGTGGGAAAATATATCTAAAATATATCATTAATGTTATTGCGGGATATTGATGCAAAGAAAAGATATTTTGCAGAAAAATTACAATTTGTCCATTGATGTCTATAGAAGAACAGATACCTGTGTAAATAGGAGATAACTCGCATGTACCAAATATGGGGAATAACGATACGTGAATCAATATTAAGAAAATTGAAGTAAAATAAACTCCAAAACAAAGTTTGTTAGTTTTTTTTGATATTCATTCATCAGGTACCTGTGCCGAAAAAATCTTAACAAATACAAGAAAAAAGAGTTTGTGCAACGCATAAATAGTTTCTTCCTCTAGACAAAAGATCGAATATGCATTGATAAAAACGGATGTCTATCAGTACTCTCTGTAGCGCTTGGAATTTTTAAACTAGTAACAGAATCTGGACCGTTAAGTTCTCTTATCAGAACAATAGCAGCATTTTTTTAATGTCCACAATTTTTTATATCATTCTATATATTAATACCGCTTTAACTCTTTTAACATAATTAAGCTATTTAATTTATCACACTTTTGTCAATTGTCTTTGAATTAAGCTATATGTCAAACTTATTTGTATATAAAAATCTCACGACATCAAAGGATTCATTTTGTATCCTCTTTCAGATGCAAAAACACTACAAAAGGTCATTTGCGAAATATATTTTTGCTCATTTAACAGATTTTGTTGAGTATAATAATATTCATTACAGCTATCACTATTATATCCCTCAACTTTTCTCAAAGTAAAACTAATTAATATCTCTATCATCATTATTGTAAGCACGAGAGGAAAGTGATTCTTGACTATTAATTACCCATTTTGATATTGAATTTTAACCTTGCATATTTATATCCATTGTAGACACGCCCTCTTATTTCACAAATTCATAACAATTGGTTATGATTAAAGTTTTACAATATGCTGATTAATTTCAAAATGTGGGGGGTGTGATTCGATAAAATAATTCCCGTGTGAAGTATGTGTATTACTCCATTTAAATACACACACTAATAATTGAAAAATCTGTTTCGAACAAATATTTGCTATGAAAGAGATAGTTCAAAGTGCATTTTGCGGCTATAATAGTTTACAATTAACTAGAAATGAACACACACATTATGGAAATGATATTACACCGAATCACATTCTTGGAATGGACAAATGTACCTAAGGAGCCAACAAAAAACGCAATCCATTAGACCGTCAAACCCATGGAGACAAATGAACAACCACAAGCACAACAAATAAATATTGATAATTAAAAAACAAGGAACAACACGAACTCCTAAAAAAACCAGGAGTGAACGCAGGTGCTTCGGAAGGGTAAGCAGTTCCTGCTCCGTACACAGCAGCAGTCGTGAAGTTCAACAAAGTCAATCCGGTGTTCTTAAATAAAGCAGGATCATGTAAATATATAACTTTATGAGTTGCTATGCATGAGAGCCATAAGTAGGCGTGAGACATTCCTCGTCCCCTTTGACTGCAGAAGGACTGGACTCTATCAACATTTTTGCAGAATTACAAATATATGTCTGAATGACACGATTTTTGAAATTGTTTCATCCGATTTTCATTTACAATTTTAACAGAACAAGGCATAGCATACGTCTTTTATATCCTTTTATTTTGTTCTCTGATATCTGATGGATGGATGGATGAATTATTGTTTAACGTCCAGTGGCAACCAGGTGCATATCAGGACGAGAATATGTTGATATGATAATGGATATGATCCCTGCTTTGTACTAGACCGACACGCTAAGTCGGATTTTTAATGTGCTAGCTCACGGGGTAACTGTCCGCAGGAAGACATATCACCTCACTCGGACACATTATACTGATTCCGAGCCGACCAGTCTTTGCTTTTACTCCTAGATGCCGCGTGCTTGGCGGAGAAGCAGCAAATACCAATTTTGATGTCTTTGGTTTGAACCCGCGACCTTCCGCACTTGGGGCGAGCACGCTACCACGAGACCACCGAGGCGGTATCTGATATCTGAAGACTACACCATACGCAAGGATGTTAACCTGCCATTTATATGAAGAACGGAAACCACATTACATATATATTTTTTCCAGACTAGTAGTAGTATGCGCAAAGTGGGATAACTCAAATTTTATAAGCATGATACAGTTAGTAACAAACTTTTTATTTGGTAGCCAATATGGTCTTAATGTTAGTGAAACATATCTCTAAGAAATTAAAGACTGCTAAAGTGTCTATGTTGTCGTGGGAGAAATACTATAACCGATTTTGATGTTTTAATGCTTTAAGAATACTTCATCAGAATCTGCAATAACTGTTCACTCTGATATATCATTACATCAAGAGATCTTTTAGATTGTTATGTTATAAACTTATATATAAATATTTGAGTTATTCCCCTTTGTACATAACAATATCAGTGACGAAAACGTAATTAACCATGAAATATATATATAACATAATTATTTATTTCAATGGTGGGTTGTTTGCTTATGGTTGATAAAATATTTCTGGAGTGCACTCAGATGTCCTACTACTTCTTCCAATTGTACAAAGAGGCGTCTGGGATCATGGGAATCTGCGAAATACCCGTTTCACAGCTAAGTGTCATTTCTCGTTTTGTACCCACAATATTTTAATACATTTAGCCAATCTCCGAAACAGAGGCTCTTGTATCTCCTACGTCGTTGATTGAAGTAGGAGATACAAGAGCTCTGTTTCGGAGATTGATATTTGGTGGCCAAGTGTCTGGTGTTGGTGAAACATACAACAATAAGAAGAGGACTGTAGAATGTGTAGATAACATATTGCTATCATTTTGTGGGAAGGAATTCAAAATATAAAACGTCTATGACTAACTGGGCATGGAACAAGTAATGTCGAACGTAAGGAATGCGAATAGCATCCTAGTGTGGATAGACAAATTACTGAACATTGCTTTCAAGTAGTACCTCAGATTCTCTAGTTTGTGTTCAATCTCCTTTGATCTCCATTATATCCTTCAATCAATTCAATCGAAATGCGACCTAATATTGTATGAGGGGTGTACAAATGGTGCGTATGAAGCTCCAAATCTACGACCATAGAAATAATATAATGTAAATGAGTGAAAATAAAAAAACAAACAAAAATCAAAACTAAATAAAACTAAAACAAGTATCCTGATACTTTATACATATACAATGTATAAACAGTTTTTAAATATTTTACAATGACACCAAAAAATCGTAAAAAATCAAAACTTTTGATACAATTTATGGTAAGTTGAAGGCTATTAATTCAATGATTATTTAATTTCTTTTTTACAATCTGTTTCAACGGAACATATTTTATATATTTATATATACAAGATGAAGCAGGAAATCAGTTGTGTTTCGTCAGAATACATTTACCGAAAAATTAAGAGTCCAAATACCAACACCCACTAGTTTTTTTCTGTTATCACCCTACCTGGACATTATTCCCACCAGTCTTTGATAAAAATGATTAATGCTGCAAAAATAAAACAAAAATACGAAATTGATTTGATTTGTTACGCAGTGGTGTATCTTGGACTGTTACTCTTATTGAAATGTGTTACATAATGGTTCCTAGCTATTACCCACCTTATGCTAGTTATGATAGCTTACATAACAGAGGGGGAAAAACTAGAAAAAATATACATGGCTATGTGCGTGCATGAATTCATGCTACGTTAAAATGCTAACGCAAGATAGCAGTAAGTTCAAATTTAAAGGATACTTAAGAATTCACACACTCAAAGCATACTTATATACAATAGATATTCTTTTTCAGCTTTGAATTCCAAAGTATACTCTATTTTATCACTTTCTCTTTTTTTTTTTTTCTTTTTTTTTTATTCAACTTGAAAATCTACGGAGCCCCGCAGGGGACACGACAAGAAAAAAAATTATATCGTTATCTCGATTTATGATATCGTTATCACGATTTATGATATCGTTATCTCGATTTATCATATCGTTATCACGATTTATCATATCGTTATCTCGATTTATTATATCGTTATCTCGATTTATTATATCGTTATATCAATTTGTTATATCGTTATCTCGATTTATGATATCGTTATTTCGATGCAATATTGTTACTTAAATACGTGTCCACTACCAATGCAAACACATACACAATTAAGTTCACCATTAACAGATACTTTCTGAGTCAATTACCATTTGTATAATTTATGATTTATAATGCCAATACAAATAGTCGAGAAAATCATCTCTTAGTCTTCCAGTGTTTCGGTTTAGGTTTCAAGAACCAAGGCATATCCTCACTAGGCACTCCTAGCCTTTTATTCATTAAAAAGACATGTAAATGTGTTGCAGCCAATCACATATTACTATTAATTTTCAAAAGAAGAGGTATGGGGTACGACACCGGTCGTCTCTTTCCATGAAAGTGTCTTGCATTTATTTCGTTTAAACGAATTTTTCAATATGATACGAAAAATAAATCCAAGATTCACATCCCACTAGTATTTACAACAAGATATAACCCGACTCTTCGGCAATTAGGAAGGGCTATTAAGAAGCATTGGTATAATATCCATAATGATGAACAGATCCGAAAATGATGAACAGAGCAACAGAATCATCAATAGACCGCCCGAGTTTCTAAAATATGCAAAATGCATTTATCCAAAAGAGCTACATTTTAAATTATTCCGATATATCAACTTACACGGCAGCCATTTTGAAAATAGTGGCCATCTTTGATATTTTGAAATGATTGTCTATAGAATTTTCGATGAAGCTGAACAAATCTACGCTAAAATTAAATCTGTCAAGAATTGGTTTCTATTTTTTAAGATTTTTAAAAATTTGATAGCGGCCGCTTCAAAAATGGCGGCCATCTTGGACTTTTTAGTATGACGAGGCATTACCTCAGATGGTTCCATATTTTTGTTCTAATTTTGGTTTCAATAGATTGAGCCGTTTTCGAGAACACTCTGCAAAAATAAACAGCTACTGAAGAAAGAAGAATAATAATAAATAGTCGTAATGAGTCCTCGACTACGCCCACGACCGTCGCATTGCAAAAAAACAAACCATAATATGCATCATCAACGTCGTTCCTCTGTTAACCTTAAAGATCTACAGACAATATTAAAAAATAATGGGCGACATTTTTTATTCATCAGACTTTGTTCAATTCCTACTTCTCAATTACATAAGATTTATCAGAAATGTGCTTTTGCTTCATTCTATAATCCATCTTATAAATGTTCAAAAATTATTTATTCGTTTTTGGCAAAAGTGTGCATCGACAGGTCATTGGGATTCCTATGGGTACAAACTCTTATTGCCGACTTATTTTGATACTGTTACGTACAGTCTTTCATGAAAAAAAAAATTAAGTGTAAAATACAGAATCATGATAAATTAATTGACACTTATAACAATAATAATATACTTACTGTTGATAACCTCGAGTTTCTTAAATATGCAAGAGACACTCATCCAAAAAAGCTACATTTGAACAAAAATAATAGGAATAGTAAATGCTGTTCTTGTTTAGATCTTACTATAAATATCTAAAATGGAGAGATACGTACTAAAATTTATGACAAAAGGGACGATTTTAATTTTCCAGTGACTAGTTTCCCCTTTCTTGATGGAGACATGACATTGGTACCATCGTATAGATTGTACATATCACAGCTTGGACGTTCTGCACGAATTGGGTACCCATTAAACCGGTTTAACCCCGCCACTCTTCAGTGTCTGTACCAAGTTAGACTATCCTGAATCTCTGTTGTGTTCATGTTTGTGTTTTGTACACTTTTATTTTTTGTCCGGCGTTTTGTCAGATGGGATGCTTTGATTGATTGGTATGTTATTGTTGACTTTTCCTGTTATCCATTTTGTTGTTTGTTTATAAAAATATAAAAGATTATCTCACAGAATACACTTAAATAAATTATCTATATAAAAGTAAAATTCTTTCAAACGAAATAATTGCAAGACACTTTCATGACTTTTTTATTGAAAGAGAGCATCACTGTCGTACCCCATTCCTCTTATATTAAAATAAAATTGTTATGTTATTGGCGGAAACACATTTTCATGTCTTCTTTATAGATGAGGATATGCCTTGGTTCTAAAAACCTAAACCGAAACACTGAACAACTATGACTCGACTAGTACTATTGGAATTATAAATTATAAATGAAACAAATGGTAATTAACTTAGAAATTATTTGCTAATAATGAACCTAATTGGGTATTTGTTTGGATTGTTAGTGGATAGGTATTAAACTAACAATATTGCATCGAAATAACAATATAACTAGAGGCTCCCAAGAGCCTGTATCGCTCACCTGGACTATGTCCATCTTGACTGGCAGCCTGAAAAATTGCTCTCAAGTTCCAATTGGCTCACTGGTTTTTAAACAAGAAGATCATTCAGTGAACTTTCCCATTAGGTCCTATGTTAAACTAAGTTCATTTCTGCCATCAATCTCGGATGGTGGACAGGAACATCGTATATACTCCTGAAAGAGGATCGACTAAGGACCATTGCTGCCGAGTTTTGTTCCAATTGGCCAAGTGGTTTCAGACGAGAAGATCTTTATGTAGATTTCACAAAGTGTCTTATGTTTAAACTATGTTCGACTCTGGCGACTATCCTGGATGACGATCGAGCCATCGGATATAATTCTGAAAGAGAACAACCTAAGGACCATTGAAGCCCAGTTTTGTTCCAATTGGCCAAGTGGTTTCGGACAAGCAGATCTTTAAGTAAATTTCCCATAGGATCATATGTAAAACTATGTTCGCCTCTGGCGGTCATCTTGATAATGGAAGGGGTCATCGAATATACGTCTGAAAGAGGACCACCTTTTGTTCCAATTGGCCAAGTGGTTTCGGACAAGCAGATCTTTAAGTAAATTTCCTATAGGATCCTATGTAAAACTATGTTCGGCTCTGGCGGTCATCTTGGATAATGGGGGAGTCATTGGATATACGTTTGAAAGAGGACCACCTTGCTGTCTATTTTTGTTTCATTGGCCAAGTGCTTGCAGACAAAAATATCTTTATGTAAATTTCCCATAGGGTCCTATGTTAAACTAAGTTCGGCTCTGATGGCCATCTTGCATGACAGCCGCGGTCATCAGATATAATTCTGAAAGAGGACCGCCTAAGGACCATTGCAGCCAACGTTTGTTCCAATTGGCCCAATGGTTTCAGAGGAGAAGATCTAGAGACGTTTACGACGACGACGACGAGCCAGGTGAGCTAATAAACCGAGATATAATAACATAATAAATCGAAATAACGATATAATTAATTGAGATAACGATATAATAAATCGATATAACGATATAATAAATCGATATAACGATATAATAAATTGAGATAACGATATAATAAATCGATATAACGATATGATAAATCGAGATAACGATATCGTAATCGTGATAACGATATAATAAATCGAGATAACGATATAATAAATCGAGATAACGATATAATTTTTTTTCTTGTCGTGTCCCCTGCGGGGCTCCGTAAAAATCTAATTGCGTGGTTTATTAAGGATAAACACTTAATATAATAAAATCAATCTTATTTTTCTAATTTTCTGCGTATTGGATATGATATAATGTATTCATACAAAAAAGGAACGGACAAAATATTATAGTATAGATTTAGCTTATAAAAGAAGATCAGCGTATCCATCATAAAAGACGACTAAGTACGAATTTGAATTTCAGAAGAAACCTGTAAAAAGAGGACAAATATACCTAAGGAAAAAACCAAAAAAACTCAATCCATTCGACAGACAAAACCCGGGAAGATAAATGAACAACCACAAGCACAACAAATATACACTGATGGATGGATGAATTGTTGTTTAACGCCCAGTTAACAAACAAAAAAGAAAATTAACAACACGAATTAACTCCTATAAAAACCAGGAGAGAACTCAGGTGCTCCGGAAGGGTAAGCAGTTCCTGGTCTTAAGAAAACGTGAACGTGAACTTGTTTTAATGAAAGATACAAACATCCTACTTTTATGAAATAAACCAGATTATTTAATAAAAGTGTTACGAACTTACTGTTTCTGTATTAGCCCCGTATAGATCAAGGGTGGCTGTATACAGATTTTTCCTGTATTGGTCCGGGCCGAAAAGTTGCGTTGATATTAGCGATGCTACGTCCTCAGACTTATGATATTGTTACATGGTTGTTTTGGAATTTGAATAGCCCCCTGGGGACCGAGCTACTAAGGGAGCATAAGGGTACATTATTCCTTTGTCACGCAACTCCTCTCGGGTTATTTGGAATACTTAACTGAAAGTTGACACAGTAATTGCCCTGTCAATGTAGATTGTGCAACAGGTTTCGGAATTTGAAAAGCACCCCCGGGGCCGGGCTACACAGGCAGCCTAAGGGTACATTATTCCTTTGTCACGCAACTCCTCTCAGGTTATTTGAAATACGGAACTGTATGTTGACTCAGTAATTGCTCTGTCAATGTAGATTGTGCCAAATTTTCGGAATTTGAATAGCACCCCCGGGGGCGGAGCTACACAGGCAGCCTAAGGGTACATTATTCTTTTGTCACGCAAATTCTCTCAGGTTATTTGGAATACGGAACTGAAAGTTGGCTCAGCAATTGTCATACCAATGTAGAGTGTGCCAAAGGTTTCGGAATATTAATAGCGCCTCTCGATGCCAAGCTACTTGGTCGGCCTTTGGGTACATTATTCCTTTGTCGCGCAACTCCTCTCACGTTATTTGGAATATGGAACTGGAAGTTGGCTCAGTAATTGCCGTCCCAATGTAGTTTCGGAATTTGAATAGCGCCCCTTTGGGCCTAGCTACACAGGTAGCCTAAGGGTACATTATTCAGTTGTCATGCAACTCCTCTCATGTTATTTGGAATGCGGAATTGAAAGTTGGCTCAGTAATTGTACCACTAATTTAGATTGTGCTAAAGGTTTCGGAATTGTTTTAAGATGCATGCAGTTCCAACTTTGGTAATTTTTCCTGGAAGTCTCAAAGACCATTATTTTTTTTATTTTTGACAGGAAACCATGTATTTTTGGATCACATCAGCAGTAACACATATTGGGATCATCTAGATGTCAAAAATATGTGATTCCAATGTTAGTAAATTTCCTGAAAGACTAATTTATTTGTGATTTTTACTTGACAACCATATATATTTGGAATCACTATAGCAACAGCACTTGTTTGGATTGTATGGATTTCAAAAACACAAGAGTAGCGCGGGGATATGCAGCGGGACTGCTTCGACTAGTTGATGGTTTTTTATGAATCAACTCTTTAAAAAACTCGCAAGTATATAAGCGATTTAAAAATCGGAAAATATAATGAAAGATATTTTATGTCAGAGCCAATAAAGAATAACTTATAATTATTGATTTTCAAGCGCCTACGTTGAAAAGGATGAAGCATTTTGCTTGAATTATAGCCCATATATGAATTAAGATATACGTAATGTAAATATTAAATGGATTTGTGGTATGTATTCAAACTAAAGTCTAGAGGAAATCGACGCACTCTATATTGGCCAGGTGCAAGTCGGCCAATACAGCGAAAAATCCGTATTGGCCGGGTTTGTCGATATTGGCCGAGTTAATTATTCTGTATTGAAATGATAGTTTTAGTCGTGTTAAGCCAATAATACACCAGATAATTCCAACTCCCCGAGGGTATCCCAGCTCGGTTGCTAGTATGTCGATACTAGCCCGAAATTGATCCTTAAAATTTACTGTTACAACATTGTAAAATTTGTGAAAACTAAGTAGTATCTCCTTCGTCCTTAAATGATTTTGGTTTTATCCTTTTTGGTGATTTTGTTATTTTTTAATTTGCTCTTCAACCTATTGGAATGTTGTTTCAACATTTTTGTCCTTGATCACAACTGATGAGTCATAAATCGATGTACATCTTGTGCATCACATATTGGTATCAAAGAATTAATAAAATTTTTCATGTGTTTAAATTAGTTGTCTATTGTCTGATCATTTTCTTTTTATTTAATCAAGTTCTTTCCATCAAAATATGATATGAAGAACGACAATAGTTTGAATAAAAAATGTATAGTCCAGATGCAAAGAATTTTATCAATTAATAATATTTAATAAATGCTCTTAGGAAAGGACATTTAGCTTTAAAAAAAACACAGCAACATGTCTGCCGTATTTGTGGTTTTATCTGTCTGTTACAATATTATATACTTTGTACTGAAAAATAAAGAGAAATTGATTAGGTCTATGCATACTATAGTTCAATATTTCTACAGAGAAATTTCGTCATTTGAAAAAAAGGAAAATGGAACACATAACCTAGATTAATTAACATAAATCACAAGGGGGAACAGTCTATGTGGTCGATCTTGAACATTTTTTTAATATTTATGATCAGATATTGATTTTGCATTTATAACCAAACAAAATAGACCAAACTTTATTAATTGTGTGACTTCTGGTGACTTTAAAACCTTGAAACTATGGTCCTATATTTACATCAAACTCCAATTAATCCCTCAGAGATTTTTAACTCACCATGGTCTTAAAGTTTCAGATTGATTTTGACCAACAACGTTATAATTAAATAAATAAATCTGACAACCAGCAAAGATTAATTGCGTCCTAAACTTTCCATGTGAAACAGCAAGAAAATGTAGAGCAAAAATCAAAACTTTTTGGCTTCAAACTTCAGTACATCTATTATTTGAAAGTTTAAACTTATTTATTTATAATGGATTTGAAAACAAGTTATACCAACTTCCGCTAATCCATTTCCACTTTTCGGGTGAAAAAGAAAACACTATAGCAGAATCTTAGCCGACTCTTTTAGACATCTAAATGGGGGTCTTTAACATGCTAAGAAACCGACTCGGTGGTCTCGTGGTAGGGTGCCTGACTCGAGGTCGGAAAGTCGCGAGTTCGATCACCGGCCTGGTCAAATCAAAGACATTTAAATTGGTATTTGGTGCTTCTCCTCCAAACACGCGGCATATAAGAGTAAGAGCAAAGGACTGGTCGGCACGGAGTCAGTATAATAATGTGTCTGAGTGTGGTGATATGTCTTCCTATTGATATTTACCTCGTGAACTAGCATGTTAAAAATTCGGCTCAGCGTGTCGGTCTAGTACAAAGCAGGGATCATATTCATATTATGTTAACATGTTCTCGTCCTGATATGCACCTGGTTGCCACTGGACGTTAAACAATAATTCATCCACCCATTAACATGCTAAGGGTGTTAATGGGTGTCAATAGGAAGTCGTAAATTTGATCCTTGAAAATTTCATCTGGAACGGGAATCGAATCATTCACCTTTGCTTCGTATTCCGATGCACTAACCACTACACCACGGCGAAACCTATATGATAGAATATACCTCTGTTCAAACGCATTTGGTGCTAGACGCTAAATGAGAAAACAAAAGAGTGACGGGCACCTTTTGTTAAAAAAGGTACTGAGTATAATAAAGAAAAGTGATGCATGTCTTTATTTTAATCTTGTAACCAAAAAGCAATCAATGTGAATACTGATTCCATTATATCAAAATGAAAGAAATGAAGTAAATTTTGAAAGGCAACTAAAAAGTACAAAAAAGAGTTCACTGTACAGTCGTCAACAATGTAAAAAAACCTTAGTCGACCCGAGTATTTGTGAAGAGATTCAGCCGAATTACAAACGTTTAAAAATAAAACCATAATAAAATAATACATAAATAACACTCAGGGCCCAGTTTTTCAAAAGTTAACCACAATTTTCAGTTTCAAATTTTCACTTCCTTGATTATGCCAGAGAACTAAAAATATTGAGATTGGTTAATCCTTTGATTTTGTGTATCCATGCAAAATTCAGTACAGAAATGTTACTTAACAATAAAAATAATGTACATTGAAAAAAGTGATTAACCTTTGAACAACTGTACCCAGAAAGCTACTTCTACTAATTTGTTTAAGGAGTACTCAACCTCCCCTTTGCACATACAACTGTGAGAATTCCATCTGGCAATAAAAAAAGCAAAACCAAACAAAACAAAAACAAAAAAATTAAAAAAGCCAAGGACTCATAAATCTACTAAAATGGCATTAAAAAGTTCAACTAAACTTTATTTGCTTACATTTGAATAATACTCTTTTCTATCTAGCACCTGGACCTCTAGATAAGCTAATATATGACAGGCCATATTGCTGAAGGAGGTCCTACCATAGGACTAAAACTTCCCATTCTACAGGAGGTCTGTATGTTAACAACGTTACTATTATTAATATATTCACATATATATGCATTGATTATATTACCATGTAAAACCTTATATTCGTCATGTCCGTCCCCGTCTAATATAATTAGTTCGACTGAAATATTTTTATGTTAGATCCTATATAAACATTATTACCTCGTAAAATCCTAATTTGTCGATAACGCGATAATAACAAATCGACCGCAACCTAAATTCCTTATATGAACATGTTTTATTCGATTACAAAAAAAAATATTTCTGGCGTAGAACCCGTTTTTGAATGACTTCTCAATAATAAATTCTTTGATGTAAATTTTGATGCACAAGTTTTGCACATTTCGTCTATTTACGACTGATCAGTTGTCTCACGACCTAAATTTTTGAAAAACAAAGGACGTATCTAACAAAAAAAGCAGAAAAAAGAGCAAATTCAAAACGCCAGAATGACCAACAGAGTAAAGTCGGAACCATCTAAGAACAATGGTTTGCACGAGGGAGATACGGTTAGTTTTAACCAAAACTAACATTGAATGAACTTTATCTACTTACATTAAAATAATATATTCTTTGATTCAGGTTTGATGCTCAAATTGTTCGATTTCCGACTGAGCAGTTGTTTTCAAGTCCTGAACTTTTGAAAACCATAAGACAAATCTAACAAAAAGTGACCACATTCAAAATGCAAACAGATGTTTGTACGTGCATGAGTGATACCCTTGGTTTTAACTATATCTAATATTTTTGTAATAGTAAATGTACAAAGGAAAATCTCTGATATGCATAGCTCTGTCATTAGATTGTTTTGGGTTTTCGTGAACATTCTGGCATATGACTCTAATCTACAATATATTTGATAATTGATTGGTATGTTCACATTCCCGGTCGTCGGGCACTGCTCACAAAAATATATTGTTAACAGATGCATATTGTGTCATTGTTGCCATCAGAGAACTTTTTTTAGCATTAAATGCAGCTTTGCTTTTGTCATGCATATTTTTTAACCCCACAATATTACTTTAAATATTATTTATTTATTTCCTTTTTTTATTATTATTATTTAATTATCTTTATTTATTTTTTATTTTTTATTATTAGTTATTAAAAGAGTTCTACTAAATATTATATAACAAAAGACGTGGACATTTCGCTCATTTGAGACACATTAGTTGTGTTTAAGGTCTACAGTGTTGATCGACGGAACAGTATACAATTACGGCCCTCTGAGGAGGGATATATCCAAAATGGTCAACCCTGTTGAAGGGTTATTTCCCCGAGGGCTAAAATGGTATTTTGGATAGGGCTAAAGCCCTCGGGGAAATAACCCTTCAACAGGTTGACCATTTTGGATATCTCCCGACTCATAGGGCCGTATCTGTTTTGTTATACCGAACAAATATTTTTGTGTAACATATCGATTGTAAAAGAACCCAGCAAAAAAACAACCTTCGGAGTTCTGACTCATAATGTTTTACCCTTGGATACCAATAATTCATGATTTGATGAGGGTTATTTACCTGCGAGGAATAATTGGGTTATTCATCGGACAAATTAATTTTGTTGAGGTTATTCCCCGGCACCACCGATTATAATGAAATATCTGAATTATTCTATGTCATGTGATCATTTATTAGCCAATAGATTTATTTAATTATACTGTAAGGTATAATAATAACCCATATCGTTGAACTGCAAAATTCAAATGTCAAAATGATGAAAAGTCTCCTTTTTTATTATTTAGAATGTCAATTAGTTACCGTTTTAATCTGATTAAGATATTCGGTAACAAAATAAATAAATAAATAAATAAAACTCTAGAAGTACGCTGATGAACTTCAATATAGGTAAAATGAATTATCATCGGTAGATAACATATTCGTCAAACAACATACGAGGTCTTAGTTAAACAGAATCTGTGGTTTTCCACAGATTACAAATTTCATAAAGAGACGAAATTCCCACACAGGTCGTTAAAACTAAATTGATTATTTTGTCAATTTCTTCCTGATATATATATATAAGGTTTTATCCAGCTTAGGAACCATAGCAAAAGATTAACATGACCTCAGCAAATAGTTTTCGTTTTGTGTTTTAAGCTGCATGTTACGTATTAAAAGTATTAACTGAAGTCACGTTTATAAATTCGAGACTGGTTGATTCTGTTTTTCAGTAGTATTGAAAGACGCATAACAATAGAAACTAGATATAGTTGTTACGCTCAGCATAACGGACGTTCCCCCATGGATGTTCCAAAATGGCCGATGGAAAGCCCTTGTGGTGAGCTATTTTCAAACCAAGTATCAAGTCTCTACTGCTATTTTAAAAAAAGTCGTATCTTTGCTGTTTCTATGGCAACGGAGGCCATTTTGAAAATTGCAGGGTCAAAAAGCACATCTACGCATACTTGTCTACCAACATATAAAATTTGGTGTGGTTAGGACATATAGAACAGTATTGTTCTAAAATATTCCATGTTAGATATTTATGTTTCTATTGAAACCTCTACCTATGTTGATCCCCCTAAAACATACTTTTAACCAGGGATGGGGTAATCATAATCTGTAATCGTAATCGATTGTAATTGATTACATTTTTCAGAGTAATCGACAGTAATCTGTAATCGACCAACTTTTCGATTACATGTAATCGTAATTTAATCGATTACAGCAAAAAATATGATGTAATCATCGATTACTTTCGATTACATTTCGATTACTTTGGAATATTAGTTTGACAAAATAGCACTTTCTTTCAGTGCATTGGATGCATTCTTCAGGAAATGCTCTTTTTTACATGTACAGATACAGATAAAATATCATGTATGACTTGGGAGTTCTGAAAAGTTGCTATTTATTAGATCTGTTGTTCTCTTAAAGTCCCTTATGTCAACAAGATTTTCTTACAAATTAACCTTATTTTCAGCTTTTGAAACAAATGACCTTTAATTTATGTTAAAAATACATATATCAAAGGCTGAATGAATATCCCAACTACACTAAAATAAAAAATTTGATTGTATAATTATTCAGTTAGAGTTCTTTTTATTTGTCATTCTAGTCCAGACTTTGTTTTCCTTCTTTACCTTAGGGCATTTCTGGTGCAATATTAAACTTTAGAATTTTGTTCACTCACTTACAATAGTGAGCATTATTTTTGGTTAAGTATTTTTAGTAGTGATTTTGGGAGACATAGTGGCTGTTTGTCATGTCTTGGAGAGAACATTATGAAATTCCACCAGATTTTCCTTCTGAAGGAACTGTTAAAGTTAAATGCAAATACTGTCATGTGCTCATATCTGGGAATACCCAAACAACATCAAATTTTTCAACTCACATTAAGGTATGTTACCTAATTTTTAAAACTTAGTAATTTTTAAATAAAATTTGATTCTCTATATAGATGTAAGAAGATGTGGTATGAGTGCCAATGAGATTTTATTATTCAATTGGAATATTTTTTGGAGATTTATTTTACATAAAGTTTAAAAAGATAACATTTGATTCATCATAACATTAAGATAAGAATAAGAAGTTATAAGTGGACAATGATACAATACAATACAATAACTTCATGCATTCCACTTTGACACTTAACATATTTATTAATTGTTTATAAATTTAAATAAGAGAATAAAGAAATCTAATTTAAGTATATTCTTTTCTTTTAATACTAGTACTGGTCAATTAATGAAAGATTTAAATTAATGACAGGAAGACTCTGTTTTGATTCCAATCATTTTTACTGATTAAGTGTCAGATTTACATTAAATTGCTCTAGGTTACATGTTTTACTCTATTTGTAGTTTCATAACCTGTAATAAGGAGATTGTCAAATCAAAGAAATAATTCAAACCATTAATTTAATTTTACTTGAAATATTAACTTATAAAATTATCTGGACAAACATTTAAAGACTTTTTATTTATTTTTTCAATCAAATTTGAATCAAATAAACAACAAAATTTAATTCAGTTTGTAAACAAAAAAAAGTACAAAATATGGTCAAAATGACCCCCAAACAAAAAGAAGTGACTAATGCCTTGGTCCATGTAATAGCAGGCACGTTATCACCGCTCTCTCTAGTGGAAAACCCATTTTTCAGGAGTTTTGTAAATATTTTGGATCCTCGATATGAACTTCCCTCTAGAAAACAGTTATCAACAAAACATTTGGAAACAGTTTATTTAAAGGTTGATGGAAATTTGAGAGATAAATTGAACTCTATTGAACACTTATGCCTAACTCTTGATATGTGGTAGGGTTTTGGGAATCCAATGAACATAACTATTCAATACTAGCATCTATGGCTAAGAGATTCCTTGCAATACCGGCCTCTTCAGCACCAGTTGAAAGACTATTTAGTATTGCTGGCAAAATCTTTCGTCCTGACAGATGTCGCTTGAGTGATAATACTTTCCACAAACTGATCATGATTAAATGCAATTCTGACTTCTGACTTTAAAGCTTTAATTGATGCTAATGTAAATTGTGTTATTTTCCACTATAAATATGTTGAACAGCAATATTGTTGCAACTTTTTCAGAGTTATTTCTTTTTATTTTGTAGAATGTAATTGACTGTAATCGAAAAGTAATGTAATTACTTTTGATAAAATAATCGATTGTAATCGATTACAAACAAAAATCAGAGTAATCGATTATTAATCGATTACACCAAAATCCTTCATGTAATCGATTATTAATCGATTACATTTGACAGTAATCGTGCCCATCCCTGCTTTTAACCCCCAATCTTGAAGTGGTTGTAATTGTTATTTGGAGAAACAACAAACATGGGGCTATATCTATATAAAATATAGAAATCATGAGTAAAGTGTTTCCGAAAACTAATTATAGAGATCTAAAGTTTTTGAAATTTTTTACATTTGGGCTGTTTCCATGACAAGGCGGCCTATTTGGATTTCTTAATATGACGAGACACAGCTCCATATTTTTCGAATGTAAAATCTTAAATTATCAAAATAAATTTCCTGCGGCAAAAATGAATTGTTTTACTTTAATTTGAGACTATTTATCACAAATTAGGCCATGCACCTGAAACACTAGGAATCGCAAATGGGAGATCTCCTTTGCGTATGGAATGAGCTGAGTTTAGTTGCGGTTGGCACGTACAGCAAGTCTTTATACAAATTTCATATACAAAATAATATGAAGAAGATTACACATACATATTAATAAATCCCAGCAACGACTGATTAAACGGCGATGGAGTGTTAAAAGTAGACATTATTACATCAATTATTAGATATCCATCGCCCCTTGTTAACAGGCAAAGGTCAATGATTATCAATATTTATAAGACAAGGACAATACAAGATCATATTGTATCATAGCTACCTTCTCATAACAGAAAAATAATCAACAGGTATCGACATTGAGGGAGATTTATCTTCAAAGAAGTTATGGATTATTGGTTTTAAATTGTTTATAAACCATGTTAATTTTTGCCCCCTTGTACTTCTATTATATAATACTATATATATCACTGTCTGTGTTTTGGGATAATATATTTGATACTATTTTCTGGAATTTCCCTCCTCAAAATTCCGAGCCTTACTGTATCTTTTATCCAACATTTGAAGACTGGTTATATTTAATTGTTTCCTGACTCCTATAAAAGTGACTTTTTGTAGTTATATTCAGTTAGATTTTACGTCCTTCTGGAATTGGTACCTCACCGTACTTGACATCTCACTAGACTTGATACTTCACTGGCAATGTGACGGATGTCATTAGGGTAGCTGGACATGCTTACCCGGGTGCTTAACCTTCATAAACAGCCGGTGTCGCTACCGGTTTGAAATTGGAGTTAACATTGCTAGTACATTAGTTCCTGTGTTGTCTTGTTCTAGTTTTGTTTAGTTTATTATACTATATATATTTTTTCTCTTTTAGTTATACACTTATACTTGTGGCGTTTGTTGGTTGTGTTCCATTCTCCGGACTTTGTCTTTTTCTTTCACTTATAATTTTTGGACGTTTCCCACTGTTTTATCGGTTCGGTATTCTTTTTTATACATGTGTCTTATTGGGTTAATACCTTTGGCCGCTGTAAATGTCATGAAGGACAATACGTTCTATAAATTTTTCAATTATCTCTCTCTCTCTCTCTCTCTCTCTCCACAAAATCTGTTAACACAAGTACAAATACCGGAATTACCAAATGCTTACCCGAAACACTGACATACATGTATACACATAGAGACACAGATATTTTTTTTATTCTAAAAGCTGTTGCAACAGTTTAAAGACTTTGGTAATTGGCGATTGAACACCTGAAATTTTTAAACGGTTAAAAAAATCTGTTGTCGTTCTCAGCATTTTATATCGCCATACTATCTGCACTATATCGTGAAAAATTAATTTGTAAAGTGTAAAAGTGCAAACCATTTAGTATTACCAAACTAAATTAAATGAAGTCTGGCAAATAAAAATTAAATCTCAGATTTCGCGTAAATAGAGGCATAAATTTTCTTAATGAAACTTTTAACAATAGACGGGAATATTCGACTTGGGGTTTTGTAGATACACTACTTTATGGCTGAGATGTTACCTACTTTATAACAAAGTTGTGATATAAGTTCTGTAAATACTTAACCCTTTATTTACATGGAATGATATTACTAAACCCATCAGTACAAATATATATCATTAGAAATCACGTCAAAAGATTTAATTTGATCATCTATCTAGTTTAAATCAATAATGTTATTGCGTTAAACATTCCTACCAAATCACCAGGTAAACATCGGTAAGAATAAAGATTAGGGACAATGTCTATACCCTACATTGGAAAAGTATCATTATACTCGTGATTGATGTTCGGATGATCCTCGGGGTAGACATGCCAAACCCGATATCTATTAGGTTATCACGAGATTAAGTAACCAAGAGAAAATATTCAGTGAAAGTATTAAAGAACAATTCATTTTTATTCCTTCGTTGAGCTAGCTGTAAAAAGTTTGTTTTCCAGATAATAGCGGGGATACGATGAAACTTACGTTTCACAATGTCAATTTTCCCAAAAATTTTATTTTCGTCAATCCAACAATGGTGGCAATATGGTTTAACCCCACCACTGTTCAGTGTCTGTACCAAGTCAGACTATCCAGTCTCTCTTCTGTGTTAACGTTAAGACCAGTTGGAGGTTTCAAAAGCATTATTTGAGCCTACTGTTTAAAACTTTTTAAACACCTAAAAAGATGGCTGTAACTAAATGATGATACAACTCTTTCCTTCACAAAAGGCATGGACAGTAATTCTGACGTTTTATGTATAAGTGATGGTACAAGAAGTCTTTTTGACGGAATTAAAAAAAAATCAATCAACAAAAAGAATTAAATATTTTTGTTTGAAGTCGGCCTGGTTCACGGTGATTTCTAATGAATACTTATAAACAAAATCTGAAATCACATGAGTATTCAAAAATCCACTTTCAATGGCAGCTGAAGCGAAAACTGAAGATCGAAAAATAACAGTACATAAAATGTATTCATTGTCAAGCCAATTGTTATTGGTCAACGTGTCGATAAGTTCTGGTGCCGTCCATTGTTCGGTGAACAATGTAAGCGTGGGAATCCATGAACCGGCTGTTTTTTTTACAGATTATAATGTAAACCTACTATACCATTATTTTATAAAAGTCCTCAAAGTTTTGGGAATTATTAGTAATACAGTTGGTTTTACTGAATTCATCGATGTATATACTCAGCCAGCTCGCATACAAACTTAACAAGAAGTCAAAACATGTTTTTTACCATGACAAACCAGATACCAGAATAGCAGTGGACACATAAAAAAAACAAAGTAAATAACAAGCGAAGACCGACGAAACATA
The DNA here is from genome assembly GCA_028015205.1 of Mytilisepta virgata. NCBI lineage: Eukaryota > Metazoa > Mollusca > Bivalvia > Mytilida > Mytilidae > Mytilisepta > Mytilisepta virgata. Next base: position 26,549,632 of record CM051512.1, read on the forward strand.
TGCATATGAATGTTGTCAAAAAGAAGAAGACAACATTTCAAACTGATTTTATTTCATTTCTAGGGCCATTTTCAAAACTATATTTAATGCCCTTTTTTTTGGGGGGGGGGGGGGGGGGGGGGGTTGGATTAAAATAGATTATAAGCATTATATTATTCTAAGTATCACCTGTATTCCCTACCTATACTGATTACAGCATTAAATTACTGGTTTAGCCATTAAACTACATTATATACCTCCATTTATGATAAACAATGTCGATATTATAAAATATTTAAATTGACAGATATGTATTTATGAAAAGCAACGGAACAGGGGAAATTGCTTATACTCCATTAACAATTAGCATGTGTCTCAGCAGCATCATGCTTAATCCATTCAAATGTATGAAAGCATACAATATGTGTCCCCTCCTTCTGGGCGAGTAATAATATACATTTATGTTTCGACAAAGTACAAATAATGTACATAAACATTGTTCATGTTGTTTTTATTTTGCATCGTTAAAATAACAATCCAAAGATACTAATATTAGATATAGTAAATTTATACTATGCTGTATACGACGCATTTCAAGGAGTTACCTCTCGTCAGCAGCATTAAAACCGAAACATTTGGAAGACCAAAAACCAGACTTATTTTAAAACAAGAAGTACTCATAACCAAAAATACCGAAATAGGAAGCCAAATTTCAGCTAAGGAGATCTACCATGTGCAATACAAGGAATGAACCCTTAGTAATTCTATTATTTTTGAATTTTGCTAAATACTGGTAATTTCTATAACAAATCAATGAATAATCATGTCAGACAAGTCTGACGACTGGGTTGGCGAATATCCTCGGGGACCTATGGTCCACCATGCATAGGCATCGTCCCAGATGCCTCTGCAATTTTAAATTGTGAAAATGCATGAATCAATCTGATTTAAAGCTCCTACTTGTCACATAGTCAAGATAATTATGCGAGAATTACTGTGAACAAAGTCAAAAACCAACTTTGAATTTGAGGACAACTATACTTGTAAGTAATATGAAAACACAAATATTCGACACACTTTATTATGATTAACTTAAGGACGTACAACTCTCTTCCAAAAAAGTCTTCATATTATAGTAAGCTATCAACAAATGATTAAGCTGATTTCATGCTCATTTGTCTGTAAGGTTTGAGTGTTCCTGTCCATTTTCGTTCACTTTGAGCTACTACATTAAATTGTGGATTTGGATGATGGATGAATTATTGTTTAACGTCCAGTGGCAACCAGGTGCATATCAGGACGAGAACATGTTGATATGATAATGAATATGATCCCTGCTTTGTACTAGACCGACACGCTAAGTCGGATTTTTAACGTGCTAGCTCACGAGGTAACTGTCCGCAGGAAGACATATCACCTGACTCCGAGCCGACCAGTCTTTGCTCTTACTCCTAGATGCCGCGTGATTGGGGGAGAAGAAGCAAATACCAATTTTAATGTCTTTGGTTTGACCCGGCCGGGGATCGAACCCGCGACCTTCCGCACTCGGGGCGAGCACGCTACCACGAGACCACCGAGGCGGTCTTGTGGATTTGGATGGCCGCAGTAAAGGTATAACGAAGGATAACATATAAGGTTTAGAATATCATCCAGTCGATCGTAGCGGGCTTTACATGCAGATTTAACCGCCTCGGTACACAAAAGACATTAAAATTGGTATTTGCTGCTTCTCCGCCAAGCACACGGCATCAAGGAGTAAGAGCAAAGATCCACTGGTCGTTTTGGACTCAGTATAATGTGTCAGTGTGGGGTGATATGATTTCCTGCGGACAGTTACCTCGTGCTAGCACATTAAAAATTCGACCTAGCGTGTCGGTCTAGTACAAATCAGGCATCATATTCATTATCATTACATGTTCTCCATCTGGTTGCCACTGGACGTTAAACAATTATCTTTGAACCATCCGTCCGTGTGCAGATTAAGCCTTGTTAATACATGTTTTGTCAGTTGAATATTTTTGCAATATTTGGATTTCAGACATGTCTATAGAAACTCACATTTTGTTTTGGATTTATCATTCTTCGGGTACGCAATTATAATTACAACGGGATTCATGATAGGATCTCGGATATTCCGTACAACATAATGCTAAAATCCCGAAACGCAATGTACCTATTAAATCTTGTAGTAACGTACTAGTTCACACAGCGAAGGGTATTTCAATTTCAGAAATATATCCCTACATAATTCCTACTTTAAACTTCCGGTTAATGCTATTTTTGGTCAAAAACAAGTATAATTTGCGGTCAAGATCCATTCTGAAAACTAAGGAGTATTTGTCTCATGCATAGCTCTGTCCTTACATTATTTTGGCTTTACAAGTTTTGTAATATTGACATTTTTGAATTTGATATTCAACGTTTTGGATTATTGATTTGGTTTTCAACATTTTAGACCTGATGAGTCGTAAATCGACAAAATATGCACATCTTGATCATCAAAATTGGTACCAAAGAATGTATTAATTGTCCATGTGTTTGAGTATTGGTAGCCTTGAGCTGTTTTCTGCTCTTCGGTCGGTTGTTGTCTCTTTGTCCCATTCCCCGTTTTCATTCTCTATTCTATTTATTATCTGCTTATTTTTTGTCTATTTGGTTAATGTTATTTCCATCAAAACTATGATACGACGTATAAGATAATTAAAAAGACCGTAGAAGTGCGAAATTAAAAATGTAAAGTTCAGAGGCAAAGTTGACAATATAGATAATAACACAAATTCTAACTAGAAAAAAAAACATTGAGATCTATGGACTTGAGTTTCGAATTTCTTAGGTTTATAGGGTCAAACACTAGACCTGGTTTTACATGCATATAAAGATTTCTTAACAATGTTTTCTTCCGTCAAATGGCATATTTCGTTAACATTATATTTGCCAATTGTCATGTTCTATATTTATGTTGAATTTAACGAGCAATTGGCAATACTCATATAATTATTCTTCGTAATGCCAACTAAAGACAAGACGTAATTTGCCATCATTTTCTGTTTATTTTTATTCTAAATTTAAATAGCAATAAAACTAGAGTGTTAAGAAAGAGGTATTTGCGGCATATAACATTATTTCCTTGAGAAGAGATTTCTATGGATAGCAATTCTCGTCCTTTGAATTTCAAATAGTTGTATTCTAAGACCTACTATAACATACAAATTCACAAATGTACACTTCTTAAGGCCCGTTCACACTACAAAAGTTTATATACTTTAACTTAAGGCCAATAAATCAGAACTTCACGTTCACATTGAGATTAAAATAACCCATATTACAGACAATAGTGTAAACATTAAGCGACTAACATTTATTGTGGATTAAAGTTATCCAGTTAATTGAACCTCGTTTGAACAAGGCCCTAACCATTATCTAAAAAAAAACTTCAGAAGTTTAATCTATTTCTTTGAATTTTCGTTCTGTTTCACTGTTGTTGACTGTTTTGTGTCCTGTTTGTTAGTTTCCTCGACCTTAACTTCTTCTGGAATTATACTGCTTTGATCATTCGGCTTTACAGAAGTTTTCAGACTTTTTATTAATATCACGACACTGACAACATTTACGGTAGCGGATATGAAGAAGAGTGCGCACGCAGTTCCTGTCATGAAGAATCCAGTCGATAAATTATCTTCGCTTGGATAGTGTGAATCTTTATCATAGTATGCTGGTGACAACATTAGTTGATAATGACTTTTATAGTAATCCAACGTATAAGCTAATATTATTCCTGAAAAATAATAACCTTGTTTAATTGTATAAAAATCTACTTTTAATAATTTATAAGTCAGATTATTTTAATAAGAGAACCTCAAAATTATATGACAATAAATCATTATGAGTTATAATATTTATGTAGTTTTGAACATTACTCCACTTTTCTTTCTTTTGTCTGTTTTTATTATAGTATATTAGACATAATAAAACGTATAGTAGTACACGGGAATATATGGTGTTGATAGAATAACCGCGATACCATTCGACCTAATTTTTTAAACTTGGCATAAATAAAAGTAATCCAGTATGCAAACAATTTAAAAAATGTTGCAGTCTAAAGTTATCTCGAGTGCACGAATATCATAACCCACCCCTCATAGAAAAGTAATCCAGTATGCAAACAATTTTAAAAAACGTTGCAGTCAAAATTATCTCGAGTGCACGAATATCATAAACCACACCCAATAGGAAAATCTATATTTATTACCTGCAGTGAGAGATAAAACGTAAGATGTAATCCGTCCACCATTTAATACAAATGCTTTCATTTTGAAAATAGGAACCAGGCTTGTAGTTAGAAGGACAACAAATGACGCAGCACCTATTCCTAGTGATGTTTGGATAAGTAGTCGTGGTAACGGCCTCCAGTAGTCTGAAAAAATATTTTTTTTATAAAAACAGTTTTACTAAAGTTAGAAGTCGGGGTTATTGATTGTGTGAACTTTCACACTTTTTGTTCTCTGAATTCATTGAAGAGGTATATCATCTCAATGTGTGTTTCCCGAACGCCTACCGGACTAAAACAACATCAAATCAGACAAGAGATTAAGAGGTTACATGAAGGGGTAAATACTTATTTACCTGTATATCTACCTCGAATATACTTAAAAATAAGGAATGATACATATATTTTTTTTTTCTTTTTTGTTGTTGTTAAAATATATTCTGCTTTTTTTGTAAATATGTGTAAATAAGTGTAATTTGACTTGTAGCAGACAATTTGATTGGTTTTTAAGTTACATTATATTGTTACATTGAGTAAACCTCTTAATCCCTTGTCTAATCAGATGCTTTTTTAACCCAATAGTCGTATAATATATAAGATATCTCATGTAATATATAAGATACGTTATATAATCTAGTTTTTATAAGATATAAACTTTATAAGATATCGTATATACTTTATAAGATATCTTATAAAGAAAATTGTATGAGATATCTTATAAACTATTATAAACTATATGAGATATGTTATAAAGTTTATTAGATATCTTGAAAGTAGAATAAATAGTAATACGGCTTGCCATACATGTGGAACATAAAAGATCGACCGTTTTAGCAGATAAACAAACTTCCGCGTGCCAAACAATACGTATTTTCAAAATGTTAATGAACTCCATTACCATTAATGGATTTAATTCATATGAAAAAGTCATACATTTGTTATTGTTAACTGCTTTGAAAAATGCAATTTAAGTATTCTATTCTTATCTCTATATCCCAAAACTTTGAATACAAAAATGTGTATCCCAAAACTACTATTACGTAATAAAACAGTCATTGAATGTATAGCCAGCAATAGTCCAGAACAATTTTCCCTCGGCACTGGAAGCAGCTCAAGTGTTCTATAATCCTCATTCGTTGGCTAGGGATCTTTTACCTTGGTAACAATATTCTGTTCTATTGCCTGGCTACACATTAAAATAAAGGATGAATGTTCTCTACTACTTTATTTCTGAACCTGATAATAAACTTTTGTAAAGATAAATTCCCTAAACAAATTCTTATATTGAAACTATGGCTTTGCATCAAAATACCGAGAAACCGGCAATTTCAATATTTTTTGCTTATACTACTCATCAAACTCACGTCAGATTATTTGGACTAGTCCGTTTACTATACCTTCAGTTGGGTTTCGCGTATAACTTGGATTTACAAATAATTCTCATGATTTTACCTCTATGTCCAATTTGCACCGATAATATTTTGCCATATACACAAGCATATATGTTTCAACATTTGTAACACAGATAATACTATTAAAAGTATGGCATACATGCAACTAGTCCGGTGTAATCTTTGCCTATGTTTTAACACATTAATTAAGATAAATTATGAAGATCCATCCAATTAGATAATGGAAATGAAATAAGTTGCTGGTACCTTTCTTAATCAGTTCATACGCTTGTGCATGTTGCTTGTCATGTGTACCATTCCAAGCGTCATAGCTAGTCCAAAGGTTCTGGTAAGCATATATCTTTATTATATCTCCTCCGGGAATACCATAATCAGTTCCACTGTTGTAAAAATCCCACTTAACAGATTTAGACAAAGAACCACCAGCTAATGACATTGCAAGGACGATCGAACTTGCTGACACAGCTAGGAGGACATTTGGCAATGTGAAGAATTTCATTATGATTTTCCGGCTTCGATAAAATGATTATGTCAATTACAATATTTACGTATTAGCAAAAAAATGTTGCATATGCGTTTCAGAATGACATGCGTTAATATAAACACGTTGTCTATCCCACTTACAATTCAGCAGTTACAGTTTAAATAATAAATGAAATGCAGATATTCTAGATTACACAATTTTTTTCCGGGATTTTAACAATAATTCCTTATGAGAGTTGATGAACTTTAAGTAAAATCGTACTGCCCTATTCTATAATATTCATCACTGTAATTTTCGTATTTTTGGCGTCCGTTTATTTGCGTGTTTTATCAATCTGTATAAAAACAAGAGATGGGCTTCCTTTTATACTCAGAATTTTCAATAAAATAGATGATAAAGGTCTAATAATTGAGGTATCTGATATACATAATCGATGAACAAATACGTTCTTTCGATATCATTTCCGTAACAACGGTCCTTTACTCTTATCACTTATTTCAATGACTTTTATACGTATCTATACGGACTTTTGTTGACATACAATTTTCGCTTGAAGTTGATGATATTTATAATATTCATATGGTGTTTATTTAGAGTAAGTTTCCTTTTTCGGATAAAATAATAAGAGAATAAACTTCTCCCAAAACGTCTGAAGCATTGCAATTTTACGCATTCTTTGTGTTTGTCCATTGTGCTTTGCGTTAAAACATTATATTAGGATACTTACTAGGAGCTAAATATTTTGATTCGGGAAATTTGTATGCGTTACAAGAACATTATGATAATCTGCGAGTTTCGTGTCGATTTCAACCTTGAAAAAACATGCCATAGTTTGTGTCGTTTTGCATTGGCCAGAAATATACCTGATACAGGCCGGCCCTTAAAATGCTTACAAGTAAAACTCCTATATGTGTACCGATACTTATGGTGAATTATAAAGAATTTAAAGATGATATAGTTTCATTAAAAATAATCAGAGTAGTGAACTTCGTGGTAAAAGCCAAGATAAGCATAGATTCTACAACGATGACCAGTTGCTTATGAAATTTATCAGCTTGAGATAATTGAATTTTCATTTTTAGACTGCGAGGCTTGCCCGAGCAGTTTTAAAAAATAAAAATTTGATTATCGAGACTGGATACAAACCATAATTAACGTGTCAAGAGTTTTAGAATATTTTTTTGTAATGACAATGTAAACTCCAAGAGGTCTTACGAACGTTTCTGGCGGGACATTTCACGAGCCATATTTATCCAACGTGTGGTGATATCAGAATTTATCATACGGGTCAAGAGATGTATAAATGCGCACATAATTAGAGAAAATGTTTTGTGTATACATATAATAATATGTTTAGATGAACCTGAGATAAATATATAAACATTCTTCAATGGATATTATTATATAATATAATTTACCTAATTTTCTTTGGACATTCCAAAGGCAAAACGTTCATTCATATATTGTGACTCTTGGAGAAAGATATGCAATGAAGTTATGCTAATTTTGTAGCGACTTTTAAGGTTTACAGCTGAGTCGCGTGTCATTATATAAGCGGCTCCTTCTTCTCTTATAACTGTTTTATATTTCTAATTTTGTCCATCAATATGTACCGAGGATTTGCTTTTCAATGTTAAAATGGAATAACATATCTATAGCTTATTACCTAGTGTTGACATAAAACATAAATAAAACGTGCTTATCAGAAGTTAGAAAAATTCCAGAATATCTGGAATAAATGGCACATACTGTTCACAGAGTAGTTTGGCTGACATTTTTTTATTTTATTTTTTTTTTTTTTTTTTTTTTTTTTTTTTTTTTTTTTTTTTTTAACTAACTCTAGTAGAAGTAAAAATCATTTTGGTGATAGTTGGCAATAATTTATACTTTTAACTATGTCTGTTTTATGTGTTATAGAATTTTTTTAAAAAAACATAGGGCACCCCTGACAATTTTTGCTATTTTTGTTTTTCTTTTTGTACATAGAATATATATGCATAACAGAGTCTATTGGAAAGAATCGACCAATCACACACACCTTGCATCCTACCCTTTAAAATGAACTAGTAATGTAATTTTTTTGTTTTTTTTTTGTTTTTTTTTTTACTAATTCCTCTTTCTTATTTTATTTATAAAACTGTATCACCCATTCTTATGTCTGATTTCTTTTTTTTTTAATATGGATAATATATTCTTTTCCACAATCATATAGCTTGTATATTAATATGTAATATCTTTTATTGAATATATGTGACATGTTATATATGCTTGGTACTGTGTTAGTCTATAAATGTGTATAATTATATATAATGGAAAAGTAAAAAATAAAATAAATATAAAAAAAATAAAACGTGCTTATGTGTTTTAATTTATCGTCGAAAGCCTTTTTTCAAAATTCGAAGGAAGAAATCTTTTGTTTAAAACTCTCATTCAATCAAGTGAAGGTGACTGTAGTCGTTTTTTTTCCTACATTAATTTTGCTGACATGCTTAGATGCCATCTAACCTGACGTTTACATGCATAACTAATATGCAACATCTAAAGTTTCCCAATAATTGAGAGCCTATTGGTGCTACTCATATCCTTCACTTTCACAAAACCAATATTTTTTAATAAAGTTTAATCTCAATCGTCTCTTCGTTCCTGTACTCCCTCACAATTCAAATATATTATTGCAATTGGACCTTATTATCGAGCGTCCAACTTCAGTTACAAACATAGCATCAAAATAGTGATGAATGCAACTGAAGACTATGTCGTAAAATAGGCGACGAGAGAGAACAAATAAGTTGAAGCACTGTCAGATTGGATCAGAAGTAGATTCCTGTATTTGGCACCTCGGAACGTTTATGAGTATTTAGCAAAATTTTAAAATAATAGAAATACTAAGGGTTCATTCCTTGTATTACACATGGTAGATCTCCTTACCTGAAATTTGGCTTCCTATTTCGGTATTTTTGGTTGAGTACTTCTTGTTTAATATAATTTTGGTTTTGGTCTTCCAAATGTTTCGGTTTTAATGCTGCTGATGAGAGATAACTCCTTGAAATGCGTCGTATACAGCATAGTATAATTTTACTATATCTAATATTAGTATCTTTGGATTGTTATTTTGAAACTCCTGGGATGATGCCTCTGCTGGTGGACCCTGGGTCCCCGGGGGTATTCGCCAACCAAGTCATCAGACTTGTCTGACATGATTATTCATTGATTTGTTTCAGAAATTACCAGTATTTAGCAAAATTCTAAAATAATAGAAATACTAAGGGTTCATTCCTTGTATTGCACATGGTAGATCTCCTTACCTGAAATTTGGCTTCCTATTTCGGTATTTTTGGTTGAGTACTTCTTGTTTAATATAATTTTGGTTTTGGTCTTCCAAATGTTTCGGTTTTAATGCTGCTGATGAGAGGTAACTCCTTGAAATGCGTCGTATACAGCATAGTATAAATTTACTATATCTAATATTAGTATCTTTGGATTGTTATTTCTAGCAGAAGTATTTTTTTAATGATGTCAAGCATTACGAAACGTTGTTCTACCTTCATGACAATTTTGTTATTGTACCAGCTTACAAAGCTCTTAACAAGAGTTTTTCTTGTCTGAAAAATGTTGTATACCACAGGATAAGAAAACAATGTTCTACCTTCTCAACAATTATTTTATTGTACCAGCTAACAAATATCTTAACAAGAGTTTTTCTTGTCTGCAAAATGAAGCATACCACGACGCATGTGCCAAGAGAAGACATTATCAATAACAATATATCTGTTCTAACTGTATGTCTGAAACCACCGATAATCAACTTTTAATTCAAACCTATACAGAGACATAAAAGAGCAATTGAAATCTAAACTTTTATATGGATTTCAAATTTGTTAACTTCCCCGCTTTTAAAAGTAACATATCAACGTCTGACGTCTATGACGTACCACTTACAGTTGATTAAACGATCATTTCTGTTTTTCTTAATCTTACATGTCTTAATTTGTATGATATCTGAATTTTCATACCAAATAAAGACCCAAAAAGATATTTCCCCTTGCATTTAATCAAGAGGGGTAAATACCAGTTTATATCTTATGCAGAAACATTAATTTACATATGCTGTACTGAATGGTCTTTACCGGTCTTGATTGAATGTAAGGTTAAGTGTTACATGTCTTAATTTGATATACAGTCAAATCTGTCTATAAAGGGCAGGTAAGGGACCAGAAAAAAGTGCCCTTTATACAGAGGTTAATTTTACATACTTTGTTCATGAAAACGACTTTTTCACTGTGCCCTTTATAGAAAGTGATTTGCTATACAGAGGTGCCTTTAGAGCAGGTTTGATTGTACTTATTTTCATGTTAATTGAAACATAAAAGCAAGATAGCAATAAAAAAAGCATGAAAAAACATGACCTTTTAAAAAGGGTTATATAGGGGGCCTCGGTGGCCGAGTGGTCTAGGTAGTTCGTCATGACTACTACTGATCACTAGCCTGTCAACGCTGGGGTTATGAGTTCGAATCTCACCAGTGGCGGGGTGTGTTCGACTCCGATCTTAATTGACAAGGATTGCCAATTTTCCTACCGAAGGTCGGTGGTTCTCTCCGGGTACTCCAAATGGCCAAATGTGCTGAAAACGGCGTTAAACCCCAACTAAACAAACAAAAAAGGGTTATAAGTGTGTTATTGTCATGCGTGTTATATTTTAATTGACTTTCTCAATAAAATAGAATTAATTACAGATACATCAAGTTGTAAAATAGGCTACAAGCTTAATTTAGAACATATACTCCCTTTTCAGGGAATACGATAAAATAAGGTTTCTCTACTGCGTTTTTGCTGAAATTTTAATATAAGGTCAATTTCTGCGTGTACTTTTCCATATACATGACTTAGTTGTTGAGATATTTGACATTGATTTTGGTATATTTGGACAAAAATTCTTTATTTTGTCATATTTCGCGACTTTTAGAACAAAATTTAATTACTTTATAATGGAAAAAGATAACCGAATTTTGGTAAAATGTGCTCGTACAATTAGACAATGTATCTATGATAAACTCATTACAAAATAGAATAGAGAATGGAAACGCGGAATGTGTCAAAGAGACAACAACAAGACCAAAGACCAGAAAAGTATGCAAATTTTTAAAAATTAAGAAACCCTGATTGGCATTTGTTAGTTTAGATTCATCTAAAAAACAATTCTATACTAATTTTTTTTCTTTGAATGTTAGTACAATAATCTGCGAAAAAAGTGGGGTCCATGCGCTTGTTATAGAGATATTTAAGAAAAACACCAATTTTTGTAATGTTCCAATGTACAGATGTTGACGACGTTATTACGTCACCCTGCTACTGTATCGAATTCCCTTAAAGCGATCTAAATTTGTTTCAATCTTCTACAACTAATCATTGTTGTTAATGCTGAGCATGATCAATATACGAACAGAATTATCTATTATAGTTAAAAGGTGCTATGCATACATGCCAGCAGACAGAAATGTATCCACAGTAATGACTGTATAGTTTTAATATAGAGTAATCTCAGATTAAAAATGTGTCAGAAATTGAGGTATTAGTAAATATAATTCACATGTTGCAGTGTTTTAATGCACACCTACTGCATTATTAAAAATGATTTGTCATTAAAGCGCTCCCCTAGACAATGTAGCTTTTCTCACGTGACTGTGATCAGGCAATAAAAGGAGCGATCCCTTCTGTGATCAGCAATTTAGAGATGACAAGATGAAAGCAGTAGCAAGGGTTATTGTGAAAAGTGTAATTGCTATATTACCAGTATTCTGTATAATTTTGTGGATTGTGTCAATAGGTGGGTTGGTCATTTGTCTGAATCCGGATGTCAAATGGAATGAATATTATCAAGAAAAATTTGGATATATAGCGTTTTACTTTAATACTATATGGTCTAGCCTTGACGGATATACGTATGCAGGAGACCAAGGAATCTATTACATATCTCTAAAACTGGAGAAAGATGAAAATGGTGTCACATTTCACAGTGGTAAGAAGAAACCAACAATCTAGTTTTACGCCAAAAATGCAAAAATTCATACCAAAGAAACAATTTCTACATGTACTTTGTTATTGGCCAAGTTATAAGGGAAACACTTAATTTATTAAATATCACAGTATAGACGGCAAAATATATATCAACGACATCGAATGCAAATAGTGTGCATTATGCGGTATAAATTAAAACTGTGACAAACTCTGAGCTAAATTTTGTTTCACATACGAAATCAGAATTTCTTTTCGCGTCATCTGTAAACATGCATTCTTTTGGCACGTAAAGGCCTCCAACCTTTTTTTTAAAAAATACAAGAAAAACCAGCATTTGATTCCTTCTTTTTATCATCCCTTTATATATCATACTTTTTTTTTAATTCCTAGTGCTTCCTCCTCATAAAGATTATAAGATAGTGATTACTATTAATTTGTACCAATGTAAAAGGGGGGAAAATTATAATTAAACATGAAAAGGTGTTGATATATTCCATTTTTGCGAGATTTTAACATTCATATAAGCAGTTGTATTTCCGGTAAATGCACTTTAATTGCTTTTGAGTTCAACCTCTTCAATGAAGTTTGTCTTGGATTTTATTTAATCTGTTACGTTTTATTTATAAGTATTAATATTTTTTGTTGTTGTTATATTTGGGTCTTGAGCATCCTAATGGGAGTTAATTTTTAAAAAAGATTGCATTCAGTATCTGTGTTAATATGAAGTTTTTTTGTTTTTGTTTTTTGTTTTTTTAAATTTATTTATTTATTGGATTAAATTTATAAATAAAATAAAACTTCAACACTAAAGTATTTTCTTAAAATAATTTGACAACAGTTTTCCTATCAAGATCATAAATAAATATGAATCAATAAATGATATCAGATGCATTACTTATCAGATATTCTCTATATAAACATAAGCTTCGTATCTAGGGCGAAAAAGTGAATATGAACATTACTTGAAAGAAAACAAATGTGAAATTTAAATAAAGTTTTATTTATGTTATGTACTCGGACAACTCAGTGTACCAAATCAATACGACAAAATATCGTTTCATGTCAGAAAAAATCCGAGCTAACATATGAATTTGCGCTAAGATTTTTTCAGACAATATTTCTGTGATAAATAAATATCTTTTTAAATATAGGTCATTGTCTAACGTAAACTGTAAATAAACATTTTTAAATTTTTATCATCCCTACACATGCTACAGTAGCCCATGCTTCGGACACGGAACGACAATTTTACAAGTTTTATAAAGTTGTCCTTATCTCTGTTTTTTTGCTCACAATATTTTGATTAATTTTGATTCGATTGAGGTTAATAAATACATTCGCATTGCACGCAGGAAATTTTGTTTATCTGAGTAAATCTTCCGAAGGAACAAACATTTGGACAGATTATCATTGGTTTCTTTTTTCTTCTGTTTGGCATTAATTTAGGACACAGTACAAAAATATAGAGAGTAAGGTCTTATATGAAGCTGTTACAAAATAAAATAGAGGTTAATGCTTTATTCATGAATGGGCTGCTTTCACTGTGCCCTTTATAGACAGTGATTTGCTATATAGAGGTGCCCTTTAAAGCAGGTTTGACTGTAATTAACTACACAGACTATGAGAAAAAGTGAACGGTTTTGTAAATTAAACACATGCTTCCTTTTCTCTCTTTATTTGGACGAAATTTACACTTTCTTTTGATCAGAAAATGATATATGAAAGTTTGTGTAAACGTATGAGTTACTGAGTCTCCTAAGTTTTAGGGAATTTATTTTATGTTTTGCTTAGAAAATTGGAAAATACCAACAAGAGAAGCAATAAACAAAGGAATAGGAATAACTTGTGGTGCAGTTATCTTATCTGTGATGGCTCTCATTATCCACGCGTCAACAAAGCAAAAGTTGTTTGTTGTATTTCTTCAGTTCTTGGCAAGCGGTTCCGGAATAACTGGAGGTAAAATATTTAATGATAAAAACGGCAAATATATCTACGGAGCAACCCAAAAATCGTAATCCATTGGACAGACAAACCCTGGAAGACAAATGAACTACTATAAGCACAACAAATAAACACTGAAAACTAAAAAACAATGAACAACACGAACTCCTATAAAAACCAGGGATTAACTCCCGTCGTGAACTTCAACAAAGTCAGTCCGTGGAAGTCACAAATCGGTGGAGGCACATGAAATGTTACGACAGTGGGAACAGGTCCAACATCATCTTAGATATTGGAACACTGTAACTGATAAATTCTATCATATCAATTTTGATGCCCTGGTGTGCATATTTTGGTCGATTTCAAATCATCAAATATTCTCAAGGCCTAAAATATTTAAAACCAAAACAATAATTCAAAACGTTGAAGAACAAAAAAAAAGATCACTAAAAGGGTAAAGTTAAAACCAATTAAGGATGGAGATATGCTTGATGTATATACAATTTTATTAAACTATGGTCCATGCAAGTTGATGATCAGTATTCAAAAGCCAGTACGGTGATTTTCTGGAAATGTTAAAAGCTTCTCAAACAATGGTATAATGTTTCCTCTCCAAATAGTAAGCTACCGTAAACTTGGGCGACCGCGGACCACAATGGGTGACGTTTTGGGGGTGTAAAGCTCTTTTTAAATAAACACCCATTCTCTAACTTACAAAGACGAAAACATCAGGTTTATATCGGGGCCAATACGCAGCAGAATGTATATATTTTTATCGCTGTTCTTCATCTTAAAATTCGCTTTGAGGCCTTTAACAATTAGCCAAAAGTTGACCCATTTCGGCTAGATCACGAAAAACAAAAAATAAAATTTAACAAACAAGTTTTCAAAACTTATAATATACATACACATCGTTTAAAGTTAAAAGAATTACCACCTGACATTCTCTGACGAAACGCAATTCAACAATTCTTATGATCAAGGAGTTTTCTATGCTTTCTTTTCAAGGATACTTTACCAAAAAGGCAACTGATTCTTACAAGGAAAACTTGATCGGCACACTGTCAAAATTTATCAAACCTTTATACATCTCAGAAAAGGAACAATGGAAACTTGGATACAGCCTTGCAACCTATTGTACAGTTTCAACCCTTGTTGGTTGTGGGTTAGTTCTTGTTTTTATAGGATTATATATTCCGTTTGGCGATGGAAAGTGGATTTGGCAAAAGAAAGCTGGGGTAAACCCGGATGAGTCCAAGACATCTGTTTCTACTAAAGAAAATCTAAATCATAAAAACGGAAATGAAACTTTTCAGAAAAATAAATCAAAAGACGGGAAGAAAGACGGTAATATTACAAGTAAAAGAGCACAAAGAAAAGGCAATGTTATAAAAGTAAAAGAGATTAACAGAATATGAAATGCAAATGAACTGTACACTTATTTTCCACAAATTATTCAACATGCCATTGGATAGTTTTTACAATATTTGTTTGAATGGATTTTAGTTTGAGCTACGTCCATTTTACTGCATCAACGCTTTAAACAAATATGCCGACGACGTGATGTTGCTATGGAAAACATTCTACTTAAATAAAATTTTGGTCATGATTACTAAATTTGTATCAATTAGAACGCTTGCATATTTCAACAATTCACATTTACGATCATTACTTAAGACTTACTTTTGCAACATCTTGTGGACCAAAATGTTAAAGACAATGCTTCAAATCGTCTGCTCTGGTCATTACAAATATTTTCCTTCGTAAGTTGGCAAAAATTCAAATCATCTTTAAACAAATGTTGACAATAAGCAACACGGCGATAGTATTTAAAGTTCAACGAACTGTGTATTCTTTCTACGAAACAAAACAGGGTTCATTTTCCTTTTTGTTGAATTGAGAGCCGTGTTTTTTTATTTTTAGCTTTCTTTGGTTTTAGCCGTTCTTGATCCTGCTCCAGATGTTATGTTTATCTATGAATCAACTATACTAAATCCACCCTTTACTATTTCATACTCGAGATGAGTTATATTCTTTTGAATGCAGTAGAAAAATAAAAAATAAAATATCTGAATAAAAATCGAAGAATTTTAATGCAAATAATAGCATTTTCTGCTCCGAATCTTTATTCAGTTAAACAAAGCATGTATGATTATAAACATATATAAACTTGTTTTGACTGACGACAAATCGAACACGCGTTCTACTTCAAAACTTTCAAACTCAGAACAGACATATTTTGATATATTAATCAGACAATCTTTTTAGGTTAACATTATATATTTAATGATTTTTGCATTGTATACGCAATCTACAAACTTCATTATAATAATGTGCAGTATAATAAGTATTGTCATCACTCCAAATATTTTAAGGTCTTCAAAACGAATCGGTTGCCGATACAAAATTCTATCTCACGTATTAGACTAGATATCTTCAGTTAGATTTCACGTGCTTCTGGAATTGCAACCTCAGCGGACTTGACACATCACTGGTATTTAATCATTGTCAGTGTGACGGGTGCCGTTAACAGAGCAGGAATGCTTACCCTTCCAGAGGACCTCTCAGTTTTTAGCGGTAGTTCACATTGCTAGTGCATTAGTTTCTGTACTGTCTTTTTCCCTTTTTTTTGTTAAGTTTATTATATGGTTTTTGTTATTCATTTAATTATACATTGTAGCGTTTGTTTGTTGTGTTCCATTCGCATGACTTATTCCTTTCCTTGGGTATTGAATTTACGGACATTCCCCACTTTCTTGTCGCTTCGGTATTCTTTTGCCAATATTTTATATAACATGGAAAGTATGAAATAAAAAACTGATAACCAATGATTTGATTTAGTTCATATGCCTTTTGAATTCGAAGTATACATGATGATCGTAATTGGGGGGAGGTGTCTTTGAATAAAAAATCTCAAACAACTTAAAAAAGATCTCATGCTAAATCATTTCCATTAGTGGGTCAAACCACTAGCAACAAGAGTGTCTATCCATTTTACTGACTGTATCGGGTATTCAATATTGGATATTCCTAGTAATTAGATTATCAATGACTAATTGCATTTGTGCACATGTCTGTCCGAAGGATGAAATTTTCCTGAAATACAAATAAGGTTAATGTTTATCTAGTGCTGTTTTTTCTCCTTGAAACTTTACTGAAATCACAGTAAATTAATACAAATCTGCATAATTCAGTCATTTGCAATAAAAATATAGAATATGATTTTGCTTATGACTTCAACAGTAATTTTAATGTAGAATATGTATTTGTGTCTCATATTTGGAGTATTTTTTCATACTGATGTTTTGTATTTTGAATCTGCACTTGTGTCTAATTCCTTTGTTTAATGATATAAAATCAGTTTAGGGGCCAGTTGAAGCCCGCCGCTGGGTGTGGGATTTTCTCGCTACGTTCAAGACTCATTGGTAGCCTTGAGCTGTTTTCTTCTCTTTGGTCGGGTTGTTGTCTCTTTGGAACATTCCCCGTTTCCGTTCTTTAATAAACTAAAATTGCAAATGTTATATATTGAATAATTCTTTATTTCTCTGAATCTCTGGCAGCTAAGACAGTTCCTTACCTAAACTAGCACTTTCTAAAGAGAGTTTGGGGACATCCTTACGTCTGTCACTTTCTTGTGATGTAAACTCCTCTTTTATTTAGGGTATAATTTCTTCATAGAATGATTTACACAAAGTTACATAATTCCTTAGTGCTCACAAACTGGTCGTACAGGGTTCGAATTTCGAAAATTATGAATGTTTTTTTTTTATTTCTACACTTTAAAAAGATGCGCAATAATGTTTTTATAATTTTCATTTTCAAACATTTTGAAATATATATTGAATTTAAGATTGTGAACTAATCTCGATTTCATTTTTCAGTTTTATTTCTAAACCGTGTTGTCACACGCAATGTGTAGAGCTTCAGAAAGGTTGTGTAAAATTCATATTTAAACATATCATTGTGAAAGTACTGCAGTATATGAAACCACATGTATGCATGTGTGGAGGTCCGAGTATAGCTGTCATTTACAATATCTAGTTACCATAATCTTCTTGTCTGAAACCATTTTGCCAGTTGGAACGAACTTGACAGCAAAGGCACTTCGGTGGTTCTAATCTAGCTTTGCTTTTATGCATACACGTACATGTGTACGAAGAATACGATTCCCCTTGGGTAGTTCTGCTTGGTTTGTAAAATGCTAGAATTCTAGAATACCTCAAGCAAATATTTGGTTCCCTTTTGCTACTTTTGTAAGAAAATAGGGACTATACCATGTTGTCTTTGATTTTCTTACAGTAAAAGTTAAATTAGATTTTGAAAGCAAGTCGTGTGTAATAATTAATGGAAAACGCTTGTTGTAATATTTGGAATAGATCTGACTTCTTATTTTTCAATTTTATCAACATAAAGTTTATCATAAATTTTCCAAACGATTATGTTTGTTTGTTAATAATTTTTTTATTGCTCTTTAGGTATATTTGTCCTTTTTAATCCTGCATCTCATTGTTTAGCTTATATAAACATAATAACAAGATGTATCAATACAACATGTTTAAGTTGCAAAAAGTAAAATTATGCTTGTACCCACTTTCATGCAGATATTCTTTCCAAGTAGAAAACGTTTCACAAGTCCTAAATCATTTGAAGCACAAATAATGCATTGAGGTTCACTTCAGACAATAGACATAAGTACATTAACATATATTAGCACAACACTCTACTTCATCTATTTGTACTTTTTTGATACGGAATTATTCATTTTTCATATATATTAATTGCAGTCATAAATATTTTTTTATTCCGTGTACTAGTAATTGCACAATCGTCATGCTCGTATGACATGTATAATATCACTTTTATAAAGGTATTTGCTATAAATTAGATTTATAAGGTCATATCTTTGTTTAAAATACCATAGAATGTATTCAATAATCTTGAAATCATCAATTTTTAAGTCTATCCCTTCTCCTATCAGCGAGTAATTACCTCACGTGACAGATATTTCAACTATATATAAACCAAACGTTTGCCATTCATTTTTATGAAAAAAAAAACATTCGTGCAGAATAAAAGAATGGGTAAATGGATAGAAAATATAGTAAAGATAGCCCTTGCTATGATTCCTGTGATTTGTATAATTGCATTCAGTGTTTCACTTGTAATGCTTGTGATATCGTTGAATCCTGATGTTAAATGGGATGAATATTTTGACGATATCTATTCGCCATATTATCAATATTATTTTCATTCTCTGTGGACGAGCATTGATGGTTTTGCCTACGATTCATCAGGTGGTGGTGGAGGGAACTATAACCAGATGCTATTATTAGTAAAAGAAGGCGGTCAGAAAGTTCACAAAGGTAAGCAAAAAGTTTATCGTCTTCAAAAACTGGGTTTTCTATTTAATTTGCCATGTATTAATTATTTCGGCTATTGGGGATATAACTTGTACATATAAGTATAAACTAGACATTGAACCCGCGCGAGCGCGGGAAAATAAGCATTTTTTTTTTTTTTTTTTTTTTTTTGTGGTGGCCATATTGACTTTAAAAAGTTTTTGCGGCCATGGCATTCGTGGAACAGGAACTCAATGTGGATGTGTTGGCAGGCTTCCCATAAACTTTCCTGTCAAGTAGGTGGTATCAACTGATAGTTTCATGTCTATATATGCTGTAGTATTCCAGAAATGGATGTTAATGCAAACTTTAACCAAAGTCAATGAAGCGTGAAATGTAGGTCAACGTGACCTAATTGTCATACGGTTGTTCGTTACTTCCGAAGATGTATCCACTGATGAAGTAGACTGTATGCCACGTAGAATTACCAAAATGAACCTTAAGGTTCCATCATAGTCAAAATCTATGACGAAAATACAACTACATAAATTGTCAATATGTTTATGTCACAATTAATTCTGAACTGGGACTTGATGAAAAGCTTTCATTAAATACACATTTCATAATGCATTACCTTTTTCATTCAGAATAAATATGAAAAAGAATATGAATAAACATTTCCTTAGTGACGGATGAATTTTTCAAAAGATGCCGTGAGTTAAGTAGAGCATATTTTTGGAAAATAATTGTTCCAATTGTTCATTGTCATCATGGGCAGGGCAAGCGAGGCTTAATTTCACAAATAAATCCAATAGACGATAAAAGCATTTTTAGTGTGTCCGAGATAAATTTCGTCATTAATGATAAAGATGACCATTTGTTAAAAATATTTTTATCTAGGGCTTACAGGGAATTGTATGGTTGAGATATCTTTAGACAGGTCACACGACAAATAATGTAAAAATGGATAATGGTTGGTTTTATCCATTTTGTATGGTTGAGATATCTTTAGACAGGTCACACGACAAATAATGTAAAAATGGATAATGGTTGGTTTTATCACTTTGTGCAAAGTGAACATCCGAGCAATCCAAAAACCAACTAAGTTAGGAATTCCGCTGAACTTTGCCTTACTTCTTCATAATCTTCAAAGTTCATAATGTTTATAGTTAGGAGAAATTGCATAATGGTAGAAAAAAACAATCCTGAATACATGAAGCGGAAACATCCCACTCGAAGGAGAATGTTTTTAATTTGTTTTATTCTTCTTCCGTAATTTCAAACAAAAATACATTTAAAATATGTAAATAATTGTTTATTTAAATCAAGGTGTTAAAATGATGCATTCGGGAACCTTCTAAGGGATATGTTGGGAGAATTCATACCGGAAAAGTCCATGCAAATTCCATTTGCACATAAACAAAACTGCAGTTTAAAATTTATAAATGCAGATTGTCAAATCCGATAATAACCTTTATAATCTGAACCGTTTATTTTGAACCACGCGTTTTGCCGCCTATTCGGCTAATTCGTAAATTTAGTATTATAGATAGTACATTGGAATTTGCAATTACACAATATTTGATTTTAATGCTTCAGCCGAAGGATGGATGGATGGATGGATGAATTATATTTTAACGTACAGTGTCAACCGTTAGGTGTATAACAGGACGAGAACATGTTGATATAATATAAATAGGATCCCTGATTTGTATTAGACTGACACTCTGAGACGGATTTTTAAAGGGCTAGCACAAGAGGTAAATGTCAGCAGGAAGACATATCACCCCACTCGAACACATTATACTGACTCATAGCCGACCAGTCCTTTGCTCTTACTCCTAGATGCCGCGTGTTTGGCGGAGAAGCAGCAAATGCCAATTTTAATGTTTTTTGGTTTGCCTGTCCGACGATCGACCACGCGACCTTCCACCCTCGAGGCGAGCACGCTACTATGAGACCACCGAGGCGGTTGATGCCTCAGCTGAATAACTCGTGACATTATTCTATTTGTTTGAATTTCAATTTTAATTCATTTAATTTTTTTTTGTTTCATTTCTTTTTTAATTTTTTTATCTATTTTTATTTATTTATTATTCATATATGTTTGTAAGTTACATTTTCTTTTATCTTTTATCGTTGTAGACTTAGTTAAACTTTGAAAATGTTAAATGTTGTTTCGACTGTGTTGGCACATCTAACTTACAACTGGTAATTCTTTCTCGACATCTGCGTTGACAGTGCATTGACCTGATCACTTGGGTGTATCTTAGGAAAATATATGAATCCACAGTATACATAACGAAAACTTTTTTCGTTTTTTAATATTTTTCATTACATATCCAGCCATTTAGGGTAATTCTGCGCATCGTCCAATTCGGCGCATTAACATGAAAATGATTTGAATGCGCCTAATTAAACGCTGCGCCGAATTAATATAAGAACCGATTTTAAAATTCTTTCCATTTTCTCGTATCCGACTTAGAATTATAACTTCAGAATAGGATTCTATAGCGAACGGGTTTTATATGGCGAAATAATATCGTGATTTACAAAAGAAATCAATTATCTGATTGAAAAATGAGGTTAGAATTATTATTTGATCATACATGAAGAGAGATATATGCAAAGACGAAACATATAATGAAAATCTTGACGTTGTTGAAGGCCAAAAAGCGTACACAGTCGAAACAATAATCCAACATTTTCAAGGGCTGGTCTTAAACTATAAGCAAACATTTAAGAATCCAGAACTACAAACTAAAATAGAAATTTATAAATACAAGCAAAGGAATAAGGGAAACTGGCATATATAGTCCAACAGGATAGGCATTTTGTCAACAGTGTTGTTTTGCCGTTTTTCTGGAAGAAATGGGATATATTGGCAAGGCCAAGTGGTGTTTTGCCGTTTTTCTGGAAGAAATGGATATATTGGCAATGCAAGGAATACACATATTATTTGTCTATTCAAGAATCCGTCGACCAAACTTTGTACATCTGCTAATCCAAAATGTTAAAATTTGAATGGGCTTGTCTTTGATATATTAATTGTTATATTCAGTGAGGCGTATGAGATGAGCAGGTCAACCAAATTTATTTCTGTAAAAAAAAGGAAATATAATTTTCTTACTTGGAGATAAAATCATCCAGTTTAAATTCCTCAGATAGTGCTAATACTATAAATTAAAATTCGATAGTGTTTGACCTTAGACGATAGAACATAAGGAAAGTTTTAGTGTGAAAACGGCATTATTACCAAAGAAATTCTGTGCCACCTTAAGGGATATAAAGTGTATTAAAACAGGGCTTACGTCAGAGATTATTT
The DNA here is from genome assembly GCA_028015205.1 of Mytilisepta virgata. Taxonomy (NCBI): domain Eukaryota; kingdom Metazoa; phylum Mollusca; class Bivalvia; order Mytilida; family Mytilidae; genus Mytilisepta; species Mytilisepta virgata. The sequence goes on from CM051512.1 coordinate 26,572,395, forward strand.
CGAGATGAATTAATAGGTTTGTTGCCAAATCATATTTGTGTATGCTTACAGGAGTCAGCGTCCCGATCATATGACAAACACATGCAAACTTTGTTAGGTTTCAGTGTAAAAAGGTGTATAATATCCGATATCTGAAGTTATTTGTCAACTTTTGGACAAAATTTGCAACTGACACTTGCATAGGTGATTTATGTAAAAAATGAACATAAAAACTGGTGTTTTTTATCCAAGGAATGTTTACACTAGTGTTTTTTTAACCAGGAATGATTACACTGATGATTTTGAACCAGGAATGATTACACTGGGGTTTTTGAACCAGGAATCATTATACTGGTGATTTTGAACCAGTAATGATTACACTGGTAATTTTGAACCATAATGATTACACTTATGATTTTGAACTAGGAATGATTAACTAGGGATTTTGAACCATGAATGTTTACACTAGTGTTTTAGATCCAAGTACCATTAAATTCAGTATTCAGGGGGAAATGAATAATGAAAATTTCAAACTTACCAAGATGATTCCCAGAATGAATATGGCAAATTTTCAACACACTTTCTTTCTTCGCAGCCGTGACAACTGCCTGTCCCTCATTTTTGGTATAGAGATAACCCATTCCATCGTGTGTCTTGATAACAAAGATGTCATATTTTTTCTCTAATTCTACATTTTTCATTTTCAAGTGACTTCATGTATTGAAGAATTGTTTCATATTCCTTCTCATCCATTTTTTCTAAAATTGCGCGCACACACCGCGTCAATATATATTTTATGTTGTACGACTTTTAATGCTATATCATAAAATGCTGGATTGATTCAGATGAATGAAACTGGTTCCCTGAAAATTATTCTCATTTTAACCCATTAATTTATGTAAACAATGTACCAGTCTACTTTAAACATAAACAACGACATGAACGATATCAAGTTCGACGTTTTCACACTATTTACATACAATAGTCTCTAGTAAATAATAGTTGGCCGGAATAAACGCATGGTGGAATTAAAGAACGCTTACAATTAAATGTATAAAAAAAATATCTTATATTAATTTTGGTGTACAAGATGTGCACATTTCGTTAATTTACGACAACAGTTCTGCTCAAGGCTGAAAGTGTTGACAATCAAAACAATAATCAAAGAAGTTGAAGAGCAATTAAAAAATGAACATATGGATAACGGGAAAGGTTAAGAATGAATTAAAATCAATAAACGCCGCTCAATAGATAGAACCCCGGACAAAAAAAATAACATAAAATAACCAAAATATTTTTTTATATGCTATTTAATGTATATTATATATGTTTTAGGTGAATGGAAAATACCAATCAGGAAAGAACTAACCATTGGTATTGGAATAACTTCTGTGTCACTTCTCATTCTACTGATATCGTTGATTACTCATGCTATCTCGAAGCAAAAATTGTTTTCGGTTATTGCTCAGATTCTGACTCTTGGCACGGGAGTATCTGCAGGTAAAGGTGTTTACATATGACTTAAAACGGGTTGTGATCATACAGATAAGGATTCTTAAAAATATTAAAACTTCCAGTCATATGCCTCATTTAAAAGCAGAATAGAATAGAATATAATAATTTTATTTAACCAATTATTGGCTATCTATTGCATGAATACATATAAGAACAATATAACTGATTAAGTAAATGAATGAAATCAATACTGATTTAATTACATAAAACAATTACAGTGGAACCTCTGTAAACCGAACAGCTGTGGGACCGGAGAAATCGGCCGGTTTTCAGAGGGTCCGGTTTGAGGAGGTTCCGGAAAAGACGTATCTGATCCGCAGAGTGAAACCGGAAGTGTATTACAATGTATTATAACAATGTTGTAAAATTGTGCCATGTGCTTACATATGTACATGTACCACGCGCATATTATTTTAATACAATTAAATGTAATTGGCAAATTGTGTAATAATATGTGCGTTTTCGTTATTCATCAACCAAATCAGTTTATTTACTTGAGATAAAATTGGAAAATTTTTACACGAATCACAAATATTTTTCATAAAAATGTTTCGCTTTTGATTAAATACTTTACATTCAAAAATAAAATGACATTCGTCTTCCACATTTCCACATTTCCACTGTTGCAGACTTTACGCAATCGCAAATTTGAAGGTATATTTTTGTATCGACCCTTTTCAATTTCAAGGCTGTGCGAAATGATGCTAAAAGCTGTAAAACATTTACGCATTTCAAAATTGCCAATAACAAATAAATATTTTTCTTTACAAAATGTTTGTTTAAAACCTGAATATGTTCCTAATTTGCCAGTTTGGTTTGTGGCACAAGTTTTCATTTTTTCATGCCACATATTTTTACATCTACCAATAGGTGTTGTCTTTATATTTGTAATACAATCATCACATTATGACTCGTCAACATTCAGTTTTTCCATCAAAAAATATGAACAGGCTACCCAACTATTTTTTCCAATTCTGTATAAATTCTCACTTTCTTTGAAAGCATGAACAATTAAATCATCATTACAAGAAGATTTCAACCTACTAAAATACTTAATTGTATTCTCCTTCTTATGAACTCCAACTACATATTTTAAAAATTTAATATGTAGTTTTTCACATAATAAATTTTCTACAGAGCTCTCAATTATATAATCTTTTCTTTTTTACTTTGGATGAGGTGGTATAATTATTGCAACATTATTGAAGCTTTACCTTTTAAACTACATGTGAAACAAATCATATCAACCAATGCTTAAAGAAGTAAACAAGAAATAAAAATGTACAGGCATTCATTGAATAGACGAATTTCTCATTATCATTATGGACAAATAGCGCCGTTAAATCTGTGGCCAATTTGCCCAAATAACATTATTCTAGACTATCATGTTGTAGCTCTGTATTCTGACGTCATGAATTTCCAGGAAACTGCCGTAGCTGAAATTTCGTCTATCTTTATAACTAAATTGTCGATGAATTGTTTTGGGGGGAATGGAGCATCTTGTCCAGTTCAAGTAATGCAAATATATTTCGAATCTCTTTTCCCTCGTTTACAGATCTGTTCGTGTACCTCTTACCTTCAACCTATGGTTTTCAATGTTTTAGGTCTTGGGCACCACAAATGAGTCGTAAATCGACGTAATGTGTAAATCTTGTGAATCTAAATTTGTGTCATATTTACAAGTGTTCCACCAGACCATCTCAACTTCTAACTTCTATTTTAACAGCTGTCAAAACGGGCCTCCAACGTTGTTGTGAGACAAGCTATTCAAGAAGTGGTATCAATCATGTGGATATTAAAGAACTCCAAAGAATTAAAGGATATTTTGCGATCTCGGTCCATTTCAGTCTGTAACAGCATAAACACATTTCATTTTTCTACCCTCTATACCACCATTCCTCATTCACAACTGAAGGAGAAGTTAAAAGATCTAATCCATCGATGCTTTCAAAAACAAATGGCAAAGCAGATACACAAACCTTGTCATTGGTAGAGATAAATCATAATTTGTTAAAAACCACTCTAAACTTAACAAAAAATATACAGAGGACGAAATTGTCCTGATGATTGAATTTTTGATCGACAACATATTTTTTCTATTTGATGTGTTTTCCAACAAACAATCGGCATTCCTATGGGTACGAATTGTGCACCACTCCTGGCCGACTTGTTCCTTTACTCATATGAGGCAGAATTCCTTGACGGGCTTCTTAAGGAAAAAACAGAAGAAGTCAGCCCGTACCTTTAATTTCAGCTTCCGCTACATAGATGATGTTTTATCACTCAACAATTCATGTTTTAGGGATTTCTTAGATCTCATATATCCCAATGACATTAAGGATACCACAGACACTTCCAAGTCTGCATCTTATCTTGACCTTCACCTCGAAATTGACACAAGAGGAAGGTTGAATACAAAACTTTACGACAAACGGGATGACTTTGACTTTCCAATCGTCAACTTCCCATTTTTGAGCGGCAATATTCCAGGAGCGACGGCGTAAGCAGTATATATTTCACAGGTCGTACTTTATTCCAGAGCTTGTGGCATATACATTGACTTCCCGGACAGAGCCCGACTCCTGACAGAAAAGTTGCTCAGACAGGGGTATGTTGCTCCTAAGTTGGAGTTATCCTTATTTAAGTTTTATGGACGTCATCATGACTTGGTTGACAGGTATGAAAAAACCGTTTCATAAATGAAAATAGACCTTTTCCATTGATTTTATCCCTTCATCATACCGGATTTGACATTGGCAGCATAGTGGGTGTCCTGCAGGAAGCAGAGACTGCTTACTCTTCCGGAGCACCTGAGTCTAACCCCGGTTTTTTGGTGGGGTTCATGTTGTTCATATGTATTTAGCTTTTAATTGTAATGCATGTATTGTTTTGGTCTTCGTTGTTCTCCGGAGTTTGTCAGTTGTTTCGATTTTTCCCTCCTTCGAATATCCCTTTGGTATTTCTTGACTTTACTTACTATATATAAAAATCTAAACGTATTTAAGGATTTATCGTATTTTTTTTTAACTCTATGAAGAAAAAACCTCTCCGGGTGCGGGATTTTCTCGCCGCGTTGAAGACCCATTGGTAGCCTTGAGCTGTTTTCTGCTCTTAGGTCGGGTTGTTGTCTCTTTGTCACATTCCCCGTTTCCATTCTCTATTCTATCAATCACGTGGTGCACACTAAATAACCTGCGTATAATTTTATTCCAACGGTTATTTTGGCGTCTACAACGTTAGAATTCCCTTTAATGACGTTAAAGTGAAAACGAACATTTAGTCTATGATATGACTAGTCAAATGACGCGTTATATCCAATGTTAAATTACTTTAAAATAAACATTATTTGTGCGGCTTATAAAAATAGGGTGCACTTCATCTCCGCGAAAAAATCCTGTATATCCGCGAATAAAAACATTTCATCTCCGAGAGTAAGTATATTTCAACTCCGCGATATAATATTATATTGCCTATTACTAGAATTGTTTACATTTAAAATGATAACTCCGAAGAACATTGGGGGCCTTCGCACAGTTCAAATGTCTGTCTGAGCAGAATACTAGAACCCAACAGCTTTAACGTATTACGGACGGGAAATGTCCCCAGATAAGTACCTTCCAAACTGATCAGTCACGATGCCGGCCTTGCGTGTTTCCCAGTACTGCACCTATACACGACATCGCCATTTTTCAGAACATTAGCTTTTCTGTACGTAAAATTGTTTTAAATAACGCATTTATTACCATGATCAGTTTTGGCGTGTATCAAATCCATCTTGTATAGGCAAATTTTTACAGAACTCTAAATTATGAATCGAGTGAGTGGAATTAAGCTCATGGCGTTTTTCCCTGGGTTGTATACTTTAACACATTTACAATTTACCTGGTCAACAGGTAATTCGCGGTATGCATTTGTCACGGAGATGAAGTATGACCGTTTTCAAAAATTCGAAGAGGTGAAATGCAGACAATTATTATAGAATATGAAAATTTTAAATGACAAAGGCATAATTAGCAATTATTTTACAATGCATGTTATTATTTAAGAAATTGTTTCTTATATTAAAATACATTGTATACACTGTAGGTTATTTCACTATACACTCTACGATAACTTTTAAAAGTTCACTTATGGAGGCTCTGTCTGATTCTGGTAAAGCCATGTACAACCCAGAAAAGGAAACGATGAAGCTTGGATTTTTAATTGCCAGATATGGTGGAATTTTAACGCTGATTGCCTGTTTTCTTCTTCTTTTGAATATATACCTGTATATAAAATATGGAGAAGGAAAGTGGATTTGGCAGCGAAAAGTAGAGATTGGACCAGAAGATGAAAAAACTGAAAATACCAAAATTTAAGTGTTGAAATAAAACTCCATTCATTCATTTATGGAGGTATAATTGTGTGTTTTAACAATTTAAATTTATCTGCTGAATTTTTGTGATCACCGCCATAAATTATAGTTAATCTTTTTAACACAGTGCGAAGACCTGAGCATTGGATCTTAGTAAAATCAGGTTGAACTTTATACTAGCATTAGTTGCATACATATTTTATAAATTACATGTATAGTCTTGCATGTACATGCATGATCAGCTACATTTATACATTTATATCTTCTGATGAGGTAATGAGTATCAATGCGAAGTGATAAAAAGAAATTGAATTGCACCAGACAGTATTACGATTATTTATTTTTTATTAAATTATATACGATTCCCCTTTATCTTTAAATTTTTGTTTCCTCCAAGATTATTTTTCCTCTTAATTTTCATCTTAAATTCCATAAACAGTTGTAAACGTCTTTCGTATATACCAAGAACTCAATGTTGTTTCTATCAGTTTAGAATGCATTTCTGTCAAAAAAACTACACGATAATACTAGTAAATCCTGCATGTAAAATGAATAATTGGGGGACAACTATTTCAAGAAACGAAACGAAACGGTTTCGTTTCATATTTTAGTAATTTCTCATGGGCAATTACTATTTCTGGAAAAGAAACTGTTTCGTTCCGTTTCGTTTCTTTTTTAGTAATCAAAATCGTGCTGTTTCTTGTTTTGGTAATTTTTTTAACGTTCTTGTTTATGAATATATATGTATATATATGTGTGTGTGCGGATGAATGTTTATATATCCGCGATTGCTCGTTTTGTTAATTTTTTATAACATTTTTTTTCACTTTTAGTCCATGATACATTTTTAAACTTCAGTTTCAGTTGAAACATAACCAAGAATAAGTTTGAATTTTAAAGATGCCATTACAATCCTCTCGTTTCATAAAGAGATATTTCCTTTAGATGGGTATTCTTGCTTATTTTAATTTATTTTTGTTTATTTTAGCCCAGTTAAACTAACCGTCTATCCAGTTGTCTTTGTGACTTAAGCCATTGAGAAGATGAGTAATCGTCGCCCATCTCTGTACGCATTTTCATTTACAAAAGCACGTCGAATTTATCACAATCCATGTGTTGTCTGTGTAAAAGGTGTCAAACCTACCCAGTAAACCTATTTCAGAAGAATACTGGTATGGTCAGGACCGTACGCATACGGTCATTATATGCATATATTCTGGAACATACACTTATGCATAACCTTTTGATTTTTAGGGGGGATAGAAATAAGCAGGATCAAACATTTGATCCTAGCACCCCACCCCTTCTCCTCCCCATATCAAATGGTTGCTACCTAACCCGCCACCCGAGTTACACAAATGGAACAACGTCGTTGAGTTGTCGTGAACCCAAATCAATCCTTAAATAAACCAATTTTTTATAATTTAAAATGTTCCCATGAACTCTTTTTTCCATATACCGACTTTTAAGAAAGCAAGTCAATGTAACGGACTCTTTTTATGGCATGGGAAATATATATGCGAAGACTTTTTGTACAATTTTATTGTTAAGACAGCATTTTCTGTACCTTTGAAAATCTACAAACAATTCATCTGTACGAAATTAAAAATGTACCGTACCAACATGGGCCGGGACTGAAAGTGAAAAAAATGTTATAAAAACACTTAACAAACAATCAACCGCAGATATATAAACAATCATACACACACAAATATATATATATACATATACATGGCATACATATGCGAGAAAGTTAATTTTTTTTACTAAAACAAGAAACAGCACGATTTTGATTACTAAACAAAGAAACGAAAAGAAACGTTTCTTGAAATACTAATTGTCTACGGGAATTACTAAAATAAGAAACGAAACGGTTTCGTTTGTTTCTGTGTTATTTCGTTTCGTTTCTTGAAATAATTGTACACATCACGATTGTATATATGTTATTTGTTCTTTTTTGTGTGTAAAATTACAATTGGTAAATCATGTATTGATATATTTTCCTTCCCAATGTCTCACGTTTCACTAACATGTTGATGGTATCTTATTTCATTTTTGTTAATTATCTTGATTCTGTTTGAATGTTATTCTGTATTAAGATATTTAGTCAATTTGAAATATGTTTAGTTAAATAAAAGGCAATTTACACAAATATACTTAGAGTTTGTTTATTGTGTAAAAAATTGGAAACAATAATGAGTTCTGTTGGAACCATTCATAGTGGTACCCTAAAATAACAAACTAGGAGCAATATTGTTTTGGTTTTCTATCAGTCGGTTCAGTTATGTATCACGACAATAAATACAATAAAAATAAAAACTACAGTTCATCCTTGAAAAATTCTTGTTTCATTGTGAATTGCTGTTGAATACGCCCTTTTTCAGCTATATGCAAGCTTTATCAGTTATGGCTTTTCTAATTACAGGATTGAAAACTCGCAATCCTTCCTAATTCAGATCCGAGTTGAATTGACACGTGTTAAAGAGCAAACGCTACATTTATGAGAACTGAGACCCATACAAAGATTATTTACCCTACGTGTCCCAATCCTAGTGAATGACTTTCTTTTTCATGTCAACTTCACGGAGCATAAAAAGAAGACTATTAAGATATTGTAAACTAATTCATCTTTTTTTTTATTCTTTTAATTGTTTTTTTTTTTTTTTTTTTTTTTTTTTTGTACTTGACTGCTAACAGATTACTCTCTGTTCCACCGTTGTAAAACGTATTAAATGGTGTTTACTAGAATAGCAAGTTGTGGTGAAAATGATGAAAATTCCAAATGTACTATCCATATTGATATGTAAAAATTTACTAACAAATGAAGCTTTAAGGATCATTTAATTTCATTAAGAATGAGGTAGCATTAAAGAAATGTGTGGGCCAAAACAAATCCAGTTTTTCAAACGGATAAATGATGAATTATGTTGTTGATATTCATTTGTCGATACTGTAGACGATGAAAACCCAAAATCTTATAGAAATTAACACTAGTGTAAATAATATGTATACCAAAACAGAAGTTATGGACGAATAAATAAACATTTCCCTCAAACTCGCACTAAAACGTATTATTATTTTTTAAATATTTTAAAATACTCTCATTCGATGAAAACTGTCATGTGATTCAAAATTAAATTGAATGTTTTTTACAAAAATTGAACATCGCGGGAAACAACACTATTGTTCACCTTCAAACATTCCAATTTTGGGTTTTAGCTTCTTGCATTGTTTCTTTTTTCAATAAACATTGTAACTGCTATTGTGACAAAATAGTTTTATAGGTTATGTAAACGACAGAATGAATAACATGTAATGTCAACAATGACATGTAATTCAATCCACACCACTCAACAAATACAACACAGGCAAAAAATAACATAAAAGAGCACAAAACAAGAACATAAACACAACAGGGAGTCAGGATAATTTGACTTGATACAAACACTGAACAGTAGCTAAACCGGTTTTATGGGTATCCAAACCTCCCCTTTATCTATCCGGACACTCTGGGTCCAGTTTTTCAAAATTTAATCATTTTTTTCACTTTCAATTATTTCGATTGTTAAGTAATATTCCTTTACAGAGTTTTGCATGGACACACAAAGTCATAGTATTAACCTGTCATACAATGTTCAGTCCTCAGGCATAATTAAGGAAGTTAAAATTTGAAACTGAAAATTGCGGTTAACGTTTAAACAACTGGGCACTGGTGTTTAAAAAATGCCATAAAAATCAATACAGTAAGATTACCAACAAATTAAGGTGACTGGTTGCTGCTACAACTGCAAAAATAGTTGGACGGTACATTATTAAGACAGCAGGGTCAGTTTGTGCTCGTTTTAACTGTAAAACTAGTTAAGGCTCTGATGGCTGCAGTCAGTCTATTAAACCTATAAGTCAGAAATAGGACTCCCATAAAGGGTTTCATGCTATCTCGTCATGGAGTTCGATAGAAATCGGCAATTGTCGTATGAGGCCAGTATAAATTAGTCTTCAAGCATTGGGAGAAAGAGTAATTTTTACAGCTAAAAATACACAAAATTTCATATTTAGCCCTAACTGTGAAAATCACATACGTATCTTCCAAGTTTCGGAGGTTTGTTGTCGAGATGTTTTCTTTTATTCACGATATTATAATAGAAACTAGTACACTGCAAATATAAGTGTCAAGATATAGAACACTTATTGAACGCCTAAATTGTACCACTTCTGGAACACGTAAAAGTGTTCTGAAATTTAACGCTTGGAGTGCAATTTCTGAACACCCAAGCATTTTTTCCTCGAACATTGTATGTGTTAATTATTGAACATCAGTGTTAAAACGCTTTGATGTTCAAGTTTGAACACCTACTTTTTTCCTCTGGAACATGTCAATGTGAGCAATATTGAACACTACATGTTCTAAGCCTTGTAAAACTTCTGGAACACACAGAACACAATCCAGATTTAAAGTGTTACATTTTAGCCTGAGCCTGTATTGCTCTCCTGGCTACTATAAGCCCATTTGAAAATGTAAGCTCTGTTGTATCCACATGGTTGTTAAAGAAACTGACGTTTTAATTCATGTTGTTCATCTTACCAAAACCAAAGGAGGTTTGTTTGTAAAGGTCCTTCAATAAATCATTCCCACTAAGTTTAAATACAATCCGCCAAATAATTTCAGAGAAGATCAAAATGTGAAAAATGTGACTTGCGTGGAGACCCAACCAATGAGGCAGGCCCTGAACATAGGTTTGAGGGAGCATTTAAGGCTTTTAATATATTAACTTAAAAAGGAATTGAATGAGTTTAAAGAACAGGCCAGGAGATTTCAGATTGAACAGGCTAACCAGTTTCAGAATTTGGAATGCTAGAACTGTAAGGATAAGGGGCATTTCATCTGGAGAGTCAAACGTCAATAACACACCCAAAAATGGCAAGTGGCACAGGAATCTAGGGTACGACCAGTAAGGACGACCACTGCAGATATAGAAATAGCATTGGACTTAATACCTCAAACATAGAGGCAGGAATACATATAATAGCAACTTTAAATACACAGAAAGTTTAACTTTTATCCGATGAAACTAAAACTTTCTACGCCCCTGGTACGAATATCTTACCAACCTATCAATTTATAAAGACAAACAGTGGTTGCCGGCTATGGTACAGATCCAACCAGAATTGGGCAGACCTTCTTCGACTTAAAATTAGAAGATCTGCTCCAGGTTGAAGCGGTTAATGCAGATTTGCCAGATATGGACGGCATGCCAGGACTTTCGTTCAGTGTCACAGATGAATACATATAATTGACTGTACGAGAAGTAAACTGAGGAATAGAAACTTTGCGGCTGCAGATCGAGGGGACCACGCCCAATGAACAGAGAATCTATTTATTCTGTCACAGCTGACAGCATGGAGAGAGAACACACAGGAAATGCAAGAATAGGATGAAGATCTTAGTCACAAAATCTGAAAATCCATCTTTTTAAGGGATACATAGTGGACGTTTCAATGTAAAAACTCTTTAGAATTATAGGGTCGGTTACGTATGGAAAATGACATCGTATGTCGGGCGACAAAGGACTCTTTGTGCTCAGAGGAGCGCTTTACGTATGGAAAATATGATCTTGTGTCCAGCAACAAAGAATGAGAAATCTCAGTCAGTAGTACTCTCCTTTAGCGAGAATAAAAGCTTAAGAATACTTCGCTGCTGACATGATAAAACACTTCGGGACACTTAGGCGTAAATAAAACTCCGGCACGGAGGAAACCGATGTAGTACTGGCCAGTACGTAAAGGTAAAGAAATATCTACATAGGAGGCTGTGAAATATGCAACAAGATATACCACTAAAACACAAACTGGCTCCAATGAAAGTTACTGAATCCGGTTATCCGATTGAATCACCGTAGATATTTGGAAGAGCTTCCAACTACTCCAAGGAGACGAAAGCTCACCCTATGCCACATATACAAGCTTCTACAGTGATTGAAATAATAGTCAAATAGATAGTTTGTCGATTGGGGATACCAACAACTATACATTCCGATCAAGACAATCAGTTCGAGAGTGAACTACTTCTTAAAATGTTTGAGCTCCTGGGTATAAGGTAGATGAGAAAGACTCCACACCACCCAAAATCAGACGATTTGGTTTAGCCCTTTAATAAGACTTCCTATGTAGACGACAGTCAAGAGCATTGGGATCTGCTATTGCTAGGACGGAAAGTTTCAACGCCCATGGATCCAATATACGAACCACTGCATACAGTCATCGCCTTTCTCGCAATTTTTGGAATTGGGAAGTACGAGAGAGAATGGAAACTGTTATCAGATCGTGTTATCAGCATTATGATGGCTTAATATTCAGGCAAAATAAATATCATGATGCAATGGTGATTTGGTAAAATAATACTTTGCTATTCGTAAACAAGACCATTGTCCAAGGTTTACAAGCTGCTGGAGAGTCTTTTGCGTTTATTATAGAGAATATCGGACCGGATATACTTCCACTGTGGGAGAAAAGGGGAGCCCAGGTTATTCAATGATGAAATGCAACTTTGTAGGTCACAGCAACTGCAGGGTGAAAACACGTTTGACATTGCGAGTCCATCTGAAGAACGGCAGGTATCAGAAGTTACTTGAGCCATGAGGTCAGATTCTTTGAAAAATGTTTCTCCTCTTTGAAACATTAATCCAATATGATGAAAAAATAATTAAAAGGGCGTTGAAGTGCAATGAATCCAAGAAAGGCACATTCGAATCCATAGTAAGAGATTCCCTTAGTAATATTAACTTCAACTAACTGAAATTGATTTTGTAAACCACATGTATACTAAAAACATGAAAAAAAATAGCTGGCAGATGGCTGAATAATCCGAGACTTACAATCGGCATGTAGGGTCGTATTTCTTGGTACTGACTACCAGCCGATAATATTTACCTTGTCTCCTAATGTTACATCGTCGTATATTATAAGGTATGTAGTCCTAGATTCTTTTGATGTCAAACGGCCTTTCGTACAATTTCTTGTGGCCATTGGACGTCAGAAATATATAACTCTCAGAATTGGCAATTGGTTACTGTAGTGTTTTTCAGCTAAAACTGATTATTTTTTTATTATAAAATCTGATATACTTCACTTTTATAACCATTAAGCTCTTTAGAAAAACTTGCCATTTTATGAAATAATCCCTTACTATTTTAAAAGAAGATAATAAATAAACACTACTTGGTATGAATGATATATTTGAGTCGTCTATTTTTATTTTGCTTGAGGAGAAATGAAGATCAAAATGCTTTGAAAATTGACAACACGACCTTTTTATATCTTCAACTCCCTCATACAAACCGGACCTTGACTCTGTAGTCCTTGCTTCTTTCATGACAGAATATTGATTGAAATTTTAGTTGATAAATTTTAAATACTGTTTAAGTAGGGTTTTATCTCATTCAGGCAAAGTTGGCCTTACCTGGATTGTGGCTTAACTGTTTAGACCCGTTTGGTGCAAATGCTTAGGTCTTTATTATTTGTATTCCAAAGCGTACATGCAAAAGTTAATAGTGAAATTTGGTAGATTTGAGTTTATTTTACTGATGCTATGGGATTAGGGTTAATGTAAGGGTTGTGGTTAAGGTTAGGCTTAGGTGAGGATTAACGTTCGGCTTAGGGTTATGCTATGAATTTGGGTTAGAGTTAAGTTTAGGGTTAAGGCTACGGTTATAGATCAGATAAGGTTAAGTTTAGGGATAAGGGTTAGGGTTAAGATTTAGGGTTAGTGTAAGTGTAATGTTCAGGGTTAAGGTTTAGGGTTAAGGTTAGTGTTATGGTAAGGCTTAAGGTTTAGGGTTAGAATTAGGGGTAGGGTTAAGGTTTAGGGCTAGGGGTATGGTTACCGTTAAGGTTTAGGCTGATGGTTATATACCAGTATAATACTAAATATGATAGTCTTTGTAAATGCGTAACTACCGGAAGTGAAATACCCATATTTGAATACCCCAGCCTAATAACCAGTCATACAAGTGCTATTCGAACTAGCCCGCGCTGATATGACCATATCAGACCGGATACGTTCGGTCATAGGTAGTTAGGCAGTGTATGATGATAAACAGATTAATACATGACTTATTCCATATCGGACCGAGATCGTCCCTGGATCAATATCGGACTTTAGGGAAGCCGTTGGTCCGATATGAGAGTCTAAACATGATAGCCCATCCGATATGAATTGGGTTATGTATTAATATACAATTACGTTATCTCTAAAAACAATTAGAATATACATGTACGTATTTCCGGTGTAATAAATTATTATTGAATAAAAGATCCGGCAAATTCATATTGTGAGTAGATTCATAAAGAATTTTGAGTATATTATTCTAATCCATCATATCGCAGCAACTTAATCCTACTTCAGACCACACACATAACCAACACGAGCAAATTTCATCACCAAACCCAAGAAATTTGAGATTTAAACGATTAAAACGACGTAATCGGGGATTTTCTACGTGTGATATAAAATAAATTGATAAACACAAATCAATTCTTTATGCAATAAAATATATGATATAAAGTTATGACATTGTTTTAAACTGTCAAAATATTGCACTTTTGGCATATTCATGAAAAAGTTGGTTTTAACTTGAAAATCTGATTGACAGTTGTTTTTTTTCACGTCATGGTTGTTACAGTATAAATACCCATGTATTGAAATTGCAGAATACACTGTTTTTGTGAAAAGGATTAGAATATGGGAGAAATTCTGAAAAATCTACTTGCCCTTCTCCCTGGAATTTGTATAGTTATTTTCAGTGTATCAACTGCGATGTTTGTCTTTTCTTTGAATCCTGATGTGAAGTGGAATGAATATAATGTTAAGGCATTCCAGGGATTTTACGCGTTTTATTTTCATACTTTGTGGTCTAGTGTTGATGCATATGCATATGATCCTACTGAAGGAGCTACTGGAGTTTATCTTCCGATGCTCGATCTTGACGCCAAGGATGGATTGAAATTTCATGATGGTAATGAACTCATTTAACAAATCTGGACTTTCAGTCTTAATAATGCAGTTCATCTTTTAGGTCAAGTTTTTAGCAATTAAATCGTGATTTTTACAATGTAATATGTATCCCGGCACCATGGATAAAGTTAAATTGTCTTGTTATAAATAAAATATCACAAACCGTATTCAACAGAAAAGTTTGATAAAAATTGAAAAATTTCCGTAACAAAATAAAAAGTAAAGCTAAAATCTAAAACAATTATGAAAAACAAACAAACAAACTAAAAAAATAAAATAAAGTAAAAGAGAAAACTCGAGCGTACAAAAATATAGAAATTTAGTGTCAAAGGATGATAATCAAAAAATTGAAATGTTCCGAAACAGTCCCTATACTGTATAAACAAATGATTAAGATCAGTCAGCTGTCGCATGGATAAAGACAAATAACAGAGGGGAACTAGACGGATGCTGTCAGGAACGACAATATTGTATAGAAATAAAATGCATAAGGTGAAAAATGAAAGAGAAGTTAAGGTTACAAGCTTAAATTCACAAAATCTTGAGATTTTACCCATAAAGGCCCCAAATTTCGAAAATCAAAATTCTAAAACCTTACTGCTCATTGACATATGGTGTATGATAATACTGTTTAGAACTGACATGCATAAATTAAAAAATTAAAGAGGGCTTTAAATAACAATCTTAAATTGAAAATTTTCGAAATTCGACCGCCCTGTGGGATCCAATTAAGATTCTAAAATAAAAATTATAAAACATTATTTCTCATCTACATATGTACTTGTATATGACAATACTGTAAAGAAATAAGATGCTTTAATTGTAAAATAAAAGAGGACTTTAGGTCACAAGCTAAATTGACAATTTCCGAAAATCTACGTCTGTGTTTTCGACTCATTCCCGTAAATAACTCAGAATTATAGTTTCAAGTTTCAAGTTTTATTAATACACCCTGACAGTGGTGACTCTGTAACAAGAGGCAGATAACTGAACACATTTAAAATGACGAACAAGGCAACTCATTACAATCACATAAACAAATACATTCAATTACCCAAGCAAGAATGATTGACCAGTATAAATAAGGCTCAGTCAGTCGAAGAATATTCAAACATAACATAGCACGTGCTGTTTTGTATTTTTCATTAATAAAGGTGTATGTTGGAAAAAATATATTACACTTTAATGACCATGGATATAATATATGATTATTCCGTAATATTAAGATAAGTTATATCAGTTTCATAATTTTATCAACAAATATAGCTAATCTTCTCATCGCTGCTACATCGCAATATGATAAAAGACGGAACATCTGATGTAAACTGGGTTTAACAACAAAATAAGTAGGAATATACTTTTTCCGAATTAGCTCTTCCACTATTTTTTTTTTTTTTTTTTTTTTGCAAAAATTCATCACCTATAGCAACTGTCATATAAGTGGGATCGAGGTTTGAAAATGCCTGTACAAAGTCAGGAGGATGACTTTTGCTTTGTGTATTTGCATATCTCCCGGCATTGTCAGTTTGTCTGATTTTGACTATGAAATTTCCCTAGGAGTTCCAAGTTTGTTATGAACTTTACTTTGCCCAAGTTTAAAAAAATAAAATTCTAAAACCTTATTGGTACGCAACCATTCTGTGTAGAAATCAGAATGCATAACCTTATTGCGCATTTACCACTGTGGACCCCCAAGATCAGAAAATAAAAATTCTAAAACCTTATTGGTATACAACCATTTTGTGCAGAAATTAAATATATAGTGACTTAAAAGTGAATGGAGAAGGGCTGTCACAATTGGCGGACAGACGAACGGAGATAATTATCGCAATTTTCCCGAACTTTCTTCGAAAATGTGGAGATAAAGACAAAAGTAACAATATTTGTATAAGGTTGTAATGTTAAGGCATAGTTCAGTTTTATCTACATATTATATGGTCTAGCACTGCATTTCCTTTTGTAACCGCAAACCTCATCTGGTAGTTGATTTGTTCCTAGGCCCGTTTCCAACTAGTTTTCTTTCTTTTTTATCAAATGTAATGTAATTAATTGTCAAGGAAGATGAATTTCTTATCTTTCAGACAAAAGCCAAACCACTATTATCACTAACCGCTCAACCATAGAACGAATGCATGCCTAATTGAAGATAATAAAAAAAAAATAGATATTTATAAAAGTTTGAATGTCTGGTAGAAAATAAATCTTGAAATCAAATACGTGTACATCTGAAATGTTCTCAGCAATTCCTCAAAAAGTCTTATTCTGTTATATATAATTTTGACTTTATTTCAGGTAAATGGAAGGAGCCAATACGATCCGAGTTAACCAAAGGTTTGGGAATGGCATCAGGGTCATTGCTTTTATTACTAATGGCAGTGGTGATTCATGCAGTTACAAGACAAAAACTTTTTGTTGTTTTCTTCAAATTTGCTTCAATTGGTGGCGGCACATCAGGAGGTATGTTTTAATTCTAATCTATTATAAGGATGGGTAAGTAGCGATGTCTGCAGATCTTTTTCCCGAATAAGAAGTGGTACCTGTTCTCAGCAACAACACTTTTTGCAGGAAGATGGGGTTTCCAAAAAGAGTGCTCTTTGTAAACTTGTGAAAAATTGTTGACAATTATGGACGAGTCCTAAACTTATCAGGTGAAAAAATAACAATTCATTATTGTAAAGAATATCAAATTGTTAAAATGATGGTATTGCTTTAACTTGACAATGCCATCATAAAAAACAGATGGAAATGACTGTCATGACTGTATATTTCTTTGACTACAGGATATTTCGGAGGATTTTAAGTGCTTCTTTAAAATGAAAGTAAAGAGTATTACATTATCTTTTGTTTCCGATATTCGTAATAAATTATTGTCTTTAAAACGTAGAAATGTCTGATTTATTTTATAAGAGCAATTTGTTTTTGTTTTATTTTTTGGTGAAATGATGAAGTCACCAAAAATAAATGTGGCATTGCTGAATATTTGTATATAAAAGTTTGATCCACGTTGAGTTTTAGGCATACAGTCATTACGGGTAATTCTGCGCATCGTCATATTCGGCGCGTTAACATAAAAATGATTTGAATGCGCCTAATTAAACACTGCGCTGAATTACCCGTCAACATAGTACATACCTCAGTAAGTCTTAATTGTAATGTACAGAAGTGTAACATAGTTTTTCATCAAGAAATCTATTGCTGAAGTTTGTGGGACAAAAAGTGTTGACTGTAACTACACTAGACTACCTATTCATGACTGTCTTTGTATTGCCGATTAAGGTATCCGGACCATAAATGACCACGTGATTATTTAAAAGTTCCCGGATGTTCCATACAACGCAATTCAAATGACCTCGGAGGCTCGGTAATTATCGGCAAACGTCGGAAATGCCAATATAACTAACTTATTTTTACAGACTCTGCCTATAAGCAACAAAGTGTGTTTCAACTTGAGAAAAATATATAATACAAAATTCCAGCTTTAAATTGTTTGGTTCAGCCATTCACGGTCAAAACGAGATACAATTTTCGATCATGATCTATTATTGTCCGGATACCTTAAATCGGCAAGCTGTACAACGGTAACAATTTTTTTAATGGAAATCCCATATTGATAAAACTCTGATGTCTAATGTTTACTGCAACAAATGAGATAAAGAAAAAAAAATAGCTCGCCCGCAAAAATGGAAATGGTTAATATGTGGATATAAAAGTGAAAAAGGTCAGACGTACATGCCAATGAGTGCGAAAACATACACTTTAAATTTGATACAAAATACAAACAAATGTATTTCTTGATTAACCCTCGGATACATGTAACTTTGAAATGCCACAGAACAACAAAAACTGTCAGCAATAATGAACAAGTATATATGTTACCACGTCAAAGGGAAGTAAAAATGTAGGAAACTTCTCAGTGAGCTGAAGCCTGCTTTTAACAGAATTAAAAATAGTTTACCTAAAAAATTCTAGAATGTCTAAATAAATCTTTTTATTCAATAGTCATTTAAAGTAAATGAAAGTCAGTGGTTTTTTTCAAATATCGCTGCCCATCATGTAATATATATATATATATATATATATATATATATATATATATATATATATATATAGAAAAAAGACGTTGTTGAAAATGCACAAAAATATATTGAAAAAATTCACAGCACAATTCACGGTAAAATGTCTATCCAACCGGTTTCACTGCTTCAACACAGATATTCATGGCTGTAACTGACGACGTTGCTTAGAGTTTCGGGACGTCACGATTAACAATCAAAATGAAAATGAAAGTAACGTTACTATTTATATAAATATTAAACGAACATATGCAATCCCGCGGCATCGATGAACGTCATTTACGAAGTATTGAAATAAAATTAATATGACGATTCAAATTATCGATAGTCGGATCAGTTTTCCGGATATTCATTACAGAGCATTCAGTTTAGGTTTGTATTTATTAATAAACTGCTTTTCTTTGTTAATTCTCTGTTGTTCCGTTGTTCCGTCCGAGCACTGGTACATCGGGAATATCTTATAATTCGGTAGTTGTATACCAGGATAGATATACAGGAGTTGAGACGAGTAAAAAGTAAAGAAGAGCGAAATGTCATACCCTATGTCTCTACCCACAATCCCAAAAATATGGAAATGTACAACAGAATCTATGAAAATTTACCACTCTTACAAAGAGATGATAGAATGAAGGAAATCCTCAACCGAAACAAGATAATAAAAAGTAAAAGGCAACCGAAAAATCTGAAAAAGTTATTAACATCCGCTAAAGTTCAGCAACCGGAAAAGGTCCCGAGTGTTAATAAATGCGGAAGATCTAACTGCGGATTGTGCGCTTATTTAATTGACGGTCCAGAATTCACATTCAAAAATGGACAAACTTTTAAAGTTAAAAACAGTTTTGACTGTACATCTTGCAATTTAATTTACGTTATCTCTTGTTGTGGCTGCAATGAAAATTATATAGGCCAAACAGGATTACAGCTGAGAAAAAGAATGACTTTACACAGACAACAGATCCGCGATCCATCTACACGGCAAATTCCACTGAGTGAACATATAGAATTGTGCGCTGGTATACAACTACCGAATTATAAGATATTCCCGATGTACCAGTGCTCGGACGGAACAACGGAACAACAGAGAATTAACAAAGAAAAGCAGTTTATTAATAAATACAAACCTAAACTGAATGCTCTGTAATGAATATCCGGAAAACTGATCCGACTATCGATAATTTGAATCGTCATATTAATTTTATTTCAATACTTCGTAAATGACGTTCATCGATGCCGCGGGATTGCATATGTTCGTTTAATATTTATATAAATAGTAACGTTACTTTCATTTTCATTTTCATTTTGATTGTTAATCGTGACGTCCCGAAACTCTAAGCAACGTCGTCAGTTACAGCCATGAATATCTGTGTTGAAGCAGTGAAACCGGTTGGATAGACATTTTACCGTGAATTGTGCTGTGAATTTTTTCAATATATTTTTGTGCATTTTCAACAACGTCTTTTTTCTATATCATGTGACTTGTATGGATATTTCAACCTATTTTTCGCTATATATATATATATATATATATATATATATATATATATATATATATATATATATATATATATATATATATATATAAAAGTCTAAAGATTTGCACAACGGTACTAATATAAGATGGTAATATACGAAGTTGATGTTATAAAATCGTGTTGACTAATATTTCGGCTTAACAAATAGCCTTCGTCAGTGTCGATAGTTTTTACAGTATTGTATAAACTATCGACACTGACGAAGGCTATTTGTTAAGCCGAAATATTAGTCAACACGATTTTATAACATCAACTTCGTATATTACCATCTTATATTAGTACCGTTGTGCAAATCTTTAGACTTATATAATTTTTTCCTTATCTGCGCAGTATCGTCTATTCTAGACGATCCGGTACATATTAAATTTGCTGGTTGGTCAATTTTCAACACGCGAGCTTTTAAGTCACGAGTAAATTGAAGGATAATCTGTTTCTCCTATGATTTTTTTACAAAATCTCAAGAAAACGTCGTTGCTACATAGACGTCATTTCGGGACTTCTCTAGTTTATCGTTCCAATAACTGTAGAAAAAAGGCGGTAATTCCACGTAGAAATTTAATCACCGGGAAGTGGTTAAAAATATTATGTATTTTTATACCACCGATTAAACACGTCAAGAATAGGAGAAATATATATATATTAAAAGATTTTTTTTATTTCGTAACAAATAGAAATATATATACAGGCAATTATATATTGTACTGATAATTTTCCCGCCTTTTGAAATGCCCTTTGTCCGGCCTTACCCATTGATCTGCGCTTTCTTAATGGCCTTCCAAAAACGAAGGTTTTTGTTTGACTAATGCTACCGTAATCAACCGCTGGTAGCCGACGCTGAAATCAATGTAAATAGCATTTCGACTTGAATGAAAGATAAAATAAAAAATATTTGTCCTCAGAGTAACCAGCCAGTGAATTTAAACTATTAGATAATTGCACTATTTTGATAGACCGTCAAATTCGTTTTATAGTTGCCTTTTTTAGGTGTGTATGAGGGGGGGACAATTTGCTCTTCAACGTTTTGGTTTATCGTTTCGGTTTTCAACATTTTAGGATTTTAGCACAACTGATGAGTCGTAAGTCGGCGAGATGTGCACATCATGGGCTTGCGCTTCAATTTGGCATCATCGAATAATTAATTATTACAGACTTGCTTCATTGTTTTACTGTATTTTTTATTATTTTTTTTTTAACTTTTTTCAGCATATTTCATAATAAAGGCAACACAAATGTACAAAGATGCGATCCCAGAAAGATTGGCTGGTGCGTCAGTTGGATATTACGACCCTCAAAAGGATGAGATGAAATTAGGATACAATATGGCGAAATATGGAGCTTACACATTTCTCGCTGGATCTGGTCTTCTATTGTTGAACACATGTCTTTATATAAAATTTGGGGACGGGAAGTGGATTTGGCAGAGGCAGAAAAGAGTTGCCGGCGAATTCTTTACATCCGCAGGCAAGAAAAAAAGTAACCTCACTAAAGTGGAGGAGCTAACATAATTCATCGAAAAAGGAAACATTTACTTTGCTCAAGACTTTTCATCCTGTGTTGTTTAATCAGTATTAATACACTGTCTCAACTCGTTTGTATACTCTTGTCTGTAATGTCGCTTAACATTTCATTTAATTTTAATTTGAATAATCTCCCAAATGAGGCAGCTTATTTTCTGACAGAT
Organism: Mytilisepta virgata; assembly: GCA_028015205.1. NCBI lineage: Eukaryota > Metazoa > Mollusca > Bivalvia > Mytilida > Mytilidae > Mytilisepta > Mytilisepta virgata. The sequence goes on from CM051512.1 coordinate 26,594,539, forward strand.
TTCTATATTTAACGATGAATCATACGTTACAGTTCGGGATGCACTTCATTTCCGAATACTTTGAACTTTTATTCAGTTTCGCACAGCTTAATAAATTTAGATTATCTCTTTCACCAATATTATTTCTGGTGAACATTGGTGAATGTACAAAAGCATGGTATAATACGCGGATCTTAATATTATACAATTATTCCAGGTTTAGTCCCAGAAATCCATTGTATTACATATACAGAATGGGTGGAGCGTAAGGTATGGTATAATACGACAAGATTCATGTTATACCATAGCTGAAACTCCACCTCCCACAAACGATTGAATGTTACTTCCTTGAGCCAATGAAAAATTACAGCACTGAAAATAATTGTCACCTCATTGGCTAGTTGAAAATTCAAAGGGGAAAAAAGAAACATGTCAATCGGTTTCATTTCTGGCACAATTCATTTGTATCATGGCTATAAAGCCTTGAAAATTTGCAGGAAATAGGTTTTCTCTGGATTTTTCATTGTCTTTGCATTGACAACTCTATCTCTCAAAGATTTATGAAAAAATAAAAAGGATTTCATAAAATTTTGTCAAATACCATTTTAAGGTATATATGATTGAATTATAAAAGAAAAATTCGGGGTTCGTGGGCAAAAAATTTCATGTTTAAGAAATAGATAAAACCCGATGATTCCGAAAATCTGACAAAAAGACCAAAACATGACCAGCGAGCATCCTTAATAACACTTTCCCTTCTCTCATTGTGAATTATGTCCATCTATCAAGCTCAAATTTTTGCAAACAGTGTGCAAAAATCATACTGTCGAATTGTAAGTTAGCTCAGATGTTTGCACAGATATAAGTGAAAATTATAAGTAAAAATTAAATAATTAATTCTTGGACTCACAAAAAGAGTGTGCAAAAATCATAGCAACAACAGTTCAAAATTTAAGTTTTTGCTTTCCTATGCTAGTGAACCGCAGTTCTAAATTTATTGATATATCGAAACATATTATTTGCTATTCATAAATTGACAAAGTGTGCATATATTTTACATCAAAATGGTATCGTCGATTATTTAAAACCACTCAGTTGGTTCATCTGCTGGTGGACTCAAATCCACAATGATATTACCATCTCAGTCGCTAGGATTTCGATACGAGCGTTAAATTGATGTTTTTCACAGTCATAAAAGTGTTAACTTTTGTGAAAACTAAGGAATAGTGGCCATAAATGACTTTCCGCTTGTAATTTTCCATCATCCTCCCAAGTCAGGGTTTTGTATCTACGTTCGTTCATTTGTAGGAAAGAACCTGGATACAAAACCTGGACTTGGGAGGATGATTTTCCATATATTCAATTCACAATTAAACTACTGTTTTTGAAAATATTGTTCTGGTTTTATTTCTTATCCTATGATTATTAGATTTTTACATACACATGATACAATCAAGGATATATTTAAATTTCATTTAGATAAATTTGAAATTTTTCAAAGTTTGTGAATTTTTGAAAAATCATAATTCATGTTATTCAAACACAACTAATATTCTGTGCGTGGGTTTAATTCGAAAATGTTGTTAAATAATCATATTTACATTTAAATTGTGGATTTTAAAAAACAAACAAAAAATATAATAATTTGATATTAAGAGTATAAATTATAAGTATTTCTCTGTCCACCAATACAAATTTAATTAAAATTTTAAAAAAAAATGAACTCGGAATAAAATTTTAAAAAATCGTGGTTTTATCTGTAATACATAATATGACAATTTCCAAGAGGAAACTCATTGCGGCCTCTGACATGTTACACATTAAATGTCGCAGAACCTTGCAATTAATTATTGTGATACTGATAATTATTCTGCCCCTTGTGGGCGCTTCTGATTAAGCAATAAAAAGTTTGTTTGTTTGTTTTTTATTGTAGTTTTAAAATGGTGATATGATCAGTGAATTAACCGCAGGCATTGTGAAAAAAACTTCGGAGATGAAATGCAACCTTTCAATAACTATATTTTAATTATAACTATATTATAATATTTGGTTTATCAACAACACAAAAATCAGAGTATATGTATATATCAATTTTACATTAACAACTTAATAATGTTTACTTTGTGAAATTTAATAAATGCTATTGTGTCTCTTAGATCGGCTCTTTAAAACTTCCAGCAGAAGTTTGATAATATAGGTTAATTAAAAAACTGTGAACTTTTATACGTCCATAGTTTTATCTAAATCAATAAATGATATTTATTTGGCATTGAAAAATTATTGTGTATTGTTTTACTGGAAAAAGAAATTATTTAATTATTGAAATGAAATAAGGAATAGGATCTAGATCTCGATAGTATACATACACGACTGCTTATCTCTCCCATGCATAAAAATTAGGAATCACAGTGAGTTATCTTTTCCTAACAATGAAGGTAAGGGAGATAATTAAATTCTCTCCCTTTTGTCCTGAGGCTAAAATCGAGACAAATTTATTATCTCCCTTACCTACATTACAATTCCTGTACCCTTACCTACAGGAAAATATAACTCACTCTGGTTTCTCGTTATTGATGAATTGAAATATTCTCATTATTATGTTTTATTTAGAAAAGATCCAAGAATGTGATTCTCGCAATATTATTTCCTGGCTGTAATTGTTTAATTCTAGTTAATAAAATACAAGTGGGACGGCAAAATCCATTCTGAACTAATTTTCAATCTCTTTCACAACCAATGTTATTTCGGAACAGATTTTTCATCCAGATTATTTGTAACTAATTGGAGTAATACACACACATACCAAACGGTGAATATTTCATCGAATCACGTTTTCCAAATTTTGAAATTACTTTGCATATTGTAAACATTTGTTATGAATAAGAGAGATAAGTGGGCGTGACATGTATGCAAGAGAGGTTATCGTAGGTGTTCAGCAATTACCCACTGTAAATCTGTATCAAACGGTATTTCATTTTTGTTTTCTATTGTGGTATGAGCTGTTTCTCAACTTATTTACTTTTTTGGCATTTCATTTTAGATATCCAAAAACTTATCTTTTTTCTAAAGGTGGGACAAACGTTTCCTTAAACTGGTGAAGTTGGTACGATTGTTTAAGATACTATTGTAAGTGTTGAAATGATCAATTGGTAAAGTAAGGTATCCCATGAGAAGTCGTGTTTTCAACTAACTCTCTTACAATTGACACAAATAGTCAAGCATTATGATCGGAAAATGAAATGCCTATAAAATTTAGTTAAATGCATATAGTTCGATATTGTTTAATAAAAACCAATCTATGACAAATTTCTTCATTATATATTATTTATGCAAAGAAAACAATTAACAAAATTAGTTAATATATAAACAGTATTTGTAAGGGTTATATTTTGTGAAAAAGCTTAATAAAGAGGACAAATATACCTAAGGAGCAAACCAAATTTAAAAAAAAATGCAATCCATTAGACAAACCTGGGAAGACGAATAAATAACCACAAGCACAACAAATAAACACTGAAAACTAAAAAAAAAAAAAAAAAACAATGAACATCACGAGCTCCTATAAAAACCATAAGTGAACTCAGGTAAAATAAAGTATATTTACATAAACTAAATTTTGCACCGCAATTTATGGCAAAGACAAAAAAAGAGGATGATTTTAATTTACTTTTAACAAATATTCCATTTCTAGACGGTGATTTCAGGAATGAACAAATATAGAATGTATGTTACGAAACAGCTCATACGATAACAGTACTACAAGGAATATAAGTGGAAATGGTGATCCATATAAAGGACAAGGCACGAATAAAACATATAAAAGATAAAAGCAGAACAAATTTAAATGAAAATAAAAACAAAACAAAAAAAGTTTACAAGTTGAGGAATGTTCATATATATATGTCTAATTTTAATCAGATAAAACGTTTGCTTCACAAATCACAGTCATGAAAGGATTATAGATGTCACAAGTTTCTGAATATTTTCAAAAGCTCTGTTACCCACTGCTTTTAACTATGTAGAAGTTTAAAAGACTTTAAAAATGACACGTTTTTTTCTCGTATATGTTCTATCAAGGTGGTGGTTTGAACAACTCCAACCTCTTATAGCCGAAAGCCTATCTCGCTCTAGGTTTCAAAGAGTAAACGCCTTTTTATTTTTATTTTTTACACGCTCGTGATCAAGACCATATTGGTAGAAACGTTGAGTATTTTTAACTTTTTAGTTTGTTTTTGTTTTTTACGATTTTATATTTGGTTTTGTTCGACTTGTGTATTTCATACATTTTAGTCGTTTTACGCCCCTTTTGACAGCTCGCCATTTCCATTTATTTTTCTTGTTATCTATTATCTCATTGTTAAATTAACTCTGTAAAATATAGCTATAAACCGTTTGTCCTAACAGAAATACTGCCTTGATATAAATATTTAGCAGTACTAGGGTTATAAAACTAGTTCTATGAGAAGAGTTGGTCTAAACTTAAATCGTCATAGTGGAATCTGGAGTCTTTAAAAATATCCTCATATTGTAAACGCCTGGGCGCCAATATGCATGCATGACCATGTACTTCTTGGTTATCATAAAACATCGATAAAAGATTTGTTTGTTTAGTTGGGGTTTAACGCCGTTTTCAGCACATTTGGCTATTTCGCGGCGGCCAGTTTTTATTGGTGGAGGAAGCCGGAGTACCAGGAGAGAGCCACCGACCTTCGGTAGGAAAATTGGCAATCCTTGTCAATTAAGATCGGAGTCGAACACACCCCGTCATAGGTGAGATTCGAACTCACAACCCCAGCATTGACAGGCTAGTAATCATTAGTAGTCATGACGAACTACCTAGACCACTCGGCCACCGAGGCCCTCGATAAAAGAATACAAAGCATTGAGAAAAGGGAGAAATTAAGTCCTAAGGTTTTTAGAATTAACGAAATGACAAGATGAATCTTTAAATAACAACATGGCAAACAAACACAACAATGGTACAACCCAAAATCTCCAATGTGCCATAACTAAAAGACCATAAGAATTACAAAGAGGACAAATATACCTAAGGAACAATCCAAAAAAATGCAATCCATTAGACAGACAAAACCCGGGAAGACAAATGAACAACCACAAGCACAACAAATAAATACTGAAAACTAAAAAACAATGAACAACACGAACTCTTATAAAAACCGGGAGTGAACTCAGGTGCTCTTGAAGGGTAAGCAGTTCCTGCTCCGTATTCGGCACCCGTCGTGAAGTTCAACAAAGTCAAAACGGTGGTAGTCACAAAGGTGTTTCAAAATTACGGAACAGCATAATGTCAATAACAACTGTCTGTATATACTTAGGTTTATGGGACCTTTGTGGTGAAAATTTTAAAAAGAATATGTAAAATGTGTGTCAGTAGAATAGAGATTGAGATATTATTAAAAAAAAAGAAAACAAAGAACTTTTTATATGGAACAGCTTAATACGGGATACTGTTTTGTAACCGATTTGGAAATAACTATGTTGTATTGCTTTTAATTGTGAAAAGGAGAATATAGAAAAACGGTCAATGGGAGATCATTCTACCAAAACAAAAATGGCCAATACATTTTTTTCTCGCATTTGTAACATTCTTATTTTCAAGTTTCAACTGAAAATTGATACATGATTTTGCTGCTTACAGACCTTGTATGTCTTTAGTCTAAATTGTTCATATTCTTCTCGGTTTCTGCCTAATACAATTGTTGATGTCAACCAAACAATTAAAACTGCTTAAAATTTTCGACTGATAATGCATATAGCAATAACGGAGTGCTTACTATAATAGATAATATGCCACAGCATAATAATTTATAATTTATATTGGCCCGACAACATAGTTTGCAGTTGCAATTTAAACATTTCTAAAACAATGGATTATCATTACATAACAATGGAATTTGAAAATTAATATATATACCATGGACTGTGTGATCTTGCTGTGATAAAATGCAGTTTAATGCATATTCCTTTTCAATAAACTTTATTAATAAGTTTTATCTGTCAATAAAGTGTCAGTTAAGACAGTGCAGGTGTTTCCAAACGTTCATGGACGTGAGCTTTTCTTGTAATAGCTGATGCTTAAAAATGTACTTTTTTATGACAAACTGCCGTGATGGCAACGATACAAATAATAGCCTGGTACTTTGTGTTAGATATAACATTAATATGGACAGTTAGCAAACAATTCCTCTCAAATAATCCAATTTTATAAACAGTACGAAAATATAATATTCTGTTGACTAAAATAGAAACATAACGATGATTGCTGGTCTAATAGGAAATAAATAGTTTGAGAGAACATATGAAAAGTAAACAAATAAGCAAGAAAAAAATATAGGTTCGTGTGCTGATTTTAGAGCTATAAAGCCTTGAACATTTGCAGGAAATAGGTTTTCTCTGGATTTTTCATTGTCTTTGAATTGGCAACTTCAGTCTCTCAAAAATGTATGAAAAAATAAAAAGGATTTCATAAAATTTTGTCAAATACCATTTTAAGGTATATATGATTGAAGTATAAAAGAAAAAGTGGGGATTCATGGGCAAAAAATTTAATGTTTAAGAAATGGATAAAACCCGAGGATTCCGAAAATATGACAAACATAAAAACAAAACATGACCAGCGAGCATCCATAACATCTATATTTATCAAAATTACATGTTTTCAAATTCGGCAATTAATAACAAAATTTAGGCTTAGTGACCATAACCTTGGCATTAAACTTTGAAGATATAATAATAAAAATTTAATTTGCAAATTATACCCATATGGGTTAAGCAAATACAAACAAACACAACGTATAAGACATATATAAGTGAATGGATGTATACAACAGCAACACATAATGTTAAACTTTGACCGTTGATCTCTTGACATATGTTACATAACCTTTTATCTCTGGGAATATTTTTATATCTTCCGAGTTCAATATTTAAATTATGGTCACTTAACCTAAATTTTGTGAGGAGTTGTCTCGCTTTAAAGCTTGTTTGGTTTCTCAAATAGTCCTCCATTTTTAATCTTGATTTGAGCTTACTATATAAAAATAATTTAGAACTATCATTTATTTTGTATAATTTGTCTAAAGTTTTATGAGAATATATCTCGAGCATGGCCTTTTTAAATTTTAACTTCAGGTTATTTTAATTTTATGAAATTGTTTATTAAAATTGACATGGACATTTATCTAAATCAATTTCTTTAAAAAAAAATTACAGCAACTGTATACCATGTACGAACACCATCGTCATTTGGTTTGTTTGTTTAATTGGTGTTTTACGCCGTTTTCAGCACATTTGTCTATTTCTCGGCGGCCAGGTTTTATTGGTGGAGGAAGCCGGAGTACCCGGAGAGAACCACCGACCTTCGGCTCGAAAATTGGCAATCCTTGTCAATTAAGATCGGAGTCGAGCACACCCCGCCACAAGTGAGACTCGAACTCACAACCTCAGCCATCGTCTTTTAGTGTTTTATTAATGTTATATGTCTCCTTCAATAAAGGATTAATATTATCATTATTTGATCTACAAAAATACATCAGTACATTAACATTTATCTTTTTATATAGGAATCTAAGGGGAGCCTTCCTATTTCAGACTTTAATTTGCTGCTAAATTGCTGGCTGTTTTTTTTTAATACCAAGAATTTATCTTACAATATCTATTATGTATTTTTTCGTAAGACTTTTTTTCTTCTATATGTTAAACTGTTTCTAGCTGCTCTTTCAGAAGCTCTCATAATAGGGAGATATTCTTCTGAGTACCATATTTCACAATTATAAAATAATATTGATCTAATGAGGCGGTATCAAACAATTTACATGCTAGTTGAACAGGAACACTTTGAAAATTAGTAAAGCGTTTTTGAAGGCAAATAGAGCTTTAAAGCCTTTCTTTGATAATTCTTGTATTGACTTTTAAAATTACCTTTAAAATTAATAATGTTACCTAGAAAATTATATTCGCTAGTTTCAGATAAAATTTGTTTCTTATAATATAAAGTGTCCATAGGGAAATATTTATTTTGCAATGCCATGACTTTAGTCTTTTTAACATTTACTGTTAACTGCCAATCATGAAAATATTTTTCTAATTCGTTTAAGTCTTCCTGAAGCCCCCCTCCTCCCCCCCCCATGGGATTTAGACAATATAACAAGGTCATCAGCATATAAGAATATATCTCGGGGAGAGATGGGACTCCCATTGGAGAGAGAACCTGCAAATACTGTAATTGAAAAGGAATTGACGATGAAACTCATTTCATACTAAACTGCCCGAAAAATTATTCGCTGAGAAATACTTTATTTGAGGAAATATCAAAATCAAAATATCATCCACTCGAAAAATTATAAAACTTATTTAAACCCAAATACTGAACTTTTGTCAGCAATTGGGGACTTTTCAAAGCATTTTATTAAATTGCGAAATCTGAAATAAAGATTAAAAAGCTGATGGAGACGGATCATGGTAAAGCAATTAAAATTAATTTTCCCCAGTCATGTCAGTGTCTCTTAAAGATTTTCAAGTGTTAATTTGATTGCCACGATTTCTTACAAAGTTAACGGTCCATAATACCATGGTTTAAAAATTTACTTTTTATAACCAACCGCCGTGATGGCAACGATATAAAAGAAAGCCGGGTATGGACAGTTAGCAAAAAATGATCTCAAAGTACGTGTATTGGACGTCATTATATATAGATCTATCTATTTGAAAACTTAAAGAAATTTTTTAAGATTTCAAATTTACAAATATCTAAAATAAGTTAAATTTATTTTTTAAAGGAATCGGAAACCAGGAGAACCATTTTAACAAAACGATGTCGATGCAAATATATATATGTAGTTTTTCTACTTAAATAAAATGCTCCGCTGGGCGCAGCTAGATACGACCGCAGATGTCGAACCCTAAATAGTTGGGGCAATTATGAACACAACATTCAAGCTTGATACAATACTAAATTTGGATTGTGAATAAATATTTGACACAGCATAGGTTTCTGACACAGAATGAATGTTGTCTACGAACTTAAAATTTTTTAATTTACCTATTCAAACCATATCAGTATTATTTGTTTTTATATATAAATCAGAAATAACCAATTTAAAATTTAAAATTGGGCACACATATCAATTTCTTGCTAATGCGCAATACTGTGCAATTGAAGATTTCTTGCTATTGTGCAATACTGTGCAATTGAAAATTCCCCCCCCCCCCAAAAAAAAAATTTACCCCCTTTTTAGCTTTTGTGCAATACACTATGAAGTTGCACATTGACCCCACCTCCCAAAAAAAAAACCAAAAACAAAAAAATTTATTGTAACCCCCCCTTTTTTTGCTAAAAGAAATTTGAAATTTCCTTTTTAATTTATAAAATATGAAATGAGAAAAAAAATAAATGTGTTTGGATTACCTCCCTTACACCAAGATAAATATCATAGATTTCTATTTACTTATACTAAAGTTATTGTGCAAAAATCAAGAAAAATGCTTATTTGGGCCCTTTTTTAGCCCCTAATTCCTAAACTGTTGGGATCAAAACTCCCAAAAATGGTCATAAACCTTGTGTTAAAATTTCATAGATTTCTATTTACTTATACTAGAGTTATTGTGCGAAAACCAAGAAAAATGCTTATTGGGCCCTTTTTTGGCCCCTAATTCTTAAACTGTTGGGACCAAAACTCCCAAAATCAATCCCAACCTTCCTTTTGTGGTCATAAACCTTGTGTTTAAATTTCATAGATTTCTATTAACTTATACTAAAGTTATAGTGCGAAAACCAAATGTCTTCGGACGCCGACGGACGACGACGCCGACGACAACGACGACGCCAACGTCATACCAATATAAAAAATGAAACTTTATTAATAAGTACATGAAAACATTAAACCCAAATACTGAACATTTTTTTTTTATTGTTTCTAGTGTAAATATTCATATTTATTTTTAAAAAACTTAAATCATCGTTACTAAAATGGTGAAAAATGGCTACAAAATATTGCCAAGTTCTTTTTGTCTGTGACCAAAGTTTGAAGTTGCTAAAATGACTCACTAGACTGAAATTTCCTAAGGCTCCTCTACACTGTTACCTTGTTAAAGTCAGATGTTGTTCTGGAGTTATGTCGCCTTGTCCATAAAAAAATCAATATGCACGAAAAAAAAACACAAAATTAGCAATTTTCGGGTAAATTAAAAAACGTGTCAACTTTGATGTGCTCAATATATCTTGTTAAAATTTGAAACCCACTTTGTTAAGATAAGTATCTTTTAACGGTCAACTGCTAATCAATGCTAAACATATAGCTTTAACTCCTATTTTGTGTTTTAATTTAATGAAGTTTACCCTTGACTTAATGAAAATCGTCAAGTAAAAAGCCTAATATATGCTATTTACCTAAATGATTGGAGTCATGCAGCACTTGAAGAATTTTTTAAAAATTAGACGATATGATTTAACCCTACCTCCACATGGTCCAGTAAACTGATTAACGTTTAACTGGAAAAACTGTACTAGACCAGTTAATTGTTGAAAGATGTACGCCCACCCCTTTCTACTAAACGGTTTTAAACCAAATAAATATTTTAACTGGCCTAAGAATTAGTAATTATCTCCCTTTAAATCAGTCTCCATATTTATGCAATCATGGCGAGCAGTGATGATGACCTTCTCGACGAAGAAAGAGAACATTTTAGGATTATAAACGAGAAAAGTGTAGATGATATTACATTGGCTTTTTTCTACAAACCACACACAATCACTCTGTTGACAGTTTCGGTCATTGGCTTGGTGTATTCAGCCTTTACAAGGTAAAATTCCAAACGTCGACTGCTTCCATCATGCATGTGTCATGTCTTGATCGATTTTGTAAACACAGTGAAACACGTGTTATAATAATTTGAATGACTAATAAGACAGAAGATTTTATTCGTTTATTATTGTTTCTTTAACCACAAAATCATATTATTTTTAGTTTCATTCAATATTTCATATATTATTGGAATCTTTCATGTTTGTTACGAAAAGGGGGAGGGGAGAGAGATGACGGCCAAGACTAGGATTGTGTCATCATCTCAGTGTATGACCGTAATATATTATTCAAAATCAGTTCATAATATCTTAATATTAAATTATTGTTTAACAATATAAAATGATGTGCTTGAAAGTGATTTAGTAATCCCTTTAGCAGTACACTAAGTATGGGGCGGTTTTGTTTTTTTTTGTTTGTATAAAACAACGGAGCTATTTTTCTGAGTGGGCGGCCAAGTCAGAAAAATAGCTCCGGACACAGAATCCCTAAAGGGATTATAGTGATTTAGATAAAATTTTTGGACAATATAATTTGTGACCAATGGTTAAAATTTTCCAGAGACATAAATTTCATAATACATGTCGCTGATTTTATAGTTAAAAGTATGACATTCACCACAGACAAAAAATTTGAATCAAATAGGTAAATTATTGAAAATTTCAGTAAAAATTGTACTGCAGTGCTTGATAATGACTGTCATACATGTAACAAGCACAAGGAATAAATTTAATATAAATTTATTTTTTTAGAGAAATTATAAAATTTCTTGAATTTAGTAGATGTAAACTTGCCTCCCTTGGTTAACATATTTTTTAATAATAGAACTACAGCAGTGAAACAGCTGTTTGATTCATCATATCTTCTTATTTGTATCAGTTAATTTGTGTTTTATAAACATACATGACACTGAACAGTGTTATAAATCAGTTCAACAGGGTGGACATGTTAATAAAATACATCATGTTTACAACATTTTTTTAAATCATTAAGAGAGAATCTTAAAGTCATTTGTAAATTATTTCAATAACAACAGCAGGGTTACTTTAAGCTTCTAATTAGGCAGTGTTAAAGATATTATAAAAAATATTTAAAAATATTCCAATAAAAACTTGGAAGTTACATTTATATTTAACAAACTATAAATGCCATTATATTTTTAAATTTACTAAATACCCATTTTCTCTAATGGGTATTTAGTATTTACATCAGATTGTTTCCACTGAAACTCCCAAACCAGTGTGAAGATATACTGAGCCAAAACATTTCCTCATTATTCTTGATTTATTTAAGATATGTCAAATTATCAAAATAGAACAATCTTATGGAAATTGTTCGAAACTTCTCCCATTTGAAATTTTAAAGATTACCAAAATTTTTGCTTTATCCCTATATTTCTATAATTTCTATTTTTATTGTTAATGTTTTATCTGATGTTTCCACTACAAAGTACAATGCCAGGAATTAAATTAACCCTGTCCAAGGTGCAATATTAGTGGATGCAAAAAATCGTTTTAATATAACCATTATGGATATTCCAATCTTAGGATTATGCAAGGTCACTAATTATAGAGGAAGCTCACTTCTTTTTAAATTGTTCAGTAAATACGTTTCTATGAAGTTAATAATGAACTAATTTTTTAGCAAATTTCAGATATAACTTAGGCCACACCAAATAGATTTTTAGTTCTTTGGATTTCGCTGCTCCAATTTAATTTTTTTTGCCGTAGCCTCATTTTGCAAGAATGCTGAAAATTTGCCCAAAATTCTACATATTTCAAGAAATTGAAAATAAAAAGTGTTCACCCCTCCTAAAATTTGGTAAAAAAAGAGATCTTTCCAATTTTTTGCAATAATTAGTTTTAAAAATTTATGCCAATCATAAATTTGATCTTCTCCTGAAAAATAGTTGTCCTCAAGAAAAAAAAAATTAAAATTAAGATTCTGCTCGCTCGCACCTATTTTTGTCATAAAAAAACCAAAGAAATAAAAATCAATTTGGTGTGACCTAAACAGTATTGAAAATCAATTTGGCCAACTCTACAAAGTTTTAAACCAGATACTAATGAAAAAGTGAAATTGATACGCTACGCTTCTCTTTAAAACAGTCAATAGCACTGAGGACAGGAGGATGATAGTTTCATTGTTTCTGCATACATGTATATATTTACATGTATTTTCTTTTATAGCCATTGGCCCTTTAATGGATGTAAAAGTCGCTTATGGAAATTTAAATTTGCAATAATGGCATGTTGTATGATCTGAGATCAGAATCTTAATCCATGTTCTTATGAAAGGTGAAAGAAATATTTGCCACCCCTTTAGAAAGAGGCAAGTTATGCCACTGGACAACAGGGTAATAAATGCTACAGTATGGACAAAATATTGATGTATATCTGTTTACCCAACCATGTCTAAATTTTAGTACCGACCATGAACATCTATCTAAAGACAAAAAAATTAAAAATTGTGATATTCTTTGGAAAAGACTTCACATCCAAAATTATCTTTTGATGATTTAGCTGCTTGAAATAATTGTGCTACGATGTTTAAGCATGGATTACTAACAGTAAAAGTCAGCATACAATGTATGTACTTGCCATTGAACTAGCTTGCCTGGAAAATTCTATAAAAATTACATATTTTCCTAAATGTCTACCTACTTAATTACCTACCCTATTTCCATCAGCATATACTAAGAAATATATATAATGTATATTTAAAACCACCTCGGTGGTCTTGTGGTAGTGTGCTCGTCTCGAATGCAGAAGACAATAAAATAGGTATTTGCTGCTCCTCCGCTAAGCACACAGCATTTAAGATTAAGAGCAAAGGACCGGTCAGCTTGGAGCACATTAAAAATCTGGCTCAGCCTGCTGATCTAGTATAAAGCAGGGTTCATATTCATATCATATCAACATGTTCTCGTCCTGATATGCATTAAATGATTGGGACTGGAGTCAGGACATAAAACAATAATTCATCCATCTACAAAAGGTATATATCTTTAAATTTACTTTATACTTCAATAAATTTAAAAATTTAATGGCATTTACATAAAAATTTATACAGATGATTATTTTTCAGCAGTTTTTCTACATGCATATGCCAAATTATTTCAAAATTTGTGGAATGTGTTTCTGTGAAATAGTTCCTGCTTGAATATTACTCAGAATTAGATACCCACAAATTTGATTGAAAAATTTGTTTTGAACAATAGTGGCAGTTAAAGAGATTTAAAATTACTTTAGAGAGAAATTGCAGCTATGTTTATACTAATATATAATTAACGAGACATGTACATAAACACTAAGGACATATTATCTTTCATTGAAATGACATAGATGAATTTTGAAATAATCGAATAATATGAATGTTTAGCATAATCTTATGCATGAGAGAGCTTATTGGGTGTGTAAAAGGATGTCAGATAAAAAAGGATGATATTGCTAAAATTTTGAATTTTTTTCTGTCCTTCAAGACCTGAAACTATGTTAAATTGCGGCAGTAATTCTGAAACTGTGCCTGTTGCTTTTAAATATTAGCTGGAAAAATATAAGATGAGTTATACTTAATAATCAATATTTTGAAGATTAAATCTGCTTTAATTATTGTTTCAAAGCAAAAAATAATTAAAAAGTTAAGTAATCTTGTAATTGAAAATCTAATCCCTCTCAGCATTAACTGATTACAAAATCCCAGGTCACAGTAGGTGGATTAGTATCCGTTAATTAAAATTTTGTTTTGTGCATGGGGATGGATGAATAGGACTGTATCATTATTCAGGCCAAAACAGAAAATAGATTTTTCTTTTCTTCTATTTTTAAATGATATCATAAATTAATATATTAAAGTGAATATAGAAGTTTGAATGGGTTTTTTATGTCCCCACCACTAGGCGAAGGGGGCATTAAGGTTTACCCTTGTCCGCCTGTCTGTCCATCCGAAATTGGTTTTCATTCTCTAATTTTAGTTTGCCTCAATTTAATGTTTTAAAACTTATACACAATGCTTATTACGAACAAACTCAGATCAAGTTTGAATTTGGGTGGGGGCCTCGGTGGCTGAGTTGTCTAGGAAGTTCGTCATGACTACTAATGATCGAGGTTGTGAGCTCGAATCTCACCTGTGACTTGGTGTGTTCAACTCTTATCTTAATTGACGAGGATTGCCAATTTTCCTACCGAAGGTCGGTGTTTCACTCTGGGTACTCCGGCTTCCGCCACCATTAAAAACTGGCCGCCGCGAAATAGCCAAATGTGCTGAAACCGGCATAAAACCTAAACTAAACTGAATTTGGGTGGCATCAACTTCACCGTTAAAGGAGTTATGTCCCTTTATAAATGGAGAAATTGCTGAATTTGCCATTTCCATACACTAACTTTACTTTGCATCAAACAAATGTAATGAAACTTACTCACAATGCGTATTACCACCAAACTCTGATAAAGTTCAAATTTGGGTGGCATAACTTTCACCGTTCTCTACTTGTGTTATTTTATAAATAGAAAAAATGCTGAATTTGCTGTTTCCACACTCTAACTTTACTTTCCCTCAACCAAATGTTATGAAACTTATACACAATGCTTATTACTAACAAATACAGATGAAGTTCGAATTTTGGTGGCCCCAATTTTACCGTTCTTGAGTTTATGTCCCTTTATAAATTGAAAAATTGCCAAATTTGCTGTTTTCACACTCTAACTTTTACAAGCAATATTTATAAGCAGGCGCATCCGTGTCCCATGGACCATTTCTTCTTTTATTTTTTATTGGGGCGGGTGGGGGAGGGGGAGGGAGCAATTGGCATTGTACAATGGGTTTGTTTAGTAACTAACTTACGGGTTAAAATGTAGAGTAACTTGTTAAAAAATTTAGTATGTGCATGGAGAATGACGACCTCATAGTTGTGACATTGTTCATTTGACCTACATATATTTGTATATCTATTTTATAGCAAAATTGAGCAAGATGTGATTGTGAATAATTAATGATGTGTTAAAAATTCATTTGAGTTCATGAAATAATTATGTACATAATTAATAAAAATACATTCATCAACATAACAATATATTGTTTTTTACATAAAAGATGTGTAAAACACTTCCAAAACTGGATAATTTTTAAATTATTGTTTAAAATTGCAACATTAATCAGTTGTCTCCCCTTGTATTTGGTAATCAGCAGAAATCCTGAATGTATTACTGTAGAACCCAATCTTTATTTTATCACAGATGGAAGATAATTAAGTTAGTTAGATTGGTAATTGTTATTTTAACAGATTATGCATTAATTGATTGGACAATTGTTCCTTGGAGAATACCAGCCAATAATACTCACAAATTATACCCTGGTTTCAGACTTTAATGTGTGAATTTACCAATAATTGGATTTGTTTTATTCCTTTTTTCGCATAATTGATTAGGAATAGAATTACAATGCACAGCAGACTTTTGTTTTTATTATTTTATTTGTCTTTTGCAATTTGTGTTTGTGGTCCTTTCTAAATATGCTCATTTTTTCATCAAAAATATGCATTATGCCAAAATTCCTTTTTGAAGACTAAATAAATTTAAATGTTGGATCTGAACCCATCCCATACATAAGCGATCATATTGGAAACTTAGAAATAAATTTATATATTTTTTTTAATGTGAAAAATGCAATGTTTAAAATAACTAAATTTTAAGAATTTAAATAATTAAATATAATTAAAAAAATGTTTGTGAAACACAGCTATTATACTTTATAAAGAAATAACAAAGGGTCACTGAACTCTCAACTGGATGAAAAAATTATTTTTGTTTGTTTGTTTAGTTGGGCTTTTACTCCGTTTTTACATTTTGGCTATTTCACGGCGGCCAGTTTTTATTGGTGGAGGAAGCCAGAGTACACGGAGAGAACCACCGACCTTCGGTAGGAAAATTGGCAATCCTTGTCAATTCATATTGGAGTCAAACACACACCACCACAGGTGAGATTCGAACTCACAACCTCAGTATTTACAGGCTAGTGATCATTAGTAGTCATGACGAACTACCTAGACCACTCGGCCACCAAGGCCTCGAAAAAATTAATAAAATCAGGGTACATGTACTAACTTTTACGTTTAAAAATCTTGCCAAAGACTTCTTGATCTTATCTCACTGATAAGGTTCTAAACTTCAGTAAAAATCTCTTTTTGTGATCAAGATGAAGGCTAGTTTAAGCTGAAACATTAGGTCTTATACCTTTTTAGCTCACCTGACCCAAAGGGTCAAGTGAGCTTTTCTCATCACTTGGCGTCCGGCGTCCGTCGTCGTCCGTCGTCCGTTAACTTTTACAAAAATCTTCTTCTCTGAAACTGCTGGGCCAAATTGAACCAAACTTGGCCACAAGCATCATTAGGGTATCTAGTTTAAAAAATGTGTCCGATGACCCCGCCTGCCAACCAACATGGCCGACATGGCTAAAAATAGAACATAGGGGTAAACTGCAGTTTTTGTCTTATATCTCAAAAACTAAAGCAATTAGAGCAAAACTGACTGGGGTAAAAATGTTCAACAGGTCAAGATCTACCTGTCATGAAATTTTCAGACGAATCGGTCAACCCTTTGTTGGGTTATTGCCCCTGAATTGTTAATTTTAAGGAAATTTTGCAGTTTTAGGTTATTATCTTGAATATTATTATAGATAAAGACAAATTGTAAATAGCAAAAATGTTCAGCAAAGTAAGATCTACAAATAAGTCAACATGACCAAAATCATTGATTGACCCCTTATAGGAGTTTTTGCCCTTTAAAGACGGCATCCAGCGTAAACTTCCATTTAAAGATCTTTTCCTCTCAAACCACTGGGCCAATTGAGACCAAACTTTGGTGGAATGGTCCTTGGGTGGGCCCCTTCCAAATTTATGTCTGGCATCCCCGACTTCCAACCGACATGGCTGCTGTTACTAAAAATAGAATAAAAAGGGGGGGGGTGTGAAAAAATCTTCTTATATGAAACTACAAGGCCAGTTGGAACCAAAGTTGGCAGTAATGGTTCTTAGGAGGTTCTCTTTCAGAAATTTGTCCAATGACCCGGACTGTTAACAAAGATGGCCACCACAGCCGAACTTAGTTTAACATAGGGCCCTATGGGAAAATTCATTGAAAAATCTTCTTGTCTTAAACCACTTGACCAATTGGAACCTGACTTGGCAGCAATGGTCCTTAGATGGTCCTCTTACAGAGATGTGTGCGATGATCCGGACTGTCAACCAAGATGGCCGCCACAACGGAACTTAGTTTAACATAGGGCCCTATAGGAAAATTCATTGAAAAATCTTCTTGTCTGAAACCACTTGACATATTGGAGCCGGACTTAGCAGCATTGGTCCTTAGGAGGTCCCTTTTCAGAAATGTGTCTGATTTCGTGGACTGTGAACCAAGATGGCCGCCACAGCAGAACTTAGTTTAACATAGGACCCTATGGGAAATTCACTCAAAAATCTTCTTGTCTGAAACCACTAAGCTAATTAGAATTAGACTTGGTGGCAATGGTCCTTAGATGGTCCTCTTTCAGAATTTTGTCCAATGACCCAGACTGTCAAGCAAGATGGCCACCACACCCGAACTTAGTTTAACATAGGGCCCTATGGGAAAATTCATGAAAAATCTTCTTGTCTTTAACCACTTGACCAATTGGAACCTGACTTGGCAGCAATGGTCCTTAGATGGTCCTCTTACAGAGATGTGTGCGATGATCTGGACTGTCAACCAAGATGGCCGCCACAACGGAACTTAGTTTAACATACATGTAGGGCCCTATAGGAAAATTCATTGAAAAATCTTGTCTGAAACCACTTGACATATTGGAGCAGGACTTAGCAGCATTGGTCCTTAGGAGGTCCTTTTTCAGAAATGTGTCTGATTTCGTGGACTGTGAACCAAGATGGCCACCACAGCAGAACTTAGTTTAACATAGGACCCTATGGGAAATTCACTCAAAAATCTTCTCGTCTGAAACCACTAAGCTAATTAGAATTAGACTTGGTGGCAATGGTCCTTAGATGGTCCTCTTTCAGAATTTTGTGCGATGACCCATACTGTCAAGCAAGATGGCCGCCACACTCGAACTTAGTTTAACATAGGTCCCTATGGAAGAATTCATTGAAAAATCTTCTTGTTTGAAACCACTTGACATATTGGATCCAGACTTGGCATCATTGGTCCTTAGGAGGTCCTCTTTCAGAAATGTGTCCGATCAGCCGGATTTTCAACCAAGATGGCTGCCACACGGAACTTTGTTAAATATTGGACCCTATAGGAAAATTCATTTAAAAATCTTTTTTTCTGAAACCGCTTAGCCAGTTGGAACAAGACTTAGCGGAAATGGTCCTTAGATGGTTTTCTTTTAGAAGTGTGTCCATTGACCTGGACTGTGAACCAAGATGACTGCCACAGCTGAACTTAGTTCAACATAGAACCCTGTAGAAAAACCAGCCAAATTGACTGCAACACTTAAATTTTTAGTCCTGCTCAAGGTGAAAAGTTATATCCAGGTGAGCGATACAGGCTCTTGAGAGCCTCTAGTTCTTTTTATTGTCATTTTTATCCAACCGCAAATAGTAGTGGACTTATTATGGTATGAGCTTGTCGTTGTCAGTGTCCGTAGACAGTTAGATTTCCGCTCATTTACTTTTGTTCTATTGAATATACTAATAATGTATGACCATAATGGTCCCCTATAAGAAATACAGGTTGGGATTGATTTTGGGAAATCTGGCCCTTCCCATTTTTAGCTCACCTGACCCAAAGGGTCAAGTGAGCTTTTCTCATCACTTGGCGTCCGTCGTCCGTTAACTTTTACAAAAATCTTCTCCTCTGAAACTACTGGGCCAAATTAAACCAAACTTGGCCACAAGCATCATTAGGGTATCTAGTTTAAAAAATGTGTCCGATGACCCCGCCTGCCAACCAACATGGCCGACATGGCTAAAAATAGAACATAGGGGTAAAATGCAGTTTTTGTCTTATATCTCAAAAACTAAAGCAATTAG
This sequence comes from Mytilisepta virgata, assembly GCA_028015205.1. NCBI lineage: Eukaryota > Metazoa > Mollusca > Bivalvia > Mytilida > Mytilidae > Mytilisepta > Mytilisepta virgata. The sequence goes on from CM051512.1 coordinate 26,614,360, forward strand.
AGCAAAACTGACATGGGGTAAAAATGTTCATCAGGTCAAGATCTACCTGTCATGAAATTTTCAGACGAATCGGTCAACCCTTTGTTGGGTTATTGCCCCTGAATTGTTAATTTTAAGGAAATATTGCAGTTTTAGGTTATTATCTTGAATATTATTATAGATAAAGACAAATTGTAAACAGCAAAAATGTTCAACAAAGTAAGATCTACAAATAAGTCAGCATGACCAAAATCATTGATTGACCCCTTATAGGAGTTTTTGCTATTTAAAGACGGCATCCAGCGTAAACTTTCCTTTAAAGATCTTCTCCTCTCAAACCACTGGGCCAATTGAGACCAAACTTTGGTGGAATGGTCCTTGGGTGGCCCCTTCCAAAATTATGTCTGGCATCCCCGATTTCCAACCGAGATGGCTGCTGTTACTAAAAAGTAGGAAAAAAGGGGGGGAGGGGTGACTTTCAAAAATCTTCTTATATGAAACTACAAGTCCAGTTGGAACCAAAGTTGGCAGTAATAGTTCTTATGAGGTTCTCTTTCAGAAATATGTCCAATGACCCGAACTGTTAACCAAGATGGCCGCCACAGCCGAACTTAGTTTAACATAGGGCCCTATGGGAAAATTCATTGAAAAATCTTCTTGTCTTAAACCACTTTACCAATTGGAACCAGACTTGGCAGCAATGGTCCTTAGATGGTCCTCTTACAGAGGTGTGTCCGATGACCCGGACTGTCAACCAAGATGGACGCCACAACCGAACTTAGTTTAGCATAGGGCCCTATTGGAAAATTCATTGAAAAATCTTCTTGTCTGAAACCACTTGACATATTGGAGCAGGACTTGGCGGCATTGGTCCTTAGGAGGTCCTTTTTCAGAAATGTGTCTGATTTCGTGGACTGTGAACCAAGATGGCCGCCACAGCAGAACTTAGTTTAACATAGTACCCTATGGGAAAATCACTTAAAAATCTTCTCGTCTGAAACCACTTGACCAATTGGAACCAGACTTGGTAGCAATGGCCCTTAGATGGTCCTCTTACAGAGGTGTGTCTGATGACCCGGATTGTCAACCAAGATGGCTGCCACACCGAACTTTGTTAAATATTGGACCCTATAGGAAAATTCATTTAAAAATCTTCTTGTCTGAAACCGCTTACACTAAGAATCATTTTTTCTTAGGTTGCTCGTCACAACTTTAACTTTAGGGGTAACAGACTGAGTTTCTAAGATGTTACACATTATTCTAAGCTTGTGAGAATTATAATAGGCTGTTTCCTTTTAGTTTAAGGTGTTGCCCCTAATATTTGTGCGTGAGGATTATTCTAAGGGTGTTACTAGAAATATTAAGGATTGTGAGGATTATTTTTTACCCCCTGGGGTACTCCTGACCACTCAGCCATGCGGACATATGATTGGTCAGTTGTTTCTGATAAGACTGAATGCACGTGATTGGTCGGTTGTTTCATATTATTGTTTATGAATAAGACTGGATACACATTCACTCTGGTCAATACACGTTTCGTTAAAATTAATTTACTCAATAATCAAAATCAATACTATTGTCTGCTGTCGATTTAAAAAATAATAATCATAAATGAAAAATGCGTAGTTAATAAATTTGTCACACACAGGTAAGTATTATAACAGAGTGTTTCCTATAGACTGAATACCCATGTGGTCAATACACATCCGTTTTAAACGCAATCCTAAACCAATTTCGGTAAGATCAGTTACTCAATAATCAGCATCAATATTGTTGAGGTCCGCTGTCAATTTTTAAAAATAACGATATATTGTCTTTGTTGAAAATTGGCATCCGTTGTCTGGTGAAAGTTTGTTAATTGACTAAAAAAAACAAGGTTCAACTTGGTGGTCAGCAGATCGATATAATAAAACGGGTTAAAAATTAACGTTTTCCAGGTCCATCTGTCTTTATCTATAGTTATTTATTTTATTCCAATCTTTTTCATAATTATTAATTTCCTTTGATGTCAAGTGTATTTTACGTTCGTATATCGGTGTTAGTGTAAATAAATTGGTCATCATGTAGAGAATAATTAACAATAATCTTGACCGCGCAATACATAGGTAAAGGTATTATCAACTTGATTGTTTATACCTGCAACAAGGATGTCAAGCTGTGACAAATAACCCACAAAATTCTCGTGCAAAAACTGCGGGAAATATACGACGTTCGTTAATTGACTGTGAATAAAAACAAAGGTTCAACTTGGTGGTCAGCTGATCAATATAATAAAATGGGTTAAATATATATTAACGTTACGTTTCCAAGTCCAATCTGTCTTTATCTACAGTTATTATTTTTATTCCAGCATTTTTTATAATTATTTATTTCCTTTGATGTCAAGTGTGTTTTATGTTCGTATATCGGTGTCAGTGTAAATAAATGGGTCATCATGTAGAGGATAATAAACAATATAAGTTATCATGCTTTGACCCAACTAACATGATTATTTAGACAGTGTCGAAAATTGTTGAACGGTGAGGGCGAAAGCCCGAACCGTTCAACAATTTTCTACACTGTCTAAATAATCATGCTAGTTGGGTCAAAGCATGATAACATTTTTGTGCGGTTATGCTAACCGTATTGAGTATATAATTAATTAAACGTTAAACACACAAATGTCCTAGATTTCACTTCGCAAAATTCACATGTTTACTCCGCCCACTGACCGCGTGTTTGACCCTCACTCTTAATGTGTATGCTCCGCCCACTGATCTTGTAACCTGATGATCTATTGATTTTCCATGTAGCGCATAGTTGATGTGTAAACATAAATCGTACTACACTTTGTCCACAAGTTTTCAACAACTGTTCCGTAACTATTGTTTATAAAAAAAAAAATGACTTCATTTTTAGAACAAGAACGGATTTGATTGTTTTAGAATATATTTTTATTTAGAGTTTGGTTTAATGTGCTCGGGAGCATTTCACTTTATTTGATTCCATCTTATATTGTTTTTATTTAGATTTTTAAGGGTTTTCTGGACGAAAAACATTTTTTTACATGTGTTATCACTTTTAATTTTGTATGATATATTACAGAGAAGTATAATAAATATATTTTATTTGAATTGCTCTAGATCTATAAAGCCCTGGATTGCGTCATGCATGTATAGATGTCAACCAGTGGAATTTTCCATTCGCCGACCGGTTAACAGGTCAACTCGCCTTATGTAGGGCAATACACTAAGGTTATCACAAGACAGCGTGTTCCTTTGTTCTTTTTATAGCACATATGATTTAAGGTCAACAGGTTGAGCACACATGATTAAAGGTCAACATATTACAACGCGATTGCTGGTTGGCTACAGGCACATGTTTTGTAAGAAGTTTTCTTTTTGGGGGCAATTTGATTGGGTTGTGTATGGCGAACATGGTTATTTAGCAGATGGCAAGGCAGCCAGTAGAATTCAAGTTTACAACTGCATAACCGTACAATAATCTTCTCACACGCGCGGTACATTGTTAAAAGTAACAGGTCGAAGAATTATCAACTTGATTGTTTATACCTGTATGTTGACCCAATTATGTAGTTGTGGAAAAAAAGCACAAAATTCTCGTGCAAAAACTGGCTGGAAAATATACAACAGTAATAAATACAATTGTAGTTTATTTTGGAAAAGAATGACATACGGATGTTCGGGAAAAAATATTGACTTCAGCTTCAACTACATTTAGTATATACTCCTTAAAAATGTAAAGATACACGTAGTTTTATTATATAATTATGGTAAACGAAATATTTGTGTTTCTCGAGAATGACAAGAATTAACTAAATAGTTGTGCATGTAAATATAAGTTCATTCGGATCCCAAAATGTTGAATAAAATATATCAATTTATTAATTTTTTTTTAAATATTTGACTTCGTCATCCAAACCACCCCTTCAAGTCAAATGGTCCACCACAGGAATTCCCCGTGAGCATGATAGTTGATATTACGACCAAAGACTGATAAAATAATAATTGATATGCTTGTCAACCTAATAATTGATAATTAGTACTTGTTGAAAACAGCCGAATAAACTTGTTCAGAGTCAAAGTAGATCGTTCCAGGATGGATGCAACTAAAATACTTTCTTAGTTTGTGTTAAGGGTTCAATGATTATAAACAGAAGACAACATTTTCAAAAAACGGACCTTTTAAATACCATACAGATATTTGAAATTGATGTCTTGTATCGAAAGATGTAATAATATACTGACTACATTTGTACTATTTCCAATCCTTGTTGTATCTCCTTTACCTTATTTTTCTCTTACTTTATTCAGTATAGAATAAATACCTTTCTAAAATTAGAATACTACACATTTTGCATATTTTCTATATAATGAGAATTAATACTTAGAAATTCTCAGGTCCCTCTTCATAGATTTGTATGGTCTTTGACAATGTATAATTTTATTTCTGAACTTCTGCAATTCTGAACAGCTTGACGTCAGGCAGATAGACGAAGGTATACACATACATGTATGACAAAACTTTGGTAAATGTATAATAAACACAGGTGTCAAAAATTAATCTCCCCATTACCTTATGACAATTCAAGCGAATCTCCTTGTTATTACTTTTAAAACGTAACTTATTGACAAGTTAATTAACAGGTGGATAAATTAATGTACACATGTATCAAACATTTATGATCCAAAGGATATCGAGTTCTTCAACCAATTATCGGCATTTAAAAATCAAAATTTGTTTAGGACTATTACGCAATATACATTTTCCAGTTGTTTGTATGGTGTCTTCCATTTCTAATTTTTCTTTCTATTCTCACAGTATATATTTTGATAAATAATTTGTAAAATTCACCTAAGGTTTACCTGTTTTTTTTTAAATAAAACATATTTCTTACACTGTTTATGTATAATATTATTAAAAAAAAATAAACACTGTTTAAGTATAATATTATTTAAAAAAAATAAAATAATAATACACTGTTTATTTGTAATATGTTTTTTTCTTCTTCAAAGAAATACTTAAAAATAAAGAATAAGTCAGATGAATAGAAGTAAGATTAAAAAATCATTGAATTTGTAAACTTAAAAAATCGTAATCCGAACAAATAAATTGATGATAGATAATATTATAACAAAATATAATCTTAAGATGTGAAATAAAAGTATACTCTAACAATAATATTACTTGGGCCAATAATTAAAGATATGAAATAATTAGTGAAAACTGTTCACTTTACTTCTAAGCATGAATAATAAACACAGCAATCAGATTTGATTAATTTTAACTGACTGATTTATCCAAGCTGAAAAAATCAGAACAATTTTTGCAGGCTAAGAACTTAGCTGACAAATACTTACTCAGCTGAGAACCCCAAGCTTTATCACCTCCAAGCTAAAACTTAATAAATATTTAATACTTTTATGCACATTGGTATTATTTTTTTCATTTACGTTTGTATATGTATGACATTTTTGCCGATTTTGAAAATTACCTATGTTACTGGTTACTTTTGCACCGAGAAACTGTTTTAAAGTATCTCGTAAGCCTATATATAGCTGGGTATTAATTAGTCTGATAATGTTTTATATTTTACTCGTTGTGTTTGTAGACAAATAAGTTCCTAACTTGGGACAGACGCAAAAATGCGGCAGGGCTAAGCATGGTTTCAGAGAATGACTGTGTTACCCGTAATTTTATGATTACTGAAATAAATACGCATAGAAGGTCTAACAGTGGATTTCGGGAATTTTAAAAAATATAAAAACATTGCCTACCCAGATTCAGTATTTTATTAAAGTCTCACCACTTCTAAAACATTACAATACTATACAACGATAACAACATTGTATACAAAATCTAAAAGATTATTATATATATAAAATACAAGTACCATTCTATGGAGAATTATGAGAGACTGTAAAACAATTATACAGTAAGACATAAAAATATATCAGTAAAGCACTTACTAAGATATAAACAATTAAATAAAAAAGGATTAATCATGAATATAAAAAGCCATCCCTTCTGCTAAGAATATTAAAGCAGATTTTGGCAACTATATCAATGTTGTCAGTACTTTTAAAAAGGTAAATAAATTTATCATCATATTTAACATTATAAGATTGAGCTTCATAAAACGAGTTTTCACGTAGATCTGCATTAGAGGGCAAACTTATAACACATGATGCTCATCTTCAAATTCATTATTAGTTTTTACTCAAATACATCTGTTTCAAAAACATGTTTGAGCAATTTATAAGTTCTTAACTTATTACCAACATTCTGAGACAAAATTCTATTTTGTCAGTCTATTTTATACTTTATCCCCATGAGAACTATAATTTCGAAATACAAACAGCTGGAAAATATGTTGTCAAAGCTACATTTTCTTTAATTGCGTAAAGTTTGTATTACTGTAAAAAAAATAAGATTTTAAATACTGATAATTGGTTGAAGAACTCGATATCCTTTGGATCATAAATGTTTGATACATGTGTACATTAATTTATCCACCTGTTAATTAACTTGTCAATAAGTTACGTTTTAAAAGTAATAACAAGGAGATTCGCTTGAATTGTCATAAGGTAATGGGGAGATTAATTTTGACACCTGTGTTTATTATACATTTACCAAAGTTTTGTCATACATGTATGTGTATACCTTCGTCTATCTGCCTGACGTCAAGCTGTTCAGAATTGCAGAAGTTCAGAAATAAAATTATACATTGTCAAGACCATACAAATCTATGAAGAGGGACCTTAGAATTTCTAAGTATTAATTCTCATTATATAGAAAATATGCAAAATGTGTAGTATTCTAATTTTAGAAAGGTATTTATTCTATACTGAATAAAGTAAGAGAAAAATAAGGTAAAGGAGATACAACAAGGATTGGAAATAGTACAAATGTAGTCAGTATATTATTACATCTTTCGGTACAAGACATCAATTTCAAATATCTGTATGGTATTTAAAAGGTCCGTTTTTTGAAAATGTCGTCTTCTGTTTATAATCATTCAACCCTTAACACAAACTAAGAAAGTATTTTAGTTGCATCCATCCTGGAACGATCTACTTTGACTCTGAACAAGTTTATTCGGCTGTTTTCAACAAGTACTAATTATCAATTATTAGGTTGACAAAGCATATCAATTATTATTTTATCAGTCTTTGGTCGTAATATCAACAATCATGCTCACGGGAAATTCCTGTGGTGGACCATTTGACTTGAAGGGGTGGTTTGGATGACGAAGTCAAATATTTAAAAAAAAATTAATAAATTGATATATTTTATTCAACATTTTGGGATCCGAATGAACTTATATTTACATGCACAACTATTTAGTTAATTCTTGTCATTCTCGAGAAACACAAATATTTCGTTTACCATAATTATATAATAAAACTACGTGTATCTTTACATTTTTAAGGAGTATATACTAAATGTAGTTGAAGCTGAAGTCAATATTTTTCCCGAACATCCGTATGTCATTCTTTTCCAAAATAAACTACAATTGTATTTATTACTGTTGTATATTTTCCCGCCAGTTTTTGCACGAGAATTTTGTGCTTTTTTTCCACAACTACATAATTGGGTCAACATACAGGTATAAACAATCAAGTTGATAATTCTTCGACCTGTTACTTTTAACAATGTACCGCGCGTGTGAGAAGATTATTGTTTCTTTTCCTCTACATGATGACCCATTTATTTACACTGACACCGATATACGAACATAAAACACACTTGACATCAAAGGAAATAAATAATTACAAAAATGCTGGAATAAAAATAATAACTGTAGATAAAGACAGATTGGACTTGGAAACGTAACGTTAATATATATTTAACCCATTTTATTATATTGATCAGCTGACCACCAAGTTGAACCTTTGTTTTTATTCACAGTCAATTAACGAACGTCGTATATTTCCCGCAGTTTTTGCACGAGAATTTTGTGGGTTATTTGTCACAGCTTGACATCCTGGTTGCAGGTATAAACAATAAAGTTGACAATACCTTTACCTATGTATTGCGCAGTCAAGATTATTGTTAATTATTCTCTACATGATGACCAATTTATTTACACTAACACCGATATACGAACGTAAAATACACTTGACATCAAAGGAAATTAATAATTATGAAAAAGACTGGAATAAAATAAATAACTATAAATAAAGACAGATGGACCTGGAAAACGTTAATTTTTAACCCGTTTTATTATATCGATCTGCTGACCACCAAATTGAACCGTGTTTTTTTTAGTCAATTAACAAACTTTCACCAGACAACGGATGCCCAATTTCAACAAAGTCAATATATCATTATTTTTAAAAATTGACAGCGGACCTCAACAATATTGATGCTGATTATTGAGTAAACTGATCTTACCGAAATTGGTTTAGGATTGCGTTTAAAACGGATGTGTATTGACCACATGGGTATTCAGTCTATAGGAAACACTCTGTTATAATACTTACCTGTGTGTGACAAATTTATTAACTACGCATTTTTCATTTATGATTATTATTTTTTAAATCGACAGCAGACAATAGTATTGATTTTGATTATTGAGTAAATTAATTTTAACGAAACGTGTATTGACCAGGGTGAATGTGTATTCAGTCTTATTCATAAATAATAATATGAAACAACCGACCAATCACGTGCATTCAGTCTTATCAGAAACAACTGACCAATCATATGTCCGCATGGCTGAGTGGTCAGGAGTACCCCAGGGGGTAAAAAATAATCCTCACAATCCTTAATATTTCTAGTAACACCCTTAGAATAATCCTCACGCACAAATATTAGGGGCAACACCTTAAACTAAAAGGAAACAGCCTAATATAATTCTCACAAGCTTAGAATAATGTGTAACATCTTAGAAACTCAGTCTGTTACCCCTAAAGTTAAAGTTGTGACGAGCAACCTAAGAAAAAATGATTCTTAGTGTTAGCCAGTTGGAACAAGACTTAGCAGAAATGGTCCTTAGATGGTTCTCTTTTAGAAATGTATCAGTTGACCTGGACTAAACCAAGATGACTGCCACAGCTGAATTTAGTTTAACATAGAATCCTATAGAAAAAACAGCCAAATTGACTGCAACACTTAAATTTTTAGGTCTGCTCAAAGTGAAAAGTTAAATCCATGTGAGCGATACAGGCTCTTGGGAGCCTCTAATTCTGGTGGTAATTAAAGGGTTTTTGATAATTTGGTGTAAAATTTTTAATATTCATCCAATTTTTATGATTCTTGGTTTTTAATATTCCTTGATGAAAATATAAAAACATATGTAACATCTGTTTTTCACTTTGTCTTAATGTTTTTGAGATACATGTAATAAGGGGCTGAAAAAGTATGCATGTACATCTTAATTTTGGAAACTTTTTTATTTCTTATTCAATTTGGATTTTTTTTTTATTTGGTTCCTGATACATTGTCATAAGCAATACAATAAAAGTTATTCATGCTTGTGTAACTTTTGTGGTTTCAGAGATAAAGGGGCCAAAATAAGCCATTTTGCAGGTCACCTAAATTTTTTCCTTCCAATTTTATTGGGGATTTATTCTTTTAGTTCATCTTAATGAGTGCTTCTAGTAGTATTTCAAGAAATTTCTTCCTTTTTTAAAAAAATTATGAGATACAAGTGGATAAAGGGGCGAAAGAAGCAAGGTGGCTTGAATTCAAAATTTTTTTGGTTTTTCATCTGGTTTTTGGGGTAGGTCCAGTATTTCTGTGTAATGTATAGTATATTATCCAACACCTTATTGGATGAAGCTTAATAATATTTCCATATTTATTTTAACTCTTTATCTGTCCAAATGTTGCAGTTGTATTATGCTGGGCATAGCGAAGTCCTTTATTATTTTTTTCTAAAAATAGATTTACTCTTATTAATTGTTTTTCCACAGACAATTTGGCATTCAGTTTCAAACTGTGATGGATTTGCCGTGAATTTGATAGTGTACAGTTATAGACTGGGTCCCAGGACAACAGCTGTTTTGTTTGACCCGAGGACTGAACTGTTGCCTTCAGCCCTCAGCCAATAGTTCAGTCAGAGGATCAAAACAACTGTTGTCCGAGGAACCAGTCAATAACTGTTTTGTTATACCATAGTTATATGCAGGTGGAGCTTCTATTTATAGTAACCAATCAAAATAAGACGAGCGGTCAACAGTTTGAACCTGGTCCAACACTTTAAAACTGTTGACGATCAACAGAACGGTAATCTGTAGAATTTGAGCATTGTTTTACAAAAGTCAAAATGTTGAATATAATCTCTATTAAATTTATATAGGAAAAAAATCAAAAGTTGTAACAACATATTTTCTTTCTGGTAATTTTTTTAATAGTAATTGTTTCCTTTAACCTTTCTAAAAGCTCACTAACCCTTTTTCATTTGTTTAATGATTTAAACTGCTGTTTGGATTCTTTTACTGGAATCACATTTAATCTTTATTTCATTTAATGGACTATTTTCATGCTTCTAATTTGATTCTGAAATTAGAGTTACTTCCCTTAAATCCTGACAACCATAGTATGGTATGTTGTGCAGGGAGTATTTAAATCTGTTCTTTGAGACAAACTTTTGTAAATATTAGTATTTTGAATTTTATAACATGTGTGTGGTAATTCTGCAGAGTGTTAATAAATTATGCATCAATATAAATACAATCTATTAGAAATAGCTGACATTGATTGAACTTTCTTATGTTTCTGCTAAAACAGGAAACCAATTTGTTGATTCAGGGGTAATAACTGAGCACTGTAAAAAGGTGACTGAAATTAAAATCAACATTGAAAGATGAAATTCCCTTACTTTGAGTTGTTGAAGATTCTCAAAATGAACTGCTCATATTTATTTCTGAATTTAAAGTGGGAACCAACTGTGCTCCTCTCCTCGACGATCTGTTTCTGTACTCATGTGAAGCGGACTTTATTAAAGGGCTTCCACATGAATACAAAAAAAACTAGCCCAAATCTTTAATTTCACTTTTCCTTATATAATAGATGATGTATTGTCGTTAAATAACAATAAATTCCAAGACCCTACGTCTCATCTACCCCAGTGAATTTGAAATTAAGGATACTACAGATACATCAAATTCGGCTTCATATTTAGATTTTTTTCTCGAAATAGACAATGAGGAAGATCTGAAGACAAAACTTTATGACGAACGTGATGACTTCAACTTTCCTATTGTTAACTTTCCCTTCTTGAGTAGCAATATTCCATCATCACCTGCATATGGCATCTACGTTTCTCAGCTTATCCGATATTCAAGGGTATGAGTGAGTTACCATGACTTTCGACAAAGAGAATTACTGCTGTCGCAAAAGCTTCTTAACAAGGGTTTTATCAGGGATAAGTTGATGTCATTACTTAGGAAATTTTACGGTCGTCATCATGAATTGATTGACCGTTACAGTGTTCCAATATCTAAGATGATGTTGGACCTGTTCCCACTGTCTTAAAATTTCATGTACCTCCACATATTTGTGACTACCACCTGATTGACTTTGTTGAACTTCACGATGGGTGCTGTATACGGAGCATGAACTGCTTACCCTTCCGGAGCACCTGAGTTCACTCCTAGTTTTTATAGGGGTTCATGTTGTTCATTGTTTTTTAGTTTTCAGTGTTTATTTGTTGTGCTTGTAGTTGTTCATTTGTCTTCCCTGTTTTTGTCTGTCTAATGGATCTTGTTTTTTGGATTCCTCCTTAGGTATATTTGTCCTCTCTGTTACACAGTAGTATTAAAGTGGTTGTACTGGCCTTTGAAAAAAGTAAGGATAGAAGGTGTTTGGTAGCATTTCAATTTGGTCAACGTTACTACATTTGTATTCCAAAATTCTGATGAGTCCCACAATTGAATTAATAATGATTGTTAGAATTTTGGTGAGCCCATGACTCGCATACCTTTAGATGAGTTACCAAAAACCATGAGATTAATATGTGTCGATGAGATAATAATAACCCTTAGGACTTAAAAAAGGAAAAATATCAAATTGGCTTTCAACATGACTGGTACATGTAGTCAATCACTAAGTTTCCCAGGAAAAAATTCTGTCAAAAATTCAACTTACTAAGTGACCACAAATCTCAAAACCCACTGATACAGTGTACCATCCATTTTCACCTCAAAAGCTGTTCTGAATATAAAAAAATGCTAATGGTTCATTGTTTGTTAGTATTGGTTAATGCCTCATTGGCTTAAATAGTGGTGCAGGAAGTTTTTTTTAACTGTTTATGATCATAAGCCTGTCCACACTGACATTTTTATTTGAATCAAATTGGTTGTGGCTTGTTTTGCTCTTGTCTTAATGGATGGATATTGCAGACCGCAGGTTGGATTTTTGCTAATGGAACATTATAGCTTTCTCCAAAATTTGCTACAGTAGACATACTCCTCGTAATTGAATATCCTTTTTGTCAGAATAAATTATGCAATTAACAGGAGTATGTTTATGAGTGGAATTCTTTATTGTCACGTAAAAACGCAATGTGTGTCATTTCTATTGTCACTAATTGTGATAATTACTATATAAACATGTGTATTATGTACTTTGAAAATAATTTTTATAAGATATTTTCAGTCAATTTATCATTACTTTGAATCAAATTTTGGCAAAACATTTATGACTTTAATTAGAAAAAAAAATTATGCAATACGAGGAGCTTTTTAACAATTTAGTATCCAATTATCGAGAGTAAATTATTAACAATGACAGTATTGTAAGAATTTAGTGTTACAAAATTCTATGCAAATAAGAGGAATATTCTAGTAACAGAAATCCAGTTAAGTGGAGTTGACTCAGTACTATAATAAAACAAATCGAGTTGAAAGTGGGGTTAAACCCCAGTTAACCGAACAAAACTTTGATAGTGATCAGACTCTTACTAATACTTGTTCCCAAATTTAATGTATATTTTAATTTGTTGATCCGTGTTTGTTGAATCTGGACAAGACATCGATCGACAGTTGATTAACCTAAGCGGAAAAAAAAATATGTCATATTAATATACAAGTTCATTTTTTACTCGATTAATTAAGACCGACAGTGATGCAGAAAATCTTGTAGCTTCATTGAAAATCGACAGAGGCTAAACAGATAATTATTGACTTTCATGGTATGTTGGACATATTTTCTTCTTCGTTTAATTGATTTTTCCTACACAAGATACTTTGTAGCCGCCCTCATCATCAAGGCCAAGTCAATGAATCATTCGGTGAATTAAATCCAGTTAATGGATTGTATAATTGATTTCTTGATAGATTTTCGAAGGTTTTTCCATTCTAGGCTAGGCAGTCATTAACAAATACTTTCTGATTTTTTTAGGAATTTTTGTGTGGCAGAAGTTTGTTGTTCTTAAGAGTAAATTTTGAGGTTTTTTTTGTGTGTGTGTGTATTTTGTTTCTATTTTTTTAATTCTAAAGCAATATAATTTTAGAATAGAAAACTGTATTCAAGACTTCTTTTTTTTTTTTGATTTGATAGATAGTAATTGGTCAATAGATCTGCTAGATCTCTGATTATTTTTTCATGCGATAGGTCTTCAGGCTAAAAAAAAGTTATTTGCTTGACTTAGGTAAGTCCGTCGTCATTATTTTGAGTTATAAAATTTACTAATGAGGCTAAATACTTTTCACAAAACCGTGAATACTTAAAGCACAACAAAGCCTTATACTTGCACTATCATGATGCTTATAAAAAATGTCATCTAACATCTGTATTGAATTGGGCAAAAATCGTCCAAGAACCGGAGCCCCCAGATAAGCTTGTAGTAAAGGTTTAATAATAAAATTTAAATCATACACTTGAAATGTTGTTTATTTGTAATATTATGAGTTTATATCTTTTTTAAAAGTCAATGAAATAATTTTTCAATACCATGAATGAAAAATTATGATGGATGTAAAGTACAGTGTTTCTTCTCTTGATACTTTTTGATGGAGCTGCTTATTCCAATTACTAGAGGACCTCAGCCACTATTTTTTGGGTGAACCTACTCTTAGCATAAATTTAAGACTCATGAATTCTACAAGCTAACCAAATTTTAAACTTGTTAAACAAAATATAGTTTTAAAATGAATGTTTCCTGACATTGTGCTTCAGTGACATACTGACATTGGAATAAGTTACTTCCCCTTAGTAGTTATTTTGTAGTATCTGCAGAGTGTATGGTTTTGTGTTTAATATGCAGAAAGCAAAAATTGTAGATGTGATGCACATATTTGAAATTTGTATAAATTAATCCCCATCATTACAGTATCTTTAACTTACTAGTACATAATGAAAATTGTTTACACATTAAGGTGTAAAAAAATTTGACATTAGGTAAAAGTTTTTATTTGGCAATCAATATTATAATTCCTGTAAATTCATTAACTTATTATTTTAAATCTTGGTTACATAACAAGATTAATTGATAAGATTAAAGTACTTTTTATAAAAGAATATAGCTAACAAAATCAAAGTTCAAAGTTTTTTTATTGTATTATTCATCTTTTCAGATTTTTTGCCAAAAAATTCAAAAAATGCATTGATTTCTGAATCTCCAGTATCCATTTTTCAAAACATTTTACAAAGTAATCGACTCTTTCGTTGATTTGTATGCCTTTTCAAGCCATTTCTGTTAAACCTGACAACTATATTTATGTCTAAGTGAAACTCTGAATGTGATGAGTCTTAATTTATGCCCCTTGAGATGCATTCCTCAAAATCTATACACATGTATTGGAATTTGTATAGCAATTCACAATGGTATCGGAAAAAGATCACTGGTTATTTTTGTACTATAATCAGCTAATCACTTACATGGAATATGTTCGGAAACAAATATTATGGTCCTATACAGGTAATTTTTCTTTACTTGATTTATATTTAATTAATTTTTGGTTAATTTTTAATTATGTTTTTTTCCTTAACTGATACCTAAAAATATGATTGAAGTTTATTTTTTTTTTCAGATTTATTAGTACATGTAGCAATATAAGAAATTATAAGAAAATTAATAATATGTATTTTGAAAACAACACATCATCAGTAGTAATATATTATGTCTGACAGTTTACCCTTTCAGATAGAAATAAATGATATTGGCACAAAAGCCAAATGAAATACAAACTTACTGTAATTTTGGAAATTTATGCAATGTTTGCAAAAAAATATGACAAGGTGATGATTGAAATAATTAGAAATAGCATTTTAATTTAAGCTACTGTCATAAAATTACAATATGTACAATAGAACAGTTAGATTATGTTGCACTTTAGTCTAAAGATGATTTTAAGGGGTACCCAACACTTTCACTAAAATAAATTTGGCTCGTTTTAATTTTCATAAAATTTTGACAAAATATTTACTTTGACCTGTTAACAAAAATATAAAAATTTCAAGAAACTGTAACCAGACAATTTACGGGAATAATTTCATTGGATATATAGCAGTTTGACAAACAATAATTTTGATAATTGAGAAGCTTGATTTCTCTTTACTAATAGTATGTGATTAAAACATTCAGCTGATTTTTAAAGAGTTAACGCCCTTAGGTGTTCTGTACCCCCTTAAGTAATAGATGAACTCAAAAATTTATGAATTAAAGTATTATAATTGAATTATTAATATATTGTAAAAGTCGAGTGATTTCAAAGTTTTTTTTTCAGATCGTTCCACTGAATTATAATATTGTTGATAATGATTTCAGAAAATATGCTATTCTATAATTGTTTCTATTGCTAATTCATTTATATTTCCTAATTGATCCTACAGGCTGGTAGTGTCAGTATCGCTGACTTGTACTGAAAATGAAGTTATTGGGTAAATTTTTTTTGGTCTCATATCATATACTAAATTTTCTTTTCTACTATGAAGCCATTAAAAGGAATCCCGACGTTTTAGAGGTGAAAACATTTGTGGGAATTAAAGTATGAGAATTGACAGTAATTTTGTTTTCAGTCTATTCGAAATAACCTCATTGCACATGGTGCACACTTTCAAATAACCCGCTACGCAGGTTATTGAGTGTGCATCACGTGATTGAGGTTATTTCTTCATACACTGAAAAGTGTATCAGTTAAGTGAATGAAATACTTATAATGGAAATAATGAAACCACACAACTTATTACAAGGTATTTTCTAAAAATTTCACCACAACAAAGTTGGTACATATTACCGATTAAAAAGATTAATGGCAATTAGTTTTCAGATAATGACTTTATCAGGTTTGTCATTTAACTAATAGGGGCCGCGGTGGCCGAGTGGTAGGTAGTTCATCATGACTACTAATGATCACTAGCCTGTCAACGCTGAGGTTGTGAGTTCGAATCTCACCTGTGGCGGGGTGTGTTCGACTCCGATCTTAATTGACAAGGATTGCCAATTTTCCTACCGAAGGTCGGTGGTTCTCTCCAGGTACTCCGGCTTCCTCCACCAATAAAAACTGGCCGCCGCGAAATAGCCAAATGTGCTGAAAACGATGTAAAACCCCAACTAAACAAACAAACATTTAACTAATAGGCTCGTCCAATGAAACAAACTGGACAAAGTAAAATTGCTATTATTCTACATTTTAAAATACATATACTGAAATCTAATATTCTAAAGAACATTTATGGAATTTCGAAAAATGCTTAATGAAGCATTTTTGGATGTACCGGTAAGTCATCATCAGTTTTAGGTACAGATAGATAATATTGAGAGAAAAAAATCAAATTTGCATTTTTTGCATGCATCTACAAAAAATTGTTCAAAGATTCATCATCTGAAACAAAATTTGTTAAAAAAAAATATGATTAAAAACAGGAGACAATCACTAATAAATACAAAGTCCTGGCTTGTGACAGCACAACCAGAAAGAGGCCACTGGTTAAATTGGTTTATCAAATCTCACTTCCATGCATATTTATTTCAAATTCTGTCGGATTTACCTCCCCTTGGTTGTTCCAAAGAAAAAGTAGAAGAAATTTCAAATGAATACCCTCAAAATGATTTAACGATGAGTAACTGATTGATATTATTCATGATGCCACTAAAGTTTCTGGCACGGAACATTTATTTGTTGTTGTCTTTATGTCATTTTATTCGTCTTTCATCATTTAGTTATCACTAGATAATTTAATATTGGATATAACATGTCATTTGATTGGTCAATTTTTTTTCTTCTATCATATCATAGATTAAATTTTCGTTTTCACTATGTCGTCATTAAAGGGAATCCCATCTGTTGGAATTAAATTTTAAGGATTGACTGTAATTTTGTTTTCAGTCTATTTGAAATAACCTTAATGCACATGGTGCACACTTCCAAATAACCCGCTACGCTGGTTATTTAGTGTGCACCACGTGATTGAGGTTATTTCTTCATAGACTGAAAAAAAGTTATGATCAATCCTTAGATAATGCCTTTATGTTTATAATTTCAAATGTGATGGAAGCTTTCCATTCATAAAACCTTCAGATGTCAGTCCAATTATTAGAAAAAATTGAGATGAGCTACCAGTTTTGTTAGTCTAAGCCCTTTCCTTTTATGTGCATGGTGATTTGCAATAAGTAACTAATGTAAACTAAATAGAAACAACCAGAAAAATCAAAACGAAAGGCATTTATACATTAAAGTATTGAAACATTTTTTTACAGAAATGATTCTGCCCAAGAAGGCAACATCTGGCATGGTTTCTGTTGTGTGGTATTCTTCTTCCTGGTCATCAGCTTGTTAGCGTTTCCTAATGGTAATTAAGATTTGTAACTGAGTAATAAATATTTTCGATAATTGCAGTGATAAAGGATACAATAATTTATATGCATATTATATTTAATTTTAAAGATAAATCTATTCAAATGCCATTAAAAAAATAGTTTATGTCTCAAAATGTTTAAAAATCTGTACAAGAACTGTTACTGTAAAGATGGTTACATAGTTTATATATATTCTACTTAATTTCAAATTTCTTTATTTCCAGGTCCATTTACAAGGCCACATCCTGGAATATGGCGGATTGTTTTTGGTTAGTACACAGGATATATTTGAAAGGATTTAAGTTTACCAGTACCTTGCTGGTTTCAAGTTAAAAGACTGCTTGAATTCCTGAATTACAATTATATCCTATCTCATTATGAAATGAAATATCCATTTATAATGCTGTTCTTGTTAGATCCCAGCTGGTACCTGCAAATTTATAAACATTTCTGCATATAGTCATATAAAAACAAAATTCTAATATGGCCCGCTTCAAACGCTTTCTGTCTACATCCATGGTAAAATACGGATATTTTGATTTCAATGTCGCAGACGTCAGAAGGGTTGTTGGCAACATCATAGTAGAGTTTCGCAAACTGGTCACAGCTTTAACGACGTCATAATATAACTTGCATTGTGTAATACCGTCTTCGTGTCTGAATACATATGTCGGGTCAATTTAAAATATAGAAACTAGAATTAGAATAGAAATAATTCACGGTGGCTTGAAAATATCTTGATTTAACCCCGGGTAGGCCCTTTATGATATGCCAATATTTTACCATAAAGGGCCTACCCATTGTAAAATCAGGATAATATGAAGCCACTGTGAAATATTCTCAATTTATTTATTAGAGTTGCGAAGCACATTGGGTGGTTTTACAACAAAGCGAGTGACGAAGATTGCTTCTTCTTATGTATTTTTAGGAGTTGTATGTGTATGTGCTCAAGCTCAAAATGGTTAAAAGCCAAACAATAGCCCAAAATGTTTAAGAGCAAATTTAAATACCAAAATGACCAAAACAGGTAAAGCCAAAATTATCCAAAGACAGCTATGCACGTGGAAGATACTTCCTTAGTTTCCATAAAATTTAACTATTTTGCAGTATTAAAATCGTAAAGTAGAATTTTCTGGAAACCTCAGTTCGATTATTGGATTTTTGGCATCTTGAAAGCCTAAATGATAAAATTTTAAGGACAATTTTTGTTTGTTAATTAACCATGTAGAGTCATCCAAGAAAGCAAAAAACTTATAATAATTACAAAACGTTATATCTTTATACCCCAAATATGATTATGAATGGGAAATTTCCAATAGAAAAATGGATAATAATAAAAACTTCGAACAAATAACTCTAACCTAGCTTAAAATTTGTAATGATATTAGTGTAATTTGATTTTTATTGGACTTAGTGCAACTTGGGGATACTTGATTAATAAAATTTAATAGATAGAATTATCTCCCTTTTAAATTAATAATAGGCAAAATATTTTTGTTTCTTTGGAAATCTTGATTCAACAAGATCAGGGAAATTCTACTGTATTACATACAACTTTAATAGCTAATTGCATCTATCAGCCAAGTGATAAGATTAAGGTAGGCAAATTCTGAAAAATATGTTCCATGGACTTAGGTTTACAGACAGTCAAGGGTTGAAATAATAATTTATTTCAATCTGCATTATGTTGTAAGCTTAATTCAGTAGCTTGTCTTTCTGATTTGGCAGACAAAAAAAATAAAACCCAATGTAAATTTTGTCTCCTAAATACAGATTCTGTTATCACCATGACAAATTTAATTTGATTAAGGAAAACTGAGAAATTTTTCATGAATAAATGATCTTGTTTATAAATTTCATTTTAATTATAAAATTATAGAATAAATTATAATGGGAGATAACTCTATGTTATAAATCTGATAATTAGATTTTCATCACATCATTTATCTCCCATAATTACTCATGTAATACGTCATATAGCAAAAATAAACAAATAAGCTTAAATGAGACAACATCCCTTAGTATTAAACAATATAAAGATGGAATTTCTGAAATTCTGTGTAAATTTATACATCTCTTGATCCGTTTGATAAATTCTGATATCACCACACGTTGATTAAATGCTTGTGAAATCTCCGGCCAAAAAGCCTTTGGAAGACCACTTGGAGTTTTACATTGTCATTAGAGAGAAAGATTCTAAAACTCTGGACGCATTAATTATAATTAAATTTTCTTTCCTTTTTTAACTGCTTGCCGCCTGGCAGTTTAAAAATTAAAATTTAATTATCTCGATTTGATAAATTTCATAATCAACTGGTCACCATTTTAGAATCTATATATATCTAATGATTGTAAGGAGATATGTAAGAAGAAGCAACAGTCTACACATTAGACATGCTCTGTATGGCCCCAAAAACCAATGATGTCAAAAATTCAGCAAAAGTAGCCACAAATTCCCCCCCCCCCCCCAAAAAAAAAAAAAAAAAATATTAAAAAAATGTATGCAGTTACTTTGTCTGGAAATTTATCTTACAAAATTTTAAATCAATTCAAGAAATAAAAGTAATATACAGTCAAACTTCTGTAGCTTGAATTTGGATCACTCGAACACCACCTATGACTCGAATTGTTTTGAAAATCCTGTAAATTTTAATTTTGTGTTTATGTTAGAAAGGCCCCCTTTCTGGAAGACCAATTTCTTGAAAAGTCGAACAAAACTTTGGTCCCCACAATGATAAAATTCAATAATAAAAGGACATGCATGTTACCTGATACTTACAGGTATTCGTCTTACAAAAACAGATTTAATAAAAAAAGAATAGCTGAAAAAGTGAAGGGTTCAATGTAATAAAGATATTATGATTACTGTTAAGGATGATTGCTGGTCTAATAGGAAATAAATAGGATTTGAAATAGGTGTTTTAGTTTGAGAGAACATATGAATAGTAAACAAATATCCAAGAAAAAAATATAGGTTCATGTGCTCATTTTAGAGCTGTAAGGCCTTGAAAAATTGCAGGAAATGGGTTTTCTCTGGATTTTTCCTCATCTTTGCATTGGCAACTTCAGTCTCTCAAAAATGTATGAAAAAATAAAAAGGATTTCGTAAGATTTTGTATATATGATTGAATTATAAAAGAAAAAGTAGGGGTTCATGGGCAAAAAAAATTAATGTTTTAAGAAATGGATAAAACCCGAGGATTTCGAAAATCTGGACATTTTCTGTACTGGAACAATCTGAGGTAACTTCTGATAATTCCAACAGTTTCGATGGACCCTTGGATTTCGAGCCATCAGAGTTCTACTATACATCAATATCAGGGCCCATTTGTCCAATTTTTGATTCCATATTTTTCATCTGCTAAGCAAAATTTCTATACATTCCTCAATTGCCGAAGTGAAACAATTAAGGTCGTACCTAACACTACAGGGAGATAACTCTGTAAAATCAGCTTAACGTTTTAATAACGTTGTGTTGTTAAGGGAATATTAAGCTTTTCAATGATCAATATTAGTGTTTGTCAAACTGCTATACAATCAGTGTAATTTTTCTGATGAATTGGTTGGTTCAAATGTTTTGAAATTTTAAAATTTTTGTCAATGGGTCAAAGTAAATACTTTGTCAAAATTTTATGAAAATTAAACGAGCCAAATTAATTTTAGTGAAAGTGTTGGGTACCACCTTAACCCTTCTGCTAATTCCCAGTCCATCCATTACAAGCAAAATAACTTTTGAACAACTGGCCCCAGGTTTTTATTATGAAGAACATATTTATGGTTAATGTCAAGGAGTTAACATCCTATCTTCAATGTGAATTGACCAAAAATATTGATTTCGCAGTCACCACATGATCTTAAGTGTAGTGGCAGAGTGGTCTAGGTAGTTCATCATGACTACTAATGATCACTATTCTGTCAACACTGAGGTTTTGTGTTCGAATCTCACCTGTGGTGGGGTGTGTTACAAAGGTTGCCAATTTTCCTACCGAAGGTTGGTGGTTCTCTCCGGGTACACCAAGAATGACTGCAATAGAATAGAGAATGGAAACTGGGAATGTTTCAAAGAGACAACAACCTGACCAAAGAGCAGAAAACAGCTCAAGGCTACCAATGGGTCTTCAAGGCAGCGAGAAAATGCTGCACCGGGAATCAGGCTTCAGCTGGCCCCTAAACAAGTTCATTCTATATATATGTATTGGTGTTTTAGGTCTGAGTGTGCTGTATTTCCTAGTACTTATATTTATTCTGTTCCAAAATCGTCATGACGTGAGAAAAATGATAGAATGGTTGTATCCTGATCTTAAGGGTGTCAGACTTCCAGATAAGGTATGGTTACATTATTGTATGTTAACTTTGATTTCTTAGCATAGTAGATTTTGTTCCCAAATTCCTATATAGAAATTACTTCACGATCAGAAAACATTACATTGTATTTCACATTTGCGTTCTTATAAATTTCTGACACACTTCACTTCATCAGGAATTTAATCTCCTTTTGACAATTTAATTTTAAAAAATGATTTCTTTTCTAGTAACTTTCAAGACCTAAATATCATGAATTTGTTTATATTAACAACAAAATGGATAAACGGAAAGGTCAACCATGACATACCAATTAATCAACGACACCCAGGAGACAAAACGCGGGACAAAAAAATAACATAAAAGAGCACAAAACACAAACATAAAACAACAGAGTCAGGAATAGTCCAGGCACTGAACAGTGGTGGGGTTAAACCGTGTTTATAATTACTCTAACCTCTCCCTAATCTATCTTGACACATCTGGTGTATAAAACATGCTATAAAAACCAGTACAGTATGATTACCAACAAGGTGACTTCTTGCTAGAACTGCACAAATTGGTTGGACGGTATATAATTTAGATATCCGGGTCAGAATGTGCTTGATTTAACTGTAAAATTAGCTAAGGCTCTCTTAGCTGCTGGTCGGAGACTGTCTCTCTGTTAAAATGCTTAAATTGTTTTTGCAGGAGTATGCAATAAACTGTTCACAGATAGATCTCGGTAGAATATGGTCACATATAGACATGTTTGCTTTAGCTCATTTCCTAGGATGGACATTGAAGGCTTTGTTAATAAGGCATTATGGTATACTGTGGACAATTAGTATATTATGGGAGTTTTCGGAGGTGAGGAATTTTTTTGTTTGTAATCAAATTTTTTAATGATTATTAATAATCATAAATGCAATTGTAAGTTTGGTATATAAATAAGGAGAATTTATATAAGTAAAAATTATTAGAAATTTCAGTTTATATTTTGTGTTATAATAAACAGTTCTGCATTTTGTTGATATAAATTGGTAAACAGTATTATGATGTGATAATGTCGTTATGATTCGAAAAATTCAAAATTGGAACACCTTTCAAATCATGTGTGTCCCTAATTTTGTTAATATATCTTTCATCAGGAAAATCTTGTGATAGATTGTGACATCTTCATGCATGCAAGTCCAGGCCATTTTTGTCACAAAAATGCTTTAGTTCATTAATTTATGACATTTAACCAGTGAAATTTACATTTATAAATCAAGATATGATTATATTTATACTAATTATTGAATTCACAACAAAGAAATAATACCAAATGCTATTCTCAGTGTGAAATGGCAAAATATTAAATTATCTGATATGTAGATAAAACAACTGAATCATTTGAGAATTACATTTATTTACAGATGTTTTTTTGCCATTTACTGCCAAACTTTGCCGAGTGTTGGTGGGACTCGTTAATTTTGGATGTATTTATATGTAATGGATTGGGTATATGGATGGGTATGACTATCTGTAAAAAGATGGAGATGAGAAATTATCATTGGGAAAGTATTAAGTAAGTGTTATGAAAAGTGTTTGGAAGATCGTGTTTCAAATATGTTTTAACAATGAGATTCTTATGGTGTTGCCATGACAAATTAAATTTGAAACAGGAAAATTCCTGAGGAATTTTATATTTTTGATAAACAAAATCATAATGGTAGATAACTCTGTTATAAAACTCATAACATGAGTTGTCTACCATGCCTGCCAAACTGTTTGAATATTAGAAATTTTATTGTGGAGAGTTAGGATTTTGTATCTCAGTGCTAGAAACTGTTCTAAAATGAATTTTATTGTTGATTTCAGGACCTTTTGGTAATACTTTTTAGTTCACCTGGCCTACTATTGCCATCACTTGGCGTCCGTTGTGCGCGTCGTCCGGCATAAAATTTCCCTTCAAAGATCCTTTCCTCTTAAACCAATTATTGTTTCTGATTGGCTGAGTTTTTCAAAAATTTTCTCCTCTGAAATTGCTTGGCCAAATGGAACAAAACTTGACATATATTGGAAGTCCTCTATAAAATTCCTCATTTCATCATTTCATCATGATCAGACTACAAATATGGCCACCATGGGCATTTCTTGTTTCCAATTGGCTGATATAAAAAAAATCTTCTCCTCTGAAATCGCTTTGCCAAATGGAACGAAACTTGACACACAGCATCTATGGGAGCTTCTTTACAAAATTTCCTCATTTTGTCCTGATCAGGCAACAAATAAGCCGTCATGGGTAATTCTTGTTTCTCATTGGTTGATTAAAAAATTTTTTTCTGGAACTGCTTGGCCAAATAGAACAAAACTTGACAGGAAGCATCTTTGGGAGGTTCTTTACAAACTTTCCTCATTTTGTCCCGATTGGACTACAAATGTGGCCGTAATGGGCAGTTCTTGTTTCTGATTGTCTGATATAAAAAAATCTTCTCCTCTGAAATAGCTTGGCCAAATGGAACGAAACTTCACAGGAACCATATATGAGAGGTCCTTTATAAAGTTTCCTCATTTGGTTTCAATCATCTACAAATATGGCCACCATGGGCAGTTATTTTTTTCTGATTTGTTGATACAAAACAATCTTTTTCTCTGAAACCGCTTGTCCAAATGGAACGAAACTTGACAGGAAGCATCTATGGGAGGTTTTTTACAAAGTTTCATCATTTTGTTCAGATCAGGCGAAAAAACATGACCACTATGGGCAATTCTTGTTTCTGATTGGTTGATTAAAAATAGAACATAGGTGAAAAAAGGCTCATATCTCAAAAAGTAAAGCAGTACAACAAAACTGACAAGATCTTAAAATGTTTATGAGGTCAAGATCTACTTGCTATGATATTTTCAGATGGATTGGTCAACTCATTTTTGGGTTATTGCCCCTGAATTGTTAATTTTAAGGAAATTTTGCTGTTTTAGGTTATTAACTTGAATATTATTATAGATAAAGACAAACTATAAACAGAAAAAATGTTCAGCATAACTTGAAATAAATTAAATGGTAGCTGTACATGTAAAATGGAGGGTCAAGGGTCAAGGTCATTGAAAAAGTCCATAGCAACCAATGAAAAAGTCCTAGCAACCATATATATTTGGGTTTAGGACCCTATAATTTACCTGTACAAATCAAATAGAAAGGCGAAGAGTCAAGGTCATTGAAAAAGTCCCTAGCAACCATATGTATTTAAGATTCAGGAAACTATAATATAGCTGTTCAAGTCAATATGGAGTCTCAAGGGTGAAGGTCATTGAAAAAATCCATAGCAACCATGGAAAAGTCCCTAGCAACCAGATATATTTGGGTTAAGGATTATATATTTTAGCTGTACAAGTTATTATTAAGGCGAAAAATGTGATGGTATACATTGAATAGCAAAAATAATCATTGATGCAAGATCTACACACAAAAAAAAACATGTGGGCGATTAAGGCTTCTAGGAGCCTCGTTTTTTTTTTTAATTTTCTGTCAGATATTTTAGTATTTTATTATGTTATTCAGTTACTCAGTTTCAATATTCTCACTCTTTTGGGAAGCATGAGAATTTCTGAAGAAAATATTATTGTTGCTCTTAATTATTGCAGAAATTCTGAATGTTTCTGAAAAAAACTCATATCTTTAAGCCCTGCAAGAAAAATATAAAGATATACAGAAAATGAAAACAGTTTTAAGTCTCTGTTATAAACTGTGTTGCTGGTTTGTCAAAGGTCATATGTAGGGGGCTCCACAAGATGAACAAAGAAAAAATGTTATTCTGAAATCAGTACACAGTTTTATTAATTTTTTCCTAGTACTATTCTTTTCTGTAATGTAATTTATCTAATTAATTGTCAATTTTTTATCATCATTTATTCACTATAATAAATGTATAAATCAATCTTCGAATCTAAGTAAATTAGCATGGATGAATATTTTTATTAACTTTTAACCTGAAAATTGTTTGTATGTTTACATTATATTGAAGAAAAATCCCAAGTTTCATAGTCTTAAAAAAACAATATTTTCTTATTTTTTCAGGGATATACATTCTACGTCTGGAAAGATCCGAAGAGCAGTTTTACAGTTCACCCCGGCCAGGTAAAACTATGTTCACTTTGAAAGTAAGAATTTGTGTTTCTGTAAAAAAAATACAGAAATTTTATGCAGTCATAGTTTACTATGAATATTCCATTATTTCATTAAAATTTAAGGGACTTAATTGAGAAATCTTTTCGGAAAGATTTAAGATAATTTGAGAGTTAGATTTAGGATCAAAATTAGCCTTAGAAATGACAGATTTTCTAGATGGCTTTTGAAATAAAAGTAATCAAAAATCTGTTGGAGAAACCCATCTCTCTTAATTTTTTATACATTTTGTATGGACATTGTTCTGTTTTCAAAATCCATTGAAGAAATAGGAAAAATTACATAATTTTTTGTCATTTGGAACTTTAAGATGTATGTAGCAAAATTGGAAAGACAAATTTTAGAGGTCAGTAGACCAAAACATTTACTGCTGTGTAATGAATAAATACAGAGGATATCAAAAATTAAAATATACATATATATATTGAAAGTTGCAATGTTACTTTCTATGATACAGAAGGTATTTTATATATATGTATTCGGTAATTTTGAACATTTTAAAATTGTTATATTTTCAGTTGGACACATGTGAGATGGTTAGATCCTAACTCGACATACATGAGAATTATCGCAGTCTGTATTATTATTGTTTTCTGGCAGGTAAATACATACATGTGTAGAATGAAATTACAGTCAAACCTGCTTGAAAGGGCACCTCTATACAGTAAATCACTGTCTATAAAGGACACCTCTATACAGTAAATCACTGTCTATAAAGGGCACCTGTGTACAGTAAATCACTGTCTATAAAGGGCACCTCTGTACAGTAAATCACTGTCTATAAAGGGCACCTCTATACAGTAAATCACTGTCTATAAAGGGCACCTCTGTACAGTAAATCACTGTCTATAAAGGGCACCATAGAAATGTCCCTTTCATGAACAAAGCTTGTTGAATTAAAATTTTTATAAAGGACACCTGTTCATACAGGGGCAATTTTTTTCGGGTCCCTTGGGTGCCCTTTATACACAGGTGTGACTGTATATAATAAATACTGGTACTAAAATGGAAGTTAATATTTTTGTCATGCTTATACCACAAAACACATATTATTAGTTCTCCAATTTTCATGGATTTTGTGGGACACTGAATCAAAGAATATAAGAATTGTTGTGAGCAGCAATATTGGTATGTTATTATATTAACATAACAAATTATTTCTGTCCATCTTTATTTTACATCTTTATGTCTTGTTGCTGATGACAGATGTTAATAATCAAATTTGTAATGGATACAGCTATTTCCAGTTTTACATAGTACAAATAATTATATATTGATTGTTGTTAAAAAAAAATGTGAATAAATCTCCAAAACATAAATATTATTCAGCCACATACTTACATTTTTGTGTATTATTATCATTATTACATGTTTGTGTGTTATTATCACATACTTACATGTTTGTGTGTTATTATCACATACTTATTATCTGCTACTTTATAGTGTAAATTTATAATCTAATGTCATTGGAAAAAATGTGATGAACAAATTTTCAATATTGCACTGTATTATCAATGGTCTGTTGTTTTTTTTTTCCAGTTGGCAGAATTGAATACATTTTTCCTGAAACACATATTAGAAATACCTGAATCTCATCATTTAAATTTATGGAGACTTCTACTCATCTCATTAATGTCAGCTCCTACGATAAGGTAAGATTGTTCGAAACATACAGATTTTTGAAAAATAAATTTCAAGTCATTGTAGGCAGAAGAAACTTTGTTTTACCATTGAAACTGGCTACAGGATTATGTCCCACTGTAACGTAATGCCAATGACCTCTGTAATTATCAGCAACCTACGAAAACAATATTCACCTAACATATTTCCATAGATACCGCTTGGCCAAACAGAACGAGACTTGACGGGAAGCATCTGTTGGAGGTTTTTTACAAAGTTTCCTTTTGTCCAGATCAGGCGACATACATGGCCGCCATTGTCAATTCTTGTTTCTGATTGGTTGATTTAAAAAAGAGAATTTTTTCTCTTAAACTGCTTGGCCAAATACAGCCAAACTTGACAGAAAGTGTCTATGACATATAACAATATAACAAAAATCTACAGAACCGCAGAATTGCTTGAAACCAAACATGGTCTGAATGTTCCTCTTAAGGTGCTCACCAGGTGTTGTTACTCTGGTGCTGCCGATCACTAATTCAAAATAGCCTTCAGCAGAGGACTTAAGTTAACCAAAGACACTGTGAGAAATACATGCAAAAATCTTCTGGAGAACCGCCAAATTTTAGAATCTGGTGACCTGGAAGTAGAATGACATTGATGAAGAAAAAATTGGTTCACCACACTTCATAGTGATAGGGAGAAGTGACTTTTCTCTTTGAGATACATTAATAAAAATGGCTTTCATGCCAGGTGAGCGATACAGGCTCAGCCCTCTGAGCCTCTAGTTTTTGTTTGTTGTTGATTGGGAAGAACAGACAGATTTCTTAGTTGTTAGAGAATTATTTTATTAGTATTCATCACTTTCCAACATAAAAGTTTTTAATTAGGTGAAAAGTATGTCAAGAGAATTACGATATTTCAGTAGTAGTTGTATTTTTCATACAAGAAAAGAAAAACATAAAAGAAATATACGAGATGCTAAAGATTTTTTTATTCATTGCTAAAAATTTT
This sequence comes from Mytilisepta virgata, assembly GCA_028015205.1. Lineage (NCBI taxonomy): Eukaryota > Metazoa > Mollusca > Bivalvia > Mytilida > Mytilidae > Mytilisepta > Mytilisepta virgata. Next base: position 26,643,168 of record CM051512.1, read on the forward strand.
CTATAGATACGAAATATACAAGATTTTATTCTACTCATTGTCTAAAATTTTATATATGACATCATCAGTGATGAATTCATATCTTCAACTGTGGCAAATATAATTTGAGCAGTGAAGTTTTATCTTTAACTAAATTTAATTTTCTTTTAATAAAAATATAGAAGAATGAACATGGTAAATTACATCTTGCCGAAACTTGAATATACATGATAAAAGTTTAAGCAGAGGAATGATTTTTTTATGGTTGTTTTTCAACTTAAAGTCATTATGGAAACTTTACCATATTATTTCAGACAGTGGTATGTATATGTTACTGATGTACAGTGTAGAAGAGTGGGAATGCAGTGTTGGATGTTTTGGTAAGACTGTAGCTGTATATGTATATTCATCAATATTTAAAAAAATATATATATTTTTGGCACAAAATATGCTGGAATTACTTCCCTTACCTGCCAAAACAGCTGAATGAAAAAGCTTTATTCTGTAGATAATTTTTTGGTTTTTTTTATTCATTACAAATAAGCCAAAAAAATATATAGTATTTCACTTAAATAAAGCTGACTGAAAGATAATAATGATACATTGCAAATTGAATTAAGATGCTTTACACATTGATACACTGTATTTATCCAAGAGATTGCTGCCTCCATATTTGCAATAAGATAAGATAAGATCACCATCTGGATTCAGGTTAATTGGTAGATACTAAGTAGTATAGTTATTCTTTGGACAGCTATTATACATGTATATATAATAACATTTTGAATTCTTATATTTTAAAACCAGTAATTAAAACGATTACTTTAATAAAATTTCATTTTCAATTTTTACCCGATCTCTGATCGCCATAACTTTTTTTTTCAAACGGGCAGCTATCGCAATAATTAAACTTCGCAATTTTGCATTGGGTAGAAAAATCGCAATAATAAGTGCACGCGAAAATTTCAGTATTGACAGTATCAGGATCTTCACAATTGAGAATATAATATAACGTTTGTCTATCTGATAGATTTGTAAAGGGTTGAGATTTTAATGATATAAATTTTAAAAAATAGTTCTTTCCTCATATTAGTATACTTTTCACTAATTTTCAATATGAAAAACATATTAATACAGTGAAAAGTGTGTCTGCTTAAACAACTTAAAGACAGTGATTGTTTAAATTATGTATAAAAATATCTAGTTTTCAGAATCCTGAATATTGGAAAAAAGAATAATTTGAACTTTTTTTTTTATCTCTTTGTTGCTTGTGTTATTGAAGTTAAGTTTTCAGATGTACATCCCATACTTATGTTATTTGTAGTGCTATAACACTGACAGAAGCCATACTGTGTTGTAAGTTTGGGTTAGAGCTGTTTAAACAGACTTCCATTATATACATTTTACTGTGGTTAACTATACAGGTAAGTCTGTTTTGTAATTACATGTAGCTATACAGTTGAATTTTTTTTGTCAATTGCTCTGCATTAAAATTCCGAGGGTGTGTTATAACAGTAGACGAAATTTTACACTGAAAATTTAGACATGCTTAAGTCAGTTTCAAATAGTTTTGTTGTTTCAAACCATTTTTATAAAAAAATATGTTATTTTGATATTTGTTTGTTTGAACCTTATATCTAGCTTTGAAAAGGTTTACAAATGTTTTCTTTTGATTTTAAAGAATACATATTCTGTACATTAAACTTGTACTGTAGCAAAGTTTCAATTCGTTTATGTAAAATTGTAAGGATTATATTTTATAGTAATTTCAAAATATGTTTGTGTGAAATATTAAAATGCTTAGCAATAGGTCTTTGAATTTAATATCAATTAATTTGGAAGTGAATGAGACAGAACACTGAATTAGTTAAATTTTTCTTCTAAATTCCCTTGATTTCACACAATCATACAACACAACCTTACATAAATGTAGTGTATAGGGATATTTAAACTTCCGCTCTAAAGGAGAGGGGGGGGGGGGTATACTGTTTTACCCTTGTGTGTCTGTCCATCTGTCCGTAACAAAATTTTTTGTCACACTTTTCTCCGCAACTACTCATTACAGCCACTTGATATTTTGTCAGAAGCCTTCTAGATATGCCATGTCGTGGGATACATTTTCGGACCAAGGCAACATTTACCTTTCGACCTTATCAAAAAGCATGGGTAACACTAGTGAGCAATGGCTCACAGTACATCTTGTTTTTATAATGGGACACTATATAGTGTTCATCTCTTATAGCCCCAGATCTTTTATGCAGGTAAGAGCCTGATTCAGGTGTTTCTATTTTCAGATAATTGGTAGTGTTTTATGTGTGTATTTATGTGCTATGTTTGCAAGAAACTGGAGATGGAAGGTAACATCATAGTTATTAGTGGAAATATTCTATCTATTGTCATAATCATTTTAATGATTTCCCTAGGCATTTTTAGCATGATAACCTGCCATGCCTTCTTCTCAGGGCACCATTCTGGCCTCTGGATACTTTTTTAAATGGGCCCTGACAAAGCTTTGTATGCCCTCTAAATTTTTTAAATTAAACCCTTTCTGAGCCCTCATTTCTTAATTAAGGTATCTTACTGTGTTTGACAATATTTAGTTTTCTCAGTTAAGGAATAAATGTGTTAATTAGTTACAGGATGTTCATTATAATTCATAACTATAGCAATTTTTTACCTTTACTTTATGCTGTGCCCCAAGAAAAAAGATTTACACCACAAATCGCCTTAACTAGGAAAAATTACAATGGCCTTAACAAATTTCTTGGAAAAACACTACGTTTAATTAACTTTTAAGGACATGTTTATATTTCATTGTCTGATTATAGTTATCGCAACAAATTGGGACAAGCCGCGCAATTATTTTCCTGTTACAGAAGTCATGAAATAATAGGCTGCCATTAAGTCTGTACGTTTCGTTGAAACATGGGAGATGGCTCAAAACGATCGCCATACACGGGCACATATCCAGTTATATTTTTGGGGTGTGAAGTCAGTCTACTTTTTCTGTAATTTGAGAAATCACGAGCCATGGTAAAAAAGTCTCCTTCCGCAAAGTAAAATGTACCTCTTTCATGCTCTCCATGTAGAATAAACATTTTCTTGGTTTTATACATTTAATCCTTTCAATATTTCTATGTCAAATGCCTCAGGTAAATACACTTTTAAGACAACACTAGTTATTCTGTTATCATGGTTGGTTTTGTTATAGTAGGTCCATATATCATGGTGCAATTTTAATTTTTTTTATGGACTTCTTTCGTATCCCTCAGGTCAAAGTTCATTGCAGGTCTTGAGCCATATACTGTGAATTCATTATTTTTGTTAACATGAATTTTTGTGGATTGGGGAAAAAAGACACATTTGTGCGTTCTTAATTTCATTGATTTCAAATTTTTAAAAAAAAATGACAAGAGTTATTAATGGTGAAAAGTGTTCAAAATCAAAATTTAAATAAGCATTTTTCTGTTATGCAACATGATCAATGATATCGTTTTTCTAAGATTTGATTTGTATTAATGACCATTAGTGGCTTAATCAATTTATATATATAGAATATTACATGGCTTTTTTCATATCATCCCCAATATCAACCCGACATGCCAATATCAGCCTTAGAGCTGGGTTGAATGGAGTGTGTAATGAAAGAAGCCATATCATATTCTTTTTATCGTATGTTTAAATTTTAGATGAATGGACATGAAAAGGGTTTCATATCTTACATTGTTTGTATCAAGTAAAACATACAGAATAAAATGTACACATTGTTTGAAGTATTTCTATATTTTCATTAATTATCGAACTTAATATTCCATCCTGTTCAGCAGACTAGCATCATTATCCCCTGACAACATGGTGATTCGTTGAAATGTATTCAGTCATTAAAGGACAAACGAGGAACATAACAAAAGCAATTGACATAGTTACATAACATAGTTCATTTGGTTTTTAAATTCGTTGACGGAGTTGTCCATGAAATCCAGAAAAATTGGTGTGCCTCGAATAATAAGTGTTTCACAGTACTGGTGTCATATGAAAAAGTCAAAATACTATATGACACAGGGTTTAAACATTTGAGATTTATATAATTATGTGGCTATTGAATGAATAACATTTATTTGATTGTTTTGAAGTCCTTGGTATAAAGTTATTCCTTATATGTTAATTTTATGGAATATTCTGTTTACCGTAATTACTCTATTTATTCGACTCTAAAATACACCTATTTTTCTAGGAACATTGGAAATTTGTCGAATTTCTTTTCAAAAGTAAACTTCCAGGTTGGAAAAATTCAATAAATTTTACTTAAAAATCGATCTTGTTTCAATCAAATTTATTAATATAGATAATTTAAATGGTTTAGAAAGTGGAACGTAACACTCGATGAAAGTAATTAACTTACCTAAGAAGTTAAAATTACTGACTGCCACCACCTGAGAACGATCGTAACTTTGACAATTTTGAAATCGTCGAAAAAAAAGTTGTCAAAAAATTCAAATTTCCTTGAATTTTCAAAAGTGTCCAATAATTAGGGTTATTACGGTACTTGGCATTGAGGGTTACTTTTGTTATTTTAAAATTATTTATAGTGTATTGGTGATAGTAGCCCCTATGTTGGCATTTTAATATACCGGTACTCCTTCTTAACATCTTCAAAGGAGTCTAGACTTTAATTGATTTTTCTGGGCTTGTCTTATGGGTTGGGCAGTGCTCCTTGTTGAGGACTACAAGGTGGCCTCCTGAAATTATGATTCTTGTTGAAATAGATGTTTTTATGGGGGAAGATTATGTCAATATAACAATATGTTTTGTTTTTCTTAGAAGCTAAAATTATGTATGGTCAGTCTTGCTTTCCTTTGATTATTTTGTGTTTTATTTTTGTGTTTTACAGAAGAAAAGGTACTTTCACTTGTTCGGAACTGAAAATCATGAAATATTTCACTTTGTGTTTTTCTTTTGTTCAGATACATCAGATGCAATTCATTCCTATTTACTTATATAAGATTCTCTCTGTACAATGTGGAGTCCTGTTATGAATCTGTCAATCTTTTCACAGTTCAGTCCTATGGGATGTTAACTGATTAAAGCATATCCCATATCTTTTCATTTTCATACACTGGATGTTATCTGATTAAAGCATATCCCATGTCTTTACATTTTCACACATGTAACAGAATATTGGAATGTATTGTGTTCAGATTTCATAATAGTCGGCGCCAAAACATAATGTAAAGATTTATTTCAATATCTCAATACATATTTTACATAAACCAAAAAATTTATTTCTTATTATCTAATTCTGTTGGAAGAAAAAATCTAATCAGCAGTTGTGAAACTGAGATAAAGAATTTGTAATATTTGGCAATGATACATAAATTCAGTTAAAATTTTTAGTCTTTAAGAATGGAAATGATAACCACAATTATATAGTTAAATAGGTGACCACATGCATTTTGAACTCGCAGTGGCAATTGTTGTTTCCTGCAATGTTTTAAATGACATATTAAATCTTTTATCAATTCAGACAATTGTGTATTGTGTGTTACTGTTCCAATAATTTGCCAACTTAAAAGATATAAAGTTACTCGATCAAGATAAAATGCAAGTAGTTGTTAGCCCATTTAAAACATTTTAAATATATACTTGATTAACAGTTTGTTATATATGTTTTTGTGCTATTTATAGAATAGATCATTTCGAAATCCTAAATATAGAACCCAAAGGTACAAAATAAAAGTTTTTGTCCAGTCCGTCTAACTTTCTATCTGTTCACATTGGAATGAAATGAAACCTGCGATGATTGTTGTGTTTCACATATAGTTTTTCTGATTGTTGATAAACAAGGACTTTGTTTTATATGACCACAAATATTTAAATTTGTTTTGTGGTACAAGTGTGTCTTCATCGGCAGTGACCACGGACATTAGGTGTCCATCTCATTTACTTTTGTTCTGTTGTATGTATCCTTATAATATTTTACTGTTGCCCCATAAGAAATACAGCTTGGGATTGATTTTGGGAAATCTGTCCCATTCTGTTTTATATTATTCCTTTTTTTTTTGATAATTTTTTCTGTAACTTTTCAAATTTTTATCTGATATTGATTTTTGTTTTTTAATGTTCCTTGATGAAAATGTAAAAACGTATTTACAATTTTTTTCACTATTTCTTATACTGATTTAGAGATATAAGAGGTCGAAAAAGGGACATATCTTAATTTTTGTAACTTTTTTATTTCTTATTCGATTTTGATGATTATATTTAAATGGTTTGTCATAAGAAATACAATATAAGTTTTTCAAGGCAATTTCGTTTAACTTTTATTAAAGATTTTTCAGTCTTTTACAGTTTTTGAGTTTTTGAGTGGCCAAGAAAGCAATGTGGCTGGACATGTACATTTTTTTAGTGCCCTATGGGCAACACCTAGGTGGACTATAGGTTTGCACTCTGTCCATCCGTCCTCCTTCACTCACACCACAGTTTTCTGGACTTTTTTCAGAAACTGTTTACCCAACTGATCTTATTTTTGGTATTTGAGCTTATAATGATGAGCTACAGATCAAGTTTGAGTGTCAGGCTGATCAAATAATTATTGTGAAAGTTATTGCCATGGGAAATATGTATAATTGCCAAATAATAGTTTTCTGGACTGTTAAAAAGCTATTTTTAATATATTTTGTGTATACTTTGACTGTGACAAGTGTTATCATAAATATCTTCTTAGTATCTGAATGAACTCTAAAGAACTGTCGCAATTCATTAGTACTGTTTATCGATGGCCATAAAGTTGCACCATAAAATCGATGGCCATAAAGTTGCACCATAAAATCGTTTCTGTAGAACATTAAAGTTTCTGATTATTTTAACATATTTAACATTCAATGTATATTCTGGTCAGTTTTAAGGTTGTTGCTTGATGTGTAAAGTTAGTTAGATGTTTGCAATATATAAATATTGTACATGAACTCAATGTTGTTTTTTTTTAATTAATATTGAGGTGTAAAATGGACTTTTCGCAAACCCTTTTACCAAATATTGCCCTTGGAAATAGGAATTATTGTCAAAATATTAGTTTTCAGGATTTTTTCACATAGGAAGTAACAGTGATTCATTTTTATATTCAGATATACTTGTGTATGCTTTATCAAATGTTGACACTGTGTGCCTTTGACATTTTTAAATTTATTTATTGAAGAAAAGGGATAAGACATGTTTTTGTATCATAGACAAACTGCAATTTTTGTTTAAATTTTTGTTTGTTTTTGTCTTTGTTTTTTGGGGTTTTTTTTTTGGGGGGGGGGGGCAGTTGGGTTCATATAAATTATTAATAACAGCATCAAATTAATTTTAAAAAGTATTTTAAATCTCATTTCAGATACATATATTAGCATTTTTAGCAACATTATTATGTACATTAAATTTTCTTAAGATAGATAATTTTTCACAAAACATGATAAATTATGAATTCAACAAGACAACATGCGTGATTATTGCACGTTTCAAATCTTTCGAAACAATTATTTTAAAAACATGTCTTATACATATGTAGCATTCTTTCCTGCATTACATAATTAATATCTCATATCCTTTGATGAAATATTCAGTGACTTTGTAGGTGTCCTATTGCAATGCCAAATTAATGGTACAAGTGTACTACTGACAGTCTAAATGATCCAGGCCACAATCTCTTTTTACTTTGTTTTTTGTTCACATTATTCTTTTGATAATCAGAACTTTGCAAAAAATTTGCTGATAGTTGTTTAAATACTTAAATTAGGAATTTTATTTCTTTTCTAAAAAAGAATAAATATCAACAGGAAGCATAGAGTACTCCTAATTTTTTAGGTGTTCAACTTTAAAGAAGCACCATTTTAAATTTATATAAGTTCTCCACTATGAAATGCAGTCTTTTGATCAAGTTATTTTAGGAAGGTCCCTTTTGTAATTCAGTGAGAAAAAAACTGAAAAATGTTGTAATACAATGTATTGGTTTCCTTTCCTGAAGACAAGTTGGGTTCCAAAAGTACTTCACAGTCAAAATAGTAAATTTCAAATTGAAGATTGCTCCATTATTGTCTTGGAATGATGTTTTGGGAAACACCCAAAGCATGACAGTTTCAGTTTTTCATCATCACTTAAACTGCTTTTAGAACTTAGTTGCATACTTTCTGCTCTATCGATTGCATTTTCAATGAGTAATGATGATCGATCTTCTTGAATTTTTATAAAAGTTTCATCTATTTCAAGGTCGTCTTCATCTGTCAGATTAGCCATATCTTCTTTGTATTTCTGTATAAAACAGGAAACATTTTGTAGAGACTCTATTGGTTCCAACATGTCTTCTAAAATTTTCAAATCTTCAGCAGATATTAATTTTCTTAAATCCAGGTATTGTAAAACATTTGCAGAATATTTCATAGTTTCAAGTTTTTTTGGTTTAGCCATTCCTTTTGCTTGCAGATAAAGTTTCATTTTGGATGTGTCCTCTTCATTTAACTGGTTTGAAATTTTACATAACAGCTTTGCATAAAGATCCTTCACTTTCATAACTTTGTCCATTTTGAAAATGTGTTTGACTAAATTGTTTGCTTAAAAAAAAATGTTGTCTTGTTTGATGGTATACAACTATAATTAAAGGATGAGATGATAGTCTGTGTTTGTGTCAGAACTTCACAGTAAGATATAATTTGGCAATACTTCAAACTTTGAATTTAAAAATATGTATACGTAATATTTAAAAATTCATAAATGGGACAGTCACAATACTAAGTCTTTAGACATAGTTTGCATATTTATAATATTTGAAATTTAAATTTGTGTCATAAAAATACATCGATTTTAAACTGTGATAACTTGCGACAAAAAAAAATGTCAAGGTTGGCCTCGTTACTTAACACAGTTTGCATTTCTAAAGTTTTTGGTTGAAAAAAGTCATAAAATATACTTTGGGTTGATCTTAGACTGATAACTTATGTCAAAAAGTTGTTAAGATTGGGTTACTGTTTTACATTATCATATTTATATTTACTTTTAAATCTTTGTAGAATAATGTCCCATTGGTTTATTATTTCATAATTGAAACTTAAATATGTAAATTAGAAAGATTAGAAAAGAAGTTATATACAGTATTCAACAAAAAATTTTGAGGACACAACTTGTGTTACATTAATCTATTAAAAAGTTGTTGTTTTTTTTTTTCGCATAACGTAATTTAGACATTTTTTTTTAAATTGCACAATCGACGATACAAAATATTGAAATGTCATTTTTCAAATTATTGTGGTACATATGTATTATAATGGAAAATATGGTTTGATTGGTGGAAGTAGGCTGATGGCCACTACAGAAGGCTAAATTATCCGACCCTACCCAACCATCCTCCTTTTACAGTGGCAGTCAAAATTGGTTCCCCTTTGTTTCCCATCCCACCCCTAATTGAATTGTTTGATAAATTGAACTGGTTCTCGTCCTGAAGAAGCATGAAATATTTGCCACTGGACGTTAAGCAACAATCAATCAATCGATTGGTGGAATTCTTTTAACTTTTGTGGAATATGTTCCTTATATTCCATGTCATTAGGGAACAAACATTTGAGATTTTTTTCTTTGGATGAAGATAGGCAAGAAAGGAATCAAAAGAAAGATGGGTAAAAAATTTGGTTAAAAAAGAGGGAGCAAAAAAAAAAATGGTTACAAAAGAGCTTGCAATATTCAAATAGAATACGAAAAATTAGAATTTTCACCTTAATTTCTAAAGGCTTGTAAAAATAAACATTTTTATGTTTTCTGACTTGTATTATATATTTAGGTGAAGTATATTTAAAGTTTTTTTTTTGTTTTTCAGACTCTACATGAGGGATTTTATTTAACAGAGGCAGAGTTAGAATCTGAGACAGCCAAAGGTTCTTTTCCAAATACTCCAGAAAAGACCAATAAAATTATAGTGAATGGGTTACATAGATCACCAATAAAACAAAGTATAGAAGGTTCTATAAATGGTACCGGCAACCACAATTTGAAATATACTTTACATAAAAGACACATTCAACTACACAATGGTCATTAATGTTCACACATAGTCATATTTTTTTATATTGTGAATGTTGTGAATTTATTTATTTTTACCTCATCATTGTAAGATTTTGTGATGTCTTAAAACACCAAAATTTAGTGTTCATAATGCGAGGAGTTATGGCCCTTTTTATATATTTATGTTGTGATTACTGGTATCAGGTGTCAGTTTTACTTCTGACAGGTAAATGATTGATCTGAATTCAGAAATTTCACAGTTCTACGTTGTCTTTTTAAAAAATCAGAATTCAAAAGACTGAAGAAATGATATGGCATGCTTTTTGCATGTTTGAAAGCATAATACTAAGAATTTTTACATATGTACATGTATTTGTTTATATTTTACAGTAAATACTCGTCAAACAGATTTTCGCTAAAATTCATTAAATTATGTCCCATTTATATTGATGATTGATATTGTCAGGTAAATTTCATTAATATTGTTTTGTATTTTTTAAATGCAGTAAACTGAAGGTCACAAAAAAATTGTTTTATAACCAGTGTGTCCATTTTAATTTAAATTGCAATTATTTGAGCTACTAAAATTCTGAATTTTCTGTTAGTTCTACATCTTTAAAATCATTCAATATTGGCTGAGAGCTAGAGTATGTTTTTTTTTTTTTTCATAAAAGAGAACAGCTGACGGAAGTTGTGGGTGTTATTGTTTTTCTTGTGAGATGATTCAGCAGTTGTAATTGGATGATATTAATAAACATTACATTAATGCTCCTCAGAATATGCATGAATTTATCATGGGTTTGCGTGGAGCATAAACAGATCATAAACCCTTGAATTGGGAATGTGCATATTGCATTGAAAGTCTTGAAATTGATAATATTTATAGGCATAAACCAGAAACTGCATATTTCACTTTTTATTGTTCTGAGACCTTCTTTATTTTGTATTTGCACTGAATTCGTAATTTGAAACTGGCTTGTTAACTTTTGAGTCTAAAATTGCTAATTTATGTACAGACTTATAATGTCAGTTAAAATTTTGAGTACATTTAAAGTATTTCCATCATGACTTCATATTACCACAATACAACAATTACTAAAAACAAAGAAACTAAAGATAGTGAATTAGTAAAATTAAATAACTAATAGCCTCTTTTTAGCCCAATAAACAGAGGGAAAACAATTATCTCCCCTGGGTAGGTGCATAATAGATTTTGACCTTGAATTCTATTTGTTTTTGATATCTTTTCCAAGTTGAAACTCATTTCATTGTTTATCTTTGGCCTCTGAATATACATGTAGCATATTTGCAAATTTCGCCGATGATTACGAAGTTATTGCCATTACCTTATCTGGAACATGGTGGACATCTGGAAGAACTGTACGGTCATTTATGGCCTTGTTACCTTAAGATATGGAAATCGTCTATCATTAAAATTGTACTGAAAAAAATTTATTGAAATTGCTGCAAACAGTGGCAGTCGATGTATCCACGTATACATGTAAGTCATCTGAGTACAACACATATCATGCAACAAGAATATAATTATGTGTAAATTTCAATTTATTGGCCGGGTTGCACAGAGTGCAAATCCGGGTTATAGTATGGTGAATGTCGGGCGGGCGGGCGGCGGCGGGCGGCGGGCGGGCGGGAAAAATGGGTACCTATTTTGTGAAATCAACTCCTCCTACAGTTTTTCACCCACATCCTTGAAACTTCATAGAATGTTTCTATATATATTGAAGATGTGCACCTCACTTTATGGAATTATTTCAGGAATTATTTCCCATTTTTCCAAACTGTGGAACTTAGTCGTTTTTTATTGACATCTTCAATGGAGGGTACCTATTTTGTGAAATCAACTCCTCCTACAGTTTTTCACCCACATGCTTGAAACTTCATAGAATGTTTCTATATATATTTAAGATGTGCACCTCACTTTATGGAATTATTTCAGGAATTATTTCCCATTTTTCCAAACTGTGGAACTTAGTCGTTTTTTATTGACATCTTCAATAGAGGGTACCTATTTTGTGAAATCAACTCCTCCTACAGTTTTTCACCCACATCCTTGAAACTTCATAGAATGTTTCTATATATATTGAAGATGTGCACCTCACTTTATGGAATTATTTCAGGAATTATTTCCCATTTTTCCAAACTGTGGAACTTAGTCGTTTTTTATTGACATCTTCAATAGAGGGTACCTATTTTGTGAAATCAACTCCTCCTACAGTTTTTCACCCACATCCTTGAAACTTCATAGAATGTTTCTATATATATTGAAGATGTGCACCTCAATTTATGGAATTATTTCAGGAATTTTTTACCATTTTTCCCAAACTTTGGAACATAGTCGTTTTTAATTGACATCTTCAATGGAGGGTACCTATTTTGTGAAATCAACTCCTCCTACAGTTTTTCACCCACATGCTTGAAACTTCATAGAATGTTTCTATATATATTGAAGATGTGCACCTCACTTTATGGAATTATTTCAGGAATTATTTCCCTTTTTTCCAAACTTTGGAACTTAGTCGTTTTTTATTGACATCTTCAATAGAGGGTACCTATTTTGCCAAATCAACTCCTTCTACAGTTTTTCACCCGCGTCATTGAAACTTCACAGAATCTTTTAATACATATTGAAGATGTGCACCTCACTTTATGGAATTATTTCCCATTTTTCCAAACAAGTGTTTATCAACATGTAATCAAATCAAATATTGCTTACTTCACCTATTTCTAATTAAATTGATGGCTGCCTCTGTGCTCGTACACCAACATACAATGTGTCTGATTTTGTTTATATAAATATTCATGACTGCCAATGTGCAATATGATCTTGTAATGACCTTTGTCACCACTACAGTAAACACCCAGCAACCCGGCCATTTGTGTCTTTGACCCATTTTTATAAACTACAGCAGTATTTTTGTGATATATTTGTATTGTATAAATAAGGCTTTATATTATGACCAAAGAAATAATTCATGGTTGCTAAAATTTGTTATTAGTTGTTTTGTTTATAGAACCATATCAAAATTATATATGTTAAAAATATTTTCTGCCAAAATTCATGGTTAGAAACCATGTGAAAAGGTAAATGATTCTTTTGATTAATATGATATATCAGAAAGGTTACTGATGAATGAATTTTATACTATTTTTCAGTTTACAGAAAAACCAAACATAAGGGCAATAACTCAGATTTGTTTATAATTTCTTAGAAGAATATGTTGAAATGTATATTGTATTGCATTAAAACATGAAACCTTTCATTAACAACAATGTGTTCCACATACTGTGGAAACTGATTTCTTGATGGAAAACTCTGGAGTTTATTACAATTCTCTACATTTCAAATAAATATTTGGTATATCCCATAGGTCAACATGATTCAAACTTTTCGGGCCTCGGTGGCCGAGTGGTCTAGGTAGTTCGTCACGACTACTAATGATCACTAGTCTGTCAACACTGAGATTGTGAGTTCGAATCTCACCTGTGGCGGGGTGTGTTCGACTTCCATCTAAATTGACAGGTATTGCCAATTTTCCTACCGAAGGTCGTGGTTCTCTCCTGGTACTCTGGCTTCCTCCACCAATAAAAACTGGCCGCCGCGAAATAGCCAAATGTGCTGAAAACGGCATAAAACCCCAACTAAACAAACAAACTTGTGAAACAAAACTTGCACATATTCAGCATTGTCACATTTGCTGGCAGTGACGCCAGAATTCAACAAATTGCACACAATAAATGAAAAAAATACACGCTTTTTTAGCAGCAAAAAGACAAAAAGATAGAGAAATTATTTTTAATTTTTATTTAAATAAAATATTTGATATATTCATAAAAAATTACTTACATTTAAAAAAATAAAGACACACACTACTTAAATTTTATTGGTTCTATAAAAAGAGTATGATATTGATAAAAGTCAAATGCCATAAAGAGTGACACCTATCTAAACCAAACTGGTTTCGGACTGAAGATTTTGTTCAAATTAGACAGGTCTTAGGAATATTACACAAGTTCACTTACTAAAGAATGTTCATTTAGAGTTCTGTTTACACAGTGTTTGGTTTGTACAGGTTTCACTGTATTTGATATTAAATGACAGTAATTAAGTTTTTGTAATCTAGATTAATCCACTCAGTTTTTTTACTTATGGTGCAGCATTTCTGTTTTTTTTTTACTGGTTGGAAAAAACCATTGTAATACATAATTACATAATTAAAAAATTCAGTAATAATGATTGTAATAGATAATTCAGAAATTCAGTAATAATGATTGTAATACATGATTCAGAAATTCAGTAATAATGATTGTAATACATGATTCAGAAATTCAGTAATAACGATTGTAATACATGATTCAGAAATTCAGTAATATCGATTGTAATACATGATTCAGAAATTCAGTAATAATGATTGAGAAATTAGGAAACAGTAGCAAAATTAATTTAATTTACAAAATGCTGAATTTGAAAATTGGATTTTAGACAAGATATCAGCATGCTTTTTTTTTCTAACTTTCAGCTTTTGTGAACTTTGACCTATTTTGATGTGACTAAGCATGGGATAAATATACAGTAAATAGAATATATGGCAGTGATATTTTGATTTATCCTTATTCTGACAGTCTTCCCTGACAGTGTATTGTTTTGTCTGTAGTAACTTTGACTGGTTAGATACCATGGTGATGTGTTGATGGGACCACATTTTTTTTTAATGTAAACCAACTGTAATAAAGATATTCCATATTGTTGGTGCCAAATTTATTGTTAAAGCTTTAAGGGTAATCTTAGTATTATTTTTTGTGATATAGTTTATAATTATGTAGATATTTGTTTACTTAGTGGCAAAATGTCTGTTTTTGTTTACAATTTGGTGCATGTAACATGTGTAATGAGGGTTTTTATGAAATCCTTCATAATTTATGGGTAAATTATTTATTTATTTATCCTTTGTTATTTTTGTTAATCTTTTTTAACCAGATTTTCCAGTGGAAAAAATCCAGTTTGTTTGCAATGTATGATGGGCATGCAAAGCTGTTGGGTGGGCAGGCAGCTCCTAACACTGTTGAAGGATAAATTTTTTTGCTGTTACTTAGGCAGCATCATTTTTTGCCTGACCTGTCCATCCATATAGTAACATGTAAAATAGTAAAAATGAGGATTATTTTTCATCTTAAATGAGTGATAGCTGAATCATTTGCTTTCAATTGGTTTAATTTTGGTAGAAATAAAAAACTGTATCTGTACATAAAAATGTTCACTTATAAATTTTAAAAACTTCTGAACTTTATGGAGGCGAGGTTAAAAAAATAGTTTTACCAGCATGAAAGTAATCTTTTTAACCAGGTTTTTTCAACGTAAAAATCCAAGTATTAGTGTGGTGATGTACAACAGTTTTTTAGAAATTGTCTGCAAACATGGATAATAAATGAAGATTAATAAGAGGATGTTAAGAAACAAAAATGAAATAATAAAAAAATATTTTGTTGTTTTGAATCTCGGAAAGGCAGTAAAATTTTGTTTGAAGCAGTTGTTGTTAGTTAGTTGGATAAATGATATTCATTGAAATGCATAATATATTTAAACAATATTTATAAACATTAATCAATTATCTCCCTTGGTCAAGTTACCCAAGGGAGATAATAAAAACACTTAGGAACAAAGGGAGATAATCAATCATGATTATTTCTGCTTTAATATTTCTCACTGATTAGACATACATGCTGTTGCTTACATTATTCCCTACATTGTAAAATTGTGTCCTCATTTATTTGATTACCATTTAAGATCTGATAAATTATTATTATTTACTAGACTGTTAAATATACGAATAGCAGTATTTAAATTGTCTGATTTTAAGAAATTTCACTATTTACTAGAGTTGTCCTCAAGTACCTGCCTATAGGGCAGGGTTTATGCCATTGTTTTGAGGCCACGTGACGTAAATTTTACTCATATGGTGTTAACACTGTGTCCAGTAGGCCGTTACTCATTTAATCAAATTAAATAATCAGTCTTATACCTACGTAATTTCTTTTTATATAACCTTAAGCAGCAAGATACTTCTTAAAGTGTGCAGGGAATTTATTTGCATCACAAATGTTGAATTGTTTGTTTATAGAAGAATTTTATTTATTTGAAGTAGTTGTATTACAAACATATCAGCAATGTCTGAAAATTTTATGCATTTTATATGTTTTTTGTCATATTGTATATCATAAGACGGATAGCACGAAATAAAATGGTCACAAGAGTGCATTTGTCTTTTTTTATACTACATAATATAAAATACAATTAACTGCCTGGGTGGTCTCGTGGTAGCGTGCTCGCTTTGAGTTTGAAAGGCTGTCAGTTCAATCCCCAACCAAACACATTAAAATTGCTGCTTCTCCGCCAAGCATGTGGCAGCCAGGAGTAAGAGCAAAGGACCATTGGCACTGGAGATTAAACAAAAATTCATCCATCATTAATTTGTTACAAAATTGTAAAAGATTTGTGAAAACTACGGAGTATCTCTCTCGTGCATAACTCTGTCCATAGATGGTTTTGGCTCTACACTGTTTGGTCATTTTGGTATTCAACTTTTTGGATTGTTGTTTTGGTTTTCAACATTTTAAGCCTTGAGCACAACTGATGAGTTGTAAATCAACGAAATGTGCACATCTTGTGCATCAAAATTGGTTTCAAAAGACTACATAAATACAATATTGCTATAACAAATCTCACACCTGTAAATAACCAAATTCCACAGAACACATGGCAACAGACTATTCACTAATCAGATTATCTACTTTCAATACTGTAAACTTAGAAATGATGTAATCTTACTCATTCAGATTTGTTTAGACCACACCAAATTTATCTTTCGTTCTTTGAATTTCGCCACTCTGATTTTTGGACTGTAAATTTTAAGAAAAAGTTTTTTTGGTGCTGCATTTTGCAAAAATGTTGAAAATGTGCTCCAAATTCTGTTAATAACCGAATTCCACAGAACACATGGAAACATACAAACATTACTATTCATCAATACAGATTATCTACTTTCAATACTGTAAACTTTGAAATGATGTTTTTTTTCAGATTTGTTTAGGCCACACGAAACTGATCTTTCGTTCTTTGGATTTCACTGCTCTGAATTTTGGACTATGTAAATTTCAGAAAAAAGTTTTTTGCCGCTTCATTTTGCAAAAATGCTGAAAATGCGCCCCAAATTCCTTTTTCAAGAAATAAAAAATACAAATTGTTTCCTCGCTCCTAAACTTTTGTCAAAATTGAGATTTTTTTCTGATTTTTTGCAATATTTTAGTTAAAAAAATGTATGCCGCACATAAATTTGATCTTCGTCCAAAAACAAAAACAGTCCTCAAGAAAAAAAATTTAAATTAAAATTTCACTTGCTCGCAACTATATTTTCAAAACAAAAATCCAAAGAACTAAAAATCAAATTGGTGTGGCCTTATTATTTGTTAAAAAGGAAAAATTGAAAATTGTATTTCAGTTTGATTTTTTGAAGTACCAAATTTTAACAGTGAATTTAATTGATAAGTCTTTTATATTGCCTATATAGCAGTTGTTGTTTACATGTTTGTACTTGGTACTCTTTTTATCTGATTGGTTGTCTAAAGTTCTGTCAGTTGGATGGGATAAAGTTCAACTTTAGGTTTCATTGCCTACCTGTTTTATAGAAGGATGAGGACTATTAAAATGCACATTTTACATACATGTATTTTGGTTTGAAAGTGCTGAGGAAGGTTTCTTGATTGAAAACAAACAGTGCATAGATTTATTTTATATAACAATTAAGGAATTTTAATTCGTTCAATACATTATACATGTATATGGACCTGATAGAATATCGACTTCAGACTAAAGTCCTCAGTCAATATCATTCTACCAGGTCCATATCAGTTATCTATGTTATAGCTGTTGGCATTGAGATTTTACCACCCTGAAGCACTGTACAAGGGTGCAGAAGGATGGTACAATCTCAATGCCCATGGCTATAAATGTAGATAAAGGATTTATCACTGGTTTGGCCTTTTCTGTGGTAAAAATATATGATCGTCGGTCAAAAAGAGACAATAAAATAAAATGCCCTCCTTTCTATGTCGGTGATGTTACCTACAGTAACAACCTCAAAGTTTTGTGTTTCATTTTAAAATATTTATTAAGAATTTATCAATTTTTCCATGAAATGGTACTTTTTACCTTTTAACCGCTCTGATGTCACTGGCATATCTTTCACAGGAACAAATCCTTTATTATTAAAGATCAATTCTGCATTTGATAGGGAGAATATAATTCAGTTTAGTGTTGAACTTTGGGAATTAAGATTAAGTATTTAAATACTGTATGGTATTTAAAAAAATAAGCTTTCGAGAAGTTTCTCCTCATTCTCTCCATGATAAATAAGTCGTAGTCAGGTAGTTACTTTATAGTTTTATCTCAATGATGGTTATTCACACTTTATACAATCAATCTGAATCTTTATGGATTTAAAATGGGGCTGTGATAAAGGCTTGCCTAATAAAATGGTGAATGACGTCATAATGACATGGTGGCGAACACAGTTCAAAACAATCATGTTAGAAGGTGGTCATTGGCAAAATGAATTCAGAGAATTTACCCTTTATATAGTGGTGAGCATGATTCAAAACAATCACGTTGGAAGGTGGTCACTGGCAAAATGAATTCAGAGAATTTAACCTTTATATAGTTTCAAACATGATTAAAAAAATCCTTTTGGAAGGTGTCCATTTGCAAAATGAATTCAGACAATTCACCCCAGTAACTGAAACATATGTTGGACAATTTGACAGACAAAATGATAACAAAAGCTTACCTGGTGTTTTTGGCGATGTCTGCCAAGATCATTACAAAACATTAAAGGTATTTGTATTTTATGCTTTTATATGCTTAAATTATATTATGTAACAATATTTTTCACAATACATAACTCAATGCTGTTCAACTAATGACAGAAAATGAGACAGACTTGCTTATTATTTTATGCTGTACTTTTTACATAAAAATCATGTAATATAGCAAAAAAACTATATATTGTCAATTTATTTCCTTTCACTTGACCAAAAATAAGTATCAGAAGTAGATTTTCACTTTTGTGTCATAAACTGCAATAACAGCCTTTTTTATGTATGCCATTTTTATATCACATTTTCATGTCGAAAGGTCATTGTTTGACATGTTTCGTGCAAATTTTAAGAAATGTAAAATGCAGGTCAATTTTTCACTTTTTATTGAAAATGTATGAAATTTTTATTTCCCTTTTGCCTGTGTTCATATCCCATATGTAGGACCTTTTATTATGTTACACATAGTGCTTAAATAATCGTCATTGGTGGTTTCAACTCAATTTTCAATATAATTGTCATATTTTTCCGCTGAAAACTGAATGAAACAATAATTTTTTTGAAGTCACACCTTCATAGCCCTTACAATGTTAAGACATGATTAGAATGCATATTACATAAATAATTGATGAACAAGTTTATATCTTCTGACTTCATGGTGATTCAACTGCCACTTGGTCTGGGAAAAATGGAAGTAGTTTAATCATCCCTGATCCTAATAATACATTGCTGTCCATTTCTTCAAGAAACTGCATCTGGAAAATAAGAAGAAAAAACTGACATCCATTCGACAACTGAAGTATCATAATCAAGCTTTCGTACCACAGGCATTCTTTTTAAACAAATAACAGCCCTGTATACTACTATGCAACATTGTAGTGTATGGGGCTGTTATTTGTATAAAACGAATGCCCGTGTTTCGTACTAATATGCTGCTAAATTTAATTAGTCAAACCTGCCCTAACTGTCACCTTAATTAAGCAGCCACATGCCCTCAGCGGTCGTCCTGTAGTCCTACCAGAGTTTTATGTGTTAATTTAACTTGAATAAACGGGCACCTCTCTAACACGGGCATTTAGATGCGTAAAATGACTTGAATTTATGTTTGAAGTTGAAATCCAGCTGCCGTGAAAACGCCGGATTCGCCATGACGTAATCTAGTACATTTACTATGCTCCTCGCACTCTTCATGTTAACAAGTACCAGATGACTTTATTAGGTCATTAACCTAATACAACTGGGGTTTATTCTACCCCTGTTATTAGACCAGAATTGGCTTGATTGCAGGATAAAAACAGGTTTGACTGCACGTTCAATTAAAACAATAACGTCAGCAATATTAAAAATAACACAAACCTCAAAATCTTGTTTAATGAAATTCCATATCATAACTGTACCTAAACAACAAATGTCCATTTCTGGTGTTATGTGTTTTAACATTTCACGAAAGTTTTAATTTCAATATGTTTTAGACCGTTTATTTGCAATGCATAATAATAAAAATAAGAGTATTGTATTTGAAGAGTTACTGTCTTAATTTTGGGATTTGGCTGTCACAAATGTTGTTTACTAGCTCCATATTACTATTCCATAATATGAGCCAAGATGTTTTACACACTAGCAATTTATTGAAATGCTGTTTAACATTGAACACATAAAAATTCTAACAACAGTATGTCTGCAAAAGGTTTAACTATGAATCTGTTATGAATTAAAAGGTGTGGACAAATTTTTCTAAATTTTAGAAAATAATTTCAAATACATATATTTCCTTACTTGTCTTCTTACATACTCTACTGCCTGAGCTAATTTCTCTGCATCAACCTCTCTTTTCTCAAATAACATTTGCCAAACTGCACAAGCTAGCATTCTGTCATTGCCAATAAGGCCCTATAAAAAACATCCTACGTTAGCAATGGAAAACAGGAATTTATATACCTTCACTTAGTTTGAAAGGGCAAATAATTAATATCCTATCTTTGGCCCACGGTTTAATACCATAATGAGAAATTAAGTATCTAACATCTTCAAGAGTGGAAGACCATGAAATCTGGCAAACCCTAAAATATATTTTCTGCGTCAGAAACAATAGGAAATTTTACCCAAAAGTGTCTGCAATATTGACCTAGGTTGCTTTTTTTCTGATGCCATCTTTTTTCATCCTATTCTTTTGTGTTACATGGCTTTATGTTTGTCTTGAAAGTGTTCATCTGTAAAACCCTGTATTCTGTGTGACATGACAAGAACAGAGTATTGTGTGATATAACTCTTATTTCTAAAATAACAGGAAAATTAGCATGTATGTGTTGTCAACTATGGAGTTCAACAAGATCTTATTTTTTCCATTTTTTGGGCATTTTCTATGACAGACAGCCCATGACTGACAAGATCAACCACTCAAAAGTCTTTTGTCAAACCTTTTGATAAATTAGGTGTAACGTCATTTAACTTCAACGACTGTGCTCAATGAATTTACTGGGGTACATAAAACTTAATAACCGAATATTTACGGAAAAAAGAGGTACTAATATACTCGCTCAAAAAAAAAATGAAGAACTGGAAAATATTCAACTCGTTTTTAAAATTCATCATCTTTCCCCTCATTCTGCTGCGCTCCACTCGGGGAAGATGTGAATAGGAAAACTTTTTGAAGATTTGCAAGTCTTCACTTTGCACTCATTTAAGAACCTATAAGTCTCTGTTGATAACCACATGAAAGATAAAGAAAAATTTAACAGACTGAGATTTACCTTGCATAGACCACCTGCACTGTTTACAGCGCTTCATCAAGGATTTTCCAGACTTAGAAAAATTCCATGAAAAGGATCTGTGTTATTCGTTAGAGACACTTTTCCCTCTTGTTCCAAAATATAAGATTATGTTTGACATTTAGTAAAAAAAAATAATCCCTCATTTTTTCACACATTCAAATAACAAAAATTGTGACCAAACAAACATGCTGGTTTTTTTGTCATGGGCTCTATATATATAGATAGGTACTACTGTACCACAAACTAATGGTCAAATCTAAACATATGTGCCAAATATTGGATGTTTGGGTGGTGCAAAGCTCATTCACATAGAATTGATACAGTTCACAGGGTTCTTAAACATGTTCTTACCTCATCGTATGTAAATAAAGCTGTGTAAAAATGATCATTAAATAGATTAAATGCCTGTTTCCTGTCTGAAAATGCTGATCCCTAGAAATTAAAATGAAAGGACATAAATAAATCATTTAATCAGAAAAAGCAGATATTATCAATATATAAAAGAAATTTAAGTACATGTACAAAAACTAGAGGCTCACCAGAGCCTGTATCGCTCACCTGGAGTCTGGTTTTCATTGGACAATTAATCAACTATTTGACCAAGTTTGTTGCAATTGGTTCAATTGTTCAGGGAAAATTTATTTGACAAAAAAGGGCAATAACTCCGAAATGGGTTTTGGGATTTCCTTTAAAATTTCAGGGTAGGTAGACCTCAACATGGCAAATATTTTTCAGATTTACATTTCACTTCTATCTCAAATAGTTTTGGAGATAAATGACGAAAAATGTTAAATTTTGAAAATTTGACAAAAAAAGGGCAATAACTCCTAAATGGGTTTTGGGATTTCCTTCAAAATTTCAGGGTAGGTAGATCTTGTCATGCTGATCAATTTTACCCCATGTCAGATTTTTGATATCTGTAACGGTTTTTAAATTATAAGCCAAAAACAACACATGCACCCCTATATTCTATTTTTAGCTACGACAGCCATGTTTTATGTCATATCAAAATAAATTGAGGATCGTTTGTAGAGGATATGTCATAGATCATTCCTATCAAGTTTCAAACCAATCGCCCAAGCGGTTTCAGAGGAGAAGATTTTTGAATGAAAAAATTTGAAAATTTGACAAAAAAGGGCAACAACTCCTAAATCGGTTTTGGGATTTCCTTTAAAATTTCAGGGTATGTAGACCTCAACATGGCAAACATTTTTCAAATTTACATTTCACTTCTATCTCAAATAGTTTTGGAGATAAATGACGAAAAATGTTAAATTTTGAAAATTTGACGAAAAAAGGGCAAGAACTCCTAAATGGGTTTTGGGATTTCCTTCAAAATTTCAGGGTAGGTAGATCTTGTCAGGCTGATCAATTTTGCACCATGTCAGATTTTTGATATCTGTAACGGTTTTTAAGTTATAAGCCGAAAACAACACATGCACCCCTATATTCTATTTTTAGCTACGACGGCCATGTTTTATGTCAGATCAAAATAACTTGAGGATCGTTTGTAGAGGACATGTCATAGATCATTCCTATTAAGTTTCAAACCAATTGGCCCAGTGGTTTCAGAGGAGAAGATTTTTGAAAATCAGCCAATCAGAAACAAGAATTGCCTCTGGTGGCCATGTTTCTTGACCAATCAGAACTAAATGAGGAAACTTTGTTGAGGACCTTCCATACACCACTCATGCAAAGTTTGGTTGGAATTGGCCAAATGGTTTCTGAGGAGAAGATGTTTGAATGAAAAGCTAACGACGGACGGACGACGGACAGACGACGGACGGACGACGGACGACGGACGGACGACGGACGCAAAGTGATGGCAAAAGCTCACCCTGGCCATAGCCAGGTGAGCTAAAAAAGAAAAACAGTACAAAATTTTGCAGTTTAAAAATAAGGTCAAATAAACAAAGAAGATGCTAGGCTGCAAATTTGTATAGAATTAATATACTATATAAGAAACTACAATCGCTACATAATCCAATGATAAAATAAAAAAATCAAAACAATAAAATTTTCCATAACAAATCCATTCTTATTTCAATAAAACTGCCATGCTAAAGTTGTAGTTGTCAAAGTTTTAACACCATAATGAAAACAAATCTTTAGATATCCATGGAGTTTTTTCTTTTTAAATGAATATTTTCTTGATATCAGTTTTGATGCACAGGATTTGGACATACTGTCCATTTACAACTCATCAGTGGTTCTCAAGGCCTATAATGGTGAAACTGACAATAGCAACAAGAATATGTGGCCACAGGACACAATGTCGCACTGCACTTTCATTCTCTACGTTCAATGAACCATGAAATTGGGGTCATAATTGAGTTATGATCACATAATGAACATATGTACTAAACTGATGTGACTACAACTCAATCCTAAACTACCTTAACCAAAAACTTTAACCTGAGAATGAACTGTTTCCACACTATCATATTTCCATGTTCAGTGAACCATGAAATTCGGGTCAAAACCCCAATTTGACATGCAATTGAGACAGACCACATAATAATGAACATTGTGACTACAACTTTATCCTAAACTACCTTCACAAAAAAATTTAACCTGAGAATGAACTGTTTCCACACTATCATATTTCTATGTTCAGTGAACCATAAAATTGGGGTCAAAACCCCAATTTGGCATGCAAATTAGAATGTCCACATTGTAACGAACAAGTTCAAGTTGATGTGACTACAACTTCACCCTAAACTACCTTCATCAAAAACTTAAACCTGATTCGGGACAGATGGACGGATAAACCGTCCCGAAAAACATAATGCCCCTCTACTATAATAGGAGGTGCATAAAAATTGTTGAAGAGCAAATTCAAATTCCAAAATGAAAAATGTAAAGCAAAAACCATGTGAGGAAATAGCTATGTCTGAGGAAGCTACTCCTTAAGTACCGTTGAACTTGTTATCTCACCTCTAAGGCCCCCCCCCCCCCTTGAGTCATAAGTCTGTCCATAATGATTTGACATAGACATGTATCTCACCTCTTATATTTTTCCACAGAGTCCTAAGTCTCTCCATAATGCTTTAAATAAACCATTTTTTGCTGTTATATATCCCCTCTGATGTTTTTCCCCTGAGTCCCGTGCATTACCATGTCTTAATGATTTGACTAAATTATATCTATCCTCTGTTTTTCCTCTGAGTCCCGAGCCTTACCATAATGATTTGAATAAACTATTTCCTTATATCTCACTTCTAATGTTTTAGACACTAGTCTTTCCTTAATGATCTCGCCTCTAATGTTTTTCCCCTGAGTCCTAAGTCTGTCCATAGTGATATTATTTCTTACGGTTATATCTCACCTCTAATGTTTTTCCATTTTTTGCTGTTATATCTCACCTCTAATGTCCCAAGCCTTACCATAATGATTTGACTAAATTATATCTATCCTCTGTTTTTCCTGTGAGTCCCAAGCCTTACCAAATTGATTTAAATAAACTATTTCAAACTGTTATATCTCACATCTAATGTTTTTAATCTTAGTCCAAACTGTGCATAATGATTTGTCGAACTTATATCTCACCTCTAATGTTTTTCCCCTGATTCCCAATTCTGTCCAGAATGATTTGACTAAACCATTTCTCACTAGTTTTCCTTCTTCTCCTTCTCTTGCTAACCGGGCCATTAGCATCCTACAAAATAAATGACCTTGTGCTTCTCGTTGAATGCCAAAGGATCATCCATTGATGTTATTAATTTTTTATCAACAAACTTCAGAAATGCAATATACACAACTAATTTTCACACACACTGTATACCATCAATAAATTGTGTTTCAACTTGAGAACAATATATCTACACTATACCAGCTTTAAACTTTTAGTTCAAGCTATTTCTGCAAAAGGAATATAATTTAAGATCATGATCGATTATGGTCGTTTCTTAAGGTCAGACTAATCAGTTGATCAGTTCTTATTTTGCATTGGAATTTAAAATTCATCTTATGATGGGGCCTCGGTGGCCGAGTGGTCTAGGTAGTTCGTCATGAATACTAATGATCACTAGCTTGTCAACACTGGGGTTCTGAGTTCGAATCTCACCTGTGGAGGGGTGTTCGACTCCGATCTAAATTGACAAGGATTGCCTATTTTCCTACCGAAGGTAGGTGGTTCTCTCCAGGTACTCCGGCTTCCTCCACCAATAAAAACTGGCCGCCGCGAAATAGCCAAATGTGCTGAAAACGGCATAAAACCCCAACTAAACAAATAAACAAACATCTTATGACATTTAAGTCTCATTTGATTACAGTCGGCAAACTGCAAAACAAGAGGCTCTCAAGAGCCTGAATCGCTCACCTGGCAAACAATGCACTATAAACTAAATCTCATCATCACCATTCACTAAGGATACCATGTTTACTTTAAAAACGAAATATTGTTGAAATCCGAGCAAGTGTAAAAAATGGCGGGAAAGTGGCAGCCATTTTAAAAATGGCCGTCCAAAACAAACTTTCATCATCACCATTCAACTTGGGATACCATGTTTACCTTGAAAGTAGCTTTCGTCTTCATTTTCTTTCTATAATTCAGGAAAAAATAAGCAAAAACAGCATTTTGACCCCTATGTTCTATTTTTAGTAAGGGCGGACATGTTTTTTGACTAATCAAAAATCCAAGCATTAACTTTTTGCAGGATACCCTAAGGAACAATCTTACCAAGTTTTATTTGATTTCGAATAGTAGTTTCAGAGAAGAAGATTTTTGAAATAATAACATAAAAAAAAGCCAAAAAATGTCAAAAAAGGGCAATAACTCTAACATCAGTTGACAGATTTTCACGCAAATCAGCACACAGGTAGCTCTCATCATGCTGAACACCTTCAACTTGCCAGAATTTGCCGTAACCTAATGATTTTTGAGATATTTGCGAAGAACTGTTGTTTGACCCCTATGTAACAGTGGCCATGTTTTTCGACGGATCAAAAATCGAAGCATAAACTTTTTGCAGGATACCCTAAGGAACAATCTTACCAAGTTTCATTTGATTTTGAATAGCAGTTTCAGAGAAGAAGATTTTTGAAATAATAACATAAAAAAAACCGTTGTTTGACCCCTATGTTCTATTTTTAGCAACAGTGGCCATGTTTTTCGACAGATCAAAAATCGAAGCATAAACTTTGTGCAGGATACCCTAAGGAACAATCATGCTAAGTTTTATCCAAATCCATTCAGTAGTTTCAGAGGAGAAGATTTTTGAAATAATAACATAAAAAAAAGCCAAAAATGTCAAAAAAAGGGCAATAACTCCTACATGGGTCGTTGGATCTTCTTCAAAATTTCAGGGCAGGTAGATCTTGAGGTGCTGAACACTTTTACCCTATGCCAGAATTTTGATATCTGTGACCGTTTCTGACTTATTTGTAAAAAACTGCAATTTACCCCTATGTTCTATTTTTAGCCATGGCGGCCATGTTTTTTTACGAATCAAAAATCCAAACGATAGTTTTGTAGCACATATACCAATAAACAACTGTACGAAGTTTGGTTGCAATTGGTCTTATGGTGTCAGAGGAGTTAACGTTTGAAAAAGTTTACGGACGGACGGACGACGGACGGACGACGGACGGACGACGGACGCCAAGTGATGGCAATAGCTCACATGACCCTTCGGGTCAGGTGAGCTAAAAACCATTTAAAGGTTAAACTCTTAAAACACAAATTTCCTGTTAAGATTTTAATAACTGCAATTTTTAGAGCACTGGACATAAATTTGTAAGTATTAAAACTTCAAAATCGCAAAACTAAAATTTAGGATATCAAAGATCTCATGTTTTTAAATAGTCTGTATTATCATCAAACCTTAGCGCTCATTTTTTATATAAATAATCCATATGTTAAATACATACCAAACATGTAGTTCTGCTACAAGGAAATATGAATTAAAGGTATCTGGAAGGTCTAACTCTGAAATTGAAAAACACAACATATAGACAAAACTTAGGCTAGATAGTTCCATAAACCAATATCAAGCAAATAAGTAAGAAAATTTTACAGACTTAAAATTGAAAATTTATTTGACATATCCATTGGATATGGGAAATTTGTGTCTGTGCAACTAAGGTTTCAATAAAAACAGAAATTTATGGACAGCTCAAACTAATGGCCATTAAAAATAGTAAAATAAAATATTATTTAATCCGCATTTATGAAAGATACTTTTAGTACTTTGGAAGTGATGAAATTCCATTAGACAATTAGTGAAACAAACACTGGTAATTCACTTGTGAAAATTACATGTATAGTTATAATTTTCTCTAGATGTAACCTAACAATTGTTCTCAATTTCATTCGTATATACTCACTGACATGCTGCCATTTTAAAACATGTAATCCTTTCGTATTTTTCATTAAATATTTTTAATTTATAAACAGTGAAATTTTAATTTTTAAACATCTACAATTTGTGCCCAAGAAACAAAATTATTAATGGGCATTGCAATTTAATGAATTAACGTGTTCATCAGTAACCCATTGTACATTATAAGATACCAGGGCCCAGTTGTTCAAAAATTAACTACAATTTTCAGTTCCAAATTTTCGCTTCTGTGATTATGCCTAAGGATTGAAAATTTTCTGATGGGTTAATCCTACATCTTTGTGAGTTTATGCAAAATTCTGTTCAGAAATATTACTTAACAATCGAAATAATGGAAAGTGGAAAAAATGATTAACTTTTGAACAACTGGGCCCAGAATTCCATGATTTATTATACTAAAATTCTGTTACTGATAATATATTTCAAATAAAATATGCAAAAATTCTCCAACCTTTCATAATTTCAATATTATCTATATATCTTAGATACTGAGAAAACATGGTTGTTCCTGCTGCAGTTAAATGCTGAAAAAATATAAGACTGTATAATACAACTGTAATAATAATAATAATAATAATAAGGTAAAACATAATTATAACAATTATCTCTGATCACATTTTAAGGCATATAAATTTTCTTCTTTGCAGTACAAACAAACTTTTTTTCCTCTTAAAAAAAATATCTGTAGAAATGTAAATTGGATTTATATAAATTAATTATGCTTGCTTCCTTTTTTTTCCATAAAGAAATGTTTAAATTTAATATGCAAGGGTTTTACATTTTGTTTCCCCTTGTGCTGTTCAACCATTTTCTTCAATGTAAAATATTAATCTCTTAAAGAATAATTTTTTCATGGTTGTCAGCCATGATTCGTTTAAAGAGAGACTACCCATATTACCAAGGGCAAGAACAAAAATTAATTCAGATTTAAACTTGAAATCAAAACTGCAAGGACAGACAAAATTTGTGGTCTTTTATATCAAACTAATGCTGTTTTTTTTTCCTATTTCATGTCAAATTTTCAGTTTTCTCCCTTAATCATGTGTAAAGGGGGATATAATCAGTTGTTTCCTTCGTCCTTTGGGCTAAAAAATGCTATAAACTAGTTTATAATCTCCCCTAAGTTATTTGCTTAAGGTAATTATTTGACTATTATTTTCCACTTTAAAACAAAACTTTCATATAAAGATTTCGAAAGTGATTCAGACTGAAATAAAATTCCATTGCAACTTATAGCATAATACATAATTAAATAAAAATTTGGAGTTATCCCCCTTTTTACACAGCTTGGTTACAAAGCATTTTGGCATAATTGTCCATCTTTTTTTAAAGATTTTCAATAAAAGACAACAAATACAAATTACAAAATGTAGAAAATACTCTTTCTACTAATCATATATCTCAATCATGATTTTAATGTCTTATTTACCTTTTTACTGTATCGTAATTTGGGTTTTCCCAATCCAAAGGATTTTTTAATTCTTGTAATGTATCCTTCTTGTTTCTTAATAGATGCTTCTGAATGCAAATTCTGAAAAAAGACATGTATAATTTATCAGTGAAATATAACTTCATACAAAAGTAAAATTAAAGTTTCTTACTTAGTTTTTAAAGTAATTTTACAAAATTACCAATGACACCGTGAACTTAAATATCACTTTATTTGGATGTACATTTTACAACACGCAAAAAATTTTCATCAGGTAAGTAATACATTACTCTGACTGTAAAGCAACAGTCATACTGACTGTAATGAATTCAGACAAACTTGTAAATAGTAGGACCAACTTAATATGTTGATTTTCATCCACAGTGAGGAAGAAAATTTGGGAGGTCTTAAATATGTTATAGTGATCTATAATACCCACCCCCATCTACAAATTATGAATTAAAGGTATAAATGTGTGTATAATACACACCGTTTTACGGTAATTTCTGAAAAAAGGGAGAATTAACAAAAGAACATGTTGGGGATTTTGAGTCCAAAAAGGACCTAAGAAATAACCAGAAATTGTTATTTAATTCAACAAATTAAGGCCAGACCGGGATGGCCTTAGGACAATGTATTACTTCTTAAAATAAAGGTTATGTTTATCATACGAAAAGAATCTGTTTTGTTATTTATAAACCTTACACTATATACAGGACATGTACATGGTGGACCTTGCTTCTTTTCCAATGGCTGGACAACAAAACTATTCAATGGTAATATAGATCTTGTCATCTGAAAAAAAGTCATTGGGTTTTAAGAGTTATCTCCCATTTTTGAATCAATCTAACAAAGATCTAACATTGATATTTAGTAATTAAAATTGCAATTAATCTCTTGTATTCAGTCTTAGATGTGGAGAAATGGTAAATAAGGCCCAAACAATTGCAAAATAATTAATATTCACTACATGAAAATGTTGTTTACACAATAATGATGATCAGAAATGGTAATTACAGTCAAACCTGCTTTAAAGGGCACCTCTATATAGCAAATCACGTCTATAAAGAGCACTGTAAAAATGTCCCCGTTATGAACAAAACTTTTAAAATTAATCTCTGTATAAACGCACCTGCTCATAAAGGAAAATTTTCTTTGGTCCTGTAGGTCCCCTTTGTACACAGGTTTGACTCTACCCATCAAATGTTCCTTTAAATTTAGTATCAAGCAGTAATTCATAAATTGCAATTTTTTACCCCTCATTTTTTGTTAATTTGGAATGATACAAGGTTGAAAATTTTGGAATTTTGGTGAAAATAAGGTTTAAACATCCTCAGCCAAATTTATACATACCTTACTTTCATTTTGACAATCAGGCCTTGCCTGAGACTACTAATCCCCCTATGATGTTTTTACATCATGTTACAGTTGTGTACGTAAATTTATGTATCATTTTTTACATGTCCCAAACATACAATTAATAGCAGATGCATAGCAGTACTTAGAACTTAGGGGAGATAATTTATGTTAATCTAGACAGGGGCAGACTTGACAAAATATCGGCAAAAGAATACTAAAATGACAAAACAAGGGGAAAAGTCGAAAAATTTGAAGTCCAAGGAAAAGACCGTCAGGAGAATGGAAAACAACAAACAAATACCACAAAGGATACAGAACCACACGTGATTTTCGGAAAAACATGATTTTTACTGTGGCAATCTGACCATGCCACGCAAGTATTATCGTGGCCGTCCACGCTGACAACATCATGGCAGTTATCATGGCACAGAACGTGGCAGTAGATGCATGTCCCAGTGTGATATTAATTGGTAACAAAATAGTGGTGCAACACTATATGTTGTTTTCTTTTTCAAGAAGAAGATTTCTTTCTCTTCATTTACATTACTTTGTTTCAAACTTCTGTTTGAATTTGAATTTGCTTTTTGTTTCTTTTAGTTTGTCTTGGCAAATACGTGTCTTTTAATTAAATGGTATGAATTTTAGATTTGATTCATTTTGCCCTGTGAATCCTGTTACCCAAGGGTAAAAAACACAGGTATTCAGGTGTTTGTCATCAAATGTATAAATGTTTATTCTGGGTGTCTGCGGTAGGAATAATTTGCCGATTGTTATCTTTTAAATGCAAGACACACTTTAGTAAAAAGACATGTCGGTTGCATCACCTGTATTCATTATAATAATTTAGGTATTATGTAGCGCACTGGCTACATGTTAGGATGGCAGGATGACCCATTTATTTATACTGACACTGTTGTTGGACGAAAGTAAAAAACTTTCGATTTCACAGGAAATTAATAAGCAAATATAATTTTAATTTATAACACGATTAATTATTTACATTTATTTTTTTTAACAGCAAGAAACGTAAGTTTAAAATTTCTTGCTATAAGCCTTTGTTTACTGCAGAAATGAGGGTAAACATATTGATTATTTATTACTTGTTGGTAAATTATGGAGATTTTTTACTGCAGGAGAAGACCGATCATAATAATGTGTATTACCCGAAACAAACATTACCACGATCTGCCACGATATTCTATGATGTTGGACTGACCGACCACGGTATCACCACGATTAAAACCCGATATTCACTGGCATACCACAGTAAAATTGTGTGGCAAATAGTGGCCACAGTGTTTGTCACGACCATGATATATAGTGGCCAATCAGGAAACCACCACATTATCACTGTACATGCATGTTTAACTGAAAGAATAAAAAACGTATAATAAACTAAACAAACCTAGAAAAAGACAGTACAGAAACTTAAGCACTAGCAAGGTGAACTCCCATAAAAAAACCGGGAGTGACATCATGTTCTCCAGAAGGGTAAGCATGTCCTGCTCACATTGCCAGTGAAGTGTAAATTCCGGTAGGGTAGACGGTAGGGTGTCAATTTTAGAAGGGCGTGAAATCTAACTGAAAATATCTAGTCTCAAACGCAAGATAGAAACTTTGTATCGGCCAATCAATTCCTGATGACGACCGTTAAACTATTGGAGTGATGGCTTAAAGTTAAAAGTTATGCAGTTTTATAGCACCTGCTTTAGGGAACGTGCCATGGCGATGGGATACACTATACCTGTCTAAATGAACCAATTTGTGACGAATAAAGCCTCATGGATGTGGAAAATAATTTTCTGTATGACATCATGCTGGTAGGACAATTCGAGGACGGATATTTTGTTTTGCCGTTGCATAAACTTGTGGAACTCTTCTGTGGGGAGACTCCCGGAAATTTTTGCTTACAACGTGCAGAAATTTATAAAAATTTGAATGTCAAAGGGATCTTTTAAACTATTGTTGAAATTTGACATTTATTGAAATTTGTTGTGGTAATAAATTTATTTTTTTATCAAAGTATATTTTTTTTTTATAATTTTGCTTTATATAACGTAAGCGATGGATTTTGACCAAAGACCAAAGTCAAGTTTGAAAAGTATTGTTTGAAGTTAAATTTTATGTAAGTGAGTGATCAGCAATCAATTAAAGTTGGTAAACAAAAGAAAAACAAATAAGAATTTTCAAGATAAACAGCATAATGATTTTTTCCGGTTCTTTTTATTCAAATAAATCTATAAAATTTCCAAACAATTGACATCTCTACTAGTACTTTCGACACAGTATGGAGATCTGGTCTATTTTATAAACTTCTTGATATAAATATTCCCTTCAAAATTTTTAAAGTTATTCAATCGATGTATCAAGACCCATCATGTTGATTAAAATTCTCAAACGGATTAAGCGAGAAATTTAACTCCTCTTGCGGAGTAAAACAAGGCGATGTATTGAGCCCTATGTTATTCAATATACATAAATGACTTGGTAAAAGATCTTACTCATAATACAGTTGATCCAGTGTTAATTGGTAACACAGTAATAAATTCGCTTCTATTTGCAGATGACATAGTCCTCCTATCAAACTCAGAAAGCGGACTTCAAAAATCTCTAAATATCCTACAAAAATTCTGCAATTCATGGAAACTTCAAATAAATTCTACAAAGTCAAAAGTGATTGTGTTCAATTCTAATGGTAAAACCCACAAAAACTTTTTCAAATATGATAACAGCTCTTTAGAAACTAACTTCATATTGCTATTTTAAGGCATAACTTTAAAATATACAGGTAATCTAAAAGTATCTGGAACTCTGTTAATGGAAAAGGGCCGAAAAGCTCTTTACAAAATAAAAAAATTAATTGGCTTAAATAATCCATGTAGCTTACTAGAAAAACTTTTTGAAACTTTAGTTGTCCCAATTTGCCTTTATGGGAGTGAAATTTGGGGATTTAATTCAAGCCCTGGCTACAATTACACAGACCCTTTTGAAAAACTCCATATCAAATTTTTGAAAGAAATACTAGGAGTCAACTGTAATTCATCCAACGCTGGATGTCTAGCAGAACTAAATAGACTACCCCTTAATGCAAAGATCACAATTCAGGCTATTAAATATTGGTGTCACATTCTTGAATCAAATGATACCCTTGTACATAGTGTATATGAAGCAACAAAAGAAACAAATTCTTGGGTAAAACAATTGAAAAGTTCTTTAAACAACCTTGGATTTTCATACATTTTCAATAACCCATCTCTACTGAAAATAAACATTCCAATTATTGAAAGAAGAATTAAAGATGTGACCCTTCAAAATTTAGAAAATGATATTAAAAACAACAATAAGCTATCTTTCTTTAATAACTTTCATTTATCTAATATTAGACCCTATTATGTTGACCTTTGTAAATTTAAAACAGATAGATCAACTATTGCAAAATTAAGAATAAGTGCTCACGAATTAGCTATAGAAAGAGGTCGATATCAAAACATACCTAAACAGAACAGACTCTGTCTCTGTTGTAATAATGGAGAAATAGAAGATGAAATCCATTTTCTTATTAATTGCAATATTTACAACAACATTACAAATAATTTTATTGCTAAACTTAATAGAATACTCTCATACAAAACAAAAATTAATAACTTAACAAACTGTATTATTTTTAAATTATTCAATAGCAAATCCCCTACCATACTAAAGCTTATTGATAATTTTATACAAGAATGCCTACAAAGTAGGCAAAATAAACTTAAAAGGGGATAATTTATTGAATTTCTTTAATTTTTCTACAACAAACACATAATTTTAACATTGTATGATTATTATAATAATTGTAATATGATTTTTTTTTTCTTATAATATGATTAATTTCAATCTTTCCACTGTCACTCCTAACTATTATTGTCATTTGTAGCTTTTAGTTTAATATGTTGGCAATGACCATTTATTGTAAATGTGTTTCGCTAATAAATATTATTATTATTATTATTATTATTCTAAACAGCGAGCTTTGGTCATTTTTTGTATCCATTTGACATTGAAAATAGATGTTATATATATCTATATTGTTTTAAGGTATCAAAAACTCTTAGATGTTGTTGCAAGAAAAACAAGATTTTTTTTTTATAAATAAGACAAGTAATTTACTCATAATTGTTTTTAAAGGGGGTTTTATTTCTTAAGTTGGACACTATAAAAAGTTGTTTCTTTTCAAATCAATAATAATGTAAGAACAGACTTTTTAGATAGACTTTAAAGATAAGTAACCAGATAAACCAGAGGTGTTTTCCATTATCTGGTTCAAACCTTGAAAATCGGTACATTACAGGGGCCCTGCCAATCATGAGCAAATAGATGAAAAGTAACAGATTTCGGTACGAACCAGCTGAACCTGCATAAATGAACGCACCCCGGCTTGGCACTATTGACAAAACGTTTTCTTAACCCAGATATGTATGTTTTGCCGAATTTTGTTGATTTTATAAAGCAGTCTTTGGAACATCAAATATAGAGTCCACATTGGCTAGATCATTCATTACTGGTAGTATATAAAGTCTGCTCTTTGTAATTTTTTATTGTATAACTGTTGTTTGTTTTTAAAGAAAATATTAACACTTTTTATGAAATTTAGACACCAGTTAGCGATTAAATGATAATTTCAGTATTAATAAGTTACATTTCTTCATTGATGTTGAGGTTTAGCTTGAAAAGTCATCATGAGGTTGTGAGATTGGTCCAAAATGCACGATTCTCACACCCAGGAATATGACATGTATATAATGTGATCATAAAATTATGTTGACAGTAGGAGGTAAATATTTTCTTCTTGTCATAGACTAACCATCAACAAATTTGTTTGCTTCTTTTTTTTTCCACTCTTTCAGCTGGGCAGTTGGGTACATCATATGAATGTGTTTGTATACTTTCTATAGAACAAGGGATAAGAGCTCTCCCGTTTCTGTAATCTTTAAATTCAGTGATGATTTACTGAATTTTCTATATGATTGACATTATGCATGTTGTCATACTTTCAAGCGCAATGTACATGTGCAATGAATAAAGTTATAATGACAGTTTTAATATTTCAGGATAAAGGTGAGAATGGATGATGCACACAGAAAAAGTGAAGTTATACCAATATTAGGTATGCCAACACATCTTTTGAAGTATGGTGACATTCAACAGACAGGAGTAATATATATTATTATACCGGGTAAGTAATACACTCAGACCTGCAGAAATGCTTATCTATATAGCAAATAACTGTATATGAGAATTTTCTTGTCCGATCTTTCAATTTCATTTGAGGTAAAGGCATACAAGTTCACTTTCATGTTTCTATTCATCCTCCCAAGTCAGGATTTTATATCCACGTTCGTTCCTACAAACCCCTCGACATCACATATTCATATTTTGCAGATTTTGTATCCATGTTCATTCCTACAAACCCCTGACATCACACATTCATATTTTGCAGGTCGAAGATATGGCCGCATGGTGTGTTACCTAGAAAATTCAAACTACAACTGAAATGGATTCTCTTTTGACCTTGAGAAGAACCAATGAAATTTATCATTTACTTCTGACCCCCAAACTATGAATGTGTGATGTCAGGGGTTTGTAGGAAAAAATGTGGATACAAAATCCTGACTTGGGTGGATGATTTATATTGTATATAGGTTACACGGACCAAACATCCATGTAATCTATTGCCACCAAAGTGAATGAAAGGAATAATTTTTTATTGCTCTAATTGATCTCAAAGTTATAAGGAGGCAATGGGCAAAGAGAAGGAGAAGGCAACTCAGTCACGAGAATAAGGTGTGTATGCTTGAATGAAAATCTTTTATAATACATTTTCTGTATTGTTTACTCACTGTAAAATTTGTATCTTTTAACTGCGTAGGAAATCCAGGAATAGCAGAGTACTACGACGATTTTATGAAAGTCCTGTACCAGAACAGTAATTACAACATACCTGTCTGGGCTATATCTCATGCAGGACATGTCTCCATTGCTAATACTGCCAATAACCTGGCCGTTGGTAGGTATTGTAATCAAACTTGTGCTAGTGGCTGTCTTGGTCTAAAGTCAGATTTTTCTCTATGTTGAAGGCCTTGCTGTGACCTTCGATGAATAACAAGGATAAATGCATTGTTTTTTGCTGTAAATGTAGGAAAGAATGAGGAACTTGAGTGAGTTATTTTTTCCTAACCAATGTAGGTAAGAGAGATAATAAATTTGTCTCCCATTTAGCCTCAGGTCAAAAGGGAGATCATTTCATTATCTCCCTTACCTACATTAGTTAGGAAAAGATAACTCACTCAGGTTCCTCATTAGTCATGAATAAATCCACTATATCTTTTTTTCAAATTATTTGTCTTTCAGTGAGAAATGCTTCAGTAAAGAATAAAGTTAGGTCGCTGGTGAGCCAATTTGAATTCAAATAATAGCGAGCGCTATAAGAGCATATGCATTTTCTACATATGGGTCATTTCGAAAAGTCTTTGTTTAATGGGGGCAGTCATATTGTGCTACATTCTAAGGCTAGAAAACGTTTCGTTCGTCTTAAACGGAAGTAAGTGAAGTAAGGGAAATAACTTGCTTTAAATTATAATTTTAGAGTCAGAATCGTGATATCGGAAATGAGTTTCTGGAAAGGCTTATTGCTGTGCTAGCATCATTGGCCACGCCAACAGCATATTAAAAGTATTTAAAATAAATCCAAGGTGTTTGGGTTATTTAAGTTCAAGTGAACAAAATACACAAATTTTTACATTTCACTAACTCAAAGGTGTTTGGGTTATTTAAGTTCAAGTGAACAAAATACACAAATTTTTACATTTCACTAACTCATAATCTGGTGCCATTTAAATATGAAAATGACAGGATATGGAGTGTGTGTCAGTGAGACTTACCTCATTACCTGACAAATTGCTGATCAATTAGTAGAAATTCATGACATATAATACCCAAAACCTGGATATCTGATGGACTTCTTAAACCCACAAATGAATATTTTAAATTATTCAATAATATATATAATTAAATACAAAATATGCATACATGTAGATGAAATTTTGAATAAAAAGGGATATTCACCAGGCAACAAGGATATTCACCTCTTGAATTCTGGGAAACCATTTATTTTTAGAATCGTGGAAATCCTCTATTTTAATTATCCAATGGAAATTAATTTTGACGTCGTGTGCTTTTAAAGCAGCATATGTCCGGAGTTTGCCTAATCATGGCATCTTGTAAACAACGACTGCAGGAAACAGAAAAAAATAATGGAAATTAGAAATTGCCAATATGACGACAATCTAAAATGTTTATTTGTATTATTGAATAAAACAATAATTTTCTTTTGATTCTGTGAATATGTGCAGATATTACCTTTGAAAAATTGTCATTCACCTCGCCCGTTGAGCTCTGTGAATAACAGTTTTTCAAAAGTCAATAACTCCACACATTTACCTAATCAAAAGACAGTAATTTTATATAGTTTTTTTTTAATATTATTGATCATGATTATTTAGCCTTTATTGAAAAAATAGATAGTGGAATATTAAGAACTTTGTATTGAGCTCTTTTTAAACAAAAAAATTATATTTTGTTTTTCTTTCAGAAAAAGCTTCATATAGTGTATGTTCATTGGAAGGACAAATCAAGCACAAGTTAACATTCATTAGAGAACACATACCAATAGATGTAAAACTAATTTTGGTTGGTCATTCCATAGGATGTTATATCATTTTAAAACTTTTGGATAAGCTTGATTCACACCAAGTTTTGAGATGCTTCATGCTGTTCCCAACAATAGAAAGAATGGCTGAATCACCAAAAGGACAGGTGGCTACGCCTTTGCTAAAATATTTACGATGGCTGGGGACAGTAATAGTACAATGTCTTTCTTACTTATCTCCGTATGTGCAATACAGAATGATTTTGTGGTATTTCCGTGGCATGTCCGTTCCAGATTGTATTTATAATGCATCAATGTCCTTGTTTGATCCGTTCTGTGTGAGTAATGTAATGTACATGGCGAACATGGAGATGCAGAAAGTGACAGAGCTGGACACAGATTTGATACAGCGCCATCTACCTAAAGTTAGCTTTTACTATGGCTCCAACGATCACTGGTGTCCGAAATCATATTATCATGACTTCAAAAACAAATTTCCTCATGCAGACACTCGGTTGTGTAAAGATGACCACGACCATGCATTTGTGTTAGAAGGCAGCCAACCAATGGCAGATATTATAACATCATGGATACAAAGAGATTTACACAAACTTAAAGATTAATGCTGGGTTAAAATTTAGGAATCAACCAATTTTTTGGAGGGAGGGGATTACGGCTTAGACCTTGTTATAGAATGGTTGTACTAACTATTTTTGCAAATTCTGCACTTTTGTTGATTTTTGCAATTTTTTACACCAATTTTTAGCTGATTTTTTTTTTCACTTAAGGTCTAGATTTAATAACACCCAAAATGGGCCCTATCATTTCAGGACATTACCACTGATATATATTTGGAAAGATAACTGAATGTTTATTCATGTATCATAAAATGTATTCATAAAAAGTGATGTATTACATGTAGGGCACTGTGACCTAGAAAACCTACAAAGGCAACAAAAAATGTCAAATCTCAAATTTTATACCAAAAATAGGACCATGTGTAAAATTCATTTGTGTCAGACCATTTTAATTTTTGAAACCCAGCACAGCCATCAATAAACACAATAAATTCCACAAAGTAATTTTGTTATCTGTGGCAGCACTAACATTATATATGACTATTTTTTGCCAAGAACATAAACATTGTCATTACAAATGAATTTGTGACATTTCAGTTATATTTGACCTTTTAGTAACTTAATACACGTCCCTAAAAAGGATATAATTCGGCAAAAACATATCTAGATTTGATAATTGTTACAAAATAAATAACCAAAGAAATACATGTACTGTAAATATGGAAATTATTGCTATGTTTTTATTATTGCGAAAATTGCGATCAGTTTAGCGATATCACAATATTACATGTATAAACTCGCATTTTTAATACATATTTTCATGTCCGATTTTTTCTAGATTTGTCTCCCCTTTGTTTTCATTTACTCGGGTAAGCGTCTGGTCATTAATTTCCAACATCAGGAGACAGGTTAATTGGTAGACACTTTGTTGTATAGGTATTGTTTTCACAGCTGTTATATAAACATTTTGAATTCTAATATTTTTAATGCAATTAATTAAAACGATTACTTTATATAAAACTTCCATTTTCAATTTTTGCTCGATCTCTGATCGTAATAATAAAACTTTTAATAAGTGCACACGAAAATTTCAAAATTTACAGTACTCAAAATGATATTTTAATTTGACTTTTAATAGGAATGTGGGGCCAAAATATACCGTTATTGACTGAAATATTTAAGAATTTGACCAAGACATAGTATTTCATTAATAGTTTTTTTCAAGCTGTTAAAAAAAAAGTGTGATTAAAAACAAAATCAAATATTTATATAGCACATTATAGATTTAACCTGCATTAATGCACGAAATTTTTATTGTGTATCTATTGGATTTAATTTACCTTACATGTATATCAAGTCAAATGTTTTATTAAAGTATTCTTGTGATCTTATTGTATTTTTGTTGGATACCATTGCACACTATTGCACACCTGCATATCTCTCTAATGCATAATAATCGATGATGTTAAATTTAAAACTTGCAACAATATGATTTGATATAAAATCATTTCCTTACCATGTTTGCTCAATTCTAGTTAATTATATATCAGTTTAGCTGCAAAATCCACTCTGAACTAATTTTCAGTCCCTTTTATAGCCAATATTTGTTCATCCTGGCAAGCCAAGGGTTACGATTCGCCTGAAGAGGAGAGAAGTTAATCGTAACTCTTGGCTAGCAAAGGCAATATTTGTCCATAACAATTATTACAATCATA
Source organism: Mytilisepta virgata (assembly GCA_028015205.1). Lineage (NCBI taxonomy): Eukaryota > Metazoa > Mollusca > Bivalvia > Mytilida > Mytilidae > Mytilisepta > Mytilisepta virgata. The sequence goes on from CM051512.1 coordinate 26,683,942, forward strand.
TATATGTGTGTGTACCTAAATGGACACACTTCACACAGAACTATTTCACTGCATTAAATTCCCCATGTTTTGCAATTACACGACACATTGTAAAAATATAACCATAACCAATTGTTCTGAATTAGAGTAATGAGTTGGGTGGGGAGTATTGCAACCTTGCACAAACCTACCTAAAAGCATAGTATGGACATGTTGAAAATATGAATGAAGGAAAATTATGCAATTCAGTCTGATTAAAGCCTGATGACTCTTTTAAAAAGTAGCCTGGCAACCTCACTAGATCCTTCTTGTTGGGATCAGTGTAATAGTTTTCTTAGAAAAATGGATGACATATAGAAGACAATGACTTTTTAAGGATTAGGAAATAATATGGTTATACATCTAAAAAATAGAAGATAAAGACACTTAAATATTTAATGAATAATTCAAATAAGAGGAAAAAATACTAATCAACACAGCAGTTTTATGTTTATAATTAACAATTACAATAATTTAGGACTAATGCACTGCAAGTGAAAATTTGAGTTGCTTCCCTTTAACTAAAAAATTAACATGCAATACAAAAGCTGTCACTACGCATTTCACGATAATTATTGAAACTTTTCATTATAATAAGACTAATAAGATAATAATTTCACGTACAACTTATGTATATTGGCTAAACAAATGATTTAATCCTTAAAACATTTATTCTGCATCAATTTTAAAGATTAAAGTTGCACCTGAGCAGAATAGAAAAATCTTTGTATTGCTTTTGAACGGTTCCTGAACAATTGACATCACTTCTAGTTGCATGTATGCTATAAGCCATAAATGGAATGTCCTGGAATAGAGGCATGAAATATGAACACAAACAAAAAAGAAAATCTCCAAAAGTGGATTAAGGCACCTGATTAAGTGCATTGACAGTGAATATCTGAATATTGAGATTAAACGCAAAAAAGTTTAACCAATATTTGTATATGTTACAGTGTACAACCAACTACTGCCTAACTTCAAATCAAGAATTTTTTTGAATCGGGTAACTCCTATAGTTTCAGATAACTGTAATAAAGTGTGCTGATGGTAAAATCAAACGAAGCAGGACTAATAAATGCAATTATATTGATAAGTATTATTAGTCCAAGGACTAAATAAACATTCGGAATGGAACATATACTTACGGATATAGGTTTTGGGGCCAAATGGTTTTGTGTCTTGTTAAGGGTCAATCAAACAAAGAAAAACCATATATGTACATTACATATGTATATAGACAAACAAAACAACAATGTACAAATGTATATGTATTGTTTTAAGAAAGATATAGTAGAGAAATTTTGGACGACATGGATCTTATTTTCTCAGTTCTGATGACTGCATTTAAAATCACCAATTAATTTCAGATTCAGGATTTAAAATTTTTGTTTAAACAATGGCTGATCTGACGTAAAAAATTAGGTTTTTTTTAATTATATAAAACAAGTGCTCATGTAAAGTTAAAAGTTCTGCTGACATTTCATAAAAAGAGTTAATACTCATCATCTAATTTATTACAATTTTTACATAACCTTTGCATGATCTGTTGACATAGTTTTGTACCTTTCAATTTCAACTTCAAGTTGAATAATTTCTAGTATAAGATTGCTATATATATAATAATACCTGAAATTACAGGAATGTTTAAAACAAATTCAGCAGCATGCAAAAAAAAAGAAAATGACTACTTGTTTCAACAGATTTATATAAATGATTTTTTAGACAAATCTCATTTGAAATACCTAAAATACATTTTGGGAGTAAATAAAAGATCCACAAATTTAGCTGTACAGTCTGAACTTGGCATATACCCATTGTATTTCTCTGTTGTTTTGTCAATGTTAAAATACTGGTTAAGAATAAATCAAATGGAAAGTGGTATACTATTTGATGCATACATTGCTAATCAAAGTATGGTTTCAGACAACACAGAATGTTGGTTGTAATCCATTAAATTTATCCTACAAAAACTTAATATTCAACATTCACAAATAAAGATGAATGAGTTAATAAAGTCAATAAGAGATAAATTATGTCATAGTTTTTTAAAGTACTGGAACAAAAAGTCAGAAGAACAAGAGGGAATATACAATTATCACCCTTGTTGGTGTGTGACGCGACGGCTTCTCTCCCCTCGGAAAGTAAGGTCACCCTCGGGCAAGCTTGTCTCCCCTCGGAAAGTAAGGTCACCCTCGGGCAAGCCCATGGGTGAACTTACTTTCCGAGGGGGGACAAACCAGGCAAGCCCTCGGGTGACCTTAATTTCCGAGGCGAGACAAGCCGTCGGGTCACACACCAACAAGGGTGATAATTGTATAATGTCAAATAAGAATAAGTGCCCATGAACTGAAAATAGAAAGAGATCGATACAAGAAACCCTATATATAAAGTTCGCAAAGAATATGTGAAAAATGTTCTTCAAATCAAACAGAAGATGAATTTCCTTTTATAATTAATTGCCCATTATATAATAACAACAGAGAAATCATGTTTAATAATATAGGTGAGCTTTGTACGAAATTTAAAGATCTTCCAGTTTATATGGCTTTTTACAAATGAAGATATATCAGTACTCAAATTTCTGGGGAAATATATAATTGATTGTCTAAATATCAGACAATGTTGATAGCTCTGGTCCTGTCCAGCATAGCATAGCTTTTATTCTATTTTCATTGTAATTTATGCTAATGAATCAATGTTGTATATGTTGTTATATCTTGCCCCTGTGAGGGCCCATGATTGGAACAATAAAAATAAAAAATAAAAATATCAAACAATTAAGTTACCGCTAAAATTCTTTGATACCAGCATTGATGCAAAAGATAAGAACATTTTGTCGATTTACGACTCCTCGGTTGTACTCAAGGCCTAAAATGTTGAAAACCAAAACAACAATCCAAAAAGAGCAAATTCAAACATTCTAAAATGACCAAAAACCATTTTCCCCAAATTGTGCAATTAGTAGTTTTTACAAATTTGATTATAATTTTGCATGTATCATATAAATGGATTTTATTTTATAAATACATTGCTCATTTTTTTTTTTTATATATAATTTTTCAAATAAGATTTGAATTGCTTCCCTTTAATTATAGACTTTTCAGATATGAGTGGACAAGTATTACAAATGAAATGCCATTATTGATTTCAAATTATTAAGATAAAGAAAATTAATTTATTATTAAAAAGAATTAGACCTTTTTTCACCTAAAGGTTAATAAAATACGATTTTTGTACTTATAAATCTAAAAGACACCTTGGCACAACTATGACATATATATGATATATATTTCCTAATTAAGTAAGTGATATCTCAAATTTCAAATAATAATTTTAGATTATTTAATTCAAAATTTTGAATGCGCTTATGAATATAGTAAGTGCAATAGATTTGCTGTATGCCACGTGAAACATCGAACAATGTACAGATACCAAGATAATCATATGTATAATTTCTGGCAATATTAGTGCTTGAAAAGAGATGTATATAACAAATTCAAATTACTTTATTGTCCTTAAACATACAGTTTGACACAACAACAAAAACAAAGAAAAAAAAAACCAAATACACAATGTTGAATATTATATACACAAAGAACAAGCAAAAAGTGGCTAGTCCCCTGACCTCAGTGTCAAAGACTTTTGAAAAGGAACCGGTGTTTTTTACTCTGATCGCTGGAAGGATGCTGGGTTCAAAATAAAGACAAGTTTTTCTTCATCGGTTAAATTTGTGAAATTTGAATCTTCGGCAGAAAAATTTTGAAAAGTTACTTGTCGTAATGCTTCGTTTAATTTACAATTTAATATGAAATGTTTTTCGTCTTCTATCGTTTCACATGTTTTACACAAACGTTGCTCTCTTGGGATTTTATAAAATCTGCCCTCTTCAATTTCTAAATTATGGTCACTAATTCTAAACTTGGTGACTAAGTTTTCGATATTCACAATTTTCAGAAGATAAATAGTATTCTTTGTTTATACATATTTTTAATTGTTTATATAAAAATAATTTGTTATTTTCATCTAGATTATGAATGTTGGCTTCATATAAAGTATTGTAACTATCAGAAAAATCGATCTTGACTTCTAATTTAATTTTTTGAACATCTTTTGTATTATTAACGTTTTCTAATTTGGTTTTAGTACTCTCTGGGACAATGTCTTCAGCATATGTATACCATGAATATTTATTTTAAGAATGTAATTCCATACTTAGATTGAAAGCTTCTTTCAAGAGAGGATTTGTGTTTTCAGTATATATTCTTGCTAGATAGGTTATGGTCTGCGTAAATAGACACTGTTCCAAAGGTGGTCGTCCTAATTCTGCTCTGTCTGCTATATGTGAGGAGCTTTTCTTAGTACACATAATATAATTACAAAAGTTTAAATGGAATTTTTTCAGTAAATGATTTATCAATGAAAAGTTGTGGATCAAAATCCTTGTGGCTTTTTCCTCTCTCTGTTTTGCTTTATATTGCGAAATGTAGTGATCCATATAACAAACTTCTAAAATTAAATGTGAGGATAGGCTTTACGAGTGTATCAAAAAGATTTATGGAAACGTTTATGGGCAGATCACCTATAAGATTTTAGTGAAAAAATCACTTTTCTTGCTTTTTTGCTAAATCCTCAATGCTACTCTTTAGATTTCCATTACTTTTTAGCACAGAGCCTAAAACCAAATTTCGCTATATACCGGAAATTAAAGGTACAAAAACTACAAATTTACCCTTTTCATCATTTTTTCTTCTTAGGATATTAATGTACTAACTGAAGATTTTTGATGCCAAGAAAATAAAACATGAATGAAGCAGCAAGCAATAAGTTTTTCATAGATAGTGTTTTTTAATGTTTCATTTGTATAATGGTCAAAAGAACAAGATATAAACGCCCAAAGGGTTTCCACGAAAAATTATAAAATTATTATTATTATTTTATTTCATTTCCAATATTTTATTTATTTAAATCGAATTTATTGGATAAATCCTCTCAAAAAACAAGATGATTGAAAAAATAATCGTTAGAAGTGCAGTGTCGTAGCATATCTCTCTTTTAAGGCGATGCAAATAATTCCGTCATTTTTCAAGAGGATATAGACTATTAGATTTTTTCATGATTTCGGATTATTCAATTTTCCCTTTATAATCGAAAAGGACCTTTTAAACATAGGTCCAATGTCAAAGCGAATAAATCTCTATATATGAAGAATAATTAATTGTATGGAATAGTTTATATTTATTGCATTTTTGGACATGATAAATTCGATTCCCATTTCATTAAATTCCCCGGTCTTTGAACGGATAAATGACAAAAAGTAAAGGAAATTAAAAAAAAAATCGTAATAATTTTTTTGTCAATTTATAACTTCTTTATTGCAAAATTACACCCATAAGGGTCAAGCAATACAAACAAACACATATACATTTTAAATACAATGCAATACAATACAATACAATAGAACATATTTCAATCATGAGCTTGTCTGACATGGGTCTGACCCCCTCAGTTCTAAAGACTGTTTAATGAAGACTCCAATATGACAAACAAGTCCAGGAATGGGGTTTAGAATGTGTTTTAGTTTATTAAATTCATCAAGATGTTGAAATGATCGTACATAGTCTTTTATATAAGCAAAAAAAAAAAAAAAATAGAACGCAATGATATTGTTTTGTCATATATGTTAATGTCACAATACAACAAGAAATGGAATTCGTCATCTAGGACTCCATATTTTTTACATAATCTTTGTGCTCTTGGGATGTTTCTGTACCTTCCCAATTCAATGCCTAGAGAATGATCACTAAGTCTAAATTTTGAGAGTAACTGCCTATGTATAAAATTATTACAATTTAAATATTCCTCAGACTGACAATTAGTTTTTAATTTCCCATAGAGACAAAGTTTGGATGAGGAATCTAATTTTGAAAATTTATTTAAAGTAGTTTTTTCATATTCCTCTGAAATACACTTTTTAATATTACATTTAAAACGTTTTTTGATTGTTTAAAAGGTACATTGATATTAGAGCTATTTTCTGGGTTTATTTGCATATCTTTAAAAATTTTATCTGCATATGAGTACCAACAATAAATTCCTGCGGAATGTAAATTTATGTTTGTTTGTAGAGATTCTTTAACTAGAGGATTAATATCATTACAGTTTATTCTATAAAAGTACATGAGTGTTTGAGTTTTTATATAAGAGTCCAAAGTAAATCTACCTAATTCTGATCTAGCACCTATGCTAGTGGCTGTCTTTTTCAGTCCTAATACTGCTTTACAAAATTTAGAATGAACCTTCTCAAAAGAATATTTTTCTGCTAATGCAAGAGTATCACAAAAAGTATTATTTACAGCAGCTCTATTAGATGCCCTACAAGTTGACTGAAAATTATCCATAAACCAAATTTCAGAGTTGTATGTCAAAATAGGTCTTATAAGAGTATCAAATAATTTACATGACAAATTAGTTGGAACAAAATTGAAATTTGACATATATTTCTTTAATAAAAATAAAATTTTAATACCTTTTTTAGACAGCTCTTCAGTAGTTTTTGTAAAATTTCCCCTATAGTTAATAATATTCCCTAGAAATTTAAAGTCTTTAACTTCAGTCAAAAATTTATTATTGAACAAGAGGGGTGGGGATTGTTTATAAATGTTCTGAAAAACTAGAATTTTAGTCTTGTTTGTATTTACACTCAACTGCCATTTAATGCAATATTTATTTAGTTTATCTAACGCATTTTGAAGTCCCTGGTGTGTCTCAGACAGTAACACTAAATCATCTGCGTAACTGAGAGTTTGGACACTTGAAGAGTCAAGAACTGGAGGATTAAAAGTTTCATCAAAAGCTGAATGTAAATCATTAATATAACAATTAAACAAAGTGGGACTTAAACTGTCCCCTTGTCTTACACCTCTTATAATTGGAAAAAAAACAAAGAATGTTCATTACCAATCTTCAGTGCAGACTGGGATAAGCTATACATATTTATATAAGTAAAGTCAAGAAATACCAAAGTGATATTCGATGGAGGGGAAAATCGAAACAACTGACAAACTCCGGAGAACAACGAAGACAAGACCGAAACAATACATGCACCACAATTAAAAACTAAAAACATATGAACAACATGGACCCCACCAAAAAACCGGGTGAAGACCCGGGTGCCCCGGAAGAGTAATTAGTCTCTGCTTCCGGCAGGACACCCACCATGCTGCCCATGTTAAATCCGGTACGAGGAAGGGACAACATCAATGGAACAGGTCCATTTTAATTTTGGAAAGTTTTTTTCATACCTGTCAACCAAGTCATGATGTCGTCCATAAAACTTTAGTAAGGATGACTCCAACTTAGGAGCAACATACCCCTGTCTGAACAACTTTTCTGCCAGGAGCCGGACTCTGTCCAGGAAGTCGATGTATAAATGTCACAAGCTCTGGAATAACGAATGAGTTGTGAAATATATACTCCATACATAAAAGTAACTTAATTATCTTTTTATTTTATTTACGCACGGAATATCAAATATACATAACCAATATTTGGATAGTCTTCTCTTTTCTTTTTTTTTTTTGGGACAATTTTATTATTTTCAAAATTTTCTAGGAGGCTACGCCAGTGAATTGATCAATACAAGCACACTGTAATTATTTTGAACATTTATTAACTTACCAGTATTACAATTCATTAACATTCCAGTTGTCGAGTTTAGTATAAGTACGGTGTTTGAATTTAATTTCAACTTTGAAAGCAAATAAAATATCAAATTCGAAATACGATGAATAGTTTTTTTTTTTTTTTTTTTGGGCACTTGATAATTTTGTTTTTCATGAAACGTGTCCCGCATTTGTTTACTCTGGAAAACAAAAACAGTGTCCGCCTTGAAAACTTATATTTTAAGTTTGCATATTTACTGCTTGAGGTTTAATTTTTTTTACAATATCTTCATATGGGGCTATTAAAGTTTGTCACAGATCACTTTGAAGAGATCAAACGGCGATCTCTATCAAGTCAGTTACAACTCTTTACATGGTTTGTATGGATTTGTCCAATTTTACAATACCCAGGAGAAAAATTATTTGATACCAATTTTGATGCACAAGATGTGCACATTTCGTAGATTTACAAAGGTTTGAGAGCAAAACAGTGAATTGTAAATGTTTTTAAACTGTTTTACCCCGATTGATGAATTTATACACATTCATAATGTATCTAAATACATGTACATTTAAAATTGATTGTCAATCAAAATATTTTAATTTAATATCCCATTCATTTGCTGTTTATTTATAAATATTTATACCACAACAGAACAGCTAGAAATGCTAGATAAATACTGTCTTTCCATTGGCTACAAAGTGTCCTTATCAATTATTGTATCCCCCTTCCTTGAAATCACGTGATTCGCTACATGCCCCGAATTTTCGTAGGTTTTTTTTTGCATCCCGTCTCCGCGATCTGTATCCCTCTTCGTTGAAATAATGTGATTCGCTTTCACTATTTTCTTTTATTTTTTCAGGTTACTAGCCCGACATACATGTCAGTTCATTCACAGATATCAGTTCATGTCAACGGTGATTTTACTTTAAACCCCAAAATATATCCTAAACTTACAAATAGTATTAATTTCCCCTATAAATGGGAGTCTGTCTCAAAAATCAAGCTACATCATTTTTTGAATGAGTCTGAATCTCTGAATGAAATAGTCAATTTTGAAAAGTGAAAATTTTTTTTTTCTTGGGGGGGGGGGGGGGGGGGAGGGGGGGGAATGAGGACGGGATAAACAAAGCCACCTCTCAATTAACAAAGATTTTTGAAAAATGTGCTCAGACTTCTTGCAAATTAATAAGACATAAGAAGAGAAAGATGGATGAGAAAAAACCTTGGTCAGGCCAAGAGGTCAACGATCTTAAAACCACTATGATAAGGTAAAAATACAACTATATAATCAAGTAAGTATAAAACGGAACTTTAAAGAAAAGGGTAAAAAGAATAAATTCTTGTATAAAGAAATCTATCTTTGATAAATTGATGTCATGGAAAGAATCGGATCCAAAAGAATATTGGAATTACTTGAGGAGATAAAGAAAAACATTTTTAACATTCAAGTTGATACCTTAGTGCAAAATTTTCAGTTACAAGGTCGACCACAACATTATGATGTTTCTTTCAATGAAAAAATCAAAAACTATAAAGACATTCTTGTAATGAAAATGGTGTCACAGATAAACATGTCACTATAAGTGAAATAAACAGTCTTATAAAAAAGTTGGAATGTGGAAAGAGTGCAGGTTCTGATTTGATCTCAAACGAGATAATAAAATATAGTAGTATTGTTGCATGTAAATAAATTACTAAATTGTTTAATTTGATATTAGAATCCGGTAAATATCCAGAGAGTAGTCAGAGATTGCTCTGACGTCTGACGGCCTTTTTTGTGATATGCTGGGGCCGTGCAATCTCGGACTATCTAATGATAAAAGGCCGTTAGTTGCATGTACAGGATGTTAACATGCTATCAGCCAAACTTTTAATCTTTTCTTCTGATCGGCCTTTCATTGTGATAAGTCAACCTGAATTCTCCTTAGTGCTTAATAAAAATCTGTCGAAATTTTAAAAATCCTGACCGGATTTCTCCAGATTTACCAAAAAATCCCAACCCAAAATCTCCGCCGGTTTTGTTCCCGTATCCAAATATCATTGAGTATCATTGGACTTTATATCAATAAAGTATTTGATTTGAGTACCCCCCCCCCCCCCGCCCCCCAGATTATTTCAGAGATTTTGGAAGATATAATTATTGATTTTTGTTTCAACAAAATATCAACAGCACTAGTAATACATGAAATAAAGGTGGTCAAATAAGGATATAGAAATAGAAAAACCGACAAAAACGCTACACGTTGCTGCATTCGCACATGAGAGAACATGAAATTAAAAAAAAAACCGAAAAAACCACTGGAAGAAACGTGACACGAAAAATAATAAAATCCGAAAACGGTGCACGAAAATAACCCTGTGCCCCCCTTCCCCGTAAAAGACAAACTATTATATAATCTGTAAATGCAACATATTAGTTCATTAAGAGAGCAACCATAAATGATGATTTGATTTTGATAGGGGGAGGGGGCTAGAATCAAATATTTTTCTCGTTGAAATTTTGGATCTGGATTTTTTTTTTCGGCCCGTATTTCTGCCTAAATCTTTATTTTCATTGAAACCAAAACATTTCCTTGCTGACACAGGTCATGCATTTTTTTTCAGACATAAGGTAATCCTGTCTCTTTATTTCGCTTTTTACCTTGCACATGGCTAAGAACACATGAATGGCAGAATGAATAACACGGACGTTTTTTTACCGTGTCTGTCGAGATACTTTAAACTTTTAAGCCAGACTGGATTGCTTCCCTTATAAATACAGTTTTTTACAAATATAACAAGAACATTTTAACAGCAGAAAATATTATTTATTTCCTATTATCAAGATAAAACAGAAAATAATTATTGTTTTAAAAAATCGTAGTTTTTTCAATTGAAATTAAAATGAAATATGATTTTTGTACATGTAAGTGTAATATGCCACTTTGGGACAACTCTGACGAATGTAGTATATGTTCTATTCTATAACCTAACCAGCCAAAGTCTTAATCTTATACAATATTAATAAAATATTAATATTTGGATGCACTGTTAACAAATCAGTGCACATTGATGTTCCTAATATGAAGTCTTTTCGTTAAATACCTGCAGGAACAATTTGAATGAAAGAAAATCATTATGTGTAAAGCCATTCCTCCTGTTCTTCTACTTATAGCATCCAGAAAAATAATAAAGTATTGCCCCCTATTTCCCTTTCCGCATAAGTGACAAATTCGAAGCTTCCTACCAACCTTACGTTATCATCACAAATTACATGGCAGTATATTATTATTTGCAGTTCTAAATCTGCACAGTATTTCTTCTAAAATATTAAAATCATCCTCAAATTTTCACTCATAGTTGAACACAATCTAATTAAAAACCGATCTCTCATCGGGCCCGTTTTCTGTTATGTCGCGTCGGAGATCTAACGAAACCCGCTTTGAGGTCACATGTGAGTGACCTCGTAGGTGTGTCCTGTTCGACCAATGAAATTGCGGCTTCGGCGATCTTGGAAGTTGATCGTGTGGTAAAGGGATGTAACTCATTTTATTAACGAAGAAATCGTCAGTCCCCAGAATTCATTCGGATCTTCCTTAACGATTAGATCTAAAGGAAAACTTTTTTGATTGGCTTATTGATAGGAAGTCAACTCATTTGCATATCATTATAAATTCATAAGTTCCAGTTCACTCACATGTGACCTTAAAGCGGTTCGTTAGATCTCCCACGCGACATATCAGAAAACGGGAGCGATGAGAGATCGGTTTTTAATTAGATTGAGTTGAACAACCAATCATGAACAGATCCGTAAATTGGCTTTACTGACGAAAGAGGCAGTATAGCAGGCCATCTATAGGCTGAGCATTTTGTTTGGCAAAATAACTGATACTTTGGCGTTTCCAAGACGTTTACTTAATGTCTATGATAACTTTAATAAAATAATATCGAATTTTCTGCAAAGAAGGCCATGCAGTTGTGTGTCTTGTCTCATTACAAAGTGATGACTCGGGATCCGGATTTATATAAGCATCGAGTTGCTTGTTTCCGAATCCCATCCATTTTTAATATTGTATTGTACTGTGATGTGTGCTTGATGTTTTTGAATAAGATATGTTTATATTAAAGTGATGAAGTTTATTTAACACGTTAAAGCGGACTGCAATATGAAAAGAATTTTCGTCGGCCGAGTCTTTGAAGTTACATGAATGCCCGAAATAATTCTTATATAAATTACTCCCTTTCCCAAAGCTGCCTCTTCCGTCTCTGTGGAATTTACGGCCTTGGATAATTATATCCACTTCTAGTTTTGAAACAAATGTTAGTTTGGTTTAGGTTTTTAAAAAATAATTGCAATGATTTAAAATATTTCACAAGCAAAAGCAGTTCTAGAAATGCTTTTTTGTACAAAATCCATACACATGATATTCCATTTTCATTTAGAAATGCGTGGATATGATTTTTGCATGAGAAAAGATTATTTTTAATTATATGTTATATGTTAGTGCAATTCGTGAAATTTTGAAATATTTGTCCAATATAAGCTCCAACTTGTTTACATATAAAATTACACTTGTATCTACCAAATTTTTAAGTAATATGTAATTTCTATAATTTAAAATGAAAACAAAACAGGCGAGATAATCCCCGTTGTTATAGGTGAATAGTTTCCAAAACTTATCACCGGTAAAGGGTAACCAGCCAATAGTACTGGAAACTATTTATCAGTAAATTGTCTTTCGGAATAATAAACAATTATTGACTGCATATTTGGGGAACAGTAGATATCATTGACTGGGTATGAGGGGAAATGTAAGTTTATTGTCCCCGACATACCAACTATTGCAGTCAGTAAGTGTTTCATTATACCTAAAAGCATTTTTACTGATCAATAGTTCCCACTACTATTGACCGACCAACAGTAGTGCAAACTATATATTGATTGGTCAGGAGTGATTTCCATTGTTATACCTTTAAACGTTTTCCCTATATAAATTTAATAGAGATTATAATCAATATTTTGATTTTTTTAAAAACAATGTTCAAATTCTTCAGATTCCTGTTTTGAACTGTAGGACAAGGTCCGACCTGTTAGCCGCTTGCCTTATTTTGATTGGCTACTATAAATAGCAGCTTCACGTGCAGATCTCTATCGTATAATAATAATAATAATAATAATAATAATAATAATTATAAAATTCATTCAAGCTAAAAGGCATTAGATTGACAGACATAGTAAAGCATAATGACATACAAATATAGCACTGTACTTGACTAAGATTGTACAGTTACAGATATTAAAATGATTGACAGATTATAAGCACTAAAAATTATAATTTAAAATATTAAAATTTTGGAAATGTTCATTATTTTAATATTTGACAGACTCTAGTATTATTAAATGGACTAGATTTTCACTGCAGCCTAATACCTTTAGGATGGCACACAAAAGTTAATGCAACTTATTTACATTGGGGTCCTTATATAACAAAACAGTTATCCACTGCTTCCTCGGACAAGTTCACAGCTGTTTTGTTTGAAATTTGGAGTCCGTCTTCCGTCTGTACGTTAACTTTTCACATTTCAACATATCCACGTGACCTCTGGTATTACATAGGTGTCAAGAAATGGCAGTCGATTTATCAATACAAAGCAACGGGCCTTGTTAATTAAATGCCCATAACTTCTTTGTTATAATGTGTTTGACACCATCCAAGCCCTCATTGTATTGCTTATTACTACGTCGTTTTCGATATGTATACATTAAATTAGTCCAGGGCATAATATTTTTGCTTCAAATCGCATTTGATTTTTTCCTGTTTGCCTGTATAGCGACGCTACGAAGAATATCAAAAATATTATGTACACTTCAAAGAAAGAGGAAACAGTTTAAAACGATAGTTAAGAAACCACTGGGAGGCGGTAAAGATCTAATAACAAACTTTATCAATTGTACATTGTATTTATATGTTCACAATGTATGAATACATGACACGCAATAAAACTAATTAATTTAAACACAGAATATGTATATGTGTATGTAAATAGATCAATCTAATTAAAAACCGATCTCTCATCTCTCCCGTTTTCTGATATGTCGCGTGGGAGATCTAACGAAACCCGCTTTGAGTCCACATGTGAGTGACCTCGTAGGTGTTTTCTGTTCGACCAATGAAATTGCGGCTTAGGCGATCTTGTAAGTTGATCGTGTGGTAAAGGGATGTAACTCATTTTATTAACGAAGAAATCTTCAGTCCCCAGGATTCATAAACTTTTTTGATTGGCTTACTGATAGGAAGTCAACTCATTTGCATGTCATTATAAATTCATAAGTTCCAGTTCACTCACATGTGACCTCAAAGCGGATTTCGTTAGATCTACCACGCGACATATCAGAAAACGGGAGCGATGAGAGATCGGTTTTTAATTAGATTGTAAATAGATTGTCTGATTCATTATAAGAATTTACTATAGCAAACAAATACTACAAATATTACTTTCTCTCACCATTTTTTTTTAAAAGGGAAGGAAAATTTTAAATTAAAATAGAGGTAACAAGAACAAACAACTTGTAGACTTAGACACATGATTTTTTATTGGTTGTTATTGGCGTTGAACGAGCTTTCAGTAACTGCGAGTAATCTCAGATTTGTACTTTGTGTTTTTTTGTATTAAATGTATGCAAAGTAAACAAATGAAAAGTAACGCATTGCGAGAGAATTTTTTAAATGTCGATATCGATTCGACATCTTCGATATTGACAACATAAACAGATGATTTAGGCAAAAATAAGATTTTCGATGTCGAATCGATATCGTCGATATCGTCGATATAAACAGTTGTTTCAAAATGTATAAAAAGTGAAGAATCAAAGCAACACATTACGAGGGAAAATTCAATTATTCCGCAATTAGAAACAGCGCAGCAAATTACCGTAGATCTATGCTTGTTTGCTGCTTGCAAAAATAAAATTATCGATATCGAATCGATATCGTCGATATGGTCTATATCGACACTTGTTTCAAAGTGTATACAAAGTAAGAAATCATGCAACACATTACGAAGGAATATTCAAATGTCGAGATCGATTCGATTTCGTCGATATCGTCGATATTGGCACTTGTTTTAAATGTGTACAAAGTAAAGAATCAAAGCAACACATTACGAGGGAAAATTCAATTGTAGATGTCGAATATATATTGATATCGACCACTTAAGCATATGATTCAAGTGAAGTGACGACTGGCGATATCGAATCGATATCGTCGATATCGACACTGGTTTTGAATGTATACCAAGTAAACAAAATTAGAGTAAATCATTGTGCATAATAAAAGGTGCATGTTGATATCGATACGATATCGTCGATGTCAGTGAAAAAACTATGTGAATTAAGTTTTTTATCTACATTGAACTTTTGATCTCGTCCGTAATTGTCTGGTTTAAAATTTTGTTATATTGACAAATGATATGGAGCGTATGGAATGGACACTTTTATGACACTTATATAAATGGAGTTGGTAGCCTTGGGCTGTTTTCTGTTTTCTGCTCTTCGGTCGAGTTGCTGTCTCTTTGACACATTCACCGTTTCCGTTCTCTATTCTAATTTCTATTTCTCAATTTTTTTATGATAATCATCATAGAGCTTCAAATAAGATTTGAATTGCTTCCCTTTAATTATAGACTTTTCAGATATGACTGGACAAATATAACAAAAGAAATTTCATTATTTATTTCAAATAATTAAGATAAAAAAAACTTATTTTATTATTAAAAAAAATAGACTTATTTTCACTTAAAGATAAATAAAATACGATTTTTGAACTTTGTAAATCTAAAAGACACCTTGGTAAAACTATGACATATATAGATAACAAAAAAAAGTACAAACATTGCAGTATTATCTCTGAGCTGGGTAGAATCCCAATATTTTATAGCCATGCTTTCATATTGGCACAGATAAGAAACATATACCTGAAACATCACTTGTGCATATCTAGAGAGTCAATCACTAGTTAACTATAATATCAACAGTTGGTACAAAACTGTTATGTTTCTCAATGAAAAGTTAGGTATTAACTTAACACATTGTAAGAGCGTTTAAGGGTGTTTTAAAAAATATATATAAAAAACAATTTTATGCAATACTTGTATACGAGAAGGGAGAATGATAAATTAACAGGAAAACTTAATACCTATTTTAAATTAAAACTAGTTTTATAACTGAAAATTATTTAAATTTAAATAGAAAAGTACTTTGTAAATTAAGAATTAGTGCCCATAATTTGAGGGTTGAAAGTGGAAGATATGAATGAATAAGAAATGAGAATGGTAAAATTGTATTATTAGAGCGAAACAAGAGAAATTGTCAGTTATGTAATTCCAGTTATTGAAGATGAACCCTATTTTTTATTGAATGTCCCATTTATAATGTTGATAGAGAAATATTTTTTCAAGATGTTATAATAAGAATTTTAATCTATTTGATATAAAGGAAAAATTTCTTTGGTTAATGACAAACGAAGATTGTCATATTCTAAATAATTTATGTAAATTTATACTTATTAGCTTTGAAAATAATAGGTATATTTTTATTGTTTTGGGTGTACACTCCCCAGCTGCAACATCGAAATTCTATTTTAATATTGTATAGTTGTTATTGTTTGATATGATTGTCTATGTATTTTGTATGTATTCTATGATTTGGAACTTCTTTCTCATGTATGTTATCTTAATGCCCCTCGGGGCCCAAAATTTGTCAATAAAATTATCTTTATATTAATCTTTATCTTTATATAGGATATATTTTTCTTTATAAAGGTATTTAGAAATATCACAAATTCCTAATATTTAATACCAAATTTTGTATTCCCTTAAATTATGGAGGGGAATATCTGCCATAATTGTACATTTCTTCATTTGTAAAATGTAATTTCTTAATTTGTAACATGTATTTTTCCATCCGTTACTTGAATTTCTACATTTCTTGGTTTGTGAAATGGAACCTCTTAATGTGTAAATGCAATTTCTTAATTTGTTAACGTATTTTCTTCGTTCGTTATATGAAATTCTACATTTCTTAATTTGTGAAATGATATTTCTTTATTTGTTCAATTAAATTTCTTCATTCCTAATCGTAACTATGAGATTATAAATTTATTAATTTGTAAAATGGAATTTTTAGGTTTGTATAGGACGTATATTTGTTTTTCAATCGGCGAAATATTAAACTCTCTGTTTCTGAAATGTAAATTCTTGGATTGAAGTTACGTTTCTCAAAAAAAAAAAAAAAAAAACACAAGTTACAAATCAAAAAGTTACAGATCAAGAAGTTACAATCAAGAATGAAATAGTTCCACAATATTCCGCACGAGGGCGCTATTTTGGTTACCGAAAACCATGGATCCATCATATATATGTACTGTTCTGTTGGATTAATTGAAGTTATGGCATAAACAATGTAGACAATCTAACCACCACGACTTGTAAAATTTAAAACAAAATATTTAACTTGTCCTAATTTTCTGTCCATATCTAGACAGTTTAGCTACATGCACTGTTTCGATTGAAATGGGGGGGGGGGGGGGGGGGTCATCAAGTGAACTTCATGCTGTACCAAAAACATGGTTCTTTGTAGAAAATTACTACTAAAGACATTATCATGTAGTTCTGGTCCCGCCTCAATCCATCCCCAGCCTATCCGACCACCAGCAAATGAGTCCCCCTAGCCGATCCTTCCATACACACGTGTATGCACTGTACTTCCAAGGAAAATCAAGAAACCGCTTCTTATATTAATTTTTTTATATATATATATTGTTATAGACGGGCGAGTGCTGGTTATGGCTACTTCGATGACTGACATAGACAAATACTAGAAGCTGACTGTTCAATAATATATTGATGAATTTCTCTTTTCATCTTATCATAATTAAAATTAAAGCAGTGTTTCTGGATCAACAAAGAAATTCTAATCGGAGGCTGGCCTTCCGAATTCATAATAAATTCTCCAAAAATAAAACATAGGGGCGTCAGCGTGGTGGGAGATCGTATCCTTTATATTTCTGTATTAAATATTCTTTATTGCAAATAAATCTTGCATTTAATCTTGGAAACATTGGCTAAAATTGTTCTGTTTATAATTTGTCTTAACCGGAAATAAATAATCGCCATTTCACAGTTGAAACTCAGATGAAATACCAAAGAAAAGTTCTATCATAAAGCTACTTCGATTATGAAAGTTATTGTTCATAATAATTTCACAAAAAATTAATATTGATTTCATCTCTCTTGAATATTGCAGAATGTACCTATATACAATTCTGGCGTAAGTTTTTAAGTTTGGCAACGTAGTTTTTTCATTTTTGTTTGGCTAGGAACTAATACTTTGCTTCTGTAGTCTACCCGTCGGGTATGAGATACGATCTGCCATCATTCTGATTTGCGCTCCTTATATAGGCAGTGCCAGCCAATCAGCACTTGTCCTGCTGGCTGACAGGTGCCTGACAGATTCCTACTTGGCTGACAAGACTCAAAATTACGTAAAAACTACATATCTACTCATAATTTCCTTGTCAGCCGGGGACAAAAACTACTAAAATTGATCAAAAAGTATAATTGCCAATTTTCGTGGTTTTCTAACTTTTCATACATAGACTGACAAATCTACTTTTCACTTGGTTGCTAGGAGCGCCATGAAGGCATACGATTCCTACATGCAAAAATATAGTCCCTATCTTGATACAAGCTCGATTAAAGTATACCGAGTGTATGGTGATAAAAACATAATTCTGGAAGGCCAGCTGACTTAACCAACATCTTATAATAGTTAAATCATTATGATAAGCTTCTTAAAGACAAAAATAGCTCGACGATAAAAAACGGAAGTTGCTGCCAAAATGAAAATAAAATGAAGTTCGAAGATAAAAAAAAAGGAATTTTATCAATTTATCCGTCAAATATGAACGGAATCTTATGCCAAGAAAGCAATAGGTAACTGAACAATTATGAAAACGAATGTTTAACCTTAGAATTCATGAGACTTCCAAAATATTACACAAATTGAACCCGAACTGGCAGTGTCCAAGTTTGAAAATTTAGCGCTATGAAACTTCTTCTATTTTTAACCATACGTGATTTAAATACCAAAATTCTGAATATTTGACAAACCATTGTGCCTCTATAATTGAGCAAAAATTCGTCTACCCCTATGTAGATTTCCATAAATGTAAAATGCAAATAGAAAAATAGAACTTGGACTTTGTTACTGAAATTTCAGATTTTGTAAGCAATTGTATTAAATATCAATTAAACCTTTACACTAAAAAATGCCAAAGGTTGGTCCATTAACCCGAATATAACATTCTCCCCACCCAAGTCCTGAATTCTCCTGAATTCAAAAACTTGGATGACAATCCAGGACTCATTTAAAACTTTGTTTAACAAATATCAACAATAAACATATAAAAATGTACAATGTTAGTTTTGTTATATATACAGTTCCATCTGAGTAGTGTCCAAGTTTATCATAGTTCCATCTTAGTTAGTGTCCATGTTTATCACAATTCCAAAAGCTGAAATAGTCACATCTGTCCAAAGTTCCATGTTTAATTTTCTCATGAAGTCGGAGAATCTGACGTCAACCTAAGTGGTATGAGCTTTATTCCTTCAATTCCGAACAACTCGGCCGTTTTATCTGTACCACTTTCGTGCCGCCTCCAGCAGGTCGAACCACCTTTCTGCCTCATCGTTTGCCACATTCTCCAGGTATATATTCTTTAGCATGATGTAATTCATCAACCGCAATGGTGTAATATTGCTCTTTTGGCTTCTTCTGTCCAATGTTGTACCAGGCAGAGCCAGCATAGCATACCTATCCAGAAGTTCCTGCTTGTCTGTTATAATCTTGATCCCTTTTTTAATGCCATGGCTACAAAGGTCCAAGCTGCGAGTCTTTCTTCAGCGGACAGATCCTGCCAGTTTTCTGGTGGCCACGTTATACCCTCTGATAGTTCCTTTCTTTCTACTCCAGCCCATTCGAGTCTAGCCGGTGGGAGAAGGGGCATCACCCCTGTTCTAAGGAGGCCTCTGCTCTTTCTTTTATACTTTTTGGTGATCTTATAGCAGTTTCTACTGTTTCACTTGTTATCTCAACAATGTTTTCCGGAGCTAGTATTACTGGTGGTGTCTTCGAAACTACTACCGCTGGAAGCTCCACCTCAAGGATTGTTGACTGAACCCCATTAATAGCTGGCTGATCTTCATTCTCTTCTTTTTTTCCTTTCTTGTCTCCTGATGTTCTGTTGTAGCTTCCTTGGGATTGCTCTTTGCCGTCAAATGCTCCTGTTCTGATATCTCTGGCAGTGGTGTTAGCATTGGTGGTATGCTTGTTACTTCAATTGGTATCAGTGGTGTTTTTGGTGGCACTCTGGTATCCGACTTCTCTACTTCATCTAGGATTTCAATTTCTTCTTCCATATGTTGTTCTGGTTCTATGGTCTCTACGATCTTTCTTTTCTTTGGTTGGCTTTCAAACCTCACTGATTGTCTGAAGATCTTTGTTATGCGATGTTGAGCTACCCCAAGTACTTTTCCTATAGTCTCAGAAATCTCACTTTTATCGGATATCTCCGTTGAAAAATCAGATGGCAGTACCCTAGATGACAGACATGCTCTTATTCTTCTTAGCATATTGTCTGTTGCTCTCTTATTATCAAACACTTGTGCTGATAATTCAGCTTTGTACCATATTTCTCCCAGCACTTTCTGATATGAAATAAGCCAGATTTCCAACCGATGTGAAGCTGAGGTTTATCAATGTTAGGTCATATTCAACAAGCGATGATCTGCTTGGAGAGTATAACAGTGCCTCCGAATGTTTATGGTCTTCGTTACTTCTAATCTTTCTGATACTCTATCCATTTTCCCATTCTTCTTTGGTCTTTGATGGTTTCTTTACCCTTTCAAACCATTGACATACGCTGGCTCTTATCCGTAAGGAAAACAAGGCATCATAATCTGTAGGTGTCACTAGTCTGGTGTAGTCTTTTGGCCTAAGTGACAACCAAAACCCATTCGCTTCGCTGAAGTAATCTCCCTTTTTCCAGTCATCGGTTAAAGATGTGTGTCGCTTTCCTACGTGTTTCTGAAGCTAAGATATCCTCCTGTATGTCCGTTCTTCTTCAAAACACCAAGGACAGATACCTCGTAGGACAGAATGTGTTATAGATGCAGCATGGTTCTTTAAATCTCTATTGGTCCCAAATGTCTCTGGACACAACCAGCATTTGGTATTTACCATTGACGACATCCTGCAAATACACAATGGAACAGGATTTTGAGTCATAAGTCCTAATTGCCCAAAATTGGATCCGATCTCCCATTGCCCCCCTTTTTTTTTGTTATCAAAACAGGTACAAAATGCACAAAAATTTCTGTAAATTCTATTTTAATTCCAATTCGAAGGAAGGCCAACATCCGTGAAAAACATTCAACATTGTTCAACACCATGCAAAACAGGAAACACAACTTTTAACTCCAAAAAAAAAAATCATCAGTGGTTATTCAGCTCCTATTCTTCCATAGATTCCATATAAGATGCTTGGCCAGGTATCCGTCTGTAACCAAGTTATCCATTTGATTTGACCACTGGTTGGCCAGACCAGTCTCAAATCTCCATGTGAGTGCACTCAAATTCTCGGATCCTCCATTACTACGGATATAGGCTGCTGTATGTCATCTCCATTATCTGCTGCTGTGTTATCATCGTCCTGTATGCAGTGTTCCAGTTGATTCCTTCTGAACTGTATTGCCCAAGATGGTATGTTCCTTCCTTGATATGGAGCTAATCTATCTACATGGTAAATTTTTGATGGCTGACGTGCAGACTTTTTGATAGGTGAGTAACATTATCTATACGCTTTTCTACTATGAAAGGGCCTTTCCATGGTGAAGTAAGTTTAGTACAAATTCCAACTTTTCGTGCTGGCTCGTAAGCCCAGACTGCTTGTCCTTTTCTTAACGTTTGCTTTTTAGCCTTCAGGTCATAACGTCGTTTTTGATAAATCGCTGATTTCTTCAGATGTCTTCTGGCTATGTCATGATTTTCTGTCAATTTCTTTTTCAGATGATCCAGGTAGTCATCACTTTGCTGGTATTCTTGATCAGAGTCAGACTCCACTGGTTGTCCAATAACTGCTTGGAGTGGAAGAGTGACTTCCCTACCAAAGACCATGGAATTCGGTGTTTTTGATGTCGTCTTATGAACTGAAGATCGATATGCCATCATAACAAGCGGAAGAACTCGTCCCATATATTCTGATTATTTTCACAATAAATTGTTAACATAGAGGCAAGAGTTAAATCTTTCAACTCCACCATTCGATTGTGGTCTAAAACTGGTCGTTCTTGTCTTGTCAATTCCTAAATAACTGCATAATTCTTTAAAGAGTTTTGATTCAAAATTTCTTCCTTGGTCAGAATGTAGCTGTAGTAGGTTCCAAATCTACAGATGAAATTATCTATCAAAGGTTTTGATACTGTTGAGGCCTCTTGATTTTGAAGTGCTATCGCTTCAGTTCATTTGGTAAACATGTCTGTAACAACTAAAATATAGCGTTTCCCTTGCTTGGATAGTGGTAATGGACCCAATATATCTGCTTCAATTCTTTCCATTGGCTCTCCAACTAGATATGAACCTAGGGGTGCTCTGTTTTTGTAAGACTTCGGTTTTCTGGTAAAACATTTGTCATACTGACGACAGTATTCTTGTGTTTGATTCTTCATGCCGGGCCAGTAGAAGCTTTGCTTAACTTTTTCTAGGGTCTTTTCAACACCCAAGGGACAAGCTGTTGGAGAATCATGGAACTGCCTGAGTACTTCTTGCTTCTTATTGTCAGGTAAAATCAGTTGAAGTCTGGAACCTTTTCCCCCGTCATTTTCCCATCTCCTGTACATCATTCCACCATGCAATTCAAGTCTGTCCCACTGGTTCCACAGAGATCTTAATTTTGATGTCATGCTTGATACAGTTTCCCATGAGGGTCTTTCTTGTCCAGCTTCTAAAGCAGCCATGAGTACTCCTATGTTTTCATCAGCAATTTGTTCTTGTCTTATGATTGATGTTTCCCAATCTTTTAATGTCAAATGTCTATCTTTTATCTGATTTTGCTGTTCTGCATGTCCATGCCTAGTAACTGCTCTTGTAAAGTTTTTCTCTGTGTCCTTTTCAGTTTGGAGTACTGCAGGGTGGTCATATGTGTCAGATTAGTAGCAGTACTATGGAGGGGTTCAACACGGTTGTCTGCTTTTTCTCTATCTCATTTATGCAAATTATGGTGTTCGTCAGGGTTGACTTTTGTATGGTTGTTTCTTCCTTCTTCATCCTCAAATCTTCACATTTGTTCAAATCTTCCTGTCTTTTACAGGCTCTACATGGACTTCTGGACAGGGCATCAGCATTGGTATGTTTTATGCCAATTCTGTGAGTCACTTTGATGCTGTATGTTCCAAGTATTTGCAACCATCTGGCTACTTGACCAGTAGGGTAATTAAATTTTGCATCCAGCTGACAGCTGCATTGTCAGTTCTGAGCAAAATCTTTCTGCCATACAGATATGGATGGAAGTTCTTTAATGCTAAGATTACAGCCAGTAATTCTTTTCCAGTGGTACAATATGAAACTTCGTGTTTGTTGAGGGCTTTGCTGAAGTAGGCTATAACATGTTCATTGTTGTCGATCTGCTGTGAAAGCACCGTACCAACTGCCTGGTTGCTGGCATCTGTATCAAGAATAAATTGTTGGTCAAAAACTGGGTAAACCAATATAGGCGATGAAGTTAATGTTTGTTTTAAGGCATCAAACGCTATTTGGCAGTCTACTGTCCAAGTGAATTTGGCTCCTTTGTTACAAATTTTAAGCAGCGGTCTGGATAGGTCAGCAAATCCTCTTACAAACTTTCTGTAGTTTGAACAAAGACCTAGGAAACTGTTGACTTCTTTTGCATTTCTTGGTATAGACCAATTCTGTACTGCATCAATTTTCTCTGAATCGGTATGTATGCCCTCTTCAGAGACAACATGTCCTAGAAACTTTACACTCTTCTGAAATGAAATACATTTTGACGGCTTCAGTTTCAGGTTTGCTTCTCGTAGTCGATCGAAAACATGTTCTAACCGTCTTAAGTCTTCATAAAATGATGGTCCAGGTACAA
Organism: Mytilisepta virgata; assembly: GCA_028015205.1. NCBI lineage: Eukaryota > Metazoa > Mollusca > Bivalvia > Mytilida > Mytilidae > Mytilisepta > Mytilisepta virgata. Next base: position 26,707,815 of record CM051512.1, read on the forward strand.
TGATGTCATCCATGTAGAGTAAACATTCTTCCCATTGTAACCCTCTTAAGACATCTTCCATTAAACTTTCAAAAGCTGAAGGACTGGTAGCCAAACCAAATGGTGTTACAGTGAACTGGAAAAGACCCTGACTTGTGGAGAAGGCAGTTTTTGGTCTGTCATCTGGTTGGAGGCCCACTTGGAAGAAACCTTGGTTAAAATCAAGACAGCTGAACCATTTTGCACCAGATAACGAGTCTAGACATTCATTTACCCTAGCTATAGGATACGCGTCTTTAACAACAATTTGATTAACCGCTCTGTAATCACAGCACACTCGAGTGGACCCATCTTTCTTAGCCACGAGCACTAACGGTGATGACCAGGGACTGTTTGATGGTTCTATAACTCCTCTTTGCAACATCTTGTTGATCTCTGACTTCTCAATTTCTCTTTTTCCAAATGGCACACGTTTTGGGGCTTGTCTAATTGGGTTTGCTGTTCCTGTATTGATTCTGTGTTGTACCCTGTCAGTTCTTCCTAAGTCATCAGCTGATTTGGCAAAAACATCTTGGTATCTGTAAAGCAGGTCTTTTAATTTTAGCCGCTCATCTCTTTGTAGGTGTACATTGCTTCTCTCGTATAAATCTGTAAGATGTTTAGGAACGGTTTCTGTAATTTTTGTTTTAGCTGTTATATTGTTACATCTCTCCACATGAACTGGCTCTAGTTCATAGTATGACTGGCAAGTCACAATCTGTTCTTTAGCATGAATTGTCCTTGGTTCATCTCTAAAATTAACAAGCTGTATACAAACATCGTTATGTGGGTCTATTATCACTCTCGTCAGGCATATTTTCGATTCCTGCTTGTCCTTTCCTTCCACTAATCCCAGTGATGCAAGGTGTTCTCTATCTTCAATCCTAACTCCAATAAACATTCTGCATCTTCCTGGTATTGTTACAGTTTCTTTTGAAAGAACTCTGCATATAGCATTTGCTTCACCTCCTATTCAACATTTTTTATTGTCAGTGTCAGTCTTTAAAATCTGTCTTTTATAGTCAATGTTTTCTACATTTTGGAGCAAAAAATCTTGGCCTAGTATAGCATCTTGCTGTAAATTACATACCAGTGGTTCAAATTTGTATTCTGAGTTCCCAAGAAGAAGGTAGTAATACAGCTTTCCGTGTACATGCAATTTATTGCCGTTGACATCATATGATGTACAATCTGTAGCCATCAGAGATAGGTCTTGGTCTGAAATCTTTAAAATCTGTTTATATGTATTGTAGTTCAAAATCGTTGAAGTGGAACCATTATCAATCAAAATATTCAAAGGAAAATTCTGTATATAACCTTTAACATAAAAACCATTATCCCAATTGTCCCTATTATTACCAAATTGTCCAAGTCTTGACTGCAAATTTGACCATAAAATTCCCACTGGTGCCTGGTCTAGAGCACCAGAGGGTTCTTGAAGTTTCCTGGTTCCTACCATTTGAAAGGGAGGTTGAAGTCTGACAGCTATGGTTAGTTGCCGACTGACAGGTTCCCTCCTTCTTTAGCTCTTCTTTACATCTGTTAAAAACTGTGCAGTTCTTACAAACATGGCCTGGTTCCTCACAAAGGAAAATGTCACACTTCTTTTTCCTGGTTTTGCATTGTTTGGTCTTTAAGTGGATCTGGCACCAAACCTGACATCGGTCTGCTTACTGTTTTGAAACTTTTTTTGGTTTTCAAGTTCTGCTATTCTTCTTGTCAGGTCTTGCAAATTGTTCTTGAAAATACCATTTTCTGTGTCATTCTTTACATCAGCTTGGTCATTCTGGCCACTCTCGTTTGTCATGCGTACGGCACACTTCTTTTTCTCTGTAACATCCCCCAAAATGGCCTCATAACGATCTATAATTTCTACGGCGTCTGTCACGCTCTTACAGTCTTGGTTGGTGCACTGGTAATTTATTTCAGCAGATACGCTCTTGTAAAGTTGATTCAGGGCGAGGACCTCTTGTGCTCTTGCATCTAGATCTGTATATGCCCTTAGGGTCATCTGTCTCAAATCATCTGCCAGGGCCGCAACAGATTCTGCGGGTTTTCTCTTTCTCATCTCGATTCTTGACAACCATCTATTTTGCTGACGTGTACTGCAAAATCTGTGCCCCAGTCTCTGTATAAGTACAGCATAATCACGCTTTTCTAATGGTGTCAGGCTTATGTAGAATGTTCCGGCAGAGCCCCGCAATGCAGCTGCTAGGGTCAGTACTTTGTCATTTTCTCTCAATTTTCCCAGTTCTGCGCATCTCAAATTGGTTATTGCCATCTCCTGTTGCACTTTCTTTGTCATTCTGTCTAAATCTAATTTCCCGATTTGGTGATTCTGCCATCTTGATATGAATATAATCTTTCTTTTATTCTTCTACCTATACTGTGATAAACATGGACATCAGTTTTCTATATTTTATTTCCACCTCGCCAAGGTCCGATTGTCTTCTTTAAAAAATTAAGTAAGTACATCGAAGTTCTGGCAAATGAGATCGTATACTAGAATTTATATAAACATTACAATCTCACTTCTGACACCAGTTTGTTATAGACGGGGGAGTGCTGGTTATGGCTACTTCGATGACTGACATAAACACATACTAGAAGCTGACTGTTCAATTATATATTGATGAATTTCTCTTTTCATCTTATCATAATTAAAATTAAAGCAGTGTTTCTGGATCATTGCTAATAACAGATCAACAAAGAAATTCTAATCGGATGCTGGCCTTCCGAATTCATAATAAATTCTCCAAAAATTAAACATAGGGGCGTCAGCGTGGTGGGAGATCGTATCCTTTATATTTCTGTATTAAATATTCTTTATGGCAAATAAATCTTGCATTTAATCTTGGAAACATTGGCTAAAATTGTTCTGTTTATAATTTGTCTTAGCCGGAAATAAATAATCGCCATTTTACAGTTGAAACTCAGATGAAATACCAAAGAAAAGTTCAATCATAAAGCTACTTCGATTATGAAAGTTATTGTTCATAACAATTTCAGGAAAATTAATATTGATTTCATCTCTCTTGAATATTGCGGAATGTACCTATATACAATTCTGGCTTAAGTTTTTAAGTTTGGCAACGTAGTTTTTTTTTTTTTTTTTTTTGGCTAGGAACTAATACTTTGCTTCTGTAGTCTACCCGTCGGGTATGAGATACGATCTGCCATCATTCTGATTTGCGCTCCTTATATAGGCAGTGCCAGCCAATCAGCACTTGTCCTGCTGGCTGACAGGTGCCTGACAGATTCCTACTTGGCTGACAAGACTCAAAATTACGTAAAAACTACATATCTACTCATAATTTCCTTGTCAGCCGGGGACAAAAACAACTGAAATTTATCAAAAAGTTTAATTTCCAATTTTCGAGGTTTTCTAACTTTTCATACATAGACTGACAAATCTACTTTTTACTTGGTTGCTAGGAGCGCCATGAAGGCATACGATTCCTACATGCAAAAATATAGTCCCTATCTTGATACATTCTCGAGTAAAGTATACCGCGTGTATGATGATAAAAACATAATGAAAATAAAATGAAGTTCGAAGATTAAAAAAAATGGAATTTTATCAATTTATGCGTCAAATATGAACGGAATCTTATGCCAAGAAAGCAAAAGGTAACTGAACAGTTCTGAAAACGAATGTTTAACCTTAGAATTCATGAGACTTCCAAAATATTACACAAATTGAACCCGAACTGGCAGTGTCCAAGTTTGAAAATTTAGCGCTATGAAACTTCTTCTATTTTTAACCATACGTGATTTTAATACCAAAATTCTGAATATTTGACAAACCATTGTGCCTCTATAATTGAGCAAAAATTCGTCTACCTCTATGTAGATTTCCATAAATGTAAAATGCAAATAGAAAAATAGAACTTGGACTTTGTTACTGAAATTTCAGATTTTGTAAGCAATTGTATTGAATATCAATTAAACCTTTACACTAAAAAAATGCCAAACGTGGGTCCATTGACCCGAATATATCAATATAATATATAACTTTAAATTCAGTTAGTCAACTACCACATACCATTTCAATTTCAACATTATTATTCCATATATGAGGAGAACAAAACAAATATCAAATTCGAAATACGCTGCATACTTTTTTTGGTGACAGATAGCTTTGTTTTTCATGAAACGTGTCTGCCTCATTTGCGAAACGGAACAATCTAATGTTCTTTCAACAGTCATTTACTCCAACTTTGGAGAGAGAAAGACAGTGTCCGCCTTGAATATTCACCTTCTGGAGTATATTTTAAGTTTGCATATTTGCTTTTTTATGGGGGTATTAAATTTTGTTACAGATCACTTGAAAGAGGTCAAACGTCGACCTCTTTCAAGTCAGTTACGAATGTTTGTATAGATTTGTCCAAATTTACAATACCAAGGTGAACAATTCTTTGGTGAATGTACCAATTTTGATGCACAAGATGTGCACATTTCGTCGATTTACAAAGATTGAAGAGCAAAACAGTGAATTGTAAATGTGTTTCAGCTGTTTTACCCTGATTGATGAATTTATACACGTTTATAATTTATCTCAATACATTTATAATTGATGAATTAAACTTTGCATTTTGAAAGACAGTCAGTGATAAAATTAATAATTTATTTATAAATAAGTTAGGCAACATTTTATCAAAATAACGACTCGTCCACAAACACAATACCTCACACTATCTTTATCGACGCCTAAAAAAGAATTAAAACCAACATTAACGTATTACAAATGTCGAAATGTTTGGGATAACGCAAATATATTTGTGATGTGTTGCCCATCTTAATACCTGGCCTAGAAAATCTTTTCTCAGATCCAAAATAATTCTAAAAGATATAAAATAAACTATAGAATATATGATTAACTTTCGTGATCGGTCACATGTTGTTTACTTCTGGGATTTGAATTCATCGATTAGTTATATTACATTGTGCAGCATCTAACATTTTAGCAGAAATAAATTGAAATAAAACGGACTATGTTTTTGACATCTCTCCGTGACAATTATTACGTCACCTTTCTAGAGCAAAAGAACGGCTGTTCTTTTCACATGTGATTTACCAGATTTTATTTCACTCCGATACTATGGTAAATCAACGGTTACAATGTAATAACTTTCATTTTTCCATTTTCACCGTATAAATGTTATCAATCATAGTTTTTATGTAGTCTCCAAAATTTTATAATAAATATATACCACAGTGATATCTAGAAATTAGTAATCCGAACTGGTGATAAATAAATTACGTTCGGGAAGAAAAAATAAAACCTTTCCTTTTCAAAGTTACAAATTCCTATACAAATTAGTTAAGGTATCCGGACCATAAATGACCACTTGATTAATCAAAAGTTCCCGGATGTTCCATAGAACACAATTGAAATGACCACGGTAATTATCGGCAAACTTCGGAAATGTCAATATAACTAACTTATTTTTACAGACTCTGCATATAAGCTACAAAGTGTGTTTCAACTTGAGAAAAATATATATACAAAATCCCAGCTTTAAATTGTTTGGTTCAGCCATTCACGGCCAAAATGAGATACAATTTTCGATCATGAACTATTATGGGCCGGATACCTTAAAACGTTTTGGCTTGACTAAAGGAATCTTTGGCCAGTTTGATTTATTATATATGCTAGGTTCTTACTTGTACTGTTTCTCTATTTCAATACACAAAGCTCCATGGAACCCATATAGCACCCGTCTCTTCCATCAACTGTACTGCATGAGACAAGGCGAAGGTAAAACCTTGAAAATCTGCCTCTTGATATTTTTGATAAGGATGGTCGCCATGATTACCACAACTCCATTTCCAGGTTACCAGTTGTCCGTAATGTTCGTATTCGTTTCTTGGTGACCAGGAATCACACCTCATGTAACCAGTTTGGGAAATGAAAACTGGTGTTTTGCAATTAGCACATACCCAGTTGCTTGGCTCTTTTTGTCTGGATAAAAGAATTTATTGTGTCTTAAATACAGTTAATTAATGAAAAACTGTAAACAGAGAATTTTTGTGAAGAGAAAAAGTGACAATAGACGTAAAGCATGTACGATCTTCTTGGAGGATATATTAGGATTTGAGGAGTTGGAGCAGGGTGGAGCTGGAAGTGGCGTCCCCGGAACCGGAAATGACGTCATCGGGACCGGGTGTCTCGTCACCGGAACCGGAAGTATCCGGAAGTGGTTTGTTTTCTTGCCATTTGTTTACGGAAGTGACCTCAGTCACGTGCCAGGACCTGGATGTATCGCCTGTGCATGTGTGACCGGAACTGGAAGTACCTGGAAGTGGTTTGCACACATGCGCAACCGGAAATAGTGTGTTTTCCCGCCATTTTCCATGATTTGTTTATGATGTGACGTCTTTCAAGTGCTGGGACCTGGATGTGTCATGCTTGACCATAATTCAAATTGGATTATCTCCCTTTTCCTGCGCTTCTCGGTCGTCTCTGGAGCTATCATCGGCCCTTATAGATAAGGGTCTCGCATCTAGTCTCTAAGGATTGATACTCTCACTGTTTTGTCAAAGTCCGATATCTCTAACGGGAAGCTTAATAATAATATTGTTAATTATCCGTTTTTAGATGGCGAAGTTCCCTTGGCACCATCGTATGGTTTATATACCTCAACTTGTTCGATTCGCTCGTGTATGTAAAAACGTTTTTGATTTTAACAAAAGAAATCTCTGTATTACTTAAAAATTATTACACCAGGGATTTCGATATCATTTTATCATCGGTACAATGACCTCATTCGTGAATATAAATCAACGTGAAAACATCTTATATGTTCAGGTATTTCATATCCCATCTTTTATGGTAATATTCTATACAAAGCACAAAAATGTCGGCATTCACCTGAAAAGCTAACCAAACCTTTAAACAGACTTATCCACAACGGATATAGTTACGATACTGTTGTCAAGTCATTAAAAATGGCATTTTTGGAAGTCTCAAACCAGTTGTTGGCATGATACGGATTATGTTCTTCTCGTATAATTTATGATGGCATGATACTAAATCCCAAACGGGAGGGATTGTGGCTGATATGATATGGAAAATCTTTGAATCAGTTTAATTGAGGTCTGGAGCTGGCATGTCAGTAACTGCTAGTAGTCCTTTGATAGTATATTGATCACTGTCATTTTGCTTAGTTTCTTCTGTTACCTTTTTTAACATCGGACATCTTCTGAACTGAGTTTCACTGCGTGTATCGCTAGTAGTATATGGGCACAGGCAAATTATCATTTGAAAAGGTGGTGCTGAGGTGGCGCCGGAAGTGACGTCACCGGAACCGGATAATGGCATCACAGGAAATGACGTGACCGGAACCGGATAATGGCGTCACAGGAAATGACGGGACCGGAACCGGAAGTCACGTGACCGGAACTGGAAGTACCCGGAAGTGGTTTGCGTGCATGCTCAACCGGAAGTAGTGTGTTTTCCCGCAATTTGTTTACGGAAGTGACGTTAATCACGTGCCAGGACCGGAAGATGTTTGCGCGCATGCGCAACCGGAACTGGAAGAACCTAGGAGTTAGGCGCACGCGCAACCGGAAGTAGTGGATTTTCCCGCCATTTTCCAATTATTTACTCACGGAAGTGACCTCAGACACGTGGTGGTACTCGGATGTGCCATGCCTGACCAGAATTAAGATTGGATTATCTCCCCTTTTACCGTGCTTCTCGGTCGTTTCTGGGTCTTTCATCGGTCTTTATAGGTCTCGCATCGAGTCTCTAGGTACTGATATTCTCACTGTTATGCTAAAGTCCGAGAGTATACGAAGTTCACTATTGGATTATCTCCCTTATCCCGCTCTTTTCATCTGCGGGTGATGTTTTCTGCGAGGACCAAAGGTAGGATTTGATTATGTCCCCTTACCTCAAAGTGATGCTGTCACCATTAGATCAATGGAGGGGTGTCCTTAGCAACAGCCTTAGCAACGGTGGTTCATTTCATTGCTCTATGATTCACTTTGTTTCTCTTCTCTTGCTCCATGCCGCTCTTTGCTGCTCGTGGCTGTTTATCGCTACTCATGACCTTACTCGCGTGCTCATTTCAGTTTTTGGGGCTACTTGTCACTTTATTCGCTGCTGCTGTTTTTCACCTCGTAAACAATGGCGGGAAAACACACTACTTCCGGTCTCGCGCAAACCACTTCCGGGTACTTCCGGTTTCGGTCACGTCACTTCCTGTGACGTCATTTCATGCACAACCTCCTCAAATGATGTGCCCATATACTACTATTGCTGTGTGTTTATTTATTCCACATTTGCTAGAGGTATAGGGGGAGGGGGGTTGAGATCTCACAAACGCCGCATTTTTGCGCCTGTCGAAAGTCGGGAACCTCTAGCCTTTGTTAGTCTTGTGTGTTTTTTTAATTTTTGTTTTGTTTCGGAGTTTAGTATGCCGTCCATTTTGCTGAACTAGTATGCATTATTGTTTAGGGGCCAGCTGAAGCCCGCCTTTGGGTTCGGGATTTTTTCGCTTCGTCGAAGAACCATTGGTAGCCTTGAGCTGTTTTCTGCTCTTTGACACATTCATCGTTTCCATTCTCTATTTTATCATAGAAGATTTTTGAAATTCATCCCCCCTTTTTCCAATTTTTAGTAACAGCAGCCATGTTGGTTGGAAACCGGACATAACTTTGAAAGAGAGCCACCCAAGGACCATTCCACCAAAGTTTTGCCCCAATTGGCAAAGTGGTTTCAGAGGAGATTTTTAAATGAATTTTCTCATAGGGCCCTATGTTAAACTAAGTTCGGCTGTGGTGTCTTGATTAACAATCCGGGTCATCGGACATACTTCTGTCGGTTGGAAGTCAGGCATGCCGGATATTTCTTTGGAAGGGGGCCACTCAAGGACCTTTCAATCAAAGTTTGGTCCCAATTTGCCGAGTGGATTCAGAGGAGAAGATCTTTAAAGGAAAGTTTATGCCGGGCGACGGACGACGACGGAAGACGGACAAGGACGCCAAGTGATAGCAATAGCTCACATGGCCTTGAAATCAAGTGGGAAATCAGTGCGCAATTCCTTATACTAGGCTTTTTACTTGACGTTTGTCATTTAGTGAAGGGTAAACTTCATTAAATTAAAACACAAAATAGGAGTTGAAGCTATATGTTTAGCATTGATTAGCAGTTGACCATTAAAAGATACTTATCTTAACAAAGTATGTTTCAAATTTTAACAAGATATATTGAGCACATCGAAGTCTACACGATTTTTAATTTACCCAAAAATTGTTAATTTTGTGATTTTTCGTGCACATTTGATTTTTTTACGGACAAGGCGACATAACTCCAGAACAACATCTGACTTTAATATGGTAACAGTATAGAATGATAGAGGAGCCTAAGGAAATTTCAGTCTAGTGAGTCTTTTTAGCAACTTCAAACTTTGATCACAGATACAAAGAACTTGGCAATATTTTGTAACCATTTTTCACCATTTTAGTAAGGATGATTTAAGTTTTTTAGAATAATTATGAATATGTACCCTGGAAACAATAAGAAAAATGTGTTCATGTACTTATTAATAAAGTTTCATTTCTTTAAGTAGAAAGGCTACTTATACAACAACTGAACAGATTTCGAGACTCAAATATAAGTAGTATATGGGGACAGGCAAAATAGGATTTGAGAAAGTGGTGAAGAGGTGGAGCGAGGTGGACCCGGAAGTGACGTCACCGGAACCGGCTAATTGTCACTGGTCCTAATTTGCCTGTCCCCATATACTACTAATATATTCTCCAAGAAGATCGTACATGCTTTACGTCTATTGCCACTTTTTCTCTTCACAAAAAATCTCAGTTTACGGTTTTTCTTTAATTAACTGTATTAAAGACACAATAAATTCTTTTATCCAGACAAAATGAGCCAAGCAACTGGGTATGTGCTAATTGCAAAACACCAGTTTTCATTTCCCAAACTGGTTACATGAGGTGTGATTCCTGGTCACCAAGAAACGAATACGAACATTACGGACAACTGGTAACCTGGAAATGGAGTTGTGGTAATCATGGCGACCATCCTTATCAAAAATATCAAGAGGCAGATTTTCAAGGTTTTACCTTCGCCTTGTCTCATGCAGTACAGTTGATGGAAGAGGTGGGTGGGTGCAAAATGGGTTGGAGCTTTGTGTATTGAAATATAGAAACAGTACAAGTAAGAACCTAGCATATATAATAAATCAAACTGTCAAAGATTCCTTTAGTCAAGCCAAAACGTTTTAACTAATGTGTATAGGAATTTGTAACTTTGAAAAAGAAAGGTTTTATTTTTTCTTTCCGAACGTAATTTATTTATCACCAGTTCGGATTACTAATTTCTAGATATCACCGTGGTTTATATTTATTATAAAATTTTGGAGTCTACATAAAAACTATGATTGATAACATTTATACGGTGAAAATGGAAAAATAAAAGTTATTACATTGTAACCGTTGATTTACCATAGTATCGGAGTGAAATAAAATCTGGTAAATCACATGTGAAAAGAACGGCCGTTCTTTTACTCTAGAAGGTGACGTAATAATTGTCACGGAGAGATGTTAAAAAAACATACTCCGTTTTATTTCAATTTATTTCTGCTAAAATGTTAGATGCTGCACAATGTAATATAACTAATCGATGAATTCAAATCCCAGAAGTAAACAACATGTGACCGATCACGAAAGTTAATCATATATTCTATAGTTTATTTTATATCTTTTAGAATTATTTTGGATCTGAGAAAAGATTTTCTAGGCCAGGTATTAAGATGGGCAACACATCACAAATATATTTGCGTTATCCCAAACATTTCGACATTTGTTATACGTTAATGTTGTTTTTACTTCTTTTGTAGGGGTCGATAAAGATTTTGTGAGGTATTGTGTTTGTGGACGAGTCTTGATACACTATAAACTCATTTTGAATGATTCGTGTTATTTTGATAAAATGTTGCCTAACTTATTTATAAATAAATTATTAATTTTATCATTGACTGTCTTTCAAAATGCAAAGTTTAATTCATCAATTATAAATGTATTGAGATAAATTATAAACGTGTATAAATTCATCAATCGGGGTAAAACAGCTGAAACACATTTACAATTCACTGTTTTACTCCAGAAGGTGAATATTCAAGGCGGACACTGTTCTTCTCTCTCCAAAGTTGGAGTAAAAAAAGACTGTTGAAAGAACATTAGATTATTTCGTTTCGCAAATGAGGCAGACACGTTTCATGAAAAACAAAGTTATCTGTCACTAAAAAAAAAAGTATGCACCGTATTTCGAATTCAATATTTGTTTTGTTCTCCTCATATATGGAATAATAATGTTGAAATTGAAATGGTATGTGGTAGTTGACTTACTGAATTTAAAGTTATATATTATATATAAAAAATTAATATAACAAGCGGTTTCTTGATTTTCCTTGGAAGTACAGTGCATACACGTGTGTATCTATTTTAGTTCTATGGAAGGATCGTCTAGGGGGACTCATTTGCTGGGGGTCGGATAGGCTTGAGATGGATTGAGGCGGGACAAGAACTACATGATAATGTCTTTAGTAGTAATTTTCTACAAAAAAACATGTTTTTGTTACAGCATGAAGTTCACTTGATGACCCCCCCCCCCTTTTTAATCGAAACAGTGCATGTAGCTAAACTGTCTAGATGTGGACAGAAAATTAGGACACTTACATATTTTGTTTTAAATTTTACAAGTCGTGGTGAATAGATTGTCTACATTTTTCATGTTTTTTATACCATACCTTCAATTAATCAGAACAGTACATATATATGATGGATCCATGGTTTTCGGTAACCAAAATAGCACCCTCGTGCGGAATATTGTGGAACTATTTCATTCTTGATTGTAACTTCCTGATCTGTAACTTTTTGATTTGTAACTTGTTATTTTTTTTTTTGAGTAACGTAACTTCTTATTGGCTGTCCGTGGTAACAATTTCCAAAAACGTGACTCAATCCAAGAATTTACATTTCAAAGACAGAGAGTTTAATATTTCGCCGATTGAAAACAAATATACGTGCTATACAAACCTAAAAATTTCATTTTACAAATTAAGCAATTTATAATTCATAGTTACGATTAGGAATGAAGAAATTTAATTGAACAAATAAAGAAATATCATTTCACAAATTAAGAAATGTAGAATTTCATGTAACGAACGACGAAAATACGTTAACAAATTAAGAAATGGCATTTACACATAAAGAAGTTACATTTCACAAACCAAGAAATGTAGAAATTCAAGTAACGGATGGAAAACATACATGTTACAAATTAAGAAATTACATTTTACAAATGAAGAAATGTATAATTATGGCAGATATTCCCTTCCATAATTTAAGGGCATACAACATTTGGTATTAAATATTAGGAATTTGTGATATTTCTAAATAACTTTATAAAGAAAAATATATCCTATATAAAGATAAAGATAAATATAAAGATAATTTTATTGACAAATTTTGGGCTCCGAGGGGCATTAAGATAACATACATGAGAAAGAAGTTCCAAATCATAGAATACATACAAAATACATAGACAATCATATCAAACAATAACAACTATACAATATTAAAATAGAATTTCGATGTTGCAGCTTGGGAGTGTATACCCAAAACAACAAAAAAATACCTATAATGTGCTCTTTATTTGAAACATATAATTGTTTGCTTCTTTTTTCAAAGCTAATAAGTATAAATTTACATAAATTATTTAGAATATGACAATCTTCGTTTGTCATTAACCAAAGAAATTTTTCCTTTATATCAAATAGATTAAAATTCTTATTAAATAATATAACATCTTGAAAGAATATTTCGCTATCAATATTATAAATGGGACATTCAATAAACTTGACGATGAAAAAAATTTCTTCCTAGAATGCAATAGTAATAATATTTATACACAAATATGATAGAATACTTCTTAGAAGTATACGAAAACTTCCTTGCAAAACTTAAACTGGGGCCTCGGTGGCCGAGTGGTCTAGGTAGTTCGTCGTGACTACTAAAGTAGCCTTTCTACTTAAAAACATGAATCTTTATTAATAATTATATGAAAATATTTTTCTTATTGTTTCCAGTTTAAATATTCATAATTATTCTAAAAAGAAACTTAACTCATCGTTACTAAAATGGTAAAAAATGGTTACAAAATATTGCCAAGTTCTTTGTATCTGTGATCAGAGTATTAAAGTTGCTAAAAAGACTGGTACAAGACTCACTAGACTTATCTAGTGACATTTCCTTAGGCTCATCTACTGGTACCTTATGAAAGTCAGATGTTGTTCGGGAGTTAAGTCGCCTTGTCGATAAAAAAATCAAATATGCACGAAAAATCACAAAATTAGCAATTTTCGGGTAAATTAAAAAACGTGTCGACCTAGATGGGCTCAATATATCTTGTTGGAATTTGAAACATACTTTGTTCAGATAAGTATCTTTCAATGGTCAACTGCTAATCAATGCTAAGCATATAGCTTCAACTCCTATTTTGTGTTTTAATTTAATGAAGTTTATCCTTGGCTTAATGAAAAGCATCAAGTAAAAAGCCTAACTAAAGATCACTAGCCTGTCAACGCTGAGGTTGTAAGTTCGAATGTCGCCGGTGGCGGGGTGTGTTCGACTACAATCTTAATTGACAATGATTTCCAATTTTCCTACCGAAGGTCGGTGGTTTTCTCCGGGTACTCCGGCTTCTCAACCAATAAAAACTGGCCGCCGCGAAATAGCCAAATGTGCTGAAAACTGCGTAAAACCCCAGCTAAACAAACACAACTTAAACTTATATTAAACCCATCAACGCCCAAAGATATCAATATGGTTTCTTTTATAAAACAGTCATTAGAACTGAGAAAAGGAGACTCTTGACTATATTAGTTATCTGTTTATACATGTATAATAAATTGATGTTCAAATGTATTTTTTTTGTATGTGACATTTGTATTGTTATCACCCAAATGGGTATTGTTTGCAAATAAAGATAAAGTTAATAAATAAAAATATAGGGTTCATCTTCAACACAGTTGGAATTACATAACTGACAGATTCTCTTGTTTCTTTCTAATACTACCATTTCACCATTCCCATTTCTTATTCTTTCATATGTTCCACTTTCAACCCTCAAATTATGGGCACTAATTCTTAATTTACAAAGTACTTTTCTATTCTCAAAAGATTTTAAATTTAAATAATTTTCAGTTATAAAACTAGTTTTAAAATTAAAATAGGTGTTAAGTTTTCCTGTTAATTTATTATACTCCCTTCTCGTATACCAGTATTGCATAAAATTGTTTTTTTATATATTTTCTGAAACACCCTTAAACGCTCTTACAATGTGTTAAGTTAATACCTAACTTTTATCTCGTGATTGACTCTCTAGATATGCAATATGGAGTAGTGATGTTTCAGGTATATTTTCTTACCTGTGCCAATATGAATGCATGGCTATAAAATATTGGGATTCTACAAAAATTAGAGATAATACTGCAATGTTTGTACTTTTTTTGTTATTGTTATCTATATATGTCATAGTTGTACCAAGGTGTCTTTTAGATTTACAAAGTGCAAAAATCGTATTTTATTTATCTTTAAGTGTAAAAAGGTCTAATTTTTTTTTAATAATAACATAAGTTTCTTTATCTTAATTATTTGAAATAAATAATGAAATTTCTTTTGTTATATTTGTCCAGTCATATCTGAAAAGTCTATAATTAAAGGGAAGCAATTCAAATCTTATTTGAAGCTCTATGATGATTATTATAAAAAATTGAGAAACAGAATAGAGAATGTAGGCTTTTTACTTGACGTTTGTCATTTAGTAAAGGGTAAACTTCATTAAATTAAAACACAAAATAGGAGTTGAAGCTATATGTTTAGCATTGATTAGCAGTTGACCATTAAAAGATACTTATCTTAACAAAGTATGTTTCAAATTTTAACAAGATATATTGAGCACATCGAAGTCTACACGATTTTTAATTTACCCAAAAATTGTTAATTTTGTGATTTTTCGTGCACATTTGATTTTTTAACGGACAAGGCGACATAACTCCAGAACAACATCTGACTTTAATACGGTAACAGTATAGACATAATTGAGGAGCATAAGGTAATTTCAGTCTAGTGAGTCTTTTTAGCAACTTCAAACTTTGATCACAGATACAAAGAACTTGGCAATATTTTGTAACCATTTTTCACCATTTTAGTAGGGATGATTTAAGTTTTTTAGAATAATTATGAATATTTACCCTGGAAACAATAAGAAAAATGTGTTCATGTACTTATTAATAAAGTTTCATTTTTTTAAGTAGAAAGGCTAGAGAATGGAAACGATGAATGTGTCAAAGAGAGAGCAACTCGACCGAAGAGCAGAAAACAGCTCAAGGCTACCAACTCCATTTATATAAGTGTCATAAAAGTGTCAATTCCATACGTTCCATATCATTTGTCAATTTAACAAAATTTTAAACCAGACAATTACTAGTATATCTAAAGGAGTAGGGCCACTTTTGTGTCACTCACAACCATTAATTTCTTAACGAAACCGATTGCGTGCAATGCATTTTGTTTTGTTAACCAGCTGGTTAACGTTCTTTACCTACCAGGGTTGAGCTATGTCCAAGACACGATGTAGCTTCGATATCGACGACATCGACGATATCGTATCGATATCGACATGCACCTTTTATTATGCACAATGATTTACTCTAATTTTGTTTACTTGGTACACATTCAAAATTAGTGTCGATATCGACTTTATCAATTCGCAGGCGCCAGTCTTCTCTTCGCCTGAATCATATGTTTATGTGGTCGATATCGACGATATCGACGATATCGACGACATCGATTCGATATCTACAATTGAATTTTCCCTTGTAATGTGTTGCTTTGATTCTTTACTTTGTATACATTTTGAAAGAAGTGTCGATATAGACTATATCGACGATATCGATTCGATATCGATAATCTTATTTTTGCAAGCAACAAACAAGCATAGATATGCGGGAATTTGCTGCACTGTTTATAATTGCGGAATAATTGAATTTTCCCTCGCAATGTGTTTCTTTACTTTTTATACATTTTGAAAAAAAGTGTCGATATCGACGATATCGATTCGACATCGACAATCTTATTTTTGCCTAGGTCATCTGTTTATGTTGTCAATATCGACGAAATCGAATCGATATCGACATTATAAATTTCTCTCGAAATGTGTTACTTTTCATTTGTTTACTTTCCATACATTTAACACAAAAAAACACAAAGTACAAATCTGAGAGTACTCGGAATTACTGAAAGCTCGTTCAACGCCAATAACAACTAATAAAAAATCACGTGTCTAAGACTAAAAGTTGTTTGTTCTTGTTACCTCTATTTTAATTTAAAATTTTCCTTCCGTTTTCAAAAAAAATGGTGAGAGAAAGTAATATTTGTATTATTTCTTTGCTATAGTAAATTCTTAACATGAATCAGACAATCTATTTACTTACATATATACATATTCTGTGTTTAAATTAATTAGTTTTATTTAGTCTTTCTACTTAAAAATGAAACTTTATTAATAAGTACATGAACACATTTTTCTTATTGTTTTCAGGGTAAATATTCATAATTATTCTAAAAAAAAAACTTAAATCATCCTTACTGAAATGGTGAAAAATGGTTACAAAATATTGCCAAGTTCTTTGTATCTGTGATCAAAGTTTGAAGTTGCTAAAAAGACTCACTAGACTGAAATTTCCTTAGGCTCCTCTATCATGTCTATACTGTTACCGTATTAAAGTCAGATGTTGTTCTGGAGTTATGTCGCCTTGTCCGTAAAAAAATCAAATGTGCACGAAAAATCACAAAATTAACAATTTTTGGGTAAATTAAAAATCGTGTAGACTTCGATGTGCTCAATATATTTTGTTAAAATTTGAAACATACTTTGTTAAGATAAGTATCTTTTAATGGTCAACTGCTAATCAATGCTAAACATATAGCTTCAACTCCTATTTTGTGTTTTAATTTAATGAAGTTTACCCTTCACTAAATGACAAACGTCAAGTAAAAAGCCTATTTTATTGCGTGTCATGTATTCATATATTGTGAACATATATATAAATACAATGTACAATTGATAAAGTTTGTTATTAGATCTTTACCGCCTTTCAGTGGTTTCTTAACTATCGTTTTAAACTGTTTTCTGTTTCTTTGAAGGACACATAATATTTTTTTTATATTCTCCGTACCGTTCCTATACTCGTCAAGTTTTACTCTAAATGCGTTTAGCTTTTCTATGAACCCCATCCGACATATCAGTTTTCATAAAAACGACTGTTTCCCTTTCTCCCGTTGTAGGTTTTTCATGGTTGACTTGGCCAAGGTTTTGATTTAAGGAAGTTATTGGTTTTAAATTCTCTTGATTAGTATAACCAACTAGACATTCTTGTGGTTCAGAAAGTAACTATTAAGGGAAATGCTCTTGGTAGCAGATACAGTGTAAGTTTTTTTTTCAATTTTTAAGCGATTTTTTGGGGGTAAATTTGATTTTTATCTGAAGTAAATTTACATGTAAAGAAATTTGTTCTCCGCAATTAACATGATGTGTGTTTCAGGTAATTATAACTAATTAATGATTTGACAAGTACCTTGACAGTTGACTGTCCGTATGTTTATTGTTGCAACCCTTAATTAAGTTACACAGGTACACTGTATGTATACAGGTAAACCGTTTGCTGACCAAAAACAGCGTGATTTCGTTTTTAACGCAGCATTTTGATAAAGAGGTGTCTGTGTAAGGGGGGATTACAAATTTAAATGCAGAGATGAAATATAATTTCAAATGTCAGATAAGTAACATTTTAATTTATTTTAAATAAATAATTTATCTTTTTGGTATTTATATATTGTAAACATTTGACATATTATATAATTAATTATATTTACTCGTATGAATGATATTTACCTTGTCTTGACAAGGTAGTAACTGATTGGGATGGGCGCCATCTTGAATAATTGCACAATAATAATAATAAAAAAAAAAACACATTTCAACCTTATTTTGAAGCAAGAAAAATGGGACACGAAATGAATTGGTCTTCTTAAATATATTCTATCATATATTAACTTTATTTTGTGGGCTTGGGTGGTATTAAATGTCCAGAAGAAATTATCGATATTATTTTTCGAACATGAGTCCTTTTGCAAAAATACACTTACGTGATAGGTTTTTATTAGGTGTTAAACACGAAAATATCAAATGCGATTTGAAGAAAAATATTATGCGCTGGACTGATTTAATGTACTTATCGAAAACAACGTAGTAATAAGCAATACAATGAGGGGTTGGATGGTGTCAAACACACTATAACAAAGAAGTTATGGGCATTTAATTAACAAGTCCCATTGATTTGTATCGATAAATCGACAGCCATTTTTTGACACCTATGTACTACCAGAGGTCACGTGATGACCGCGATAGCTGGATATGTTGAAATGTGAAAAGTTAACGTACGGACGGAAGACGGACGCCAAATTTTAAACAAAACAGCTGTTGTCCGAGTAACCAGTGAATGACTGTTTTGATATATTTGTAAATAAGTTTCATTAACTTTTGGAGTCATCCTAAGGTATTAGGCTGCAGTGAAAATCTAATCCGTTTAATAATTATTACAGTCTAGTCTAATATTAAAATGATAAAAATTTCCACAATTTTAATCTAACTTTTAAATTATAATTTTTAGTGCTCAATTTAGTGTCTGTAACTGTGAAATCTTACTCAATTCTAGTGCTATATTTGTATGTCATTATGCTTTATTATGTCTGTCAATCTCATGCCTTTTATCTTGAATAAACATTATTATTATTATTATTACACGATAGAGATCTGCACGTGAAGCTGCTATTTATAGTAGCCAATCAAAATGAGGCAAGCGGCCAATAGATCGGACCTTGTCCAACAATTCAAAACAGGAGTCTCAAGAATTTGAACACATTGTTTTAAAAAAAGTCAAAATGTTGATTATAATCTCTATTGAAAAAAAAGAAATTTATATAGACAAAACATGTAAAGGTATAACAATGGAAATCACTACTGACCAATCAATATATAGTTTGCACTGCTGATGACAGGTCAATAGTACTGGAAAACTATTGATCGGTAAAGTGCTTTTAGGTATAAAGAAACACTTACTGACTGCAATAGTTGGTATGTCGGAGACAATAAACTTACTTTACCCTCATACCCAGTCAATGATATCTACGGTTCCTCAAATATGCAGTTAATAATTGTTTTATTATTCCGAAAGACAATTTACTGATAAATAGTTTCCAGTACTATTGGCTGGTTACCCTTTACCGGTGATTAGTTTTGGAGACTATTCACCTATAACAACGGGGATTATCTCGCCTGTTTTGTTTTCATTTTATAGAAATTACATATTACTTAAAGATTTGGTAGATACAAGTGTAATTTTTTATGTAAACAAAGTTGGAGCTTATATTAGACAAATATTTCAAAATTACACGAATTGCACTAACATATAACATATTATAATTAAAAATAATCTTTTCTCACGCAAAAATCATATCCACGCATTTCTAAATGAAAATGGAATATCATGTGTATGGATTTTGTGAAAAAGTCATTTCTAGAACTGCTTTTGCTTGTAAAATATTTTAAATCATTGCAATTATTTTTTAAAAACCAAAACCCATCTAACATTTGTTTCAAAACTAGAAGCGGATATAATTATCCAAGGCCGTAAATTCCACAGAGGCGGAGGAGGCAGCTGCCAATTAACTTATTAAATTATATAAGATTTAGTTCCGGCAATCATGTGACTTCAAAGACTCAGCCGACGAAAATTCTTTTCGTATTGCAGTCCGGTTTAACGTGTTAAATAAACTTCATCACTTTAATATAAACATATTTTATTCAAAAACATCAAGCACACATCACAGTACAATACAATATTAAAGTTGGATGGTATTCGGAAACAAGCAACTGGATGCCGAGTCATCACTTTGTAATGAGACAAGACAAACAACTGCATGGGCTTCTTTGCAGAAATTCTATATTATTGTATTAAAGTTATCATAGACACTAACGTCTTGGAAACGCCAAAGTATATATTATTTTGCCAAAAAAAATGCTCGGCCTATAGATGGCCTGCTATACTGCCTCTTTCGTCAGTGAAGCCAATTTACGGATCTGTTCATGATTGGTTGTTCAACTATTAGTGAAAATTTGAGGATGATTTTAATATTTTAGAAGAAATACTGTGCAGATTTAGAACAGCAAATTATAATATACTGCCATGTAATTTGTGATTATAACGTAAGGTTGGTAGGAAGCTTCGAATTTGTCACTTATACGGAAAGGAAAATAGGGGGCAATACTTTATTATTTTTCTGGATACTATAAGTAGAAGAAGAGGAGGAAGGCTTCACACATAATGACTTTCTTTTATTCACATTATTCCGGCAAGTATTTAACGAAAAGACTTCATATTAGGAACATCAATGTGCACTGATTTGTTAACAGTGCATCCAAATATTAAAATTTTATTGATATTGTTTAAGATTAGACTTTGGCTGATTAGGTTATAGAATAGAACATATACTACATTTGTCAGAGTTGTCCCAAAGTGCTATATTACACTTACATGTACAAAAATCATATTTCATTTTAATTTCAATTGAAAAAACTACGATTTTTTAAAACAATAATTATTTTTTTTTTATCTTCATAATAGGAAATAAATAATATTTTCTGCTGTTAAAATATTCTTGTTATATTTGAAAAAAGTGTAGTTATAAGGGAAGCAATCCAGTCTGGCTTGAAAGTATCTCGACGGACACGGTAAAAAAACGTCCGTGTTATTCATTCTGCCATTCATGTGTTCTTAGCCATGTGCAAGGTAAAAAGCGTTTTTTTGCTTACATTATTTCCCTTTCTTAGGGAGCAACCATTTGATTTTTAATGGGGGGGACTAGGATCAAATTTGAAATAAAAAGCCAGGACCAGGATTTTGGCAAAATAGACAGGATTACTTTCAAAGGTGTGAAAAAAATGCATGACCTGTGTCAGTAAGTAAATGTTTTGGTTTCAATGAAAATAAAGATTTAGGCAGAAATACGGGCCGAAAAAAAAATCCATATCCAAAATTTCAACGAGAAAAATATTTGATTCTAGCCCCCCTCCCCCTATCAAAATCAAATGGTTGATCTCTTAATGAACTAATATGTTGCATTTACAGATTATATAATAGTTTGTCTTTTACGGGGAAGGGGGGAGGGGCACAGCGTTATTTTCGTGCACCGTTTTCGGATTTTATTATTTTTCGTGTCGCGTTTCTTCCAGTGGTTTTTTCGGTTTTTTTTTAATTTCATGTTCTCTCGTGTGCGAATGCAGCAACGTGCAGCGGTTTTCTCGGTTTTTCTTTTTCGATATCCTTATTTGACCACCTTTATTTCATGTATTACTATTGCTGTTGATATTTTGTTGAAACAAAAATCAACAATAGATCTTCCGAAATCTCTGAAATAATCTGGGGGGGAAGGGGAGGGGGGGGGTACTGAATGATATTTGGATACGGGAACCAAACCGGCGGAGATTTTGGGTTGGGATTTTTTGGTAAATCTGGAGAAATCCGGTCAGGACTTCTAAAATTTCGACAGATGTTTATTAAGCACTAAGGAGATATCAGGTTAACTTTTCACAATGAAAGGCCGAGGAGAAAAGATTAAAAGTTTGGCTGATAGCATGTTAATATCCTGTACATGCAACTAACGGCCTTTTATCATTGAATAGTCCGAGATTGCACGGCCCCAGCATATCACAAAAAAAGGTCGTCAGACGTCAGAGCAATCTCGGACTACTCTCTGGATATTTACCGGATTCTGATATCAAATTAAACAATTTAGTAATTTATTTACATGCAACAATACTACTATATTTTATTATCTCGTTTGAGATCAAATCAGAACCTGCACTCTTTCCACATTTCAACTTTTTTATAAGACTGTTTATTTCACTTATACTGACATTTTATTTCACTTATACTGACATGTTTATCTGTGACACCTTTTCATTAAGAATGTCTTTATAGTTTTTGATTTTTTCATTTACTTTTTCCAGGGATCATATATTACTTCATACACAGTTCCTGCTTTTTCATTGAAAGAAACATCATAATTTTGTGGTTGACCTTGTAACTGAAAATTTTGCACTAAGGTATCAACTTGAATGTTAAAAATGTTTTTTTTTATCTTCTTTTCTTAAAGAGTTCAAGTAATTCCAATATTCTTTTTGATCAGATTCTTTCCATGACATCAATTTATCAAAGATAGATTTTTTATACAAGAATTTATTCTTTTAACCATTTTCTTTAAAGTTCTGTTTTATACTTACTTGTTCGTATAGTTATATTTTTAACTTATCACAGTGGTTTTAAGATCGTTGACCTCTTGGCCTGACCAAGGTATTTTCTTATTCAACTTTTTGTTTTTATGTCTTACTAATTTGCAAGAAGTCTGAGCACATTTTTTAAAAATCTTTGTTAATTGAGAGGTGGCTTTGTTTATCCGTCCTCATTCCCCCCCCCCCCCCCCCAAAATTTTCACTTTTCAAAATTGACTATTTCATTCAGAGTTTCAGACTGATTCAAAAATTGACGTAGCTTGATTTTTGAGACCGACTCCCATTTATAGGATAAATTAATACTATTTGTAGGTTTAGGGCATATTTTGGGGTTTAAAGTAAAATCACAGTTGACATGAACTGATATCTGTGAATGAACTGACAAGAATGTCGGGCAAGTAACCTGAAAAAATCTAATCGGCTTCATAAGGTGCACATCGGCCAGAGTCATAATCCATATAACTTGTGACGTGAAAAATAACCATGCAAGTATATCCTCTATAAACCTCCCAGGTAGAACTCAGACCTAGGAGGCAATGTAGAGAGATCAATCAATGACTGGCCCTGTGTATTTAAAAACAATATCTACTGAGTTTCTTTGTAGAATGTAATCATGATTTTAATTGTTGGGTAAAATGTATGTATAGTAATCCATGCGGTTCCTGTTCATTTTCCATGTTTCTATAAAATTAGCAATGTTAGAAATTCTAGCATTCAAATCACCAATTATCAGGATATTACCTTTGGCTTTTAATCTAGAAAAGTCGTCATCAAAGTGTGATGGATTAGCAGGTGGAATATAGCAGGCACAAATAAAAATATCTTTTTGAATTCCAAATTTTATTTAATTTTAACCAAAGCCTATTCTTAGATGAGGTATTTTTTAAAGGTGATATCTCTCTATGTAATTTTTCTTAATAAATAACTATAATCCCTCCACTATATCGTTTTGAACATTGTTTTTTCTTTCGAGATTTCTGAAATATTTTATAGCCATGAAAGTCATGATCTTCTATGTCTCTAGTAAAATGTTAATATCGTATTTCAAATATGACCTGAAATCTTCATCTCTGCACTTGTCCCCCAGCCCCTGAACATTCCATGATGAAATAGATAAATTATTGAGTTTTATCATTGTAGATACAGAACAGACATGAAACCCTGGTGTCAAAGAGAGCAACTACAACATTGCAATACTAAATTGAAAACTTCTACTAGGCACCTGTGACGGATTACCGGAGCTCAACCCATGGAGCTGCCTAGCGCGTTCCCAGGTGGCGGATATGGGTGACCCTGTCGTTGGGGGCGGGGTGTCAGGCTACGACCACGAACCATAGTGGGTAATGTGTTTGCATGGAGAAAGCCACACTCCCTGCACGCTAAAGACCCTTCTGTAGTTTTCGAAAAAGAGTAGGCTGATTGTCGCTATACAGAAGGCTAAATTATCTGAACCTACCCAACGATCCTCCTTTTTCAGTGGCAGTTAAAATTAGTTCCCGTTTGCGTCCCATCCCACCCGTATTTGTATTCTTTGATAATTGATCTGGTTCTCGTCCTAAAGAAGCATGAAATATTTTCCACTGGACGTTAAGCAACAATTAATCAATCAATCAAAACTTCTATATGTGAACATTATTCTATACTAACAAAGAATCATCCTGAAAGCTAACTATTCAATATTTCCACAATATCTAACACTTTTATCAATTATATATATATATATAACAAAAGTGTAAGTTCAAAATTAAAGTTAATCATATAACATTAAAAATAATATGAAAATATTTAATTTTATCATATGTTTATATCTTTTAGAATTATTTTAGACTGGGAAAAATATTTTCTAAGTCAGGTATTAAAATGGGCTACACATCACAGCTATATTTGCGTTATCCCAAACATTTCGACATTTAATGTTAATTAGGGGATAACTGTATTGTATTTTATCAGTTGCCGACGTAAACCGCTGGTTTTACCGTCGCAAATTGAGTTTACCTGGCGACGCGTTAAAAAAATATAATAAAAAGTAAACAGGAAACGTCAAATGCGTTTGCGCAACGTTGTCGTCAATGGTTCCGACGGTAACCCGTGGATTTTACGCTTGACGTTATCCAATCAAAAAGGACGTTATATGTTATTTTGCATTAGAATGTTGTTTTTACTTCTCTTTTTGGGGCCTCGGTGGCCGAGTGGTCTAGGTAGATCGTCGTGACTACTAGTGATGACAAGCCTGTCAACACTGGGGTTGTGAGTTCGAATCTCACCTGTGGCGGGGTGTGTTCGACTCCTATCTAAATTGACAAGGATTGCCAATTTTCCTATACCGAAGATCGGTGGTTCTCTCCGGGTACTCCGGTTTCCTCCACCAATAAAAAACTGGCCGCCGCGAAATAGCCAAATATGCTGAAAACGGCGTAAAACTCCAACTAAACAAACAAAACAAACAAACTTCTCTTTTTAGGGGTCGATATAAAGATATAGTTAGATTATATGTGTGTGTGTGTGTGTGTGTGTGATGGTGTGTGATGGTGTGTGTGTGTGATGGTGCGTGCGAGTGATGGTGCGTGTGTGGGGGGGGGTGTTGTGTGTGTATATGTGTTTCTTTTTCTTTATCTTGTATATAATGTTTTGTACTATTGAAGATATATATTGATGTATTGTTAAATGCTAAATGTATTGTACTGTATGTCAGTGTGTGTATATATGTTTTGAGGAGAACCGCTTGTAGCCTCTGGCTGTTGGTAATCCTCGTTAAATAAATAAAGAATTAAATTAAATTAAGAAAAATATATCCTATATAAAGATAAAGATAAATATAAAGATAATTTTATTCACAAATTTTGGGTCCCGAGGGGCCCGGAGGGGGCCGAAGGGGCATAAAGATAACATACATAAGAAAGAAGTTCCAAATCATAGAACTTAGACAATCATATCAAACAATAACAACTATACAATATTAAAATAGAATTTCGATGTTGCAGCTGGGGAGTGTACACCCAAAACAATAAAAATAGACCTATAAGTTGCATAATTGTTTGCTTCTTTTTTCAAAGCTAATAAGTATAAATTAAAATTTACATAAATTATTTAGAATATGACTATCTTCGTTTGTCATTAACCAAAGAAATTTTTTAAAATA
Source organism: Mytilisepta virgata (assembly GCA_028015205.1). Lineage (NCBI taxonomy): Eukaryota > Metazoa > Mollusca > Bivalvia > Mytilida > Mytilidae > Mytilisepta > Mytilisepta virgata. The sequence goes on from CM051512.1 coordinate 26,733,413, forward strand.
CATTAAAATTCTTATTAGATAATCTAACATCTTGAAAATATATTTCTCTATCAACATTATAAATGGGACATTCAATAAAAAAATAGGGTTCATCTTCAATAACTGGAATTACATAACTGACAATTTCTCTTGTTTCGCTCTAATAATACCATTTTACCATTCTCATTTCTTATTCTTTCATATGTTCCACTTTCAACCCTCAAATTATGGGCACTAATTCTTAATTTACAAAGTACTTTTCTATTCTCAAAAGATTTTAAATTTAAATAATTTTCAGTTATAAAACTAGTTTTAATTTAAAATAGGTATTAACTGTTCCTGTTAATTTATCATTGTCCCTTCTCTTATACCAGTATTGCATAAAAAAAATTATATATTTTTTTAAAACACACTTAAACGCTCTTACAATGTGTTAAGTTAATACCTAACTTTTCACTGAGAAACGCAGGAGACAGATTGTCACGCTGACAAGTTCCCATGAGGAATCAGTCCGTAGTCATTCCCTCAAGGAACCATAGATAAACCGGAAATGGAAATTGATTATTTTTGCTTCACTAAAAAAAGTAATATTACTCCAAGAAATAGACCTTTACAAAAGATTGTGTAAACATCTTCAAACTAGAAGTTCAAATGAGCAAATATATGTGCGATGGAAAGGAAATTAAATTACATTTGAAGAACTTTAGTAAGGAAATTAAATTCTGATAGAATCGCTATATATATACTATATTATATAGCTTGTGCAAAATGCTTTAACGTGTGATTCTGATATTTTTCTATGTATATTATTTTCCAGAATTGACCATAAAATCTTTTTGTATTTCATATTATTTTTTGTTTTGTTTTATTGCCTGCAAACAATTAAACCATAGATGCCGTAGAGAAAACTGTCGTTATATATAATACAGTTACATACAATTTGTAAAATGTAGGGGGGGGGGGGCTTTTGTTTTATAAAAAATAAATCAGCAATCACAAGTTTGTCTTTCAATAATAACTTGAAAAGAGTTTGTATAACATGAAACAACTAAGTTTTTTATGTAAACTTGTAGGTATGTCTAAAGTTTAGTTTCGAGTTGTTTCCCTTGATAATTCATTTTGAATAAATACGTTTTTTTCTGACAATTTTAAAGTTCAAATAGTATACTGTTGCATATCAACGTGTGAAGATAAGCATTTGAAGGAGTTGACTTATAGTTGAGATTTTTCCCACCAAAAAATAGACTAAAGTTTGAAAATCTGGATTTTTAATTACACTTGTTTTTAGATTTTGAAAGTTTTATAGATCCTATAATGAACCTTAAATATATGTAAACTTAATGTATCTAATCAAAAAGATCACCTAGCATCTTTTGAATAAAGATAAAAAAAAATCGCCTGGCATCTCCCTTTAAACACACGCTGAATTTAGTAAAGGTAGGCTGTACACCATTTGATAAAACAAATTAGGAATCACAAAACAAAACAAACCATTGTTGTAAAGTTGCATGTATAGTTCAAAATACAAATGCACGACTACTTGTGGATGTGCATGCATTCTTAATAGCCCTTTTGATTGAATACAGGTGATAGATAAATGCTAGTTTTACTGCGAAAAAACATCGCTACACAAAATCTCCCCCTGAGCAGTTTTGCTAAGGGGAGACCTCCCACATTGGCAGTTCCAGAGGTTGGCAGGTAGGGAGGGGTTGACAGTTCACCAACTGAACGTAGCAGCAAATTAGCCAAATTTTTTTTAACCAAACATCAGAATTAAACTAATTCTCGTCCACAAAAGAACAATAACATGTTTTCACTGTTTCACTACCATTTGTTCTTTCTTAACTAATTCAACCAGTGCTATGAATTGCAAAACACAAATGATCAAAGAAATACATGTAGTGAACTGTTTTTATGATGACATGTTCTACTAATTAAGTGTAAATTTACCAAAGTTGGAATATCAATCTTGGAAATTGAATGGTTAGCCTAAGTGACATAAATAGTTATTAATATGCATGGATGCTAGATACATTTCCAAAAAAATCAGATCTTAGAGTCTTTCACGAAATTAACCAAATTTGGAATTCCATTTTTGGAAATTGAATGGTTACCTTAAGCGACGAGATCAAGAGTTCAATGTAGGATAAAAAACTTAATTCAAGTAGTTTGGGGTGGGGGGGGGGGGGGGGGGGTAAAAATCGCTGCAAGTTTTGTTATCTGACCTAGATTTTAAGGGGTGGAGAGCAGAAGTAAGAGGGCCGAGAACTGAGAATGTCATGATACTTTCATATGCATTTACACAATGCTGCTATAGAGGAATGGGTCACACATGATATCTTTACATAATGATGCCTTTGGGGAATCTGTCATTAATATTGTATGCCTTTATACAACGATGCCTTAGGGGAATCTGTCAGACATGATTCCTGAGAAAAATGATCCCTTATACGAATCTGTTATGTAATATAGTATGATACCTTTATACAGCGATGACTTGTATGAATCTGTCATGAGCGTTTCCTTAATAGCTACAATGATGCCTTATAGGAATCTGTTATATAGTATATATTGTATAATAATTTATACAAAGATGCCTTTCACGAATCTATAAGACACGATGCCTTGATATGATGATGCCTTAGAGGAATCTGTCAGACATGATACATTTATGAAATGATGCCTTATTGGGATCTGTCATATATGATACCTTTATGAAATTATGTCTTACTGGAATCTGTCATGCAATCTTGCGATACATTAGGGGAATCCACGGGGGTCACTTCCTATATAAAGGTATATACAGACGTGCCGCTGGAATGTGTCGCTTTTTCAACAGGTCAAATATATGACTGGGTCGGAAATTTAGGGCAAAATTTATGACTGGGTCGAAAATTAAGAGCATAATATATGACTGGGCGTACAATTTAGAGCCAAATATATAACTGGGACGGAAATTTCAGATAAGTATATGACTTTATGCACAAATATATGAATGGGTCATAATTTTGGTCTTGGGCAATATATGAATTGGAGATTTTTTTCAAATTCCAGCGACACACCTGTAACAACTTTTTACCGAAGATACCCCCTACCCCCCATCCCGTGGGGGAATCTGTCATACACTTTTCCTTAATACAATGATGCCTTATAGGAATTTGTCATTAAGTATATGATATGAAAACTTTATACACAGATGCCTTAGAGGAATCTATCAGACATAATGATGCCTTTGGTGAATCTGTCAGACATAATACCTTTATGCAATGATGCCTTATAGGAATCTTGTCATTATAACATCCTAGCTTCTTTGTGTCAACAGGGATGATCTGAGCCAGATGTGATAACACTTTTTAAAATTTTTACTTGAAACTAAATAGAAATTTATAGATACAAGTAAGATGTACTGAAAAAATTGATACAGTAATACTGCATAAAAATGAAGCGTGAAATCTTGAAGAAATCATGAGGAGCATTTTTTATTTTTACATTGAAACTGATTTTGTAGGGGCGAGCGAATCCAAAGAACAAGTAATTTATTTGGTGTGGCCTCAGAGAAATCTGTAATACATAATATATTTACACAATGCTGCCATAGAGGAACAGGTCACACATGATATCTTTACAGAATGATGCCTTTGGGGAATCTGTCATTAAAATTGTATAATAACTTTAAGCACTATGCCTTTATACAACAATGCTTTAGGGGAATCTGTCAGACATGATTCCTGAGTACAATGATCCCTTATAGGAATCTGTTATGTAACATAGTATGATACCTTTATACAGGGATGCCTTGGGGGGGGGGGGGGGATCTGTCATACACTATTCCTTAATACAATGATGACTTATTGGAATCTTTCATACTAGTATATAGTCTTGTATGATAACTTTATACAGTGAAGTCTTAGAGGATTCTGACATGTAGTATTGTATGATAACTGCATAAGTGGAATTTGTCATACCTTAGACATGATACCTTTATATATTACTTTAATTTAATGATGTCTTCGAGGAATCTATCACACATGATACCTTTATATAATGATGCCTTTGGGGAATCTGTCTTACAAAACTCTTATATAGAATGATGCCTTATAGAACCTGTCATCAATATTGTATGATAACTTTAATCAACAATGCCTTAGTATAATCTATCAGAAATTATATCTTTATATAGTGATGCTTTTGGGGAATCTGACATAAATGATGCATTAGTGGAATCAGCGCAGACATACGTTTATACACAGATGCCCTAGAGGAGTCTGTCAGACATGATACCTTAAAACACATAGATGCATTAGAGGAAGCTATCAACTGGGATACCTTTAAACTATGATACCAAGGGAGAAATCTGTTATCCATTATAACTATATGATATTTTAATAAATGCTGAATTTTTTATATATAATACCTACGTCCTTCATATAACAATGCTGTAGGATTTTGTGATACATTTTAGTGTTTTCCCTAGAGGGTTTATGCATGGTGGTACCCCAATGCATTTTAGGCCCTATCCACCAAAACCTTAAAATCCCTATTAATCTATACAAGCCCTATCCTTCAGAAATCATGACCACCATCCATTCAGCAAATCTCACCAAATTAAATACTTCGAGTAATACAAAGATGCATGGGAAGAATCTTTCGTACCTGACACTTGTATAAAACGATGCATAACAGGAATCAGTCATACATTATATCTTCATACAACGATGCCTTAGAAGAATCAGTCATACATTATATCTTTATACAACAATGCCTTAGAGGAATCAGTCATACATTATATCTTTTTTTTAATGATTCCTTATAGAGGAATCAGTCATACATTATATCTTCATACAACAATGCCTTAGAGGAATCAGTCATACATTATATCTTTATACATCAATGCCTTAGAGGAATCAGTCATACATTATATCTTCATACAACAATGCCTTAGAGGAATCAGTCATAAATTATATCTTTATACAACAATGCCTTAGAGGAATCAGTCATACATTATATCTTCATACAACAATGCCTTAGAGGAATCAGTCATACATTATATCTTTATACAACAATGCCTTAGAGGAATCAGTCATACATTATATCTTTATACAACAATGCCTTAGAGGAATCAGTCATACATTATATTTTTATACAATGATGCCGTAGAGGAATCAGTCATACATTATATCTTTATACAATGATGCCTAAGAGGAATCAGTCATACATTATATCTTCATACAAAAATGCCTCACAGGAATCATTCATAAATTATATCTTCATACAAAAATGCCTCACAGGAATCAATCATACATTATTTCTTTATACAACAATGCCTTAGAGGAATCAGTCATAAATTATATCTTTATACAACAATGCCTTAGAGGAATCAGTCATACATTATATCTTAATACAACAATGCCTTAGAGGAATCAGTCATACATTATATCTTCATACAGAAATTCCTCACAGGAATCAGTCATAAATGTCTTGCAAATACAGATAATAACTAAGACTATCCTATGTCTTTATGCATTATATATTATTTGTGCACGATAATGCTTACATGCCATACATAATTCAATTGATAGATTGCTCTTTGTCAGGTCATATATGGTGGATAAAGATTTAAAGGAAAGGAAGGCTTTAAATCAGGTTTTCCCAAGAAGTGCGGTGCTCTTATGTTGGTTCCATGTACCTGGAATGAAATATTTATGTTAAAACTGTTCTGATTATGTACTCATAATAGAATGTAGACCACCTGTCTTGATGGGCTTATCGAAGATCAATTGGAGCAATAAGAAATGTACATATAAATGACTGTTACAAACGGTTGTAGGACAGAAAGTCACGGGACAAAATGTCACAGACAAAAAGTCACGGACAAAAAGTCACAATTCAGTTTTGAGATTATTTTTCTTTGAAGAAGCAAACACTTATTTTCAAAAACATTTTTTTTAATTTTCTTGAACTATAATGTATAATGCAACTTTGATAACAAAATATAAGCTAAAAAACAATAATGACCAAATAATTGTTAAAAAAACAATATGTCAAAGTGGATCTGTACTTAAATGGCTTCATGGTGCCAAGAAATATATCCGGTGTGTTCCCATTTCGCCTTAGCTGGTAAATACAGGTAAAAAAGGTAAAAAAAGTACTAAGGCGAAATGGGAACTGTACTAAGGCAAAGTGGGAATTTGTGAAATTAGTTGTAATTCTATAAAAATTAATTAAGTAAACAAATAGCAATCAGTTTCAGACTTGTTTTTATAACAATATTAATTTTATAAGGTAATAAAAACTTTTTTTTATGTTTTAAATCATGTAAAATTTGGAAAAAAATCACTCATTCTAATTAAAAATTAAAATAAGTTGTATAAATAAATTCATAAATAAATTTGTAAAAATAAATTTATGAATTAGCATTTGGGAATGAAATATTTCTCGAATCAGAAAAATTATGAAATCATTTTGGGTTACAACATTCATTTATCACAATAATTAATGTTTGAAAGTGACCCACAGCTAACTGTACCAAACTAGCTGACTATGTAACCGAGACCTGGATAGAAGGACGTTTTCAACAACCAACCTGGAACCATTACCAAACAGAAGGACCAAGAACCAATAACCATCTGGAAGGCTGGCACAATAAACTGAAAAAGAGAGTCGGTGTAGCACACCCAACCATCTACAAGATAATAGACGAATTCAAAAAGGAACAGACAGCCAACGAAGTCAAGATAGAACAATTCTCGAATGGTGGACACAAACGCAAAAGGGCAAAGAAGTACCGTGACATCGACGAAAGACTTGCAACATTGAAGACAGAATTGACAACTGGTGTAAAAACATTTATTGAGTATGGTGATGCAGCTTCTTATTTGTTAAAGCTTGGCAATTGATATATTGATGAACTCTGTGAATGACAATCTACTTTGTATTGTGATATAGTGCTTTGTTCTATGTATTGTGCTAATATTGTCGTATTGTCCCAGATATGTTTGAAAATATAAGTTTATATTTGCTGTGTCTATAAAATGCATTATATTGTGTGAAAAATAAACTTTATTATAGTGCTAACTTTGTATTGTGCTTTAGATATGATCTTAAATGAATTCCATCCGTAGTAAAAAATACAATGTGAACAATTTTGTACTTCATCATATTCTTATTTATTAAAATTGTTATAAATATAATTAGCTTCTTATTATATATTTGCTTGGATATTATTGAAGTGTAATTTGAAAACACACCTTAATTGCAAAACAAACACATGGCACACAATTAATTACAGTTATTAAAATGTTTACACAACTTCCCATTTTGCCTTAATGAGAATCCAGGAACATAAACAATCCACTAAGGCGAAATGGGAATATTTTTAAATATGTAAATGCTCAACTAAGGCGAGATGGGAACAAACCATATATCCTTTGCATAATTAAAATTTGATAAATATGTTTTTATCAAGCTTATGAACAATCTCCTAAACTGTAAAATGAATAAATGTAATAAATATAAATTATTTTATGGACAAATTGTTTGTGACTTTTTCACCTGTGATTTTTTGTCCTATCAAATTTGTGACTTTATGTCCTGTGACTTTCTGTCCGTTTACCTTACAAACATGTATGCCTATCAGCATATGAATAACAATTCCCCTGAATTAAAAATACATTGAACTTCATTAAAATGATAAAAGAAACAGGAATACATGAAGTTGTGCATTTTAAATTGATTATCTATTTAATTATCTTAACCAAACAATAGATAATAATCTATATAAAATACAAAGAAAATTTAAAGAACATATTGGAAAATAAAAAAAATTTAAACTTTAAAAAAAAGGCAATAGCCTAATCCTATTACAAATTTTCAAAACAGAAAAACCTGACACAGTTTAGAGATAGTGGGCAATTACACATGGCAGACATACAAATATTGATATTGAAAAAAGACTTTGTAAATAATGTTCTGATAATGTTGCAGAGGATTAATGGCATTTCTTGTTAAATTGACAAACATATGTCACAGAAAGAAAAACATTTCTTGAATATGTTTTGAAATATTGTTTAAGAAATTAAAATGTTAATAATGACAATAATTTGTGTGTCAGCTATTCCATGTCACTTTTTATTCATAATTTTTAGAAAACAAGAATGTTATATTTTCCAGTGATAATAATACTAGTTTGTAGTAAATTGTATGTGTAATTTTCAATATTTTATTATAATTTTTTTGGAATGTATGCATATGTCCAATTATGGGTCCTTGATTAAATTGGTAAAGTATTATATTCCACTATAATCCTTACTATAGCCACCCAGTGGCGTCCTGATTCATTGGGACATCCGAACAGGATGTCATAGGTTGAAATATCCTCCTGAAAAAAAGGGATTCATTTTAAATGGTTGAAGGTTAACTTTTATTCAAAATATATTATTCATTGACACTTTAGACCACAAAATAAAATCATGCCTCAAATAACCACTCAGAGTAAAAGCACTCCATTTTATTCAATATTTTGCATAAACAATATATGTTTTTCCTATATGGATATGCCATTTAGCTCTATTTTTGTACATCACCCACACAGACAGTTCTTTCCCATTTGTCATCCTATATATAACCAGTTTACTTATAATAACAAATAAAGGGATATTGAGTAAATGTACATGGGACAAAATCGCACAAAATACATAGAAAAAGTATGAATGATCAATGAACAGAGGTTTTATTCCTGTTCTTCATCTTGACAGTAGAATAGGGTCTTCAACTTTGAACGAATCATTTATACCCTACAACAAGGTCAAGACGGCCCTATGGGTCGACTTAAGCAGTACTATTGATAAAAATAAACCACAGTTCACCTTTGTGTTTCCATTCGCCTTGGAGTGCCAACTTGTACAATGCTTGTATACAACGGTTCTCCAGTCGAAAGCACCAGGGATACAAGAAAAGTGCAGTAATTTTGAAAGACATCAATCGCGGCTAATATATGTCGGGAGCGGTCAATGAATGATATAAATTATAATAACTGGCGAGGTTTTTCAACATATATTTGTCAGAGGTTGCCCACCAAAAGACCAATGCATATAAAACGAAACAACAAATGATAGACAATACATATAAAATGAAATAACAAATTATATACAGCACGGTTTATTAAGAAATAAAATATCATTATACCATGGTAATGCCCATGACAGCTTTTTCCTTGGATGAAACATGTCAGCTAAAGAAAAGCTATCTACAGCTTTAACATGCTACAATGAAATCAATAATGTGTTAGTTTACAACATATTTCCTGAGGCAGTCCATATTTTTTTTTGCCACACTGTTTTATTATTTTGTGGTTGCTTTATAACTTGTTGTCTGGCTTGAAAAGTTGAAGTGTGAAGTCACAAATAATAGCACAAAAAAGGAAAGTACAATATGTACTGGTAGTTTAAATTCATTTGTGACCAGCTTTCAGAGAAATAGAAGCTGAGAACAAGTAAGGAACTGTTATGTAAGTCATCAATTAAAACTCTTATAAAAAAAAAGCAAGAGTGGACACAGATGAGTGTGGATAGTATTATGCATTATGAGAGTATTGCATAAAACTGTGAGTCAACTCACTAAGATACCCCATCCCATTATGGCATATTTACTTCACTACATTCAAGCTTGATACAGCTCTGAAATTGGATTGTGATTAAATATTTAACACTGCATAGGTTTCTGACACAGAATGAATGTGTAACTACTATTAATGACTTTTAATAAAAGGAATACACATACATTTACATATTGCTATATTTAAACTGAAAGAAGAGTTAAAATAAATAATGATTAGAGTTATCTCTCTTTGCATATTTTAAGTAAGTGTGTGGAAACAAAAAAAAATAACTACATCTATATAAAGTAATTTAATTACCTCCCTTTAAATATTTCAGATCAAGAATATCTTCCGTTATGCACATTCTCTGGTCATGTACTGGAATTGTGTAAAGTTTCATTAATATTACTACAGTCATTTAATTAGGAGGAGTTGTGCTTATAAGACCAAATGCCACATATTGCGATATTTAAACTAAGTAATTTCAATTATCTCTATTGAAAAAAATCTGACCAGAAATATCCTCCCTCATGCACATCTACAGGTTGTGTACACCAACGGTTTTAAGTTTCATCAATATTGATTAATCCGTTATGGAGTAGTTGCGCTTACAAGACTTGTTTCCATTTATTGCTATATTTAACAAAGTAAATTCAATTATCTCCCTTGAAATAATTCCGACTAGAAATATTTTCCTTCGAGCACATCCTCAGGTTGTGTACTACAACTGTGTAAAGTTTCATCAATATTGGTCCATCCATTAAGGAGGAGCTGCGCTTACAAGACATATGATGGACAGACAGACAGACGGACGGACGGACGGACAGGGTGATTCCTATATACCCCCAAAACTTTATTTTTTAGGGGTATAAAAATACAATTGCTCAATATCAGAAAGCATTTAGAAAAGTCATGTATCAGTTATTTTTGTTTGTTACATATTTATATATCACAATATTCAGTGTAACAACATTTCTGCATTTAATCTTCATAATGGAATATTCAAAACAGAATTTTTACATTTGTATTTTCTCACCCTTTCAGTCTGGTCCATCTGGCCAGCCAACAGCCCACAGTAGGAATTAATAACCTAAAAATAAACTTGCAGTAAAATAAATAAGTACAGGTATTGTGAAAGCTCCATAACCCTTCCACCTTTTTAGCAAAATGTATAAAATGATAAACAGGTGTGCCATGACCAAGTAAAGCTGAAAGAGAATCAAACAAGGTAGTCTCAAGTACAGTGTGTCATTTCAGAATTAATTCCAAATTTTCCCCATGAAATAAATTTGTAACTCTGAAAGCATTAAAAAGGCAAACAGAACTTAAGAATATGTCAGACAGAGAGACTTTTCTTTGAATGAAACACAATTAATATTGCACCTTCTCTACCAGTTACATATCACGATAAATATAAATGGCACATACTTGGTCATTCAACTTGTTGGAAACTGATTGGATGTCTCGAATAAACAGCAATGGTGCCCAAAACTGCTTGAATATGATATCAACAACTTCTGTAGTAAAATATAAAAAAGAATATATATATATATATATATATATATATATATATATATATATATATATATATATATATATATATATATATATATATATATATATATATATATATATAAGTGAACTCTTTATGTTATATATTGGTATAGTTATAAATTTCTATATACATGGAAAATAGGACTTTTCTTTGTGACTGACATTTTACCAGTTGTTTCGTTATTTTGTATATTCGAGCATTTGGTTTTGCAATTTGTTTATGGTCAGACTCTTCTTTTTATAATTTTCCTTGGAATGTTGTATATTTGTAATCAACCTTTTATCATGGACATTATCAAGCGAACCTGGTAGTGTGAGCTAATGATATGAATTAAGCGATGAACATTTTTTACTTTATGATCAATAAAGTCAGAATGTGCTGTATTTCTTTTATCCGTTATTTTGGTTTTAGTTTAAATAAACATCTACTTATTACATTGTTTTAGTATAACATGACCTTCATTCAATTCTTTGACTATCAAAATACGTTTTCCAAAGTCAGTGTTAACACTCCAAATACAATAATAAATAATGCATTAGTGTCAAAATTTACCCATGCAAATATAACATGTGACCTCAGAAATTTCTGATTATAAAACAAATTCTTGCAGGTAATAGAATAACTGGGAAAGTTAGTTCATGCTTAGTAATGACTGGTTTTTCTGACTCACAACTATAAGTTGGAAAAATTAACAATGTATAAACACCAGACTGATTGAACGATCGTCAGGGAGAGCCTTGTAAAGTATGACTTCTTATGGCCAATGGCTTTATCACATGTAAATATATCCTATACTATATAAAAATTAATAAGAACAAAACTGTCGCACAGGATATGACCTGTAATTTTTTATTTTATTTTCTGATTTTGGACTGGTTGACATGTATGATATTAAATTTAAATTTTTGGCTGGTTGAAGATCTTATAAATTCATTGCTAACCTCCAGATCTTGCTTTTAATATTGAAAACATTGCTATAAAAGTAACGAAATAAAAAAATATCACCTGACACACAAAAACAATAGCTATTATTATACTTGACAATAATAACCATTAACATAACAAAACTATCACAAAGAACCCGTCTTTCATGCGGATAACTGCTTGTAAGCAGAAGCATTGTTAAGGAATATAAATAACCCCATATTTACAATGGGCAACAGTGCGTAGGCAAAAAACTGTGCGGGAATGAGTGCCTAGGCATAATAACTCCTTTGGTGGCAATTTGGACGAGGTCTTTCAAATTGAATAAGAATGGAAACAGGGAATTTGTCAAAGATACAACAACCCGACCAAAACGTAACAAAAATAACAACTTAATGCTCAGTTCAGAATAATAATACAATTATGGCCTTCATAAAAGTTAATATCCAAAATTATTGAATTTCGAAAAATTTTCCACCGGTCCTACGGTCCTCGAGGAAAGTAACCCCTTTCCCCATTTGATAATTTTGGATATTAACTTTTAATGAAGGCCATACTCGTATAAAGAGATCACTTTATACTCTTTACACATATACATTTTGTATCTTTAATTATAGTATTTCTAGATTTTAATACTGTAAATACCCTCAATTATGACAAAGCCCCATGCAAGATGACCCATGATTTTATTAAAATTGCATTATCAACCTTAAACAGAACATAGAAATGGAATTATATATGCATACTTGAGTTGTGCTGATAAGATTCCATGCTTATAGAACACTGCAAAACCAAAGTATCTCTCAATTAAATTTTCCCTGGGCAACTTATAGACATCCCTCTGAAAATCATTATCAGAAGACATCCCCAACGGCATCATTATATAAGACGTTCCCCTAAGGCATCATTATATAGACATTCCCGTAGGGCATCATTTTATAACACATTCCTTCAGGGCATCGTAAAAGACATTCCCCTGGGCAGCATCATATACAGAAATTTGGCCTGGTCATTATTATATAAGACATTCCCCTAGGGCATCATTATATAAGGACATTTCCCTTGGGATCAATTTATAAAGACATCTCCCTAGGGCATTATTATATTACCCTCCTAGAGCATTATTAAATAAAGGAATCATTATATATATACATTCCCCTTGGGCATTACTATATAAGACATTCCCCTAGGGCATCATTATAAAAGACATTCCCCAGGTCATCATTAAATAAAAAAAATTTGCCCAGGCATTATTATATAAAACATTCCCTATGAGATCATTATATAAGACATTCCCTGGGGCATCATTCTGTAAAAAAAAATTCCCTGAGCATCATTTAGATAGGGCATCATAATAGAAGACTTTCCCTATGGCATCATTATGATACATTCCCTAGGTATCATTATAAAAGACATTCCCCTAGGGCATCGTTATATAAGATATTCCCTTGTGCATAATTATATAAAGACATTTTCCCAGGGCAACTTATAAAGACATACCCATGGAAATCATTATAAGAAGAAATTCCCCTGGTCATCATTGTAAGAAGACAACCCCTGGGCATCCTTAAAAGAAGACATTCAATAGGGCAACATTATAAGAAGACACCCCCTGGATATCCTTATAAAAAGACATCCCTATGGGCATCATTATAAGAAGACATCCCCAAGGGCATTATATTACAGACATACCCCTAGCACATCATCATTATAAAAGAAATTCCCATAGGGCATCATTATATAGACACCCCCCTAGGGCATCATTATATAAGACATTCCCTTGGGAACATTGTATATACATTCCCCTAGGTCATCATTATATAAGACATTCCCCCAGGGCATCATTTTAAAAAAACATTCCCCCAGGGCATCATTTTAAAAAACATTCCTTGTGTCATCATTGTATAAAGCCACTCCCCCAGGGCATCATTATATTAGACATTCCCTTATGGTATCATTATATAAGACATTCCCTTGGGAATCATTATATACATATATATACATTCCCCTGAGATCTTTATATAAGACATTCCCCAAGGGCATCATTTTAAAAGAAACATTCCTCAGGGGATCATTATATAAGGACATTTAACCTGGGCATTATTATAAAAGACACTCCCTAGCGCATCATTATATTAGATATTCCCCTTGGAAATCATTATAAAGACATTTCCTTGAAATTATTATATAGACATTCCCCTATGGCATCATTATATAAGACATTCCCTTGGGAAATATTATATATACATTCCCCTAGGGCATAATTATGCTGACATCGTAAGGGCATCATTTTATAAGACATTCCTCGGGGCATCATTATATAAGGTAATTTTCCTGGGTATCATTATATAAAGACATTCCCCTATGGCATTATTACATAATGAAATTGTTACCCGGCATTACTGTATAAGACATTCCCCTAAAACATCAATATAGTAGAAAATCCCTGATTATCATTATAAGAAGACATTTTTGTAGGGTAACATTACATTAAGAAATTCGACTGGCATCATTATATAAGACATTCCCTTGGACTCATAATAAAGAACATTTTTAGGGTTACATTACATTCAGACATTCCACTGGGCATCATTATTAGGAGACATTTCCTTGGGCATCAATATATAAAAACATTCCCCTGAGAATTAATATAGAGACATGCCCCTAGGGCACCTTTATGTAAAGCCAAGCCCTGGGAATCATTACATGAGACATTCTCCTAGGGCATTATTATATAAGACATTCCCCCAGGGCATCATTTTAAAAGACATTCCCTGGGGCATCATTATGTAGACATCCCCCTAGGGAATAATTATAAAAGACATTCCCCTGGGCATCAATATATTAAATCATTCCCACGAGAATTAATATAAAGACATGCCCATAGGGCATCTTTATGTAAAGCCAAGCCCTGGGGATCAATACATAAGACATTCCCATAGGGCATTATTATATAAAGCCATTCCCCTGTGAATCATTATATAGACATTCCCCATAGGCATCATTATATAAGACATTCCCCTAGGGCATCATTAATAGAAGATATCTCATAGGGCGTTATTATATAAAGAAATTTTGACTGGACATTATTATATAAGGCATCGCCCTTGCCACCATTATAAAAAAAAACCCTGGGCATTATTATAAAAAGACATCCCTCTGGGAATTATTATAAAAAGACATCCCCTAGGGCATCATTGTTATAGAAATTTTTTTAGGGTATCATTACATTAAAACATTCAACTGGGCATCATTATAAAAGACATTTTTTAGGGTATCATTATATTAAGCATTCCACTGGGCATCCTTATATAAAGAAATATCCCCTGGGCATTATTATAAAGACATCATTAAAAGAAGACACCCCTAGGGTATCATTAAATAAAAACATTTTCCTTTGAATCATTATATAAATACCTCCCCCTAGGGCACTATCATACAAAGCTATTCCCCTGGCATCATTATATAAGACATCCCCAGTAAGACATATCCCCTAGGATAGGATATCATTAGTGTTTATTATTAGGGATAGTAAAGTGAAGGGTTGTGTCAGAGTCAGTAAAAAATCAGTGATATTTATGTAGTATGAATATTAGAAAATAGAATATTTGAATCAACAATAAAAAATAAAAAATTTTAAAAAATCATATACCCTTATGCGGCTGTTGACTCGATTAACACGTGCTCATCATTTGCAAGTTATTATGTGGCATGCTGTGTACTTTTCAAATAAACTACTTGTCTTGGATCTCAAAGATTTTTTTTTAGTCTTTATATTTTGTTATAGTGGAAAGGGTTTTGGTACTTAATCAGAAATAAAGAGTATAGTGAGATGTATAGTGGATGAAAGACATTGAATCAGACACAGAGTTCACGTCAAAATGTTCATCTTGACTGAAATTATATCAGGTTTAACGTGAAAAACACGTCATGTTCGTGCAAGTGCCCCCTTTACCCTTATATCGACAGCATTTTGATACCAAACCTGTGATATACTGTCAAATAATATTTACGTTTGAAGACAATAAGATTATACAAATGTTTGAATACATATATTTTTTTTACCATATATATATACTGTTTATAGTGTTGCTCCAAAGTTGAAAGTGAAAGTGAAAGTAGAAGATTTACTTTTGTACCTTCAGCCATAAGAGTATACGAACTATTTTTGGATTAATCCGCAATGTTCCTTGAGGGAATCACTACGGACTGATTCCTCATGGGAACTTGTCAGCGTGACAATCTGTCTCGTGCCTGAGAAACATAACAGTTTTGTACCAACTGTTAATATTATTGTTAACTAGTGATTGACTCTCTAGATATGCACAATGGAGTAGTGATGTTTCAGGTATATGTTTCTTATCTGTGCCAATATGAAAGCATGGCTATAATATATTGGGATTCTAAACAACTCAGAGATAATACTGCAATTTTTCTACTTTTTTTGTTATCTATATATGTCATAGTTGTACCAAGGTGTCTTTTAGATTTACAAAGTGCAAAAATCGTATTTTATTTATCTTTAAGTGAAAATAGGTCTATTTTTTTTTAATAATAACATAAGTTTCTTTATCTTAATTATTTGAAATAAATAATGAAATTTCTTTTGTTATATTTGTCCAGTCATATCTGAAAAGTCTATAATTAAAGGGAAGCAATTCAAATCTTATAGAAGCTCTATGATGATTATTATAAAAAATTCAGAAACAGAATAGAGAATGGAAACGGTGAATGTGTCAAAGAGAGAGCAACTCGACCGAAGAGCAGAAAACAGCTCAAGGCTACCAACTCCATTTATATAAGTGTCATAAAAGTGTCAATTCCATACGTTCCATATCATTTGTCAATTTAACAAAATTTTAAACCCGACAATTACTAGTATATCTAAAGGAGTAGGGCCACTTTTGTGTCACTCACAACCATTAATTTCTTAACGAAACCGATTGCGTGCAATGCATTTTGTTTTGTTAACAACCTGGTTAACGTTCTTTACCCACCAGGATTGAGCTATGTCCAAGACACGATGTAGCTTCGATATCGACGACATCGACGATATCGTATCGATATCGACATGCACCTTTTATTATGCACAATGATTTACTCTAATTTTGTTTACTTGGTACACATTCAAAACCAGTGTCGATATCGACTTTATCAATTCGCAGGCGCCAGTCTTCTCTTCGCCTGAATCATATGTTTATGTGGTCGATATCGATTCGATATCTACAATTGAATTTTCCCTTGTAATGTGTTGCTTTGATTCTTTACATTGTATACATTTTGAAAGAAGTGTCGATATAGACTATATCGACGATATCGATTCGATATCGATAATCTTATTTTTGCAATCATCAAACAAGCATAGATCTGCGGGAATTTGTTGCACTGTTTATAATTGCGGAATAATTGAATTTTCCCTCGCAATGTGTTGCTTTACTTTTTATACATTTTGAAAAAAGTGTCGATATCGACGATATCGATTCGACATCGACAATCTTATTTTTGCCTAGGTCATCTGTTTATGTTGTCAATATCGAAGATGTCGAATCGATATCGACATTATAAATTTCTCTCGAAATGTGTTACTTTTCATTTGTTTACTTTCCATACATTTAACACAAAAAAACACAAAGTACAAATCTGAGAGTACTCGTAATTACTGAAAGCTCGTCCAACGCCAATAACAACTAATAAAAAATCACGTGTCTAAGACTAAAAGTTGTTTGTTCTTGTTACCTCTATTTTAATTTAAAATTTTCCTTCCGTTTTCAAAAAAAATGGTGAGAGAAAGTAATATTTGTATTATTTCTTTGCTATAGTAAATTCTTATAATGAATCAGACAATCCATTTACTTACACATATACATATTCTGTGTTTAAATTAATTAGTTTTATTTAGCCTTTCTACTTAAAAATGAAACTTTATTAATAAGTACATAAACACATTTTTCTTATTGTTTCCAGGGTAAATATTCATAATTATTCTAAAAAACTTAAATCATCCTTACTAAAATGGTGAAAAATGGTTACAAAATATTGCCAAGTTCTTTGTATCTGTAATCAAAGTTTGAAGTTGCTAAAAAGACTCACTAGACTGAAATTTCCTTAGGCTCCTCTATCATGTCTATACTGTTACTGTATTAAAGTCAGATGTTGTTCTGGAGTTATGTCGCCTTGTCCGTAAAAAAAATCAAATGTGCACGAAAAATCACAAAATTAACAATTTTTGGGTAAAAAAAATCGTGTAGACTTCGATGTGCTCAATATATCTTGTTAAAATTTGAAACATACTTTGTTAAGATAAGTATCTTTTAATGGTCAACTGCTAATCAATGCTAAACATATAGCTTCAACTCCTATTTTGTGTTTTAATTTAATGAAGTTTACCCTTCACTAAATGACAAACGTCAAGTAAAAAGCCTATTTTATTGCGTGTCGTGTATTCATATATTGTGAACATATATATAAATACAATGTACAATTGATAAAGTTTGTTATTAGATCTTTACCGCCTTTCAGTGGTTTCTTAACTATCGTTTTAAACTATTTTCTGTTTCTTTGAAGGACACATAATATTTTTTTTATATTCTCCGTACCGTTCATATACTCGTCAAGTTTTACTCTAAATGCGTTTAGCTTTTCTATGAACCCCATCGCAACTTCTATTGCATAATCCGACATATCAGTTTTCATAAAAACGACTGTTTCCCTTTCTCCCGTTGTAGGTTTTTCATGGTTGACTTGGCCAAGGTTTTGATTTAAGGAAGTTATTGGTTTTAAATTCTCTTGATTAGTATGTAACGGGCTTCCCTTGATTAATATAGAAGTTATAGAACCGTAACAGGTTTATAACCACCCTCCATTAGCTGCGCTAGTGGAGTACTCCTTTAGCTCAGTTGGTAGAGCGGTGGACTACTGAACCAAAGGTTCCGGGTTCGATCCCCGGTTGGTGCGGTAGGTAATTTTGGGAGACAAATCATGCTCTACTGTTACAAGTATAACCAACTAGACATTTCTTGTGGTTCAGAAAGTAACTATTAAGGGAAATGCTCTTGGTAGCAGATACAGTGTAAGTTTTTTTTTTCATTTTTTAAGCGATTTTTTGGGGGTAAAATTGATTTTTATCTGAAGTAAATTTACATGTAAAGAAATTTGTTCTCCGCAATTAACATGATGTGTGTTTCAGGTAATTATAACTAATTAATGATTTGACAAGTACCTTGACAGTTGACTGTCCGTATGTTTATTGTTGCAACCCTTAATTAAGTTGCACAGGTACACTGTATGTATACAGGTAAACCGTTTGCTGACCAAAAACAGCGTGATTTCGTTTTTAACGCAGCATTTTGATATAGAGGTGTCTGTGTAAGGGGGGATTACAAATTTAAATGCAGAGATGAAATATAATTTCAAATGTCAGATAAGTAACATTTTAATTTATTTTAAATAAATAATTTATCTTTTTGGTATTTATATATTGGAAACATTTGACATATTATATAATTAATTATATTTACTCGTATGAATGATATTTACCTTGTCTTGACAAGGTAGTAACTGATTGGGATGGGCACACAATAATAATAAAAAAAAAAAAAATAACACATTTCAACCTTATTTTGAAGCAAGAAAAATGGGACACGAAATGAATTGGTCTTCTTAAATATATTCTATCATATATTAACTTTATTTTGTGGGCTTGGATGGTATTAAATATCCAGAAGAAATTATCGATATTATTTTTCGAACATGAGTCCTTTTGCAAAAATAAACTTACGTGATAGGTTTTTATTAGGTGTTAAACACGAAAATATCAAATGCGATTTGAAGAAAAATATTATGCGCTGGACTGATTTAATGTACTTATCGAAAACAACGTGTAATAAGCAACACAATGAGGGGTTGGATGGTATCAAACACACTATAACAAAGAAGTTATTGGCATTTAATTAACAAGTCCCATTGATTTGTATCGATAAATCGACAGCCATTTTTTGACACCTATGTACTACCAGAGGTCACGTGATGACCGCGATAGCTGGATATGTTGAAATGTGAAAAGTTAACGTACGGACGGAAGACGGACGCCAAATTTCAAACAAAACAGCTGTTGTCCGAGGAACCAGTGAATGACTGTTTTGATATATTTGTAAATAAGTTTCATTAACTTTTGTGAGTCATCCTAAGGTATTAGGCTGCAGTGAAAATCTAATCCGTTTAATAATTATTACAGTCTAGTCTAATATTAAAATGATAAAAATTTCCACAATTTTAATCTAACTTTTAAATTATAATTTTTAGTGCTTAATTTAGTGTCTGTAACTGTGAAATCTTACTCAATTCTAGTGCTATATTTGTATGTCATTATGCTTTATTATGTCTGTCAATCTCATGCCTTTTATCTTGAATAAACATTATTATTATTATTATTATTACACGATAGAGATCTGCACGTGAAGCTGCTATTTATAGTAGCCAATCAAAATGAGGCAAGCGGCCAACAGATCGGACCTTGTCCAACAATTCAAAACAGGAGTCTCAAGAATTTGAACACATTGTTTTAAAAAAAGTCAAAATGTTGATTATAATCTCTATTGAAAAAAAAAGAAATTTATATAGACAAAACATTTAAAGGTATAACAATGGAAATCACTACTGACCAATCAATATATAGTTTGCACTACTGTTGACCGGTCAATAGTACTGGAAACTATTGATCGGTAAAGTGCTTTTCGGTATAAAGAAACACTTACTGACTGCAATAGTTGGTATGTCGGAGACAATAAACTTACTTTACCCTCATACCCAGTCAATGATATCTACGGTTCCTCAAATATGCAGTTAATAATTGTTTTATTACTCCGAAAGACAATTTACTGATAAATAGTTTCCAGTACTATTGGCTGGTTACCCTTTACCGGTGATTAGTTTTGGAAACTATTCACCTATAACAACGGGGATTATCTCGCCTGTTTTGTTTTCATTTTATAGAAATTACATATTACTTAAAGATTTGGTAGATACAAGTGTAATTTTTTATGTAAACAAAGTTGGAGCTTATATTAGACAAATATTTCAAAATTACACGAATTGCACTAACATATAACATATTATAATTAAAAATAATCTTTTCTCACGCAAAAATCATATCCACGCATTTCTAAATGAAAATGGAATATCATGTGTATGGATTTTGTGAAAAAGTCATTTCTATAACTGCTTTTGCTTGTAAAATATTTTAAATCATTGCAATTATTTTTTAAAAACCTAAACCCATCTAACATTTGTTTCAAAACTAGAAGCGGATATAATTATCCAAGGCCGTAAATTCCACAGAGGCGGAGGAGGCAGCTGCCTCCCCCAATTTTTGTGCAAAAAACTTATTAATTTATATAAGATTTAGTTCGGGCAATCATGTGACTTCAAAGACTCAGCCGACGAAAATTCTTTTCGTATTGCAGTCCGGTTTAACGTGTTAAATAAACTTCATCACTTTAATATAAACATATTTTATTCAAAAACATCAAGCACACATCACAGTACAATACAATATTAAAGCTGGATGGTATTCGGAAACAAGCAACTGGATGCTTATATAAATCCGTCTCCCGAGTCATCACTTTGTAATGAGACAAGACAAACAACTGCATGGGCTTCTTTGCAGAAATTCTATATTATTGTATTAAAGTTATCATAGACACTAACGTCTTGGAAACGCCAAAGTATATATTATTTTGCCAAAAAAAATGCTCAGCCTATAGATGGCCTGCTATACTGCCTCTTTCGTCAGTGAAGCCAATTTACGGATCTGTTCATGATTGGTTGTTCAACTATGAGTGAAAATTTGAGGATGATTTTAATATTTTAGAAGAAATACTGTGCAGATTTAGAACTGTAAATAATAATATACTGCCATGTAATTTGTGATGATAACGTAAGGTTGGTAGGAAGCTTCGAATTTGTCACTTATGCGGAAAGGAAAATAGGGGGCAATACTTTATTATTTTTCTGGATGCTATAAGTAGAAGAAGAGGAGGAATGGCTTCACACATAATGACTTTCTTTCATTCACATTGTTCCGGCAAGTATTTAACGAAAAGACTTCATATTAGGAACATCAATGTGCACTGATTTGTTAACAGTGCATCCAAATATTAAAATTTTATTGATATTTTTTAAGATTAGACTTTGGCTGATTAGGTTATAGAATAGAACATATACTACATTTGTCAGAGTTGTCCCAAAGTGGCATATTACACTTACATGTACAAAAATCATATTTCATTTTAATTTCAATTGAAAAAACTACGATTTTTTAAAACAATAATTATTTTCTTTTTTATCTTGATAATAGGAAATAAATAATATTTTCTGCTGTTAAAATATTCTTGTTATATTTGTAAAAAAGTGTATTTATAAGGGAAGCAATCCAGTCTGGCTTAAAAGTTTAAAGTATCTCGACGGACACGGTAAAAAAACGTCCGTGTTATTCATTCTGCCATTCATGTGTTCTTAGCCATGTGCAAGGTAAAAAGCGTTTTTTTGCTTACATTATTTCCCTTTCTTAGGGAGCAACCATTTGATTTTTAATGGGGGTGGGGACTAGGATCAAATTTGAAATAAAAAGCCAGGACCAGGATTTTGGCAAAATAGACAGGATTACTTTCAAAGGTGTGAAAAAAATGCATGACCTGTGTCAGTAAGTAAATGTTTTGGTTTCAATGAAAATAAAGATTTAGGCAGAAATACGGGCCGAAAAAAAATCCATATCCAAAATTTCAACGAGAAAAATATTTGATTCTAGCCCCCTCCCCCTATCAAAATCAAATGGTTGCTCTCTTAATGAACTAATATGTTGCATTTACAGATTATATAATAGTTTGTCTTTTACGGGGAAGGGGGGAGGGGCACAGGGTTATTTTCGTGCACCCTTTTCGGATTTTATTATTTTTCGTGTCACGTTTCTTCCAGTAGTTTTTTCGGGTTTTTTTTAATTTCATGTTCTCTCGTGTGCGAATGCAGCAACGTGCAGCGTTTTTCTCGTTTTTTCTGTTTCGATATCCTTATTTGACCACCTTTATTTCATGTATTACTATTGCTGTTGATATTTTGTTGAAACAAAAATCAACAATAGATCTTCCGAAATCTCTGAAATAATCTGGGGGGAAGGGGAGGGGGGGGGGGGGAAGGGGGGGTACTCAATGATATTTGGATACGGGAACCAAACCGGCGGAGATTTTGGGTTGGGATTTGTTGGTAAATCTGGAGAAATCCGGTCAGGACTTCTAAAATTTCGACAGATTTTTATTAATCACTAAGGAGAATTCAGGTTAACTTTTCACAATGAAAGGCCGAGGAGAAAAGATTAAAAGGTTGGCTGATAGGATGTTAATATCCTGTACATGCAACTAACGGCCTTTTATTATTGAATAGTCCGAGATTGCACGGCCCCAGCATATCACAAAAAAAGGTCGTCAGACGTCAGAGCAATCTCGGACTACTCTCTGGATATTTACCGGATTCTGATATCAAATTAAACAATTTAGTAATTTATTTACATGCAACAATACTACTATATTTTATTATCTCGTTTGAGATCAAATCAGAACCTGCACTCTTTCCACATTTCAACTTTTTTATAAGACTGTTTATTTCACTTATACTGACATTTTATTTCACTTATACTGACATGTTTATCTGTGACACCTTTTCATTAAGAATGTCTTTATAGTTTTTGATTTTTTCATTTACTTTTTCCAGGGATCATATATTACTTCATACACAGTTCCTGCTTTTTCAATGAAAGAAACATCATAATTTTGTGGTCGACCTTGTAACTGAAAATTTTGCACTAAGGTATCAACTTGAATGTTAAAAATGTTTTTCTTTATCTCCTTTTCTTAAAGAGTTCAAGTAATTCCAATATTCTTTTGGATCAGATTCTTTCCATGACATCAATTTATCAAAGATAGATTTTTTATACAAGAATTTATTCTTTTAACCATTTTCTTTAAAGTTCTGTTTTTTACTTACTTGTTCATATAGTTATATTTTTAACTTATCACAGTGGTTTTAAAATCGTTGACCTCTTGGCCTGACCAAGGTATTTTCTTATTCATCTTTTTCTTTTTATGTCTTACTAATTTGCAAGAAGTCTGAGCACATTTTTCAAAAATCTTTGTTAATTGAGAGGTGGCTTTGTTTATCCGTCCTCATTTCCCCCCAAAATTTTCACTTTTCAAAATTGACTATTTCATTCAGAGTTTCAGACTCATTCAAAAATTGACTTAGCTTGATTTTTGAGACCGACTCCCATTTATAGGATAAATTAATTCTATTTGTAGGTTTAGGGCATATTTTGGGGTTTAAAGTAAAATCACAGTTGACATGAACTGATATCTGTGAATGAACTGACAAGAATGTCGGGCAAGTAACCTGAAAAAATCTAATCGACTTCATAAGGTGCACATCGGCCAGAGTCATAATCCATATAACTTGTGACGTGAAAAATAACCATGCAAGTATATCCTCTATAAACCTCCCACGTAGAACTCAGACCTAGGAGGCAATGTAGAGAGATCAATCAATGACTGGCCCTGTGTATTTAAAAACAATATCTACTGAGTTTCTTTGTAGAATGTAATCATGATTTTAATTGTTGGGTAAAATGTATGTATAGTAATCCATGCGGTTTCTGTTCATTTTCCATGTTTCTATAAAATTAGCAATGTTAGAAATTCTAGCATTCAAATCACCAATTATCAGGATATTACCTTTGTCTTTTAATCTAGAAAAGTCGTCATCAAAGTGTGATGGATTAGCAGGTGGAATATAGCAGGCACAAATAAAAATATCTTTTTGAATTCCAAATTTTATTTAATTTTAACCAAAGCCTATTCTTAGATGAGGTGTTTTTTAAAGGTGATATCTCTCTATGTAATTTTTCTTAATAAATAACTATAATCCCTCCACTATATCGTTTTGAACGTTGTTTTTTCTTTCGAGATTTCTGAAATATTTTATAGCCATGAAAGTCATGATTATCATCAGTACCCTTCTAAGTCTCTAGTAAAATGTTAATATCGTATTTCAAATATGACCTGAAATCTTCATCTCTGCACTTGTCCCCCAGCCCCTGAACATTCCATGATGAAATAGATAAATTATTGATTTGTATCATTGTAGATACAGAACAGACATGAAACCCTGGTGTCAAAGAGAGCAACTACAACATTGCAATACTAAATTGAAAACTTCTACTAGGCACCTGTGACGGATTACCGGAGCTCAACCCATGGAGCTGCCTAGCGCGTTCCCAGGTGGCGGATAGGGGTGATCCTGTCGTTGGGGGCGGGGTGTCAGGCTACGACCACGAACCATAGTGGGTAATGTGTTTGCATGGAGAAAGCCACACTCCCTGCACGCTAAAGACCCCTTCTGTAGTTTTCGAAAAAGAGTAGGCTGATTGTCGCTATACAGAAGGCTAAATTATCTGAACCTACCCAACCATCCTCCTTTTTCAGTGGCAGTCAAAATTAGTTCCCGTTTGCGTCCCATCCCACCCGTATTTGTATTCTTTGATAATTGATCTGGTTCTCGTCCTGAAGAAGCATGAAATATTTTCCACTGGACGTTAAGCAACAATTAATCAATCAATCAAAACTTCTATATGTGAACATTATTCTATACTAACAAAGAATCATCCTGAAAGCTAACTATTCAATATTTCCACAATATCTAACATTTTTATCAATTATATATATATATATATATATATATATATATAACAAAAGTGTAAGTTCAAAATTAAAGTTAATCATATAACATTAAAAATAATATGAAAATATTTAATTTTATCATATGTTTATATCTTTTAGAATTATTTTAGACTGGGAAAAATATTTTCTAAGTCAGGTATTAAAATGGGCTACACATCAAAGCTATATTTGTGTTATCCCAAACATTTCGACATTTAATGTTAATGATGTTTTTACTTCTCTTTTTGGGGCATCGGTGGCCGAGTGGTCTAGGTAGTTCGTCATGACTTAGGCTTTTTGCTTGACGTTTTTCATTAAGTCAAGGGTAAACTTCATTAAATTAAAACACAAAATAGGAGTTGAGTCTATATGTTTAGCATTGATTAGCAGTTGACCATTGAAAGATACTTATCTTAACAAAGGATGTTTCAAATTTTAACAAGATATATTGAGCCCATCTAAGTCGACACGTTTTTCAATTTACCCGAAAATTGCTAATTTTGTGATTTTTCGTGCATATTTGATTTTTTAATGGACAAGGCGACTTAACTCCAGCGCAACATCTGACTTTCATAAGGTAACAGTATATGAGCCTACGGAAATGTCACTAGATAAGTCTAGTGAGTCTTGTACCAGTCTTTTTAGCAACTTTAAAACTCTGATCACAGATACAATGAACATGGCAATATTTTGTAACCATGTTTAACATTTCAGTAACTATTAGTTAAGTTTTCTTTAGAATAATTAAGAATATTTACACTGGAAACAATAAGAAAAATGTTTTCATATACTTATTAATAAAGTTTCATTTTTTTAAGTAGAAAGGCTACATGACTACTAGTGATGACAAGCCTGTCAACACTCGGGTTGTGAGTTCGAATCTCACATGTGGCGGGGTGTGTTCGACTCCTATCTAAATTGAGAAGGATTGCCAATTTTCCTATACCGAAGGTCGGTGGTTCTCTCCGGGTACTCCGGTTTCCTCCACCAATAAAAAACTGGCCGCCGCGAAATAGCCAAATATGCTGAAAACGGCGTGAAACCCCAACTAAACAAACAAACAAAACAAACAAACTTCTCTTTTTAGGGGTCGATATAAAGATATTGTTAGATTTTTTTTATATATATATATATATATATATATATATATATATATATATATATATATATATATATATATATATATATATATATATATATATGTGTGTGTGTGTGTGTGTGTGTGTGTGTGTGTGTGTGTGTGTGTGTGTGTGTGAGTCTTGCGACACTATATATAAAAGTCATTTTGAACGCTTCATGTTATTTTGACAAAATGTTACCTAATTTGTTAATAAATAAATTATTAATTTTATCATTGACTGTCTTTCAGAATGTAAACTTTTTTAGTTAAATTTTTTTCAGGCACTCCATATATTCCCGTATCGCCCCTGTAACGGACTATAACGAATGTATCCCGGCGATGAAATTTTCAAATCAGGAATTTTTTATATTATGGCTTTTAGTATTTTTTTTTCTTTTAATTTCTGTGGGATGGAAAAAAAGCCAAAACTAATATTATAAAGTTTAAAACAATTTGTTAACAGAAAATAGTGAAAGCGAATTACATGATTTCAACGAAGGGGGATACAGATCGCGGAGACGGGATATAAAAAAAAAAGAAAAAAAAAAAAAAAAATTCGGGGCATGTAGCGAATCACGTGATTTCAAGGAAATGGGATACAATAATTGATAAGGACACTTTGTAGCCAATGGAAAGACAGTATTTTTAACAGGGGGATAATACTTATCTAGCATGTCTAGATCTAGACAGTTCTGTGGTGGTATAAATATTTATAAATCAACATCAAATGAATGGGATATTAAATTAAAATATTTTGATTGACAATCAATTTTAAATGTACATGTATTTAGATACATTATGAATGTGTATAAATTTATCAATCAGGGTAAAACAGTTCAAACACATTTACAATTCACTGTTTTGCTCTTCAATCTTTGTAAATCGACGAAATGTGCACATCTTGTGCATCAAAATTGGTAGCAAATAATTTTTCTCCTGGGTATGGTAAAATTGGACAAATCCATACAAACCATGCAAAGAGCCGTAACTGACTTGATAGAGGTCGCCGTTTGACCTCTTCCAAGTGATCTGTGACAAACTTTAATAGCCCCATATGAAGATATTGTAAAAAAATTAAACCTAAACCAGTAAAAATGCAAACTTAAAATATAAGTTTTCAAGACGAACACTGTTTTTGTTTTCCAGAGTTGGAGTTAAAAAAAGTACTGTTGAAAGATAATTAAAAGAGAATTTATTCCTAAAATGCGGGACACGTTTCACGAAAAACAAAATTATGAGGCGTCCAAAAAAGAAACTATTCATCGTATTTCGAATTTGACATTTGATTTGCTTTCAAGTTGAAATTAAATTCAAACACCGTACTTATACTAAACTCGACAACAGGAATGTTAATGAATTTGAATACTTGTTCAAAATAATTACAGTATGCTTGTATTGATCAATCCACTGGCGTAGCCTCCTAGAATATTTTGAAAATAATAAAATTGTCACAAATATTGGTTATGTATATTTGATATTCCGTGCGTAAATTAAATAAAAACATAATTAAGTTACTTTTATGTATGGGGTATATATTTCACCACTCATTCGTTATTCCAGAGCTTGTGACATTTACTTCCTGGACAGAGTCCGGCTCCTGACAGAAAAGTTGCTCAGACATGTGTATGTTGCTCTTAAGTTGGAGTCATCCTTACTAAAGTTTTATGGACGTCATCATGACTTGGTTGGGAGGTATGAAAACTAGAGGCTCTCAAGAGCCTGTATCGCTCACCTGGATTTAACTTTTCACCTTGAGCAGACCTAAAAATTTAAGTGTTGCAGTCAATTTGGCTGGTTTTTCGATAGGATTCTATGTTAAACTAATTTCAGCTGTGGCAGTCATCTTGGTTTACTGTCCAGGTCGACGGATACATTTCTAAAAGAGAACCATATAAGAACCATTTCTGCTAAGTCTTATTCCATCTGGCTAAGCGGATTCAGACAAGAAAATTTTAAAATGAATTTCCCTATAGGGTTCAAGTTCAGTGTGGCAGCCATCTTGGTTGACAATACAGGTGATTGGACATATTTTTGAAAGAGGACCTCCTAATGACCAATGCTGCCAAGTCTGGCTCCAATATGTCAAGTGGTTTCAGACAAGAAGATTTTTCAATGAATTTTTCCATAGGGCCCTATGTTAAACTAAGTTCGGGTGTGGCGGCCATCTTGGTTGACAGTCTGGGTCATCGCACAAAATTCTGAAAGAGGACCATCTAAGGACCATTGCTACCAAGTCTAATTCTAATTGGCTTAGTGGTTTCAGACGAGAAGATTTTTGAGTGAATTTCCCATAGGGTCCTATGTTAAACTAAGTTCTGCTGTGGCGCCCATCTTGGTTCACAGTCCACGAAATCAGACACATTTCTGAAAAAGGACCTCCAAAGACCAATGCTGTCAAGTCCTGCTCCAATATGTCAACTGGTTTCAGACAAGAAGATTTTTCAATGAATTTTTCCATAGGGTCTTATGTTAAACTAAGTTCAGTTGTGGCGGCCATCTTGGTTGACAGTCCAGGTCATCGGACACACCTCTATAAGAGGACCATCTAAGGACCATTGCTGCCAAGTCTGGTTCCAACTGGCCTTGTAGTTTCATATTTTTCGAAATTCACCCCCCCCCCTTTTTTTATTTTTAGTAACAGCAGCCATGTCGGTTGGAAGTTGGGGATGCCAGACATAAATTTTGGAAGGGGGCCACCCAAGGACCATTCCACCAAAGTTTGGTCTCAATTGGCCTAGTGGTTTGAAGGGAAAAGATCTATAAAGGAAAGTTGAAGCTGGATGCCGTCTATAAAGGGCAAAAACTCCTATAAGGGGTAAATCAATGATTTTGGTCATGTTGACTTATTTGTAGATCTTACTTTGTTGAACATTTTTGCTGTTTACAATTTGTCTTTATCTATAATAATATTCAAGATAATAACCTAAAACTGTAAAATTTCCTTAAAATTAACAATTCAGGGGCAATAACCAAACAAAGGGTTGACCGATTCGTCTGAAAATTTCATGGCAGGTAGATCTTGACCTGATGAACATGTTTACCCCATGTCAGTTTTGGTCCAATTGCTTTGGATTTGAAATTTCAGGTCAGGTGAGCTAAAAACGTTTCCAAAATGAAAATAGACCTGTTCCATTGATGTTGTCCCTTCCTCATACCGGATTTGACATGGGCAGCATGGCGGATGTCCCGCCGGAAGCAGAGACTACTTTCTCTTCCGGGGCACCTGAGTCTACACCCGGTTTTTTGGTGGGGTCCCTGTTGTTCATATGTTATTTAGTTTTTAATTGTAGTGCATGTATTGTTTCGGTCTTGTCTTCGTTGTTCTCCGGAGTTTGTCAGTTGTTTCGATTTTGCCCTCCATCGAATATCCCTTTGGTATTTCTTGACTTTACTTATATATAAATTCACAAAAAAATTATTACGATTTTGTTTTTTGTTTTTTGTTTTTGTTTGTTTTAATTTGTTTTAATTTTTGTAATTTATCCGTTCAAAGACCGGTTTTTTTAAATGAAATGAGAATCGAATTTATCATATCCAAAAGTGCAATAAATATAAACTATTCCATGCAATTAATTATTCTTCATATATGGAGATTTATTCGCTTTGACATTGGACCTATGTTTTTAGGGTCCTTTTCGATTATAATGGGAAGATTAAATAATCCGGAATCATGAATAAATCTAACAGTTCATATCCTCTTGAAAAACGACGGAATTATTTGCCTTGCCTTAAAAAGGGGATATGCTACGCCACTGCACTTCTAACGATTATTACTTCAATCAACGTATTTGTTGAGGTGATTTATCCAATATATTCGATTTAAATAAATAAAATATTGGAATTGAAATAAAATAATAATAATTTTAAAATTTTTCGTGGAAACCCTTTGGACGTTTATATCTTGTTCTTTTGACCATTATAAAAATGAAACATTCAAAAAACATTATCTATGAAAAAGTTATTGCTAGCTGCTTCATTCATGTTTTATTTTCTTGGCATCAAACATCTTCATTTAGTTCATTAATACCCTTAGAATAAAAAATGACGAAAAGTGTAAATTTGTAGTTAGGTACCCTTTAATTTCGGCATATTGCGAAATTTGGTTTTAGGCTCTTAGCTAAAAAGTAATGGAAATCTAAAAAGTAGCATGGAGGATTTAGCCAAAAAAAAAAGCAAGAAAAGTAATTTTTTTCACTAAAATCTTATACAATTTCATTAGGTGATCTGCCCATAAACGTTGCCATAAATCTTTTTGATACACTCGTAAAGCCTATCCTCACATTTAATTTAGAAGTTTGATATAAAGCAAAACAAAGAGCGGAAAAAGCCACAAAGATTTTGATCCACAACTTTTCATTGATAAATCATATACTGAAAAAAACCCATTTAAACTTTTGTAAATATATTATGTGTACTAAGAAAAGCTCCTCATATATAGCAGTCAGGGCAGAATTAGGACGACCACCTTTGGAATAGTGCATATTTACAAAGACCATAACCTATCTAGCAAGACTATATACTGAAAACATATATCCTCTCTTGAAAGAGGCTTTTCATCTAAGTAAGGAATTACATTCCCAAAGTATATATTCATGGTATACATATGCTGAACTTGAAGACATTGTCCCAGAGAGTACTAAAACCAAATTAGAAAACGTTAATAATAGAAAAGATGTTCAAAAAATTAAATTAGAAGTCAAGGTCGCTTTTTCTGATAGTTACAAAACTTTATATGCAGCCAACATGCATAATCTAGATGAAAATAACAAAACATGTGAAACGATAGAAGACGAAAAACATTTCATATTAAATTGTAAATTAAATGAAGAATTACGACAAATAACTTTTAGAAATTTTCTGCCGAAGATTCAAATTTCACAAATTTAACCGATGAAGAAAAACTTGTCTTTATTTTGAACCCAGCATCCTCCCAGCAAGTAAAAAACACCGGTTCCTTTTCAAAAGTTTTTGACACTGAGGTCAGGGGACTAGCCACTGTTTCCTTGTTCTTTGTGTTTATAATGTTCAACATTGTGTATTTGTTTTTTTTTTGTTTGTTGTCACGAACTGTATGTTTAATGACAATAAAGTAATTTGAATTTGTTAATACAATCCGTCAAAATTCAGTATGGACAAAGATCTGAACCTGCGCAAACAAAATTCATTCGAAAAAGACATAAACATTGTACGTCACAGTTTAAAAACCAATCACTGACCTGCGCAAACTCTCTCCACGATGTCAAATACGACGGACCAATCGCTTCGGAAGAGTAATACATAATGCCCCAACTGATGTGCGCAAATGAAGGAAATTCCCATTCAAAGTATAAATAAATGAAATCAAGTTTTACTATTTCTTTTAATCAAGTAAGAAGTTCAGCATACAAATTCAATCAATCAAATGATCAATACTCACAAATCGAGATATTAAAATAAACATAGGTAATCTATCGATTACAAAGCTCACCTCGTAACGCATTATTATCACTAAGCCGTAATTGACTTGAACTTTTCAAAATTTTAAGTGCTCATCCATGCAGAAAAAGAAGGTCACAGCCAGCATCTGAACCATGCATCTTACAAAGCATCTCTGGATGCTTTGGTTGATGTGGTACTTGCCTGTTAGCAGGAATGCACTTTAACCATTCTTCTGTAAGTGGTCATACATTGGGAAAAAGTAGGTCACAGCCAGCATCCGAAGCATGTATCGTGCTTAGCATCTGTAGCTGCACCAACCACGGCAATATGATTGATGTGGCATGTGTCAGTAACCAGGAATGGACTTTAACCATTCTTCTGTAAGTGGTCATCCATCCGGAAAAAGTAGGTCACAGCCAGCATCCGAAGCATGCATTGTGCTTAGCATCCGTAGGTGCACCAACCATGGCAATATGATTGATGTGGCATGTGTCAGTAACCAGGAATGGACTTTAACCATTCTTCTGTAAGTGGTCATTCATGCGGAAAATATAGGTCAGAGCCAGCATCCGAAGCATGCATTGTGCTTAGCATCACTAGGTGCACCTACCACACCATTATGATTGATGTAGCACTTGTCAGTAAGTGTGTATGGATCTTAACCATTCTTCTGTAAGTGTTCATTCATGCGGAAAATATAGGTCAGAGCCAGCATCCGAAGCATGCATTGTGCTTAGCATCATTAGGTGCACCTACCATACCAATATGATTGATGTTGCATTTGTCAAGAAGCGTGTATGGATCTTAACCATTCTTCTGTAAGGGGGTGCCGACGCCGACACCGACGCCGACGCCGGGGGTATCACATAAGCCCCCCTCACTTTCGTGAGGTGAGCTAAAAACGTTTCTGTTTGTTGTGGAGAGCAATAATAATTACCATAAAAGGCTTGTTGTGTACCCGCGCTTTTACTATCCACGCTTTTGTCAAGATGTGCTTACTCACCTGTAAAATGTTTTATTACGTACGAGAAGAAAATAGTAAACAGCACGTGCTATAAGTTACGACAAACAAAACATGTTATTCTAACCACAAGTTTTAAACATACGACGTAATGCGTGCTCAATTTAAACGTGTTTTGTGCACATTATATTTAGACATGTTCGAAATTTAAATACATGTATATTATGAAAAAATGATAGATAGACTTATATTTATGCATTTAAAGTTAGAAGTTCAAAGAAAGGTTCTGGAAAAAATATTTGTGGAATACATTAAAAAAAAACACGTATCATTGTAATTGTCTTGTTTGGCTGAATATAAAATTTTATTCATATAGTTTGTAGAAAGATTAGGAATAATACCCGAAATAAGTTTTGGAAATGGTAAGAATTTTTTTAAATAATCAAAATATCAAATATTTCTCTTGATTATCCTAGGTCCTCTTATCAATTTACTGATCACATAAATTTTTATATTTTTGCACCCTACTACGATGCGAATTCTTTCTTTATATTACAATTATATTTTGATAAAGCATGTAATATCGATCATTTGTTTTGTTTACTATCGTACACGTTTCATTGTTTACTATTTCTAAATCCATTCATTGAACTGGGAGGTGTGCGTGTTAAACATGATTTGATTGGATGTTCGTACAAGTTCAGCGTGACGCGTGGTCAATTGCTGTCTCTCGCGTGTGAGTGGTTGTTTCATCGTGACATATGCAATTTCCAAGGTAGTGTTTGCGCAGGTCAGTTTCCTCGCCCATGCATTGTCCATACTGAATTTTGACGGCTTGTATGTAACTGTACACCTCTTTTCTAGCACTAATATTGCCATATGATTTTCTCGGTATCTGCACAGGGGCTCGTTACAATTGACACAGTTTGTCATCTGTGACTGATCCGGCCCCGATCTATAATACCATAACATATTATAGATCGGGGCCGGATCAGTCACAGATGACATACTGTTTCAATTGTAGCGAGGCCCTGTGGTATCTGTACATTGTTCTATGTTTCATGTGGCATACAACAAATTTTAATCATAAGCGCATACAAAATTTGGAATTAAATAATCTTCAATAATCTTGAACCCCTTTCCCCCTTTTTTAATTCTTCCCCATGGTATAATTGTAATTAGACTAAATTAAATTTAAATAGGAAAATCTTAATCCCATATATAACCACTATTTACATTTAACATTAGCCTTACAATGAAAAAAAAAAACAAATGTACATTGCCCCCCTCCCCCTTTATCCCCCACACATTTTTTTACCACTCCCCATTGTATAATTGTAATTAGAATGCCAACCAGTTAACAAATCCCATAGAAGTGGATCTTGTGGTTCCTTTCACTTGTTTCTATTGATGAGGTTAAAATGGAAAAATGAAACAGACTATAATGAAAAAAACGTACATCATTGGAGGGATATTTAAATGACAACAACAATGGCTGCCGCCGGTCAATCTGAAGCGGAGTCTTGGAATCGTGAGCCATAACTGCTGAAAAAGAAGAAGGATTTAAATCATTTTAAGCTTTTTGAAAAATAAAATATGTCTACTAATGGAGACTTACCTGTTTTTGGACTGCCAGATGAAATTCAAACCGTTCCGAGTGCCGGAATGACAGTGGGGGTCCACTTTTGATTTTCCCGAACAGAGTTATTAGTGGTTGATAAAGGATTCAGTGCACGGCCAAGTCAGAAAAATAGCTCCGGACACAGAATCCCAAAAGGGATTATAGGATTTACCTGATTCAAAAAATTTCTTGATTTGAAATTAGGCAGTAGTTGGTTGTACACTGTAATATATACAAATATTGGTTAAACTTTTTTTGCATTTAATCTCAATATTCAGATATTCACTGTCAATGCGCTTTATAATCAGGTGCCTTAATCCACTTTTTGTAGATTTTCTTTTTTGTGTGTGTTCAGTATTTCATGCCTCTATTTCAGGACATTCCATTTATTGCTTATAGCATTCAGGCAACTAGAAGTGATGTCAATTGTTCAGGAACCGTTCAAAAGCAATACAAAGTTTTTTTTCTATTCTGCTCAGGTGCAACTTTAATCTTTAAAATTGATGCAGAATAAATGTTTTAAGGATTAAATCATTTTTGAGTCAATATACATAAGTTGTATGTGAAATTATTATCTTATTAGTCTTATTATTATAAAATGTTTCAATAATTGCCGTGAAATGCGTAGTGATGGCTTTCATGTTACTTTTGTAGTTAAAAGGGAAGCAACTCAAATTTTCACTTTCAGTGCACTAGTCCTAAATTATTGTAATTATAAACATAAAAATGCTGTGTTGATTAGTATTTTTTCCTCTTATTTGAATTATTCTTTAAATATTTAAGCGTCTTTATCTTCTACTTTTTAGATGCATAACCATATTATTTCCTAATCCTTAAAAAATCATTGTCTTCTATATGCCACACATTTTTCTACACTGATCCCGACAACAAGGATCTAGTGAGAGTCAGGGACATCAGGCTTTAATCAGACTGAATTGCATAATTTTTCTTCATGTACATTTCAGCATGTCCATAGTAGTTGCATGTACATGCATGTCAAGGTTAGAAGATCCTAGTTAATTGGCATCCAAGGAATACACAAAACAGGTAACATGCAACTGTTAAAAAAACAAAGTTAAAAAAGATGATAAACCAAATTAAATGGCATCATACATGTACTTCTACATGCACATATCTTAAATATATCCATGAAAAATCTACAAAGAATTCCTCTATTTTCCCTTCAAGCCCATTTTAATATCTGTGTGACATTCACCATGCTTTTAGGTAGATTTGTGCAAGGTTGCAATACTCCCCAACTCATTACTCTAATTCATAACAATTGGTTATGGTTATATTTTTACAATGTGTCGTGTAATTGCAAAACATGGGGAATTTAATGCATTAATGCAGGTTAAATCTATAATAATATATAATAAATATTTGATTTTCTTTTTAATCACTTTTTTTTACTGCTTGAAAAAAAATTTATGAAATACTATGTCTCGGTCAATTCTTAAATATTTCAATCAATAACGGTTTATTTTGGCCCCACATTCTACTTTTATTAAAAATTCGATTGGCAGATAACGCTTTACTGCTTCTTACGATTTTCCGAACATGGTTTTCACAATCTGCAAACTTGATTTGAAGAAGACAATTCTGAAATGTCATCCCATGTAATGCGGATCTGTAAAAATGTAACAAATAAATAAAACAATGCAAACAAAAACAGTAATCTTACCACTAACTACTAAAATAGTATTACTTTTTCGCCCACAACAACAATGTAATGTAAAATAAACCTAAGACGTATTAAGCATCCCTTCTATACTATCTGCAACAAAATGTATTCTATAAAATATCCGTATATGGTGTATTTTTGAATGTTCCCGAATATCTGCTAAAGATGCATTTCCAAAATATCAGCTTCAAGTTGAATATCCGCACAAGGTGCACAAAACTTAAATTATCCACACAAGGTGCATAAAACCTAAATTATCCGCACAAGGTGCATAAAACTTAAAATAGCTGCACAATCCAATTATTCTCACCGGCCCAGTCAAACGCAAAAGCATCTACTCCAGTAGTACATGGTACCCAAAATCTGGAGTTTAAATTTCTCAACTTTATGATTTTCATCATCAGCAAATCGATCAAAAGTAATTTGACACCACCGTTTATAAACATTTGTAAAATGGTATCGACAACTGACCAATCATCAAAATCAAATATTCGACTTAACAAATCTGCTTGTTCATTTTCACGTCTAGGGATCCATTCTAATTCGATAATAATACTATTAATAATGCAAATTTTATAAATATCCATAGCAAGATTGTGTAAATCTGGTTTCATACTTCCTACCTGACAAATGTGGACGACATTTTGATTGTCTGTATATACTTTAACTAGCTTTACTGCTAATTGTGTATGCATTAATACTACTAAAAGAATGAGACAAATTTTTGTTAGCCGGGTTGCCGTTTCAACAACAAATGCGACGTGCGATCTTTATATATCAGAAGTATGAGACCATTGTGCAGTTTAAAACTTTTATCAGTACATACGCAATTGTTTCCGCGTTTTGCTAATTACCCCTAATTAATTAATCCGGATCACGAAAACCGATACCGTTCCGGAAGTATACATCACAAGAAGTTTCCGGTATCGACCGAGGAAAAGTTTGTCTAAAGACAGTTCGACAGAAAACGGTTTAGGATTTCGTTGCGTAAGTGTAAAGAAAAATGCACAAAAGAAAATGAACAATCGCTTTCTATTCAATCATCTGCACTGGGAATTTAAAAAGCGACCACATGCCCAAAATGAATGAAAATAAAAAAAGGCAAATATGCTTGCTTCCCCGTCTTATAAAGAACACTTCACCCAAGGCTCCAGGGATTAAATATCCAAAAAGAGAAGATGCAAATCGCGTCTTTATATTTGTAAAAACAAACATTTTGTCGGCAACTGGAAATTTTAAAAACAGAAAGTGACCACATGCCCAACTTGACATGCATGAAAATAAAAAAGGCACATCTGCTTCCCCGTCTAAAAACACTTCACAGGTTACTACCCAAGACAACAGAAGATGCACATCACGTCTTATTTATTATATTTGTAAAAACAAACATTTTGTGGGCAACTGGAAATTTTAAAAACAGAAAGTGACCACATGCCCAACATCACATGCATGAAAATAAAAAAGGCAAATCTGCTTCCCCGTCTAAAAACACTTCACAGGTTACTACCCAAGACAACAGAAGATGCACATCACGTCTTATTTATTAAAAAAAAACTATCGTCTGCAATAATGTGCGTACACTTCGTAACATGAGTTAGGGCACCATAGCCTAAAATCAATTTTAAAATTCACCATTTTTAAACGAAAAAGTAAAACCATGAAATTTTCTCTTGACTCGCGATATTGACCTAAACGACGTTACGTATATTGCAGATTTGACAATGATATACATGTATTCAGGTATAGTATATCAGCCTGTAGTAGGGGTTAGCCTACAGGTTGAAAAACATACACAGACTAACCCCATTTATCTCGACAAAATTTAGTGGCAGATGAGAATAGTGATCAGATAGATGTGGCCAAGTTCCCAATGGAATTGGCATATTTAGTAAAATCACATGTATGATTTTGCTTCAAACTTATTTTTGTTTGGGTTATAAAATGGTGAATGTTGGGCGGGCAGGGAAAAACAGACATGAACGTCCATAACAGTTTTCTCAGCAACTATCAGTCAGAGGCTCCTGATATTTGGTATGCAGCCTCAGGTGAGTGACCCATACTATATATGCAATTTCAGGTCTGTCGCTCATCAACTTTCTGTTTAAAAAAATTCAGCTTTTTCTGACTTTGACCAATTTTTTTTATTTATCCGACTAGAAATTACATACTTATTGCAGATAGAAACCTGAAAAATTTCAAAGGAATTTCTGGCATTTTATCAGTATTTGTTATTAACTTGACTAACACTGGAAATTGCGTTTTCTTTTACTTAGGTAAGGCCAAGGGAAAATGATGGTTGGTTTCCCCTAACCTGCTCGGGTCAGTTTTGTGGTGACAGGTTGTTATTTTTTTGCCACTTAAAAAAAAAAAAAAATTAAAGCCTAATCTGCCAGGTCCTTTCCAGATGCTAAGTTTTTATTCAATGTAACTTTAAAAAAATATTTTAATTACTTTTGAACTTTAAAGTGACATTACATCGAAAAAGATTAAATGTTTCTTTTATTCAAAAGACATTTAATTTATTGAATTCATTGAAAATATTTTCATTACAAAAATTTTGAAAATGAAATAATTTTACAGGCAACAGGGTCTATTACAATACATATTGTCGCCGCCATCAATTTGTACTTATTGTCATCTTTCACATGTGCTGCAAAAATTGACGCCATGACAATATGTACCGTAACGGTCCCTGATTTGAATACCCATACAAAAAAAATGTAGTTAATCTTATGACAATATGTACCGTAACGGTCCCTAATTTGAATACCCATACAAAAAAATGTAGTTAATCAGTCGGCAACAATATGTGCTGTTACATGAACGTATTGTCAAAGGCAAGAAACAAAACTGACAACAATCTGAACTATACATTGGTTGCACAAATTGTCGCTGTTGACAATTCTTATCGTACTTATTGTGGCACATATTGTTGCTGTGCACAAATCGTCGCCAGCGACAATATGTACCATAACGGGTCTTCAAAATTTGTCCATGTTATGGGAAACCAACTATCGATTTTCCTTGGCCTAACCGCAGGGTCATGGCTGGCTGAAAACGTAAATAGAAGTTAATGTCAACCTTTTTTAAAACCTCAAGACTGACATGAATTGTTTCAATTTAAGGTAGGTGTTTCTGGAGACTGCGAAATCTTCCATGTTTGCTGTGCCTTAAAAAGAAGCTAAATAGTCTATGTTTTATGCAAAATTACACATGCACTGGCCACAAATCTGGACATTTTACAAACATTATTGGTATCCTTTATACTTTCTATTTCGGCAAGTACATGATCTAGAGAATATAAACTGTCATGCCACAACATATATGGTGATTTGTCAGTACGCCGGCAAATAAGTTCAATGTGACCTCATACTGTTGCATTTATGGTTGATGGACAGCATCCAGGTGAACTTAAGTAACTGGGAGCACTTTTACTTCTTCAATTCATGGCTTTGTGCCTTTCGTCCAAAAGCATATTACGTTCACTGCTTAGTACTTCAGCTATGAATGGTGCATTAATCATATATCATCATAAACCACGGGTTTCTACTAGTACTTTCTAAAACAAATTTTACTGCTATTAACTCCCTCCAAGTGGAGCTCAAGCATCTCTCTTGTTCATTAAACATGTTATGAGCAATTTGTAAAATATTACCTACAATAAAATCTGCACCAGCGTGAGAACTTGCATCTGTAAAAATAATTCGTTCTGGTGTTTTTTGTATAGGACACACAACTACATTTGGTAATAAGTTGCAATTGTTTAACCAAAATGTTAACTCTGTTTTAACTGACATGGGAACATTGAAATAAGAATCCCAGCTATCTCTTAGACAAACGGTTATACATAATTGCCGTGTCATTAGCTGGCAAATGTTTCCGACAGCAGGAATCAGAGAAATTATTTTACCCAAAATAGAAGCTAAAATCCTAGCTATAGAACGCTGATCAGACATGATCTTTTCAATGGACATCTGTATTTTTAGAATTTTTGTTCTATGTACTTCTATTACACCCAAATCTAAATTCCAAGTGAAACCTAACCAATCTAGTTTTTGTGTTGGAGTAAAGATTGATTTTCCATATTTGGTAAAAACCCTGAATCTAATAAAGACTGCAAAATGAAACTTGACATTCGAGTGCACCGCTCTAAAATATCACAATCCCAGCCATCATCTAAATATACAACAATAGGGAAACATTGTGATCTCCAGAATTTTACAAGTGTCCTAACGACTTTGGTAAAAATATGACCTGCTGAAGAAAGGCCAAATGGCAAAACAGAAAAAATAAAATATTTTTCTTCTCCATCAACTATCCAAGAAAATCCGAGATATTTTTGGTGTTGAACGTGAATATTCACATGGTGATAACCCGACCTTAAGTTAAATTGCAGCATGAAATTACCTTTTTTACCTTTTTTAGCATATTGTTTAGCCTCTTTTATGCCTTCAAATTTAATTTTTTGTTTTTGTACATATTTATTTACGTGTCTGAGATCTAAAACTAATCTACACTTTTTCGAATCATTTACAGAAACCGTTAAAGGATTAATAACATATGGCTTCTGAAAAACTTCAGTGATACATCCGTTAGTTTCTAATTCAGCAGTAGCTTTTAATACGAAATCTGAATTATCATAAGCTGACTTGTTATTTTTTAAATGAACTGAAGGCGGTCTTCGACAAA
Organism: Mytilisepta virgata; assembly: GCA_028015205.1. Classification (NCBI taxonomy): domain Eukaryota; kingdom Metazoa; phylum Mollusca; class Bivalvia; order Mytilida; family Mytilidae; genus Mytilisepta; species Mytilisepta virgata. The sequence continues at coordinate 26,774,716 of CM051512.1, forward strand.
AGAAATAACATACCCGTACTTAATTGTACTTAAAACAAGCTCTGATGGATTCAATGTATTTATCCAAAATTCGACATTATTTTTTAAACTATTTTTAACTGTAGTTTTTCTGAAGCATACCCGTAATTACAAGAACTAATATCATACTCAACATGTTCAACTAGACTGTGTGTGGGAGCTGGCGCTACCGGCTGCGGCTGGCTTGGTGGCTTTGAAGAACTGGTTGTTTGTATGGACAAGGTCTGGCAAAGTGTCCTGGATGTTTGCAGTAGAAACAGAGACCGTCGTTGAACTGTCGTTGCATGTTGTTTTGTTGCGTTGAGTTGTCGTCACTGCGTGCATTTCCCTGGCTGAAGCCACGAAAAAAGGCTTTGGGGTTAAACGCCCCCTAGCCCCTCCTGTGTTGTATGGTTTGTTTGCAGCGCGTTTACGCGTAGCTCTGTACACAGCAGAACGTAACTTTGAGGCATCCTCAACACTATCAGCAAGTGGATCGTCAAGATACTCATGCACAGTATCCCATCCATGACGGTCAACAATCTTTAAAATTTTGTTTCTGTGGTTTAAAATGTCAGTTTCACACTGAATAACAGCTTCAATTTCACTGGTATTTTGAGACTTGAGCAAAAGTTCAATTCAAGGCTAGACATTCTGTCAGTGTTAAAGATAAACTGAATTTTAGTGCCTTCCTGCTTAAATTCAAATGTTGAAGGCTGACAGGCTGCGGATGTAAGCTTATTTGAAGTAACGTCTGCACTTACTGTAGTTTTTGAACCAATTGTCTTTTGAATACTTGATAAAAGGTCCGTCTTTGACGTTCTAGTGCACTGCTTAAAGAAGCGTTGAAAAGCGACACAGCATCTGCATTTGTCATATCATTGTCGTCATCTTTCAGAAGTTGAACTTCATCAATTTGCCCAGTTGGAGACGAATCCTCGCGCGACATAATATACGTGTACTACCAAGGCTATAGCGAGAGTCGATAAATTCAAAAACAGAACGCACGGGTTTTAAATGTAAGGAAAATCACATGATATGTTCATGTATGAATTCATGAAAATTCATAAGCTATACAACGAAATGAATTTTATTAACAGGATAGACAAAATTATATGTTTATTGATTCTATTGAAAAACAACAACTCCCCTTGCGTAGTTGTTTGTTTTTTCTTAAAGATATTAAATGTGGAATATCAAATGTTTCATTTCATTTTCAAGTATTTCATAAGGTCTACAGATACATAGTTGTTTATTCTTATACTTAATCTGTCTAGCATGTTACTTTATTCAAGGTAACAGGATAGACAGTAACAGGATGGACAAAATTATATGTTTATTGATTATATTTCGAAATAATAGCTCCCCTTACATCGGTGTATGTTTTTTTCAGTTAGCGTTCTTTTGTTTCCAAACAGTTAGTGACCCTTTTGAGAATGTATGGGTGTAGTAATGTATAAATTTGTTGGTAACATGATAGATATTTTAAAAGAGTAACTATCAGTTTGACTTACTTTTCTTGTTATAACTTCGCTTCCGTTTCTTCTAACATTATATTGTTTTGGTTGTAATTTGGAAAACTTGTGTACTTTTGATTTCATCATAGAAGATATTCGTGTTTGCAGGCAAAAATTAGTATGGACGCCTGCATAATTTACTTTTTTTATGAGCAGATATATAAATATCTTCAACACTTTACTTTCTTGTTAAAATTCAATTATATACTATTCAAAAAAATAATTTTGCCGATTTGAAAACATACAAAAAATCATTGAAAAATAATGTGCAAATATGGTTCTCTCAGTCGGGCACTCGCAAATTGCTCAATATTGAGCTTCAAAATCAATTTATTTTGGATTGCAAGGAGAAAATCGTTCTCATTCTAGATGTGCCGATTTGAAAAAATTGCGAACTTTTGGTTAAGCACAAAAAATAATGCCATTGTGTCTGAATATTTTTTTAAAGTAGGTGGACAGGAAAATTTGACTTTATTTGAAAATGACCCATATGAGTATTCGCCTAATCAAGCAAAACAAAGTAGAAAAAGAAACAGTTAAGCAGAAAACTAAGATGAGACGTTCACTCGTTATAAACCGTGCAGAAAGACTAGCTATAATAAATAAAATAGACTGTCACAACTATATAAAACACTTTGATAAAAATAATAACAAAATTGAAAAGTGAAAACATCAAACAAGATGAACACACACAAAAAAAAAAAAAAAAAAACGGACAAAAACAAATAAATAAATGAAATAAAAAATACATCAAATTAACTGACAGAGATCCCAGAAATATCGTTACCATGGTTAATTTGACTTTCTGTTGGGCACTGATTTATAAATGTTTTTCTGTGCTTTATTCTTCCCAGTCAAGTCCCAAGTGGAGTTTAACATTAATACAATGTAATATAGAATTTTCCTTGTGTGTTATATATCTATTTAGCTGAAATGTTTGAGTCCTGGAGTGTATTCATACAAAAAGATAAAATAAATTAAAAACTTATAAGAGAATCTTATAAAACAGTAAACTGAGGTAGACAAAAATATCAAAATAAATTCTTCCATTTTAAAATCAGGGCTTATATATTTTAGTTAAAAATTATAAAGTTTTAAAAAGTTTAAAAATTATTATTTTTTTCCATAAAGCACGGAAGCAAATGTCATAATAAAAAAAATACTAAATGACAGAAGAATAAAATCTTGGTTATAATTTCACTACAAAAATGTTCTCTTATCTGAGGCCAAAGAATACAATTTTCTTGGCAATGTCATTGATTTTAAAGGTAGTTTCAAAAAAGATACTCAGGAATTGAGCAAGAAAATACTGAAAGTTTTATTTTCACTGAAAAATAGATTTATCAATTTTAGCCCAAGTCCAGTAAATCTGTCATGTAAACTATTTGATATACTTATAAGACCTATTTTAACATACAATTGTGAAAATTGGTTCATGGATGACTATTTTGCTATTAGTAGAGCTCTATCCAGATCAGAGCAAAATGGCTCTAACTGTGATATATAATCACTAGAAGATAGGTTTTGTTATGAAAAGATACACAATAAATTTTATAAATATATTTTAGGTTTAAAAAAGACTGCATTTAATATATCAGATAAGTCTGAATAAGGAAGATTTCCTATAACAGAATTTATCAAAACCCAAGCAATACTTTATTTCTGTAGATTACAAACAGAACCATTAAACCCTCTGCTTAAAGAGGCACTTTCCATCTGCAGATGGAATCGCTACTTGGTATTGTTTTGTAAAAAATATTTTTAAAGAATTTGATCTTGAAATTTCAGATTTCGAAGATTTTACCAGGCCATTTACTTTTATTAAACAATCAATGAGAAAAAAAAAATAAGAAAGTAATTCATGACTCATATAATAAAAAAATATTCGAAAAAAATTTCATCATTCAATTACACCTCTAAATTATATTTGTACAGTAAATTAAAATCAGAGTTTAAGCTAGAAAGTTATTTACTATTTTCTCTAACTTCAAAACAAGACAATTATTTACAAAATTAAGAGTCAGTGATCATAATTTAGAAATTGAAACAGGGCGGTATAAAATATAATAAGAGAAGAAAGAATATGTAAAAAATGTGATTTAAATGAAATAGGAGATGAATTCCACTTTTTCTTAAAATGTACAGCTAATCATTCTCTGAGAAACAATTTATTTGTCAAAATAGTATCAAATAAGCCCGACTTTCTTGAAAAAGATCCATTGGATTAAATAATTTTTTCGTTAAATTCTAACTCTGCACTTTTGACAGAAATATGAGACTTTATAAAGCAATCTACAGAATTGCAAAAGTGAGGTCCTTGTTGGTCAAAGTAATAACAGTATTAATAATAAAAGGTGATTTATCATGTATTTTATATCAGGTATTTTCAATTTGTGAATTTATATGTTTGTTTATTTGTTTGTTTTCTTTTTCATGTATTTGCTTGAGCCACAAGGGTGTAATTTTGCAAATAAAGAATGTGAATTTGAGTTATAGGTAAAAATATATTTTGTAAGTTTATTAATGACATGTCAAGAAGACTTACTAGAGTATTTTGCCGGGGTTCACATCATTTCGGCCTTAGTATATTGCAAAACAGTTGTAACACTAAGATATATGACAAGATAAGTAATTTTTATTTTCATTCGGCATAGATAAAATACCTCTGAAGAGCTTTTGACCGAATATATAAAACATAAACGAACATAAAAACAGTCAAGTGATTAACAACATGCAATCCTAAAATAGATGATGAAACGTGCATTTATAGTTTTTACACCAAATGACTCCTTTTTTTAAATAAACTGCTATTTACATATGATTAAAATTTTGATTATGAAGTAAAATTAATAAAAAATTTAAATTTCTATAATTCAAAACATGATAAAATGAAAAATATCTTTTAAATAAATTTTATTCAAAATTTAACAGTTAATATAAATGTTGCAAAAATTGTCATTTGCAGAAATTAAATCATGCAATATCGTAAGTTATTTTCATTATATGTGTATTTATTTTTCAATTGAATACGAAGGTGAGTAAAATTGAAAGTGTCAAAATAAAGAGTTCAAAGTTTGAGCGCGTGCAAATAACTACCCATAAGGATACACGTACAGAGTGTATTCCGAATCTGTATCACGTTGTAACATAAATATGAGCAGGAAAAGGAACCCAAATTTTACTGAATTTGAACTCCAAATTCTTCTAGATGAAGTCATATATATATGTCTCTGATGAAGTTGAGAAACATAAGTGTATACTGTTCAGTAAACTTTCAAACGTTGCCAGAAATTAGGATATCATACGTTTATTCTTAACATAAGATATTCCTAAGATCATCTTAAGTCAACTAAATTGACATCCTAAATTTAGGATAATTTTAAGAAAAATCCTAACTTGAGACACAATCGAAAATAGCACTTAGGACTAAGATATGTCTTAGGATGGTCCTAAGATATGTCTTAGTCCCAAGATACCTTCGAAAATAAGGCCCCTGGTCATTACTTAGAATTCTAATTAAAATTTATTTTAACTTAAATATTGTCGAAATTAGATTTGAAAGGAAAAAATGAAAATGAAAGCTATATATATCTTTATTCTATAAAAACCAATACATAGGTACAGAGAAATAGAAACATTATGTATAATAAACAAATAGTATAAAATTAGTTACAATATAGTAATATAATTGTATAATCAATGAGGCAATGGAGGTACACATGTATATACAGTTACATGTTTACCCAGGAGATTCTATCTTTTTATTAATAGACCAGTCAGTATTTTGAGCATTGTCTCTAAGATCTTAGAAAGAAGTGTTTACAAACAACTTATAGATTTTTTACAAGAAAACAATATGTTATATGATTTACAATCTGGTTTTCGGAGTAAATACTCCACTGATACTTGTCTTATTTATTTACTTGATTATATCAGGAGTAATAACACCATAGGTTTATATACTGGAATGATCATGTTGGACCTTCAAAAGGCCTTTGACACTGTAGACCATAATATATTGTGTAACAAACTTAAAGTAATGGGTATTGAATCCATAGATTGGTTTAGATCCTACCTTTCTGATAGAGTTCAATTTGTATCTTGTAATGAGGTTATGTCAGAAGCCATGAATGTAACTTGTGGAGTCCCTCAAGGTAGCATATTGGGACCACTTTTATTCTTAACGTATGTAAATGATATGTCTATAAGTATTGATAATGTCTGCAAGCTTATTTTGTATGCTGATGATAGTGCCATCTTATATAGTCATAGAGACCCAAATGTTATATCAAACAAATTAGGCAAAGTTTTAGAAAACTGTTCAGACTGGCTTATAGATAACAAGCTTTCACTACATCTTGGAAAGACAGAGTGTATGTTATTTGGTCCACCAAGAAAGTTAAAAAAATATTCTAATTTTAGTGTAACATGTTATGATCATGTTATAAAATCAACTGAGTTTGTAAAATATTTAGGTGTTTATATAGATAAGTATTTAAACTGTGAACATATTGTCTCAAGTATAGTTCAAAAGGTTAATGGGAGACTTAGATTTTTATATAGAAATGCAAAGTGTCTTGACAGCAGATCAAGAATGACCCTCACAACTGCCTTAATACAGTGTTATTTTGACTATTCTTGCTCGTCGTGGTATAGTAGTATCGGGAAGGGGATGGCGAAAAAATTACAAGTATTACAAAATAAAGTTGTGCGGTTCATCCTTGGTCTGGGGTCAAGACTTAGCATTAATTGTAATGTATTAGAACAAGTCAACATGTTATCTGTTGAAAACAGAGTGAAACAACTTAGAATTAACCATGTGTATAACATTTATCATGGAAAAGCTCCAAATTATTTGTCAGCAGGTTTTCGTCTTAACCAAACAGGTACTAGAGGTGCAACAAACTTAAATTATTTTGTTCCAAATACAAGAATATGCGGTAATAACAGCTTTTTATATAATTCTATTTTAGATTGGAACAGTTTACCAGCATCAATTAAAAATATTACTGAAAAATCATCTTTTAAATCAGCTGTTAAGCAACATTTAAAATTTTCTGCCAGAGGTTTTGAAGAAAATGAATTTTTATATCATTAAGCAAAGTTATTATTATAATTTCAAGGTTAGCAAACTATTTAATATTTAACTATTTTAAATATATATTTTGATACTTTTAAATGCAAGGACCCCTTTGGAAATAAGCTTTTTTTCATAGCTTTATGGGTTATCCTAGGCAATTCAAGTGCTAAATATGTATTTTATTACATGTGTATGTTTTTTAGTTTGGGTAAATTTTGAAAATGTATGACTGTTTGATTGTATGTCTGTATATGTATACTTGATTTTGCCTAAATAAACATTATTATTATTATTATTATAATAATGTTTATAAATTTACATAGTTTAACGAGATCTGGTGGATGACTACTATTCATTAATTCGTTAAGTTTAAGAATGTTGGGACATACATAGAATTTCTGTTTAATATACATCTTCCTCTCATTAATAAGCTTAGGGCAAACTAATAAATAATGTAATTCGTCCCCTACATCTTGATTCTGACATAGTATGCAGATTCTATTCTCTCTAGGGATATTAAGCCATCTACCAGATTCTATAGGTAGCTTGTGGTTCATAGTACGAAATGTACAAAGTGTTTTAGCATAATTATCATTAAGAATATTAAAATAATTTTCAAATTCTAATTTGTCTTTATAGATTCTATAGTTTAGAGCTTTTGGAGATTCATGTACCTTGGAAAGCCAGTTCTGTTTAAAATGATCTAATAGCGTTTTTTTAATAGATTAGTATAACCAAGATATACCAGTAAATGATTGTTCATTGCATACATATGATTTTCCGCAATCATCTAGTATGGACTTACCATATTTAAGCCATGGAATATTAGCAAAGTTCTTGTGTGCTAGACGATAAAGAATACTTGGTAATTTTTCGTCTTTTCCACTAATGAGCTTTGCCCAGTATTTAATAACTCGAAGTTTTATACATATTTCAAGAGGATATCATCCTAATTCACCGTAGATCATAAAATCTGGTGTAGACTTTTTAACACTCATAAGTAATTTACAGAATTGAATATGTACCCGTTCAATGACTGAGTTATTTCCCATTCCCCAAACTTAGCAACCGTGTAGTAAAATTGGCTGAATAATCTTATCAAATAAATCTAATTGACACTCTATGGACAGGTTGTGTGTCCTTCCATTTCGTATGACGTCATACACCGCACGCGTTGCCTTATCTACATTATATTTTTTCGCTTTAGCAAAACTTCCTGTTCTAGAAAAGACTACTCCAAGGTACATAAACTCATTTACAATATCTAGTTCTTGTCCATTATATTCAAAGTTAAAACTATTTTGTGGTCTTCCTTTAGAAAAGACAACTATTTTGCTTTTATCAACATTGACTTTTAGTTTCCACTTAGTACAATATTCACACAAAGAATTCTAAATCATTAAGATACAGAGAAAATAATGCGGGAGAAAGATTTTTCCCATAAAATCTGGTGTAGACTTCCAACATTACACGGAAAAACGCTAGAGTATTCTACACCATTAAATATTCTTGATTTTATATTACTATACATATTTACAATTACATTATACATTTTGCCATCAATTGAAGTTTCTAATAGTTTAGACCACAGACCCGGGCGCCAAACTGTGTCAAAAGCTTTAGCAAAATCAATAAAAGCACAGAAAAGTTTCTTTTTTTCAGTTGTAGTAATTCATATAACAAATATAATTAAAAAATACTATCTACAGTAGAATAGCCGTGTCGAAAGCCAAATTAATTCTCGTTTAATAAAGAAAAATCTTCTAAGAAGGATAGTTAACCTTGCATTTAATATAGATGTAAACAGTTTACCCATGCAACTTAGAATAGTAATAGGTCTGTAATTTCTTGCATCAGATTTATCTCCTTTGTTTTTATGGAAAGGAAGTATATTTCCTGCTAACCAAATTTCAGGTACAATTCCGGAATCAAAAATAATATTAAATACTTTAACATAAATTGGCATGAGTAGTTGGCTAGTATTTTTGAAGCATTCATTCACAATAAGGTCATCGCCACAGGATTTACCATTTTTTAACTTTTTAATACACTTGAGAAAACAAGTTAAATAAAAATAATATAAACAGTAAAATAAAATTCCAAAAAGGGTAAGAAGCATGAATGGTAAGTGAGACAGAGCTAAAATTGGAGATTTCCTAACTGAACACTAGTCTTGAACGGGACCCAAGTGGCAATTCCTCGCTAAGTCTCCGCTCAATGTCAGCATACAGAAAAAAAACATAAAAAAGAGAAACAAATCAAATAAAATATAAGGACATAACGACAAGCCGAGCTGCGACAGTTTAAACCATTGCAGGACTGAAGCAGGCTCTTAAAACGTGAAAAGTTATTTTCCACTTTGAAATGGTTTGGTATGCTTTTCCAAAGGGAAGCGGCTGCATATCTGTATGATTTCGTACCATAGGTACTAGTTCGTACCTGTGGTAAGTCCAGGATATTGCTATACCTAGATCAGAAATTATATTTATAATTTTTCAAGTTGACTAAGTCACTTAAGCACACTGGAGCCTGGTTGTTTATAATTTTGTAAGTCTCAAGTGCCATTGTCCTGATTCTTCCCACCTGTAAAGTTGGAACCTTTGCCATGTCTAAAAAGATTGCGTAAGATGAAGAATAGTCTTCATATATAAAACGGAGTGCTCTCTCCTGCACTTTCTCCAACTTTTTAGAGTTGGTATCCGTGCAGAAGTGCCATGCCAGTGGACAAAAATTAAAATTACTTAAAATAAAAGTATGGAAAATTGTCAGTTTATTACGTTTTGATAACATAGACCCCAATCGTTTTAGATATTTAGTTGTTGCGAAGCCTTCCTGCACAAGTTACTGATATGAACATCAAAATTCAATTGATAATCTATATCAATACCAAGTAACTTGACAGTGTCCTCACAGGAGAGATCATTTTCTTGAATTTGAATGCTAGTATTTTTTAAATAAGTTTTATTTCCAACTGCTATAACCTAAAACTTGTCAGGATTGGCTTGTATTTTGTTTACTTTAAACCCGTCAATAAGCACATTATACTCGGACTCCAGAGTGGATATATAAGTGAACTGTAAACACTATCCATCCTTTTCGATCGAGATGTTCAGTTGAAGCAATTACAATTATATGTATTCGTATCCAGTTTAGAAATTTTAATTTAAGACCTTCAATAAAATTATAAGTAGGTTTCAGTTAGACTAAAATTTCTTTTTACCATATAACTTTGATATCTGGTATAAATACTTAAACTTGTTAAAATATGATTGTTTCGGACCCTTTCAGCGTCCCAGACTTTGTTACTATATATAAGTTTAGATAACAAATTTTAGATTTGAAAAAAAAAAAATTAATTGAACTATATATACGTATACAAAGAAGCGTCTTTGTAAATGAAGATAGTTTAGTTGTAAAAAGTAATATAAACTTGCCAAAAAAAAAAAACTCTTTTATAAATATTACATGTATTATTCACTCAACTGGAACCAATAATAACGTCCGTGTATTTTCATGATTTTTTGGACGAATAAATAGAATACGACTATACACAGCTCTATAAATTTAAAAAAGCAATTAATACAACAATATTTAAAAAATGATATAATCTGTTATGCAAACGATCTAAGAATAATTTAATTAATATCAATTATGGTTAATAATTTAACACGGAACGAGAAATTCCGAGTACCTGCTACGCTATGCATTATGGGACTATTTCTGACGTCACGCGGCTAAATGTAGCATTCGAAGCTCCGATGGAGTGAGGATTTTACCTTTACTGAAGGATTTTACCTTTTATTTCTTCCTCTTTTATGGTTTAATGTAGACATGAAATATTTTACAATTAGCTGTCCATAATATGAGATTTAATTTTCACGATGTTTAAATGTATTCCGTTATTTAAAGCTTGCAATCGACAGGTTGAATATATTGACAGGAGACATTGTAATTTAACAGACGTTCCGGATGATATTTTACGCTACACAAGATGTTTAGAGGAACTTTTATTGGATGCTAATCAATTGAAGGATTTACCAAAGGTAACTATGGTTATAATTCTCTTAATATCTTTTTTATTTATGTAAAATGACATGTTTCACATATTGTTTATATTTTCCATTTCAGGGGTTTTACCGACTTGTACAGCTGCGAAAGTTAAGTTTAAGCGACAATGAGATCGGAAGAATCGCTCCAGAGATCTCAAATCTCATCAATCTCATGGAATTGGATATCAGCAGAAACGGTAAGTTAGCACAGTAGCTGAAATCGTAAAAATTTCCTTCCTCTAGATAATCGGAAGTAGTACAGTATCCGCCATTTTGGATGCCTGAAACTTGAGGGTGTGAATTTTCCTTTCTATTTTGTCGAATCAGTATATAGAATTTCAAAATGATTAATCACATTTAACATGAATTAGTCACAAATTTAATATATATGTATGTTAATCGAATTTCAGTGTTTATATAACGAGGTCATGGGTTGACAGCTGTGTCAGGGGAGATAACTGTGGTTGACCTGTTCATCACACTGGAATGCATGGCATTTTGTCAAGAAGCAATGGACCTTATCCACCATTTGTTTATGTTACTCACATCATACATCGTCAAAATATTATTCAGGATGGAAAATTAATTAGAGATGAAGGTGTAAAGTAAAATAACACTCGGTGAACAAATTTAACGTAAAGAAGATAGTAATTTACTAATTATGTCCTAAATTTCTAATCCAAAGCGAAAAAAGTTTACCCATAATAAAAATTTGAGGTGTATATATTTTTAGGATCCACAATTCTTAAGTTCCCTTGGACTGACCCCAATTTTCCTCAGAACCCTACGAACTTTTTTTGCTAATCCAAATGTGTTGTGCACAGATTGTTCTGAAGATGAGAATTAAGTTGTCAGTTAAATTTCTTTGTGAGCACGTGTACGGGTAAGCTTGTGGGCTTGCATATAAGAGCACAATGTGATGTTAAAGCTGAGTGGTTGAATTTTGAATACTACAGTAAAGTATTTGTCAAGTGTATCCACTGTCAAGCAAAATTAACATAACAGAAATGGGGATACAGGGTAATGTTAAAGAGAACAGCCCTTAAAAAGAATTTTGAGTACAAAAGAGGTTGTACAGCTTTCAGCATGGGGAAAATACTTGCTACTACATACGTAGGTAACAAACTCTTTAAAATGTTATGATGAAATTTTGTTCAAACCTCAAAACTATACTGCAAAATATAAAACAACACGAAATACACATCCACAGACAAAGCTCCTGACTTGAGATGGCAATTAAATTGTAAGTTATGTAAAACTTTGGAACATGCATTTTTTTGTCTGATTGACTTGTGTGTGTGGGAGCCAACTTCATATTAGTAACAAAAAAGATGTAAGATATGTACAGAATATAGGACAGATACATGTACAATAAAAAAGAAGGGAGACATTAAAAATATTGCAGGATACAAGTTTATAATTTTCAATTTTGGGATTTTTATACATGTAACATATCTTTTCTGGTTCTATTCTTTCATTTGTTACGTGTAGCTCAAGATTTGAACATTTTATTCGCACGAAAATATTTTAATGGGACTTGGCTATTTTTTTTGTAAGGAAAAATTTCACTAATTTTTTTATTTTCCACATATATATTTAAAAATGTACTGTTATTATTCTTTATTTGATATTTTTGTAGACATTGGGGATATTCCTGACAATATCAAATTCTGCAAAAATCTCCAGGACTTCGATGTCAGCAGTAATCCTCTTACCAAGTAAGTCTTTCTATAGTTTATCAATTCCTACAGCACGAATTTGGTCATACACTATTTTCAAATTATGTCGCTTTAAAAATTTTTCAGGGGTTAAATTTTTCTTTACACACTTACTTGCCCGGGCTAGTATGTATGTCTAATCTACCAGTCCATGGTAGCAAAGTAGTAGCCCTAAGTTATAAGGGCAACTGAAGTACTAGTCCTATCTCTACGAAATAATAAAAGTTGGTGTCTTATCATATTTCGGCCCAAAAAATGAACCAAGTTTGAAAAGTTCGCTTACGATTGTCTTTTACTTGGATTTCGAATTATGTACTTTTCCCACTATCTTGTCGCTTTGGTATTCTTTTGTCGATATTTTAAGTTTCTGTCCATTGTTAACAGTAAAATTGAAGTTCAACAAGCTGTACTCCATGTTGTTATTTTTATGCGGGAAATACTTTTCTGGTTTCTGATAAGAGCAAAGCTTCTTTGCAGATTCCAGACAGGGTATCAGTATGGATCTATTTTGAGATCCCAAATGCATATCGATACAATTGGATTTTAGTGATTTGATACAGTGGTTACCTTGACAGTGATCTGTTTTTATTGAAATAAACAATATAAAATATATCACAAGTATGACTTTTGATTTTCCTAGCCTGTTTCGCTTTTCAGGTCTTAAAATTGGGTAGCCTGTCATAATAAAGGCAAGTAATGGGTATCGGGCTAGTTAATTTTTCAACCTCTGTTTTTGAAAGATTAAATAATAAAAAAAATCAACTTTCAATCGATCTAATTGTGACAATGATTCATCGTCACAGTGAGAAATACCGGAACCACACCGTGAAAAGTTTAAACACAAAATTTCCCGGTTTGAAATTGAAAAAAAGTCTGAATTCATTAAGTTGGGAATGAGAGCCCCAGATAATTTTTTTATTCATAGGTAAACTATCTCCAGATTTTAAGAGGAATGAGTATTTTAGCCCCTAAACATCAATATCAAAGGGATAAAATGAAAAATCAAAGTGTACAATGCATCTTTAGTGTACCCACATTGAATCATATGCATTAAAGCCATTTTGACTGCTGTTTTCACACACATTAATGGGGTTTATCGATAATATAGTATTAATATTTAAATTTTTTATCATCCCTACTATGCCCTCTAATGCTTGCTGTTAGTATCATCTTTGTCTAAACATTGTATATATGCAGTCACATCTATAACGAAAAGAATTGAACATTTAACTTCATAAATGATTTTCCAGCATCTTAAGTTGTTAATCATGGGTGCTATTTCCACTTTATTCTACAATATTTTTATGTGCCGTCTGTGAATGTGGATGGTGCATATAGAATTACCCTTGTCCGTATGAATTCCGTAGAACTTACTACAATGTATGTGGTTAAGTTTTGCGTTTAAGTTCATTTCTAAGCATAGTGTTTAAATGAAACTTCATCAGTGGATTTGCCTTGGGAAGTAATGAGCAGTCATACAATAATTGGGTCGTTATAACCTACATTTTATGCTTGAGCGACTCTGGTTAAGATTTGCATTCAGGTTCATTTCTTTGGAACTAATCAAAGTGTATCAATGAAACTTCATCGGATGTGCCTTGGGTAGTACTGAGCATTCATACAATAATTGGCTCATTATAACATACATTTTACGCTTGAGCGACTGGTTAAGTTTTGCGTTAAGATTCATTTCTTTGGAACCAGTGTTCTCCCCAAGCCTAAATAGCGTTGTGGTACCGTGGTGGTATATTTCTTGGCCGCGTTGCTATCATGATCACCGCGGTGCTATAAATTTCGACCGCGGTGGTATAAAAATCGTCGGTTCAAATTTCTCCCAAGCTGGTATATTTGTTTTCCGGTACACCGGTAAACACGTGCTCAACAATTTAACTGGTTTCCAGTTGAGTTATGACAATCGAATGTACCAGGTGTCCAGTTCATTATCAAGGTATCGGATTTAAATTCGTTTACGATGATGCTACAAATTAATTTAATTAAAAGTATAATGTTGACGTTGAGAATTGTTTTATTCAAAGACCAGGCTGGTGATATTCAGATAAATCACGCGTGTCGACATTGTTTTCATAATAGTTAGGTCAAGGACATTGAAAAGTCGTAAAGATGTCTTTAAAAGTTTCTCATCAGCTGTTCATATTCATTTGGTATTTAAGAGAACTCAGAAGTGTAAGAACCAAAATGCAAAATAATGGAGAACAACAACAGATAATTCCTTATGTCGACGGGTTAACAAGACTGGACCAGAAAAATCCAAGAAGTGATAACGCTGATATCGACAATTTCCATGACCAAAGTACTTTATGACTTTGGTAAAACCCCTTTAGCTTCCAAAGTTAGGCAATTAGATAGACACTGAATGGCAGAAAGTATATATATGGCTCATCTTTACACAATAAAACAAGGAAAGCTGTTTAAATGGTGCATAAAATTTAACATGAAACCAAACGAAGGGTCTTGAATCTTTACAAGCCAACCATGTACTTAGCTAGTAAAGCTAACTCTGAAATTACAAAAAACCACAGATCTACCAAGAAGCAATAAGTGTTGGCCACCTCAAAATTAGCTTAGGTTGACATAGCTTGGCTTTTCAGCATGTTTAAAGACATTTGGTCAAATGTAAAAACACAACAATTACACAAATGAGTTTTAGTATGTTGTGTTGATCTCTGTTAACATACCTCATGTATATATCATGTATATCATACAGACAGCCACATTGCATTTAGTAGTAACCCCTGCTTTGTTGACTAAACATATTTTGTGACACGCGACGTTCAAGATCATTTCCTTCGAGATTACCACTGTGCTATCCAAAATTTCTGGGGAGAACACTGTGGAACTAAGCATAATTTATCAATGAAACTTCATCAGTGGATGAGGCTTGGATAGTACTGAGCATTCATACATTGTACATGATGACCTACATTTTAGGCAAGGCATCCATGCATTACAGACACAATTTCTAGTTTAAGTGTGAGATTCAGGCACATTTCCTTTCATACAGTTTTTATGTTGCCAAAATGAGACTTCACTATAATTTTCGTGTGTTTTTAAGTTCAGAATCATGTTTTTATGAAGAGAAAAATATTTATGATGTATTTTCAATTTGGCAACTAAATAAGTCTTTGAGCTAAAAACATATGTGAGCATTGTTGCTTTGATCATGTTGATATATTTGAAACCTCTCTGTAGTAACTTTTTGTGGAAAGGGCATAACTTTGACAACCAGAAAATATTAAGCTTATCTGATACCTTTGAAAATGTTATTGTCTTTGATGCTGACACATAGCTTATCTTGGACTCTGGGAAGGAAATAGTAAATACCGGTACATTTATTTTGGGGCAATTGCTCACAACATAGATTTTGTAGCGGTAGTTTCCTGAAAAAAGCTGTATGAGTTGATATATTGACCAACAGTTTCCTGTTTTGGTTATTTGTTTGAAGCACAGTTTACTAGTTATCAAAAATCAAAATCAACTGTCATATAAATCGAATGAGCAGTATGATCCTTATGCCGGTGCAAAGAAATGTAAATGTAATCTACTAGTTAAGTTTAATGTAGGAATTTTTATTAATAATATTCCTTTTTTTTTCCTTACAGTAAATTTTGTTATCTGTCAGATCTTGATTATTTTGTAATTGTTTACAGTGCTTGTAATATTGCTTAACCCCCATTTGAAATAACGTTTTTATTATTATCACTATTATAATATACAGTTATACACTATAGTATTATTGCGTATTGTTTTCCATGTTGACTTAGTTATTGGTCCGAGGCAAGCTATACATTTTACATGTATTGGACAGAGGCGAAGCCGAAGTCCAATATGTCTGGCCACGGACCAATTAACTAAGCCAATATGGAAAACCTTGTGCAATTATACCTTTATTGACTAACCAGTCCAATATCTCATATTGACTAGTCAATATCGCATATTGGACGGGTATGTGTCATATTGGCGTACTTTGAAATTTTGTATTGTATTTACAGGTTTTATCATATTTAGGCTCATATTCTATTGTTAGTTAATAATGTTCAGTATTCCGACTAATTCTATGCTCCATTATATACATATATTTATACTTAAACTGATCCTGTCAATTTTATGATTTAAAAATCACAAACATTATCCCCTGAAGGTATTTCAGCTAAAAATGTAATTTATCGTTTTTCTAACTGTCACAACACTGAAGCCACAAGAATATTAACTGTTCCCCTGTGTTCAATAGAGAAGACTTTTTATTCCAATTCTGTTCTGGAGTTGAATGTCCGACTGTTGTTATAATGTCTTTGTTGATAATATTAGCATGAAGTTAAAGAATGTGACCTTCAGAATCTTAAGAAAATTTAGAAATTAATCGATGCTTTTTTTATTGGGATTTTTATAATTATAGCAATGTTCATCCGGTTATATTTTTCACATAACATGTGAAAGATGTTGACACTTAGTATCTAGAAGAAGGGATAGACAAGGAGATACTCCCCCCCCCCCCCAAAAAAAAAAAAAAAAAACAAAAAAAAAACAAGAACAAAAAACAAAGTGGTGTAACACAGTTGTCTGACTGTGTAGTTTGTACAGTGAACCACATTTTATGGGATTCTAAAACCTCTACATTTTCCATCATAATTGTGTAGATGTACTTTAAATACTTTTCTCAGATCTATAAAATGTGTATTGGAGATAACGACAAGGTTTTGAAAAGATTTCATTGGTAAATTAGTAATTCTACTTAATAATCAAAATATTTGTTGGGGTAAAGATTACATTAAATAGCATATTTTCCCAAGCCATCAACTTAAGGCAGATCACATGGTTCAATAACCTTATCATGTGACCTTCTCTTTACATTTGACAAGGAGCACCTGTTTTGACAAAAAGGTTTAATGTTATCTTAAACATCTGTGTAAATATTTTATTTACATGCATATATATATCAGGTAATAGATTTCTATCTTGACACAGCAAGGTGAAACTGTGACAGGCTACAGAGGGTTAATTTATGGATTTAAATGGTATGAAAGGCTTAAATCTATCATGTCTATAGCCCTGCAAATGAAGTTGGGGTAGGGGTTTGTGGTATAAAATTGTCTGATGGAATTGTGGACATGAAGATAATTCCTGCGAAATATCACTTGACAAATTAGATTTATTTAAAAGGCTTCTTGTATATAGATTGAGCACATCCATAATTTTTCAACTTTTTGAAGATTTGGTTACTGCCATGTGAAATATTTTACTATGGTTTAAGAAGGCATTACGTTTTACAACTGAATGGGAAGTAGTAAACAGCTCGTGCTACTGCTGTTTTGCTAAAGTTTTATGGTAAACGCCAATATCTAAAAAAGCCTTATGTATATGAAATATTTTTCATAGAAGTTTGCCGTCAAAAATGTATTTATAACTCTTTCTCGAGCTCTTGAATTGACAGAAAAATTTGAATAAATCGCTTTTATAATTCAAATAAGCACAAACAATTCCGGCAAAAATTTCACTTTCACAATCAAATATCCAAATTCTTATCAGGTTTTCAGCCATCTTTCTGTGTAATCAGAATATTTGATATTATATTGTCATATCATATTAATATAGAAGCCATCCATCCACATGGATGAGGTACCATAATTGATTTAACTAGACAAATATCAGAACAATAACAGTTATTGGAAATTTTTTTTTGCAGACTTGACAATATTTCCCTTTAGTTGTTGTGGATGTCATTTTTCAGGCCAAACAAAGTAAAATTGGTTTTTGATGTCTGACAGGTTATCTGTCAAAATAAATATATACAGTATTTTGTATAAAATTTAAACATTATGCATCTGATAAATTCATTACTTTGAAATTCTAATAACGCTTCCAATGTAAAGTGTGTGATATTAAGCTTGAGAATATAATGTCCTATTAAACTGACAGATTTTACACAGCATCACTACAAAATTTTAATTTAAAATCTACCTGCAGGGCCTTCATTGAGGTTTCTATACAGAGCTTTATAAATTGACTATAAGTTAGTCACTAACTGCATGACTTTATTTTTCCCACATACATGTACACTGCATTCAGTTTTTATACGCCCGTCTTTAAAGACTTGATGTATTATGGTACATCCACACTTCGGACAATAACTCAAAAATGCTTTCACCAATTTTCATGAAACTTTGGTGAAATGTTTATATCTATTGACCTAAGTTCCCTTTCAAATTTTAAAAATTTCCTATTTTACGTTTTGGAGTTATGGGACTTTATTCCTAAAAAAATTGGGTGGGGGGTGGTGGATTTTCCAGTTTTTGTACAATGACTAAAAAAAATCAAGACCACAAACTTAGTTCAACTTAAGCTAGCCTTAGGGACGACATCAAAAGTTCAATGTAGGATAAAAAAACTTAATTCAAATAGTTTAGGGGAGGGGGTGGTAAAAATCGCTACAAGTTTTGTTATCCAACATCGATTTATAGATTGAAAAGTACGGATTCAAGTTCGGCCCTAACATGTGTTTGGACTTATTGTACCGAAAACCAAATTTTTGGCCGAGAGTATTGGGCGAAATCAATCATAATATCTATGTGGTTCAAACACTTTATCGATCGTGAATTTTGAATGATATGTATAAAATTATAATTTAACAGTGCCATTATGATCTACATTTCATACTTGAGTGACACAGGTGTAAGTTGCATTTAGACCCATTTCTGGGAAACAATCCAACATATTGAAATATACATGTATCACTACAACATACTTTTTATGCTTGAGTGACTTTTGTTAAATTTTTGTATTTAGGCTAGTGAATTGTACTTAAACAACCAAATTGATGTTAAAATCATTGATTTTGTTGCTTGTTTTAAAAATTTGTGACAAAATACTTGTTTTTAATGGGAATTTTGCACTTTTGGGAAATAAAAGCACACATTGGAATATTGTCTGTGGGGGAATCAGCCGGAATTTGAAGGCTGTTCATTGATAACAAAATCACTAAAAATCAAATTGTATAGTACAAAACAAGTTAGCAAATTTGAGTCATTATGACATACATTTTATGCTTGAGTGACATAAAATCTTTGCATTTAAGTGTATTATGTATTAACTTGTGAGAATATACATATATTAATGATATTTCACAATTAAATCAATTTATAAAGTACAACCCACTTTAGCAAAATTTGATTCACTGTAACCTACATTTTAAACTTGAGTGACTTTTATAGTTAAATGTTTGCCTTTTCGTCCATATCTAAAAAACTTTTGATGATATGGCAATGATTTTTGACAACTACAATCATCTTTTTTAAGTCTAAAATAGATCAGCAGCATATGAGCCAAGATGACCTACATTTCATGCTTGTGTGACTCCATTAGATTGAACCTCAGTAACTGAATTCATTGTTTTGCCTAGGATATAAATTGATTATGATGTGAAACTTTCATACATCTGAAATATTTATCAAAATGATTTTCCCCCAATAAATATTAGATGCGAATTCTGTGTCTCACAAGCACAATCTCTAGTTTACATCTGTATTTGTCAATTTTGGAATAAACCAAATTAAAGGCTTTTCACAATAAAGAATATGCATAAATTTTGTATTTGTGATCCTCTTTACCAATGAATATTGGTATCCCACAAAATAGAGTTAGCTCTCTGTGTATGGTTTACCAGTACCTTGAATAAACCAGAAACTGACAATTTGACGTCATAGCATTTTTATCTGTTTACAGATTACCACCAGGTTTTACGCAGCTCCGTAACTTGACGAGACTGGGATTGAATGATGTTTCCCTGGATAGATTGCCACAAGATATTGGAAGGTAGGTTCAGAACTGTGGATAAATTGCAAAATAATATTGGAAGGTAGGTTTTGACAGCTTTCAGACGATTCTGTCGGTTATGAGTTCCAATAGTTTTTCTTCCGTGAATTTGCTATTTTGTCATTAGCTTAAGGAGATGGCCATATATATAATTTTAATAATTTCCATGTGAGATGAAAGTTTCTGGGCAATATATACCAAGCCTTCTTTCAGAATTTGGAGCCCTGATGGAGCAGAAATTGAATTATGACCTATCCTTGGCAGTATAAGATTAGCCTGTCTGAAAAATTGAGGACATAATTTTTCCAGTCGCTTGAGAGAAAATTTTTACTTCAATTTGAGGATATGTTGAAATATTTAACAATTTTCCAGCAAAATGGTATAATTTAGGAAAAGAGCTTATTTTGGGCGATTTCAGGACTCAAAAAGGCAAACAACGTAAGAGTCAATTTTCTAGAGGAGAGCAGAGTAAGTGAGATAAGGTGTTTTTCCCTCTACTTTAAACTACTCTTTCTACAATAATTTAATTTTCAGTATTAACAAAAGTGCTTACACTGTAGATCCAGTGGTTACTGAGATTATCCTGGACATTACTAACGTACGTACATCTGTACGTATGCCGAACAGCAAAACAATATCGCGATTCGCTGAAGCGTGGGGATAATAAAGTTACACCTGACAGATCAAATGGTATGTACATCTTGAACGTGGCGATTAGATTGGTCTAAAAGCTGTGGAATATGAGGCCTGGTGTAGTGTGAGATGGGGTCGTGTAAACCAATCATCGACGGGTCATCTCGCACTGAAAATTGCAATTGACCAAAGAAATAAACGGTTATTTCTTGTAAACCCGTTCAAACTGCCTCAAACCAACCAATATTTTTTTCAAATGTAGATATCGTTTGACCTGTTTTTTCAACTTCATTTCAGACATTATAGTTATAGATAAATAACATTCTGCTTTACAAGTTATTATTTTGTGTTATAGAAATTTCCTTCCTTCATTAGATTTGATCTTTTCAGTTAAAAAACATCTCCTTGTTGTGTATTGACAAAATTGAAATGGCTTTTCCTGAAACTGAGTTCTAGTGACAGAAAGACTAATAATTAAAATTTAACAAGGTTTTTAGTTTGAATAATTAAATACTGCTATAGATTTCAAGCATTGATTTTCCAGTTCTCTTTAGATAGAGGGAAAGTGATTGGTCATTGATGTAAATGAAGTTACTATTATAGTATTGTTTACGCTGATCTGGAAATTCGTTATTTCAAACAAAATATATAGAAAAAAAATCAGGGGAAAACAAATATGTTTTGGCAAGTAAAAAAAAATACATGTAAGTGTGGTTCCTATTGCATCAAGATTAAAATAGTGTAGGTAGGTTGGGATATTTTTTTATTTTACAACTTATTTTAAGATAGAGTCAAAGGTAGAGAAATTATGACTTTAACAGCGCTTATTGAATAATGTCCAAAAAATCATTAGGGTTTTTGCAAAAAAAGAGGGTAGGTACTTAGCTCAAGCTTTTTATGGGGCAAAAGTGGCTCGGTTGTTCACATTTAAGTAGTACATAACTACTAAGTTACTCACCCCTAAGCACTATAAAATGAATATTGAGTTTTTGTCAACGAAATTATTTGGGGCTCAGCGTGTGTTTCTGCTGAAATGCTATAAAAATGAAGGCAAGGGTTGATAAATGCATGTAGTCAAAAATTCAAAATTTTTCCTTAAATCTTAATTGGTGTTTATCATGTTTGAAGAATAGAAATTATAACATTAATACTGCTCCAAAAAATGTAAAGAAAATGTTATAGGATAAGCAAAACAAAAAGTATTAGATTAGGTCGTTTAGCAGAAACAAATGTATTATATTTATGGACCATACCAAAATATTTAACTCCCAAGTTAATGTATGCAAGATCATCAATTTCTGAAGATTTCGCAAAAAATGTCTGACAAAAGAACAGTTGCAATGCACTAATGCAAAATGTACAAATTGTGTACTGTCCTTATTAGTAGTACGGCAGCAACTTTTCTGTCTTGTACATAAACATGAAATTTTGTTTTTATTTCAGTCTATCCAACCTAGTGTCTTTAGAGCTTCGAGAGAATATGATAAAAAATCTTCCTCAGTCCATTTCGTTTTTGGTCAAATTAGAGATTTTAGATTTAGGCAGCAATGAAATTGAAGAACTGGTAAGTCATACGTGTACATGTATTTTATATACTATTAAAAAGTAAAATTTAGAAAATTCATGTTGAAGTTAGGTTGCGTTGACAAATACAGACCTGATTTCTTTTCACTTTAAAGTTGAATTCTGCTTTTGGAAGTCTGGATTTTTCCAATTACCTTTATTATACATAGTGAATGGTTGCTTCGAAGTATCATTTTGCCACTATCAAAATCAGGTCTGAATATATGCTGACTAACAGTGCTTGTTTTGAATATAATTTAAGTTGAAGTTCTTTTACTCCAAACAGTGATGAAAGAAAAATCATGTTTGCTGACAGCTTCTCTCAGAAGATTTCATTGAGAAAATTAATAATGTATGAAAGTTATCCCTGTTGTAACCAAATTCTGAACATAATGAAATTTTGATAAATTTACTGCAAATTTTGTTTCAGATAAAATGTGATTGTTTATATAAAATTAAAATAAAATGTCTTTTCGTTAACAGCCAGAGATTATTGGGTCCTTACCAAGCTTGCAAGAGTTATGGTTAGATGGAAATGATCTGACTGAATTACCTCCGGTAAGTCTTGTAAAATCATATTTCTTATATGCGTAAACACAAGTTGATAAACATTATGGTGAGTTTTTTTCAGCTGAGGTCAGTGACACTATAAATTTGAAGCAGTCAGCCTGAAATACTAATGTGATCTGAATCTGGGAAAGAATTTCACTTGGTGGGGTGCTGGGCCTGTCATGAAGTGAGGAGCAAAGCCCCACTGTTACTTTTAAGTCAAAGGTTCATTTGCTTAAAATTTTGTCTCACACATAATTTGTGGATTTGGTGTAAATAGAATGTCTGCCAAATTACACACTATTACTCCATCACATACATGTATATATATGTATTAAATGTATATTGACTTTAATACAATTTATGAAAACAGTTTTAGGTGTGAGTCAAAATATTGTACAATATGGTAGAAGGGACATGGTGGAATAATTCTTCACACTAAATAACTACATATATACATGACAATAGTACTGTATATCTGGCTTGGTTAAAAATTTGTCTTTGACAAATCAAGACAAATTCATGCAAATTATGCTTTTAGCTCACTTGGTCAAAGGCCAGTTTGAGGTTTCGTCATCCCTCTTCACAATTTGATCATTTTGAGAACCACTGAACATAATTTAACCAAACCTGGCAGAGATGTTCCTGCCAAAGAACTGTCGTCAGAGAAAGACAGGGGAATATGTGTAGTATATATCTTAAACACAGGTCTCTGACATCAGTTTTGATGTATGTCACTATGTGCACATTTTCAGCAACTTGTGTCTTTATCAGAAGTGTGTAGGGTTGAAATTAAGGTTTGATTTGCATGCTGTTTGCATATTTTGTGTATCATTAGTTGTGCCTGTTGCTGGTGTGAATTTTAATATACATTTTTTGTAAACAGATCAAAATTATTTGGAGAAATCTTCCAACATCATTTCAGGCATGATAGGAATTAAATATATACGTTTTACATGTCATGATGAAATTGTCTGTCCAGAAATTGTTGCAGCTGATCAGATATTGTGTGTCAAGAAAATAATTTCCAATTAGCAGTGCTAATTCTACACAGTGTTAAATGATTAGTCTTTGACAAGGTTTTCCTAGAATGAAATACTGAGCAGATGAGCATTCCTGGCTCCTATGATTTTCTAGTCTTAGAATTGTATCTCAAATTGTTAAAAAATAGTATCATTTTTTTCTACGAATTGTTAATTTCTGATTGTAATATTGTAGTTTACATGAAGATTTATTCCGACAATTATCCACAGGGAATCTCCAGATACGTCTTTCCCTGGTGGTTTTCTGCATATTGTCACCTTGTCAATTTTCTCCGTAAATCTACGATGTTTCTGAGCTGTTGTTCACACATGCTTAACTCAGGATAATTCTATAATCTCCTGTCAATTTCTTTATCGATTCTTGCTGCCTAATTGGTCCTTGATCCAGGAAATGAATCCAAATATAGCTTAGAATCAACTTAATATAAACCATACAAAAATCAATAAGAGTGGAGGTTAACGTGGTCAGGCTGGCTTCATTATTACGAAGATGTTTCTATAATGATGACTGTTATAAGACGGTTTTAGGGTGGTGTTGTTCATGTGACAGTTTTAATTCAATTGTTGGGAGACGATGACAACAGAAGTCTCCCGTCAATTCTAGCTTGTAATACCAGGACAGGGTCATTTGTATTTGTTCTTGAAGTTAAAGTCATGATCTGATGTCATGTTTCGTCAATAAAACAATGGTAAAAGAAGGCTTTTCTGTGCTCAGGGATTTTTCCGAAGTTTTATGTTAAATGGTTTTTTTTATACAATAAAATATATTTAGGATATAGATAGATGTACTGGAGTCTTCATGGAAAGTTTATGTCCAAAGTGTGATACTGCAGAGAACTCTAGTAAAGTCTTGTAATTAAGCAGAAATAAAAATTTCTATGCTCCTATTAAAAGTTTTGTAAAATTTAAGACAAAGATTTAAAAAAATTAAAATTTTTTTCTAAAAATCAGGAAAATAAGTAAAAAGAAAATGTCGGAAAACAAATATGAAAGACAAAACATCGCCCCAGATATCCTATTTTACAAGTTAGTGACACATTTGATACTGTTAAAATATCAAAGAATTACTAAAATAAAAAATTGCCTTCCTTATTCAATTTTTCAAAAAATAGACTAAGAACCTACACATTTTTTTTTACATGTACAGTAAGGCCAAGTTAGCATTTATTTTATTGCATTGCAGGAAATATTAAAAATTGTGAACTGAAAAATTTCATGATTGGTGAAAAAAACTTAGAGTATAGACATTTTGACATGATTTCATCATTTCAGCTTTGAAAATACCCATAATTCATGATATTTTGAATAATCATGCTCTCGCACCAGCCAAGTGGAGAGGGATAAGTATAAGTTGGTATAACTTGTTTCCCAATCCACTATAAATAAATAAGTTTAAACTAACAATACTGTGTATTTTACTAGATTTATTCATAATTTCAATCCAGCTTTCAGTATTTCTTTCCCGTGTGAATTGAAAATAAACTAGTTTAATAAAGAAATTTTGCCACAAGCAAAGTTGATTTATATCGAAATCTGATAAAATTTCATCATACATATAATACAAAGCATTAATAGTCAAATTTTTGCTGCATAAGAAAGTGCTGGTTAAGAAAATGTTTTGGAAAAAAAATCACCATTGTGTAAAAAATAATATATTAAATTTTGAGAATTCAGTGATATGACTTAACTGAGTAGGTGCAAAAACCTCGTATTTACAAATTAGATATACATGTATTGAATATGGTAAAATTTCATATTTTGCTTGATTTTAATTTTGTTTTACACTAGTTACAGAAAGATATTTTTTTAATATTATTTTGAAGTGCTTGAAAGGAATATAAATGTCAAGACTGAACCTAAAAAATATGCTGTTCTAACTTGAATTTGACAAATTCCTTAAAGTAAATGTAGATAGTAATTGGGAATTTTTTTTTATTAATACTTGACATTCCAGCAAAAAAAGCTGATATTTAATTATTTAAAATATAAAATGTGGCAAAAAATTTCCAATACATACTTGTAATTGGACATGTGTCGCTAATTAAAAGCACTGAGATGAAACAATTAAAGACCCTACATGAGAAGCAGATAATTAACTAAATGTGAAATTAATGATATATGTAAAAATGTCCAAAAAGATGTCAGATAAAATTTTGTTCAAAAGTCACTTGGTGTCTCAAAGATTGTTTGTCATACTATATAGAAATGCTCCGAAAAGAACTCTTATAAGTAGAAGCTATATAGTTTAATGATAACACGATGGACAAAAGCCAGCGGCTATTCCCTTGAAATGATGGCCATATTGGTTTTTATCGGAATGTATTGTTGACACTACGGTTGACAGACAATATAATTATAAAAATGAGACAATCTTGAAAGCTGACAACTATTAGATGATTATTTATTGATTTTGTGATTAAATGATGTTTTTTCTGTAGAGTTATCTGATAAACAGTGCACATAATTTGTGGTTTAGAAAAGTCTGCAGGGTAGGGATTTTGTGGTCCGATAAGGGTTCGATAAGGGTTCGAAAATGGTATAATGTTCATTGCAGAATTGAGCTGTTTATTGTTTATAGACTATGGTAGTATTAAATTTGAATTTTGTCTTTTGAAGTTTTCAATATATATCAAAAAAAAAAGAAGAAAGAAGGAAAAATCATTTCATAAGTTCGTGGCGTTTTTGTCTTAAAAAAATAATTCAACATTTATGGTTAACCAAAAGCCAAAGGTTGTAGTTTAAAACCTTGTAAACAATTTGATCTCTCAAGCCTTGTGATTGGTTTGGTAGCTTGGATGTTGTAATGGTATCAGGTGTTAAAGTTTTAGATGAACTCATCAAAGAGCAAATCTAATTTATGATGAGGTATGTCCTCTCTGTGTTATGTGTTACTTTTCTGCAAGAAATGGAATTGTATCGAATAATTAATAGGCATTGCTCTCTGATATTTGTTTACAATACTGATGTTGTAGGCTTATTGATCTCTATTATTAAATTTTATTGGTATTAGGCCAACTAAAATTAATTAGTAGATTTTCATCCAACTTTTTGAAAAAAATGGAGCGGGCGGGAGGATTTTATTTTTTATTTTTATTTCATATGAAACTATTTTGCAAGGTGTTATTAATATGTAAACGTTATAAAATCGCTTATACCGCTTACTACTCTAAGAATCACGAAAACCATGTTGAATTGTTACAGGAAGTTAACAAAAAACGAAATTATTGACACGGATACCGGTAACGGAGATGAACAAAATCTGGAAATCGTAAATTTTAGAAAATAAAAAAAATCGGGGCGGCACGATTTTCGAGGGGCGGGCGGGGATGAAAATCTATCAATTGATTTTAATTGGCCTTATACAGGATGTCTTCTTTATTATTGTGAAGGGGTCAAGTACTCAATATTGATAGTAATTATATGGATAGTAAGTTCTGTTGTACTTAATATAGTAATGGCTTTGTCTGACTGATATGTTCAGAAGTGACTGCATCATGGTAAACGTCTATTTTTTCCCAGGTTTTAAACAGTCTTGAATATTTAGAAGTTTTGTACTCCTGTTGAGTTATAGATCGATGTAAACTTTAAAAATTTATATTGTTATTCACTTTTAAGACCCACTGTCAGAGGATTTAAGGTTAAATGACCAAAGTTTGTAAATGGGAGAATAAAATGAGAAAAACAAATATATGTCTATAATAAATAATCATGGTGAAAGGAGATTCAGATTTTAGAACATTTTCATTGTAGAGAAAGTAGACTGCAGAATAAATTGGTCATTATGAACCTGTTATTGAATGGAGAAAAATTAATTAAATTCGTTCAAATATAAATTAAGATGAAAATTTGAATACTGTTGGGCAGACCTGATTTTTTCCTGCTTCTGAATTGTCCATTCATGTTTCTTTATCTATATATAGTAAAATGGCTGTAAAAGTATTACATGTATTTCCTTCAATTTTTCTCCTAGTCAAAATCTGTCTATAATCAATGAACTGAAATCGGAATTGCCTTCATCTTTCTATGCTATGCTTTGGGGAGGTACAGTTGTTGGAGGAAGGGTGCTTAGCTCTAAGCAGTGATGAAGGAAAATCCAGTTTTCTGTCGTGTTGACAGGTCAATTCATGTTTTACACTAGATATTTGAATGAAGGCACATTTATGAGAGGGTCCATATCCATTGATGGAATATTTCATTTGCAATGCTAGGGACCCACTGATTTGCCTAGCACGTCCTCAGATGGCGAATATGGGAGACGCTGTCATTGGGAGGTTGTCAGGTCATAATACGGACATACTGACTGCAGACCATAGAGGGAAACATATTTTGGAAAATGCCACACTCAGTGTACGCGAAAGACCCATTCTGTAGTTTTCAAAAAAAAAAAGAGTCGGCTAATGCCACTACAGAAAGGTAAATTATCCGACCCTGCCCATCAATCCAATCTTTTACAGTGGCAGTCAAAATTGGTTCCCCAATGTGTCCTGCCCCACCCCATTTGAATTCTGTTTGATAAACTGTTGAACATGTTCTCGTCCTGAAGAAGCATGAAATATTTGCCACTGGACTTTAAGCAAACAACAAATCAACAAATCATTTGCAATTTACAATTATTAGCATGTGACGTCAAAGACTTCAGTGTAAGTCGTGTTTGTGACGTTGAACAAATCAATCTGTCTTTTTTGGCTAGTTTTTGTTCTTTATACAGTCATTTCATGCAGTTTATCTCCAGATGAAAAATATTTTTTCAGAAGAATCATTGTACTTCACAGGATATTGGTTTTCTGTTGTTTTATGGATTATTTGATGAATAATGCAATTAAGCTTTATAAAATATATATGTTTCTAATATGTAATTACTGAAGCATTATTAAATAACCAAATCAGATCTCTTTGACACAGGTTATTGTCATGATACCACGAAAAAGGCTATATACCAGCAATCTTCAAATAAAATGAAACCTCAAGTCTGTATATTGCAAAATAAGTATTTACTCGCATGTATATATCATGCATTAGTGAATTAAATGATCAAATGATGATATTGCTATTGTCTTATAGGAAATTGGTAACCTAAAGAAACTGACGATACTTGATGTGTCAGAGAACCAGTTGGATTATCTGCCAGAGGAACTTGGAGGTCTGCAATGTTTAACTGACTTGTGCTTGTCTCAGAATTGTTTGGAACATTTACCAGAGGGTATAGGTATGTTTATTTGTAGGTTAAGCACTATGATCAAAGGAGTTATTGTTATGCCAAATTTACAATTTAAGGTCGTATGATGTTGGCAAATATTATACACATAATCAAATATGTCTTAGTGTTACAGCTACGATGTTAGATTGAATCTCATTGCAATAATTTAATAACACCTAAGGATTGTTGTGTGGTCTCCAGTAATTGGCAGCAGTACACACCATAGGTAAACACTAACTGTAGTTGTTTACATCTACTATTTTGCCGTAGTTTCTACGAATTTTAGTGGAAAAATACGGAGTATGGTTTTCATTTCAAAATCTACGGTTGTCAATTCGCTTGTTCGGAAAATTTTTGTTTTGTTACAAAATATGTAAAATTCCCTCTGAATCACTGAAATACTTGAAAGCAGCAGTATATATATATGCTTTAAAGCGCTTTTGAGACAAGGTCAAATAAATCAATATGGGGGCAAAGACAGATCAGACCAACTTATGACAATAATAATGTTTTGGGACCAACAGCAGCAAAGAAATCTTGCCAGAGGTTTAGAGAATGTAACAAGGAAACCTTCCTTCTTTGGGGCCTTCAAAGGAGAGTCCTACATTTATGTCTTGCTCTACATGTGAACGTGATTTTTCTTGCGCACATAGCAGGTTCGTACCGCTTTGCTGCACACATTTGACAGTACTACGGACAACAGGGCTGACAATTCTACTGACAGGCATGATTCAGGCTAAACAGGTCTGGATATGGTATAAAAAAAAAATTTTTTTCATTTACAAACCATTTAACAGTTAATAGACAAGCGACGACCACTACAAACATATCTTAAGGACATTTATAGTAGGATTTGACATTCTTTGGTACCAAGTTTTGATGCACTATTACACTCATAGAACAAAACGATAATAAGGTTAAAATTAGTTTATTTTTATTTTTAAATTTGTTTTCATTAGATGGTAATGTCATAAAGGTTCTATTAGCATATTGTTTATAACAGTGTAACATGGAACATAGAAATTTATTTTTATTTTTTCAGGCCGCTTAAGGAAACTGAGCATATTGAAAGTTGATCAAAATCGGTTGTTGACCTTGACGCCTGCTATTGGGAAGTAAGTGCACACACATATTCATGAATAATGTACATATGCATGTGTATTATTGAGGTTGAAAATAGTTTTATTGATTTATTGATAGCCTGATTATTATTATAAAAGATTACATTATACCCCCACTCTACGGCGTGGGTGGTATACTGGATTCACCTTGTCTGCATCCCTACGTTCAAACTGAAATTTTTCGTCACACTTATCTCGGCTGTAAATGACAATCACCTTGTCTATCAATGATCTGATTTCTGGTTTTTCATACTTATTGATATTTGTCATGTACGCCAATTAGAAATGGTGTTCGAGTTACTGAGAATAAATTACATTTTATTACTGTTGTACGGACCAGAAAATTAGTTTGAGAATTCGAGAAATCTGTGTTAAAAAAACTGAGCGTTAATTTATATAGACGTAATGGAAAAAATTACCGGAATTTCGTAAAGGGTTGAAAACGGGTAATAAGTTGTTTTTTTTTTTTCATTTTCAGCTGTGAAAACCTACAAGAACTGATACTGACAGAAAATCTATTATCAGTAAGTTATTTTCCAGTATTTTTATTCAACTACTTTAGGGATATGTGTTAAAATTGCTGCCCTTGCTAAATACTGTAGCATTTAGCAGCAAAGCAAAGACTGGTCTGCTCAGAGTCAAAATATTGTGTCCTGGTGGAGTGACATGTCTTCTTCCTGCAGACTTAACCCTTCAGCTAGCATGTGACAATTTGAGTCTGACAATCAAGTACAAAGTCGGGTTCATATCTATATCACTCAGCATGTTCCCATCCTGATCTGGACATAATAACTGCCACTTGATATAAACCAATAATCAATCAATAAGAGAAGAATGAATAAAGACACACTGCAGTAAAAAAAAGTATTACTGGCATTTAAACATAAAGGGGGCATTTTTTTTCTATATTTCATGCAGGACTTCGAGTGATCTTAGTTGTTAGTTATAATTATTAATGATTATGCGCATGCTAACGTATATGTGTTTGAATACTCCTCATGTGTCAAGTCTGGTATAAATTGACCACGATTTTCCCGCTGAAGGCTGTGTTTCTTATCTGGACACTAGCTTTTTCCAAACCAAAAATATAATTACAGACACACATGAATGATCACTAAGTATTTGTTGTCTTACAGTGGTCTTATTTCTTCTGTCTATAAAGAAGATGAATACTTAAATAATAATAGTAAATGTTCTGCTTCTAGAAATGCATGCATTCAGACGTGAATTTTATTTTTCTGTACAGGATTTGCCAACGTCAATAGGAAAATTGAAAAATATGACAGTATTCAATGTAGATAGAAATAGATTGACTGATATTCCGGTAGAAATCGGCAGGTGTAATCGATTAAATGTGCTATCACTTAGAGATAACCGATTATTACGATTACCGCAGGAATTAGGAAGGTTAGAAGATCTGCATGTGTTGGATGTATCTGGGAATAGGTAGGTATATATGTAAAATGTTTGTCTTGTTCTTGTTGTGTGGTAATGTTAGAATAAATACAGTCTTTGCTGTAAGAAATGAGGGTGAAAACTGTATATGTTCATGTGTGTTGGGTTATCATAAATGTGTACTACTGGAATATTACACAAAAAGCAAGCAAATAGATGTGTTCTTTATGTAGAAATTTGCTGAACTGTCTTTGAACAAAAAACACACAACTGACAGAAAGACCAGGATTACTTTAAAGGATGAACAAATCATTGCTTTTTGTGAAAAAATGCAAGAACATAATTATTTGTTAAATGCTGTCGTCGCCTACTGATGATCACTAGTCTATCATCGCTGATGGGTTCAAACCATGCTATTACTTAGGAAAAATAATCTGTAACCTTATAATATTTTATTTTTAATTGTTAATTTTGAAATAGAATTTGAATGTATATTTGTAAAATTATGATATTTTTCTATCTTTTAAAAGGTTAGAATATTTACCAATAACAGTAGCGAACTTGAATCTGAAAGCATTATGGCTGTCTGAGAACCAGGCCAAACCGATGTTAAAATTCCAAACAGATTTTGATGAAAGAACTGGTCAGCAGGTGTTAACATGCTTTCTTTTGCCACAGCAGGATTTCCATACTGAAAGTATGGGTAAGTTAATGTCCAGATTAAGGACATGCTGTGTTGAAATGTTTGATGATAAATGTGTTTGAAAATGTTTTTGAGTCTTGACATTTTTGACGTCAAGAATCACAATTTCAACACGAGAAAGTATTCTGAGTAAATTGTTAGGATTTTCACTTTCCACATGGTAAAATAGATCACAAGATACAGGAATATCTTGTACTACCTCACTTTTTCCACACAGAAAAATGAGTGGTAAAACAATGAAATTCTTCATACTGAATCAGAGAAGTGACTAAAAAAATGTGTATTTTGATTTCATAAATTACCAACTGATAAGGATTCAGGAAAATATTGGTCACTTGAACCTTAAGGGCTGATAAAAAAAAAGTTTTAAGATTACAGGACAGATCAAGTGACTGGACAGTAGCCATTGACACTTATGATGTTATGTCATTGGAGTTTGAGCAAGCAAAGTTTATATGCATTTAGTTAAATACAAGATGATTGTTCTAATTTAGGAGTAGGTTATAGAATAGTGCAATTTGGTATTGTTTGCTGTCAGACAGCTTACTATCTTCTGTGCTTGCGTGCTTGCCTCTGGTGTGGTAGGTCAGAGGATTTGATCCCCGGCCTTGTCAAACTAAAGACATTAAAAATGGTATTTGCTGCTTCTCTGCCAAGCATGCAGCATCTAGGAGTAAGAACAAAAGACTGGCCGGCTTTGAGGCTGTATAATATATCGGGTGGGGTGATATGTCTTCCTGCGGACTGTTACCTAGTGAGCTAGCATGTTTAAAATCAAGCTCATCGTGTCGGTCTTGTACAAAGCAGGGTCATATTCATTTCATATGAACATGTTCTCATCCATCCATCTTCTGATTTACAGAATTTTAATTGCTGGGTACAAATGAGAAAAAAAATGAACTCATAATTAGGGAAAATATATACATGTAATTGCTTCATTAAGATAAAGAAATTTATCTATTCTTCTTCTTGCATCGAACAGAAAATCTGTTGAGAGGAAGTACCACCACTGATCAAGATAGTCGATTAAGTGATAACATAGATCGTCATCGTGACAGTAAGATTCATTTTGATGTCCCCAAAGAGGAAGATGATGATGATACAGAAAGTGAAGGGGTAATTATTGTCAACCTTGTGTTAAGTTATTGAAATTGCAAAAAATCTATTATGTATGTACTTTGTTTGAGGAGAATTGAATTGGAAAGGGTGCTATGTTGAGCAGGAGGTTTTAAATGTAAGAATTTTTTATTCATTCTCCTGTATTGTGATTGTGGATATGGTATATGTTACCTCAGGTTTTAAAATTACAACATGATCATCAGGTTTCATGGTGTCCGATTTTCTAGACATCGTAGTACCTTGTAGTTTCTCTACAGAAATCACTTCCTGTTCTACACCCTATTGGTTGAAGAGATGGATAATATATTTTTGGTAGGATTTCAGGCTTATTTTATTTTACTGACCAATTTCTGTTTTAGAACTAAAGATTTAATGCTTATTTTGACAAATAATTAATTTAATATTGGATGTAACACGTCATTTGATTGGTCAAATGGTTTCGTCTGTCATATCATAGACTAAATTTTATACTCTACTATGACGTCATTAAAGGGAATCCCAGCGTTTTAGACATTAAAACAACAGTTGAAATTAAATTATAAGGATTGACTAATTTTGTCTTCAGTCTATTCGAAATA
Source organism: Mytilisepta virgata (assembly GCA_028015205.1). Classification (NCBI taxonomy): domain Eukaryota; kingdom Metazoa; phylum Mollusca; class Bivalvia; order Mytilida; family Mytilidae; genus Mytilisepta; species Mytilisepta virgata. The sequence goes on from CM051512.1 coordinate 26,808,805, forward strand.
ACCTCAATGCACATGGTGCACACTTTCAAATAACCCGCTACTAGTGTGCACCACGTGATTGAGGTTATTTCATCATAGACTGAAAAAAAATTACAGTCAATCCTTAATTAATCTTTGAAAAATTGGAATAGGGAAATCAGAAATGAATTTTTCTTTTGCTCAACATAGTTTTAAATTTTTGAATGAAGCCATTTATTCTGGAATATTTATTATCCTTGAATAGTTAAAAAGTATAAATGTAGGATATATATAAATAAATAATGAATTTTATTTTGTTTTATTTTGAATGTTTATTTCCATTAATTCAAAAGTTCTACTTTTAAACAATAGAAAATGAAAAGCATGAAGGTAATTTTTATAAGATCGACAAGATAATGCTTCTTTAAGCTTCATACAATTCATACTGTTTTGTGTTTTGTGTTACTAACAATTTTAGCAAGTTATCTTGTTTGTCTCTTCATTCTGTTTGTTAAACATATTTTAATATGCAAAAGAAGAGGAGGTTAAATGTCAAGGAGAAAACATCCGATCTCTGGAGTAAATTGACCAAAAATAGACCGCTTTTTTTTTGAGTAATAATTCATCAATAAAGAAATGGTATTGTGAACAATGAAGAGGCGTGTCTATCATTATCTTAATAAAACACAAGTTAGTAAAATTTTGGCTGGCTTACTTCTGGTCAAAGTAAACATGTTAAACCTTTTCTTGAGATTAAAAAAAAATCCTTTTTTCTAAAAATGATGGTGGAATGGTAATGTCTTTTGAGTCTTTTTGTTCAGTATTTGTATTTTTTGCTTTTTAGCAGGTTAGCTTTTTTTCTTACATGTATGTCTACAAAATTGCTTTAGAAAAAATTCTTTGCAATCTGAAGACAATCGTTACTTTTACGTCAGGTTATGTTACATGTAAATGTATTGCAGGGGTTAAAATTTCCCAGAAATAGAGTGCATGCATGAGTCTTCACTTAATAATGCATATACATGTATTTCCACAAGCAGCAGTCTTTCTTTGCTTTTGTTGTTTGAAGGTACACAATTTAAAGGAAAATTTGACAGAGAGGGGTTCTACAAATTTTAAAATTTAAAAATTAATATTTAGTATTTTATCAGATTTAAAATTAGATTTGTAAGAAAATTTTTTTTGTATTGTTCAAAATTAATAAGAATATTTCTGAATTCATAACATAACTGTAATTTAATCATAAGTCTGTCTATAGAATTATGTGTTGCTTTTTGGTAAATGTTCCTTGTAGAAGCTGTGTTAATGGCAGGCTTTTATTGAAAGGATGGTAGTAGGGATAAGGGCATTTATGGTAGATTTGCAAACATGTATTTGAGGACTGGGATCAATTTATCATTACTGTTCATGATGTTGATTGAAAATAATATGCTAGTTTTTATAAAAACTTGAGTCTGTTGCATGGATCTGCTTGACAGAAGACAGCTATCTTTTAATACATTTAACGTATTCTTTCTGCCTTGTAAAGATATTTTCTTTATCATATCTTTCTGCTATGATGGTATAATTTCTTTATATATAGAGCCATTTCCAGCGGCATGATACTCCGCATCCGAAAGATCTTAAGAAACGGCATGATAAATTCTTAAAGGCAAAAACATCTATCGATGGGCACGTTATTCCTCACCAGGAAAAGAAAAAAGAGGTAATTACGCAGAAATTATGTTTACCTGTTATTATTAGATCAGATGGAACTAATTCTTAAATTTTCAGTCTCCCCAGCTGCTGTATATTCTGTTGGGCCCAGTGTTTTATTTCAAATTTTAGTTGTTGAATTTAGAAAAATGACCAGGTCCTTAATTCTCGTAGAAGTCTGGATGATAATTTATGAATTACTTTTCCTTTGCTCTATTAAGTTCGAAATTTTCATGGAGTACACAGAAATATATTTTAAACTTTTCATTGGTTAGTGATCTATTAAGAAATTTCGGGTTCATCATTAAATGGAACTTTTCTAAAAGAAATTGATGTCAATCAATAAATGTACCAGTTTTAAATTGTTTTTGGAAAGTTAAAACTGTTTATTTACAGTTAATTGAGAAACTAATTATAATTTATACTAATCCCTTTTCCCTGATTCAATTCTCATCCAAAAAAAATTTCTAGTGTAAAATTTGCAAAGAAAGATTTACATTTGTAGGAAAGATAATCTTTATAAACAGTCGTCCCTTAACACACTTTAAAATGTAAATGTCGGAAAGAGTATGCCAAAATGCTGCTCTCACACTCACCAAGGGACCCTTGGCTTTACAGTCTGCTGTGCTGACCACTCCAACTCGATGCCCGAAAAGTCTTAAATAATAAGTAATATTTACAATTCATCTGTGCTTATAGCTGAACATTGTATCATATTTACATGATTATTTCAGGTGTAGTTTGAATACTTAAGGATGCTCGCTGGTCATGTTTTGGTCTTTTTGTCAGATTTTAGGAATCCTCGGGTTTTATCCATTTCTTAAACATGAAATTTTTTGCCCAGGAACCCCCACCTTTTCTTTTATAATTCAATCATATATACCTTAAAATGGTATTTGACAAAATTTTATGAAATCCTTTTTATTTTTTCATACATTTTTGAGAGACTGAAGTTGTCAATGCAAAGAGAATGAAAAATCCAGAGAAAACCCATTTCCTGCAAATTTTCAAGGCCTTATAGCTCTAAAATGAGCACATCAACCTATATTTTTTTCTTGCTTATTTGTTTACTATTCATATGTTCTCTCAAACTAAAACACCTATTTTAAATCCTATTTATTTCCTATTAGACCAGCAATCATCCTTAAATGCATAATATGCTTATTCAATGAAAGAGTGTAACTGAACAAAAATTTAGAAACTTTTGTGTAAAGATTGAAGTAAGTAATTTCTTTCAGAGACAAAGGTTGGAGATCTTTTAGTGATAAAGATTTCCTTATTGAAGGGATTTTTAAACTATTTGGGTTAAATATTGATTGTTCGCTGTTGTCAGAATTTATAATGTGTAATTTTTCAGGATTTGGTATTTATGCCATCAAGGGACAACGATCCTCGATGGTCAATGACAATAGAAATAGAGAAACCAAAGAGTCCACCACCATCAGAACCTCCACGTATTATCACAGGTAATGCAGAATTTCTGTATTTACTCCTGCTTATACATGTATGTGTACTACATGTACTTTTATGATTATAACTTTTGTATATATATAAACTTGCACTAATTGTACTGTTTGTTTGTATCATGCTTGTCACAGCCATTAGTTTTATATGTTTTATGGCAATAAAATATTATTATTATTATATAATTTCTTAGCTTAAGGAGGTAACCAACACTTTGACTAAAAAAGATATGGCTCGTTTAATTTTCATAAAATTTTGACAAAATATTTACTTTGACCTGATGACAAAAATTAAAAAATTTAAAGAAATTTGAATCCCAAAATTTATGGGAATAATTTCATTGGATATTTAGCAGTTTGACAAACACTAAGTTTGATAATTGAGAAGCTTGATTTCTCTTTATTTATAGTATGTGATCAAAACATTCAGCTGAGTTTTAAAGAGTTAACTCCCTTCGGTGTTCTGTAACTGCCAATTTAAATCTTTTATGAAATCAGATAATAGACCGTTTTAACTTAATTCTAAAGAAATAACTATGAAGCCCTTACTCAAAAATGATTTAATATCTGTATCATTTTCTGAAGTTGTATTGTGAACTTTAATATTTGAAAACAACAACATCCCATGTGTCTAAATTTATATCTGCTGAACTGTTGGTCATTATTGAAGGAAATGCCAGTTTTGTCAGATGCTCATCTTCTTTGTTGGGGCCTCAAAGAAACAAAGAAACGTTCTGTGTTGAATGTTGTGAGTTTAACCTATGGCTTTGTCAAACAATGGACTCGCAGTTGGTATTGTCTGCTTTTCGACTGAACAGCTGGGAGTCAACAGGTGGGATGACACAGCTTCCTGTGGACTTTTACTCTATTAGCTTGCACACTTCAAATCCAGCAAACCGCCTAGTTGGTCACAGGTTCAAGGTCAAGTCAAACCACAGACGTCAAAATTGGTATTTGCTGCTTCTCTGCCAAGCACGCAACATCTAAGAGTAAGATCAAAGGACTGGTTGGCTCGGAGTCGGTATAAGGTGTCCTGGTGAGGTGATATATCTTCCTGCGGACATTTACTTTGTGAGCTAGCACGTTAACATCCAGCTCAGCGTGTCAGTCTAGTGCAAAGCAGAGTTCATATATCATATCAATTTGTTGTTATGTTACAAAGTAGAGGTCATATTGACACACTCCCCCATTTCAATCATTTTCATGAAAAATGCGAATATATCTTGATAATGATGAATATTGATTTCAGCTCCTGAATTGGAAGGACCACCTAGGTTCCATGGTCCAGTAGAACCAAAACGCAAAGAAGAAAGTGAAGAGGAAGAAGACCGAGAACCACCGAAAGAAACACAGCCTTTGATAAAGGAGGTCACCGTTTCCGAGGCACCAACTGTCACGTATCAAGAACATAATGGCTACTATGATGACCATATAGAAGAGGAAACAAGAGAGGAAAGCGAAGATGAGCATGAAGAAGAAGAAAAAGAAGAGGAGACTGACTCTGATGATGTATGATAAGTAGTGGAATTTGATTTATACTAACTTTGATAAGAAAAAAATTTTTTTTTTTCGGAAGCTTGTATTTGGATATCATAGATAAAGTAAATAGTTTATTTGAGCAAAATAGAAGATTTTTTTTGGTCTGAAATCCTATTTGACACAAACTGCATAGCTACAAATAAACGTTAAATAAAAAACGTTAGTATGTTATTTAAAATCTAAAGTGACCCCTGTTTGTAATGTTTGGTATCTGCCTATACTGAGGTTTTGTCTCATGGGTAGTTAGAATAGAGAATGGAAATGGGAAATGTGAAGCGACAACAACCGACCAAAAAGCAGAAAACAGCTCAAGGCTACTAATGCAGACAGAAAATCCAGCACACAGAGGCGGGCTTCATCTGGCCCCTAAACAATAATGTATACTAGTTCAGCAAAATGGACGGCACACTAAACTCTGAAACATAAATATGAACCAAAATTCCAAAAATACACAAGACTAACAAAGGCGAGAGGTTCCTGACTTGGGACAGGCGCAAAAATGCAGCAGGGTTTAACATGTTTTGTTTGATGTCAACCCTCTCCCTATATCTCTTGCCAATGTGGAATAAACAAACACACAGTAAAACTCAGTTCAAAAGATGTCTGAGTCTGATGTTAAAAAAGGTAACAGAAGAAACTTTACCCAACATTTCATTTGTACTTTTAATATTGCGAAGAATTTATTCATTTTACAATGTCTTATTAAAGGAAAATCAGCATCGTGAAAGAGTTGTTGGATTTGATGTGGAAGTAGAAGACAACAGTGAAAGGAAGACTGGCTTGCGTCGACGTGATACTCCATATTACAAGAAAAACAAGCGTATTATTAAAGATGATCAGTCCAGGGACAAAGTACTCGAAATTCTGGCTCAGATTGCTGCTAAAAAAGAAGGTGGAGAAGCACAGGCAAGTGAAGTATTATAGAACTAGGCTTTGCATTCCAGAACATTGCATTTTCATCACAATCTTACTTTGCTCTTGTTTTGTGCATTCTATTTTTTAGTTTTTCAACTTTCTAAGAAAATTTTATCACCATTATCAGGCTGTAAAACTTTACAAAATATATTATCATTTAAAGATGTGTCAATCTCGTAGGTTTTTAAACTTTGCATGAGTACACACGTCAAAGCAAACAGAAGATGCTGTTTACTTCATTGGGTATGTCTGTAGCAGATACCTAAATAAAAAACAAAATGCTTAACAGTAAACACCTGAAAACCAATCACTCAATGCCATACAACAGACAGAACCCCAGAAAAAATATAAAAGAACACAAAGCACAAACATGAACACAACAGAAAATCAGGATAGTATGACTTGGTACAGACACTGAACAGTGGTGGGGTTAAACAATTTTTATGGGTACCCAGACCTAAAGCATTGTTCAGTGTTGTTGAGATGAATAATCTCTAATAAAAAATTAATGTACTGCAAATTTTAATATGATAATTATATTTTGTAGAACCTTTCTGGTGATGGCGATAAACCGAACGAACCAGAAGTAGAAACTGAACTAATAAAGATCCATATAAACAGGCAACCAGGTCAGGGTTTGGGTATCTCAATAGCTGGTGGAAGGGGATCTACACCATTCAAGGGAGATGATGAGGTTTGTTTTTTTTAGTAATTCTACAGCGGTTTATCCAGGGTTATTGGGAAGGACCATTTTTGGCCTATCTTGGGAAAAATTTTGGTCAATTTGGAACCAAAATTAGAGGGGTAAGTTAACATTTTTGGGAATTCTGCATGATTTTGAAATAATTTCCATTGGGAATGGGTCCTTTTACCGGACCCTGCTGAATGGTAGAAAAATCCATGTTCTAACTGCACTGCTTTTAAATTTACTTTTATAGTTTAAGGAATAATTTTTGTGGAGGAATCCATTTGTATTTTGGTATTACCCCATATCTTTTCATCTTCATAAAAAAAAAATAATTTGAGTCTTTTGTTAATTCAAATGTAATGAGCAATATTCACAAGAGTATTCTGAATTTTGATGCGCTTGTTGTTTTTGTAGTCTACTGTCACAGTAGACTACAAAAACAGACCCACAAGATGATTTCAACTAACTTTATAATTCTGAAAATTTTCATAATAAAACCCTTTATCAAATTTTTATTGTCTCGCCTTGACGGAGTCAAAAGGCGAGACATAGGTATGCTGTTTCCGGCGGCGGCGGCGGCGGCGGCGGCGATGGCGTCAACAATGTATTAGTTTGTGATTAGCTCAGTTTTATGGGGATCCACTAGTGGTAGGTCAATGATAATTGGTATGCAGATGTATTACCATTACCACATCTCATTGCCATGGAGATTATTTGGCTCCGCCCCCTCAGTCATGGTCTATTGACTTTGAATGGTTTGCTTACTTTACATGTATTAGTTTGTGATTAGGTCAGTTTATGGGGATCCACTAGTGGTAGGTCAATGATAATTGGTATGCAGATGTATTACCATTGCTACATCTCATTGCCATGGAGATTATTTGGCTCCACCCCCTCAGTCATGGTCTATTGACTTTGAATGGTTTGCTTACTTTACATGTATTAGTTTGTATAAGGTCAGTTTATGGAGTGGTAGGTCAATGATAATTGGTATGCAGATGTATTATCATTGCCACATCTCATTGCCATGGACATTATTTGGCTCCACCCCCTCAGTCATGGTCTATTGACTTTGAATGGTTTGATTACTTTACATATATTATGAGTCTGGTGAAGAGGAACCTTGAGGGATCCTGCACTGGAAATCAACTATAAGTAACTATAAGTAACTATAAGTAAACAAAATTATATTTTATTGGACACAAAGCCAAGCAAAAAGATTTTTGTCTCGCCATGATGAGGTTGGGTTGAAAAGCTACACATAGGTATGCTAATTCGTGCATATTCATTGACTGAATATTTGCATAACTTACATGTTAAAGTATTGCTATCAGTGGCAGATCCAGGACTTTTTATTAGGGGGGGGGTGCGCTGACCGACCTAAGGGGGGGCCCCACTCCAGTCACGCATCAGTGATTCCCTATATAATCAACCAAATTTTTCCCACAAAATTTTTGTATTTAGGTTTGGGAACGACTTATAATAAGTCAATGGTATTTGGTATCCAGTTGTATTAGCATTCACACATCTCATTTAAATGGAGATTGTTTAACCATGTAACTCAGTCATGGTTCATTGACTTTGAATATTTGCATAACTTGTGTAAGATGTTAAGGTATTGCTATTATGATTTCAACATTTGCATAATCAAAATTACAAAAAGGCGAGACATATCTCTGTGATAACAGTTTATAAATATGTGTATGTAGTTATGGAAAAGTGTTAAAACCGCAAATTGTTGCCAGCAGGTGACAAAGATTGTACTTTGACATTTTTCGTTGTGTTGAAACATCATGTTTTGCTAGAAATAAAATTTTCCATTGTTGAAAAATAAGCTGTTGAATAATTAGAGTCATTCTAATAGAATAGAACTAAATAATTTATGAGTAGCACAAACAGATTTTTAATAATTATTAAATGTAAAAAGTTAGCCTATGAAAGCAGATTGATAGCATGTATAAGAATGATATTTTTTACGTTAATGTGATCTTTCAGAGTGTGTTCATATCAAGAGTTTCTGAAGATGGCCCTGCTGCTGCTGCTGGGGTTAAAGTTGGTGATAAATTAGTCTCGGTAAGTCTTTTTAACCTTGTAGGATTTCCTGATGGTTATAACAGCTATCTTGTTCAATATTATCTATAGATAATTTTGCATCATGATGAATTTTATAAGATCATTTTTGGATCAACAATGTTGCTGATATTTACAGGTAAATGGTGTTAACTTGATAGATGCTGATCATTATGATGCAGTTGATGTGCTGAAGTCTAGTGGCAATAATATCTCCATGGTGCTTGGTAGAGAGAGAATCATTGAACCAAAAGAAGAGGTTTGTAATTGAAGTGAAATTTAAAAAAAAAAGCAAAAGAAAAGAAAAAAACTATTAAGGATTGTTTTTTTTTGTAATCTGAAAAAGTGGTGAAACTTCCAAGTGTTGTTTTTGCAGATGTAAAGAACAACTACATGTATATGTATATCCAATGAATAAAAAGGAGTTTACATGTAGTTTGGCGACCTAGAAAAAAGTTAATTACATGTAGTATGGCTATTTAGAAAAAATTAATTTCATGTAGTTTGGCGACATAGAAAAATAGTAATTACATGTAGTTTGGTGATGCAGAAGCAACTCCAAACAGTGATGAAGAAAATTACATGTAGTTCAGTGATTTAGAAAAAAAGTAATGACATGTAGTTCGGTAATGTAGAGGCAACTCCAAACAGTGATGAATAAAATTACATGTAGTTTGGCGATTTAGAAAAAAAGTAATTACATGTAGTTTGGTGCTGCAGAAACAACTCCAAACAATGATGAATAAAATTACATGTAGTTTGTCAATGTAGAAAAAGTAATTACAGTAAATGTAGTATGGCGATGTAGAGCGACTCCAAACAGTGATTAAGAAAATTCCATTCACTCAGACAGCTTCTTGTTTTCAACTCTTGACATAATGAACTGATTCCTGATTTGCCTTTAAAATAACTGTTTCTTGTATTCAGTGTACTTACATTAAAGAATTTTCTTCATTGGTCAGCTGAGGGAATTCTGAATATTTTCTGGGTGTTTTTAGATCGAAGAACCAAAAGAGGAAGAAGAAGAGCCGACAACAGGATTTGCTACAGTTTCGTTTGAACAGGAACCTGGTACTGAAGTATATGGGGAGGTAGGAGAAAAAATTAGAAAGGAATTACTAGGAAACAGATCAAAATTTTATTACATCTGCACTTTTGTTTAGCAGATTTCTGCTTTTTTCAATTCGTATTTTTCCATATTATACATAGCAATATGGCTACCAGTACAGTTTTTCCATTTTTGACTTGGCTGGGAAAATCATCTCTGATTCTGTCAATGTTTGCAAAATTTTCCATTGATTTGCTTATTTGTAGCCAAGTTTCGTGTCTATTTGGTTAATGAAGGAAGGACAGAAAGTACATTTCTAGATATATTTTTTTAAAAGAAACTTTTGTTAAATGTCATGTTCATGACGATGGTCTGAGTTATTTTTATAAAGATATAGATGGGTAATGTTTATGGATACACAGTGAAGATGTGTTTCGAAGAGAGAGCTTCTTGCTTGGGCAGTGGATAAATTTCCCTCGGGACAAAGTATATTTTACTGTAACTGTGAAATCATTCATCTACAATAATTATGAGAACCATTTTCTATACAAGAAAACATGAAATATCCATGTCTCTGGAAATGCTTGTGTATTTGATATACAGGTATATTAATTATAGGTATATAATTATAGTGTTTCTTTATATTTCAGAAAATTTCGACAACTTTGATTCGAGACCATACTGGACTAGGCTTCAGCATAGCTGGTGGACGAGGGTCGATACCATTTAAAGGCAATGATCAGGTTTGAAAAAATACATTACTTCTAAATAATTACATTTGGGAAGGAAGCAGTGCAGTAGTGTTGGAAAGTGGTGCTTTGAATATACTTCTTGTTATTTCATGTATGTCTACTATGATGCTTTTTTCTCAAATGTATCTTGTAGAATATAAATGATAATGATTTCATTTATATTTCGCATGTCTAGAAATTAATATTTGTACTATGAATAAAAAGAGAATTAAATTGATAAGAATATAAATGATTTTGATAACTTTGGTTCTGTCATGGAAATATATATAACAGTTTTTAAAAGAAATTAGATTTGATATTGTTATTTATCTTTATTACATTGTATCTAAGTTAGCATGCTTGAGCACTAGCTTTCAATCTGGTGTGGCCAAGAATACTTTCTTTGATCTACATTTTTGATTAGATTATACTTACTTAATACCATAAGATTAAAACAAAATCACTAATATCTTTCCCTAAGGCGTTTTTCAAAACTCATTTTTAACTGCTTGACAAATGTAATGTGTTTAGCAAACTCTTTCAGGCAATACGATAAAATATTGAGAAGAATTATTAAAGAAAGTATTAAATATTTGCAAATGTACATGTATTCAATGTATTTTTTTTCATAGTTTTGTCAGTGCCCACTTTTTGACACTGAAAAAGATGCAGCTGAAAATTGTCAAAGTTGTGCAAGTAGAAACAATAACCAGTTGTCTCCTTTAACCTGGCTCTCTAGGGGAGATAACAAATTTAGAAACTCTTACCGTTTATAGCAGGAAAGATCTTTCTTATTTTGCACAATATGCAAATTATTCTTCATGTAAATGAAGAATTACATGAATTGGCCAATTTGCCATATATACAGAGTACAGGGAGGTAATCCAACAAAATATTTTTATAATTTGTAAAGCTCAGAGTGTTATATCCCTTGGTAAATTGGTCAGGGGCAGATAATTTGGTTACGTTTCTCATTAGATGTCGTTAGCAATGATAAAAGTGATAGATTTTATGATTTTTTTCCTATTATTTTATGTCCTTGTCTTGGACCTTTGAAGGTCATATTGAATGGTAGGTGTTGATGTACGATTCTGTTAAATTTACAGAAAGTGTATTCCTTTTTGGAGGTTGGTATAGTATTGTTGGCATGACGACCAAGTTTTATCAAATGTACTGTTTAAGTTTCAGTCTTCTTGTTGTTTTACCTGGTTACTATCAAATTGCTCATTCAGAATTTCAGAAAATTTATATTTTTACGTTTTAATTGGTTGAAATTTTACTTTCAATATAAGCAATGAAATGTTTTGACTTGTAACCATATTTGATAAAAGAGATTTTTAAAATTTTAGAGTGATATTCTTGTGGATTAAGTGCCAGATTTATAAAATAAAAATGATAGAACCTTACATTGGAAAAATTCTTGGTTAAAGTTTGAAAATCAATCATATTTAGCCAAAACTTTTACTAAAATTTTTATACATATGTATAGTGTCAGTTTCTTTCCTAAATTGCACAATGTCACTGGTATTTAATGTGAAACAAAATAAACAGATAAAAATTAATTTTGAAATATATTAATATTTTTCTCATGAAAAGCCTTTTTTTGCATAATATTTGATAAGAACTTTGGTTACTTTGTGTCAAAATTTTCTACACATTGGGTTCTTCACTATAGCCGGTTTTTATTAGAAACAGTAAATTCGTGTTCTACGCAAAGTTTTTCAAATTGGAATATTCAAATAATAGGAAAAAATGTATTAGAATTTCTAAGCCAGTAAAAAGATGTTCAAATTTTTAACGCCTCTGTGTTGAATAATCTAAATAACCAGGTGAAACCTTTCAGCTCTCAGCATGGACGTTCTTGACAAAATCTTTCATCTCAGTGTTGTCCAACTAACGTTATACATGTACTTGTATATATAGAAACCAACACTCTTAACTATAAGTTCTGGTAGTTCAATCTAGATAAAAGTGTCGTCACAAAGATCTTAATTTCACATGCTGTATAAGGTGCACATATATTGTTATACCCCCTGCAAACTAGTTTGGAGGGTATATAGGAATCACCTTGTCCGTCCGTCTGTCTATATATCTTGTAAGCGCAACTCCTCCTAGACCGCTCAATGGATTTCAATGAAACTTTACAGAACGGAAGTACATCATCCAAAGATGTGCATGAAGAAAAATCTTTGCTTTCCGAAATCACACAAGGGAGATAATTGGACTTTAAAGCGGGGGTATCCTTTGTGAGCTTTGCTCACAGTACATCTAGTTTTGACTGAAAATGTACGTTCTTACAACATTTTAAAAAGGGGGTTCCTGTCAACAGTTGTAGAGAAAAATAAGAAAGGAATCAGAAAATATATTATGAGCAAAAATATGATGTGTTTTTACTGTTCTGAACCCATGTAATTACAAATGCAGACTGCACAGAATATATACATAAACATATATATGAATGAAACATTTTTTAGACAGTGATTTGTACTGATAATAATATTGACCTACTGATCAATGCTAATTTTAAGATTGCAGTCGAACAGTTTCATTTGAACTGATTCTTTGTTTGCTTAGTGGGAAGTGTCCGTGAATTCCCCACTGTTTCCAAGAATATTTCATCTCGTTATTCAAGGTGGCCTTTTGTATTGGTATTAAAAACCCTTTAAAATAATACTGAATGTGTTAGTTTTTAGTTTTGTTTACTGTTTTTGTTTTGTCTGTTTTGTTTGTTGGAATGTAAGAATGATTGAATGAATGAATTAGTGTTAGATTTGCCTGGAATGACTTGTAGTAGATAAAAGTCCAACTTTTAGATATAATATGGGATATTCCAGACTGATTAATGAATTTTTAAAGCTTTTAGAAGTCTCGGATGATTTTGTTTTGTTTTTGGCAGTAAGGATTTATCCATTACGATTTCTTCATTAGACATAGTAAAATGGCTTCTGGTACCTCATTTCAGTTTTTGTTCCCTTCGGTAAAATCATCCCTGAGAAGTTTATTTGGTTCGCATTGTCTGGAAAATCTAGTATCATTAGGGACGAGATCAAAAGTTCAATGTCGGATAAAAAACTTATTCAAATAGTTTGGGGGTGGGGGGTAAAAATCGCTGCAAGTTTTGTTATCCGACATCGATTTTCGGATATGCCCATATTGGACAATCAATTTTTCCAAAATTAAGTTAAGAGGGGGGTGGGGGGGTCAGTGAAAAAACTATGTGAATTAAGTTTTTTATCCTACATTGAACTTTTAATCTCATCCCTAAAGTGCCCTTAGTTTTAGAATATCACATCTACAATGTACTTGCCTGAATGAATGAATCCAAACAAAAAACTGTTTTATGATAAAAAATGGTAGAATTGAGACAAAAAAGCTTTTTTTTTGCTAAGTTCCCTTAAAAAAGAAAATTGTACATATAAACTATTTTATTTGGTCACAATTTCTAACACAATCAAAAGCAATTGACACTACATTGTACATATTGATATAATAAAAAAAGACCCATGGAAAAGACATTATCATAAAACGGTTTAAGTAGACATTCAGTTTGAACCTGAATTAGTTTGCTTTCTGTATAATGAAGGGTTTAATATATAAATCCTGCTTTAAGAATTAGAAAAAAAAATCTTAATTTTGATTAGGTAGGATTGCAATGGAATGATGATTTTACTCAAGCAAAAAGAGTATTTCTGAAATAAGTGGATCCCACTAAAATAATAATTGAGGTAAATTGAAAGGATATGGTATCAATAAGATGTGGTATGGACCCCAGAATTTTAATTATTTGACTAAGCATTGATAAACGTAGTTATATAATTTGCCAAGTTGTCTTAGTAATAGCAAGTAGTGAATTGCTGTGCTATCATTTCTTATCCTAGGCTCATGGCCAGGTATATGTTAAACTCAAATCTTCATTGGGATTTTCTCACCGTCCTACAATCAAATTCTAATGTAATAATAAAATTCCAGATGTTATTGAAAGTAATGTGCAGTACAAGTAACAAGCACATTTTGCTTTAATCCATATATAAAAAAATGTCTTGTCAAAGAAAGGTTCTCATTCTTAAGGTTTTTCTTTGCAGGCTATTTACATATCTCGTGTAGTGGATGGAGGTATTGCCCAAAGAGATGGCAAGATTCTAGTTGGTGACAAACTTTTATCTGTAAGTAATAGCTTGACTGTATTGATTTCACTGCTGTGAAAAAATAGTATAATTTGTGTACTTCAAAAAAAATTACAGTATGAAAAAGCTTTGTGGTCCATTGGTTGAGATATAGAACTGTTTACCTTGAATAGAATACAGGATTTCATTGTATAGCAGAAAAAACTGATATTAAACAACACTTCAAAAGTACAAAAGCTTATTTTAGGGCAAAATGGAATTATTGCAGTTTATGATGGATGTATGGTAAAATTGAGTAATATTTAAAGTTGGTTTTTGATAAAAACAAATTATTTTCATGTAATCAAAGTGCGAAAGAGAGGGCGAAAAACAGATTCCAGTAATAACAGAAGAAAAATACTTAGAAAAGACGTAATTGATACATGTCCATATTATTGTTCATATTTTACAGAAAACATGTAGATATATTTAAAGAAAATTTTGAATAGCACATTTTACAAGTTTTTGTATTTATTTATTTTTATTAAGACTTTCTTAAGTGGCTGCAGAAGATACATGTGTGACATCTAAATAGAAGATTATTCATTTTTTTATTCAAACAAATGATTTCAGAATTTGCATGTAATTTTGTAAAATAACTCATAATCAACAGTTGTTGGGCATTTTTAAGGTCCTGCCAGAAATGTACATGTTTATAAAAATAGCAATTTGTGTGCTATCAAAAAGATGTACTACTATTTTGTTTATTTATATATTTAGATAAATAATGTAGACATGCAGGACGCTAGGCATGATCAGGCAGTAGCTTTGTTAACAGGTGTTGATAAGGAGATTCATTTGGTTGTGTACCGAGAAAAAGTTGTTCCTAAGGAGCAGGCGGAAGTGTCACAACCTAGTGGAGAAAAATTGGAAAAGATCACTCAGCCATTGATCAGTTGGCAACAGACACCGCCAACAACCAGCCTTAATGATACTTTTGCTATTACACAATCTCCTGTGGTTGCTGCTGCACCGCAAGGATGTCATAGTGAAACATTTACAGTGTCACAATCACCTGTGGTTACACCTCCGCCATCTGTTCAGCCAATCAGTAATAGTCCGAATCCTTATTCGGCTGCAGTACCATCTTCATTTACATATCAGTCACAGAAGTCACCCTTATCACCTCATCAAGTCTCGCCTAAGGCACCAGCATCGCCTCGTCAGGATGTTTCACCATCTGTTAGTCCAAGAAATCTGTCGAGTGATTGGACGACACCTATTACTGCTGTGCAACCGCCAAGATTTGTATATCCTGGCTTTAAATCACGGACTTCATCCTCTAGTAGGACTGTAGAAAGCAAAAATATTCAAAATGAAAGTAAAAATATTCAAAGTGAAAGTAGGAATTTATTAAATGAACAACAAAATAGTACAATAACATTAGAAAGGGAGACAATCAAAAGCAATCATGTGACTTTATATAATAATGATTCTAAGCATGCTATCGATAATATAACAATAGTTAAGGCTGGTGGACCTTTAGGTTTGAGTATAGTAGGTGGAAGTGATTTGTCCTGTCACCCTTTTGGTGTGGATGAACCAGGAATATTTGTTTCCAAGGTATTAAATATTTCTTATTGTCATAAGTAGAAAATTGTACTGAAAATAAAGCAGAAAATTTAGTAGAAAACAGTGATTTGGTTAAAAATGAATGTTGCAAAGCTATAGTGAGAAAACACTTTTATACTGGACTAATCAAAAATTAATGTACATATGTTTAAATATAGATTCTCTTTCAGGTATGAGTGAGTTATGGAATTTCTCCACCCGAGATAGTTAAATTTTTGATGAGCGTGTTAAAATCTAAAATTTAACAATTGAGGGTGGAAAAATTCCATAACTCATGAGTAAGTGGAAGGAAAATCTGTTTTTCCTATGATTTTCGACAAAAACCTCAAGAAAATGTTGTTGCTATGTAGTTTGTTTACATAGACGTCATTTCGAGACTTCTCTTGTTAATCGTTCCAATAACTAAATAAAAAAACGTCAGGATTGAATCACCGGGAAGTGTTTAAAATTGTTTTTTTTTATCCCACTGATTAAACACGTCAAGGATAGGAGAAAATGATATGTTTACTACAGAAATTGGATATTTGGAGTTGATCACTAAAAGTAAACCTGACTTGTCCGTTTACTCTATTAATATTATATGTATAAATATTGCATAGATTAATACCGCATTACTGTTGATCATTAAAGATTTACAAAATTAAGTGATAGCAAATAGTTTTTCACATTCACAGTACTAAATGTAAGCAAAAAATAAGTTCATCCATAAGTCGTAATAAGTCCTAGCTTCATTTGTATCATCACAAGATCAGGTTTTTATTTGTGTACACAACAAGAATATAAATACAAAATTAGAATATGATATTGAATTAAAAAATGATGTATTTAGTAGAAATGAATGTCTATGATAGAACCCCCTTAAAAAAAACAGAACTTTGTTTTCAGCGATGTTAATTATGCTTTATTTTTCTCTATTCAGATAAATCCTGATGGTGCAGCATCGAAAACAAATTTAAAAATTGGTGATAGAATATTATCGGTAAGTTATATTATGTTTGGAGTAATATTTATAGCCCTATGAACATAAAAAAGAGTGGAAAATTATTTTATTAGCACTTCCATGCTATGCTATTATTTCTCAGGTTTACGAGCAATATTTCATTTAAGCTTTTATTGATTTGTGGATACTAAGATAAACTATAACAGATCGACATTTAGCATTGATCCCACTAAACTGAGTGTCAGAGGTTGTATAGAACTTACTAGCATGGATCCCAACCATTACGATTTTGCCATAATTGTTACGAATTTCGGGTCAAAATTGCGGTATTATTACAGATTTCTGTTCATTACCGTTCCAAAACCTTTCACGGTTAAGATTTTAATCTTTCATTGCAGGTTATTATCGTGGAAAAATAACTGAAAAAAGTTGCAAATTACTGACAACTCAGATTGTTCTTACTGATAGCTCAGGGGGCCTCCGTGGCCGAGTGGTCTAGGTAGTTGGTCATGACTGGGGTGGTGTTCGACTTCTATCTTAATTGACAAGGATTGCCAATTTTCCTACCAAAGGTGGTGGTTCTCTAATTGTACTCCGGCTTCCTCCATCAATAAAAACTGGCGGCCGCGAAATAGCCAAAATGTGCTGCAAACGGCATAAAACCCCAACTAAACAAACAAACAAACTGATAGCACCAAAAAGGTGCTGGCATCTACATTTATGTAAACAATTTTCTGTATGTTGAAGGCCTTCATAACTTTAAGATGAAGAATGGCAATAAAATTTGTGTTGCTCTGCTAGAACTTTTGTAATGTGCACTTTTGGATTTTTTGTGATGAATTTATCCACCATGTCCTTTCCAATTCAATATTTTATGTTTTTCAGGTAAACAGTAAAGACGTAACGAAATGTAAACATCAAGAAGCTGTGATGGCATTAATAGCTCCTACTTACGATATACACCTGGTTGTGAGACATGATCCACCGCCCAAAGGATTACAGGTATTGCCCTTGTTTTGCATAAAACTTAGGTTTCAAGGAGTAAAAAAATACAGTAAGCAATAAAGTGGAAGAGGATACAATGATCTCATTGTAAGCTACTTTTAACAAGAATAATCTGTGGTAGATTATGATTTTTCTTCGCATGTCATCTCTGATATTTAGGGTTAGGATAGTTGTCATGTTAAATATTCAAGATGTTGTCAAACCTGCCCTAGAGGTCACCTTAAGTAAGTGGCCATCTGCCTTCCGACAAAAGAGTAAAAGTAGTGGCAAGCGGGGATGAGATTCTAGGAATATTTTTTGTATAGCCTAATGGTATGAAATTTACTGAAAAAAATCGAATGCTTTTTGCAGGAGTTGTCAGTGTTTAAGGCTCCTGGAGAAAAACTGGGTATGAGCATTAAAGGAGGAGCCAAAGGCATGAGTTACAGTACAAATGAGAAAACTGATGAAGGCATTTTTATCTCCAAGGTAAGCTATTCAGTATTAAACATGTACAAATGTATATGGATTTGCCTTTGATGGAGATGAAAAATCTCTCTCACAGAACAAACATTTGAAAAACTTATTCTAAAGGTATCCAGACCACAATTGACCACGTGATTATTTCAAATGTCCCAGAAGTTCCGTACAATGTAATGGCAATTATCTTGGCAATTTACGACAAACTTCGTTTTATCCCGCCTGCGACGAAAAGTCACAAAGGCGAGATATAGGTATAACTTTCCGCCAGCAGATGCGTGGCGTAAACTTTTTTTAAACTTTAATAATTTTGCACATGTAATACCTACAATTAAGATTTATGGTTCCCGAGGTAGCTTATCGTATAAGGTTTGCCGCAGTTTACTTGTCTTGTGACCGTAACCTCATTTTCATGGTTCACTGACTTCTTAAACATGAATTTAAAATCTGCTTCCAAGTTTCGTGGTTAAATCCATTTCTGATCAACTGTAATACTTAAGCCAATCATATTTAGTCTATAGATAGTTCTTGGTGGGTACATGCCAGTCTGACACCTGGTTTGGGACCTTGACCTCAATTTCCTGCTTGAGTGACTTTCATCCAAATTTCTTTATTAAGTCCTTTTTTCAGCAACTGTAATACCTAGACCCATCCGTTTTTGGTCTATAGATAGTTCTTAGTGGGTAAATGCAAGTCTGACACCTGTCTCTGGACTTTGATCTCAATTGCATGCTTGATTGACTTTGTCACATTTTCGAGATTACGTCCATTTCTCAGAAACTTTAATACCTAGACCCACCATATTTGGTCAATAGATAGTTCTTAATGGATACATGTCGGTATGACACCTGCCTTTTGACCTTGACCTCAATTTCTTTTAATACATTTTCCTTTGACGTACAAAATGTTGGGTATCAGATAATCATTATTCTGTGTACATGTGCGTACTCAGGCGAGACATGTATTGTATCCACTCTTGTTATGTCTCCCAAACGAAGTTTGGAGACATGTTGTTTTTGCTCAGTTCTTATTATTCTTATTATTATTATTATTATTATTATTATTATTTTTCTTCTTTCCGGGTGCGTTTTTTCGAACACTTGTGTGCACCGTTTCTCATAAACCAATAGACGGAATCGCTTGATATCATGCGACTTGCTAGGCCCATATTCCTAGATGCGCCTCCTGAAAAAAAATTTTCAATCTGTGGGAGGGAACATATATTTTGGGGGTCTCAAAAGGGGGTGGGGTTTTGCAAAATTTTACTATAGAAGTCTATGGGAAAAGTGATATAACTTGATCTTTTGTGATCTTAACTTGGAAATACTACCTGTTACCTTGGATATTTAAGTTTTTATACCCCGCCACACGAAGTGGCGAGGTATTATGTTATACCCTCCATTTCGTTGTCTTAGGGGGGGTCATGCCCCACCCCCTCAAATAACAAAATACTTAATATTTTGAAAACCATTGTGATCCCCACCCTATAACCATATATATTATTACTCCTTATAAGACGAATCATTTGGTACCATAGGGGGGTCTGAGGGGGGGGTCATGACCCACCCCCTTAAATGATAAAATACTAAACATTCTGAAAACCATTGAGATCCCCACACTATAACCATATATATTATTACTTCTTATGATATGAGCTTCGTTTTGGAGACATTCGAAACTGCATCCAGTTTCAATTATACCTTGTTTTTGTAGAGGCTGAAGACAAACAACAAATCGGGTTTCAATTTGGGAAAGATTCCTGCTTTAAACATTTGATTTAATTTATTTTCCATCAAAATGAAATACAAATTTACAGTCATGATCCATTATGGTCCTGCTGTCTGTACAAAAGTTTGATTTCCAAACAGTAATGAAGGAGAATCAGTTTCATAGTCACTCAGACAGCTTCTTGAATAACATGCTACACAGTATTGATTTAAAGTGCATGTAAATGTTATGCAAGTGATTTTCATCTGTTATTTAGATATATTGTACGATTTGTATTTACAGATCAGTAGTGATGGTGCAGTAGCTAAAGATGGACGTCTGAAAGTTGGTCAGAGAATATTGGAGGTGAGTGAATTTTTTTCAGGAGGAAAAGTTAACATGAAATCAAAAAAAAAAAAAATCATATGTTTTTGGTAGAAGTAAAAGGCGATATGGGGTAAATGTCAATGGAACAAAAATATAAAGTACAAAAAAGGTAGTAGTACCTACTGCATAACAAAAAGCTTTTAGTTTAAACTTATTTTACCCCCCACCCCCTGCTCTAGGAGAGGGGGGTTTACTGTTTTACCCTTGTGGTTCTGTCCGTGCATGCATCCATTTTTCGTCACACTCTTCTATGCAGCAAGTCATCACAGCCGCTTGATATTTTGTCACAAGCCTTCTATAGGTACACATATTGTGGGATATGTTTTCGGAGAAAGGCGACATCAACTTCCTGTCCGACGACTTTGTTTATTATTTGCTTATATAAATTTTTATCCATTTGACTATTGCTACTAGTGTTTTTATCAATCTTTCCATCAATCAAGAGAAAATATTACGAAATCCTACCTCGTATAAATTACTGTAGGTTAATGGTACTAGTCTGATTGGTGTGACTCATCAAGAAGCTGTACGAGCCCTGCGGAGCGTGACTGACAAAATGATAATCATGGTGTGTGATGGGGAGGACCCGATGTCACCTGATCTGCAATCTCCTGACTCTCCTAATGCCCCTGTACCTCAAAGATTACGTGATGGTTCGGTTTCCAGTATAGACAAAGATGACGAAGATCATATGATCATTCGAAAGGTGAGTTTTTTTAATTTTTGAAAATTATACAAGGCATGTATCTTTTTTTGCATTCTGATTTAACATAGGAATGTTTTTAATTTTTTGTTTGGCTAGTTTTATACTTTCAACAATGTTTTTTTTTAATTCCGTTTTGGTTGGCTTGTTTCATTTCAACATTAATATTTACTTAGTTCTGATCGGCTCGTTTGAATGTAATTGGCATAAAATCTCTGATGAATGTGATATATTGCTTTAATTTATTTGATAAATTGCAAATGATTCTTTTTTTACTTGAATGTAATTGAATAACAATAACAAATATTTACAATTACCAATCACTCTGATACTTTTGTTAGTTGATCCGAATCCCCCGTTATCCACCACATACATTTTCTACCACCAGAAAGTGTACCATAATTAAGTTTAGAATCAATGTGTTTAATGTCATGATGATCTTAATGAAATATTGTATATTGACAAATAAATTTATTGATTTGAATAAAATAATTAAAATTTGAGGGTAAAAGGTAGTGAAAGTCACAAACTTAGTTTGACAGTTGAGTCATTTTATAAACTGATTTATTTCAGTGCCTTTTGTTTTGCTTCGTGTCAAATTATGATACCTTTAAGTGTTAGATTTGATATAATGGTTAGGGAGAAACTGATTAATTAATCAACATATACCACTTGTATCAAAACATCTATGTGGAGAACTTTTTTATGTATTTGTCACAAAAGAGTTTCAGATCCCACCACCCCACACCCCCTAAAGAAGAAAAAAAAAAAACATTCAGAAACATGCGAGACCTCTGTCACATGGCATATTGTGCCTTCAGTGATTTTATCATTGTTTCCATCGAAATTCACAATCGTTTTTGTTATATTTAACATTATTTTCATTTAACCATGTTCATGATTAAAGTTAACATTAATGTAGGAGGTACCTAAATCTGCTAAATTATAGATTTTCATGAAATTTTACATGCAGCTAGAACATTAGAAGCTGCATATAAATATCGAAAAAAATTTATATTTAGCTTCTATATTTCTTTCATAAGGTTGATTAAAATTCATTGAAATAAAGGACATTTACTGTAGATGTCATATAAAAACTGCAGTGAAAAAAAAAATTTCACTTTAAATCGTCATTTCTCAAAATCTAATCTCTAGGATTTTCTATAAAAACGATATGTTATTGCCTTCAACTTTTTCGTTTCAATGATACTGAATAAATATAGGGTCACCAGTTTTGTTTCTGTTATGGAAATAATTCAACTATAGGTCCTGTCTGTGAAAACACTAAATAAATTCTAGTGACTGGATTTTGAGGAATCATAATTTAAAGTCTAAATATTTGACTTTTTGGAGCGATAACTGCATTCATTCTATGTATTTACCCATCTGTTTGCTAAAACCTGAAACACCATATATTTGAAGTATTAAAGGGACCTACCTTATTTTTTTCATAATCAGATGCAGTTCAATTTTTATAAAAATCTGAAATATAGCCCAATTAGGTACCTCCTACCTGAACTATCCCCCCACTTATTTTGTTTGCAGAACCTGAAGTATGTATTTTGTGGTCTTTACAGTTTACCTTTTAATAGATATCAGTTCGCATGTTAAGCTTTGTTAACACTTTAGTTGCATGCTAGCTTTGTTGTCTTCAGGAACAAGAAATGATGAAAGAAACAGAGGAATGGGAAAAAGAGCTGGAATCAGAGGTGGGGTTATTCAAAAATTATTCAGAGTTTGTTAAATAAGTTTACTGATCAGTGCCATTTTCCTAAAAGAAATCATCACACTGGTACTGGTGAGTTCGAAATGCATCAGATTGGTCAGAAATGTCTGATTAATAGTGAAGGACTAGTCTGGAAATTTCATCAGCCTCTGTTGGAAATTTTTTGTCAGACATGAACTGTCACTTTTTTCACTTGTTTTTCAGCAATTATAGTTCGTTAATATATGACGACCTAATATAATAAAGGTGTAATCATGTATGTTTTATCAAATATTCTGACTTGTTTTGATATATTTTGTAGAAATGTGATGTGATCTGCCGTTTTATTGTTTGACACTATAAATACATGTGTAGTTAAGTTAGAGTGAGATAATATACAGTGTAGTACAAAAGGGGAGAATGTTGTACTGCTGAAATGTGAATGCTCAATTATTTAAAAACAACACATAGAAAACGGCAGTGATATCAACATTTCTTATTTTTACTGGACCCAATGTATCATTTGATTGATAATATCTAGGATTCATCACAGAGTTTCCAACAAAGAGCAAAAGTCAACACTGCGCAACAAGCACCAAATGACACAATCATGGAAACCTATGTTTGACTCTTTTTTTGTCCACGACTTTAAAGGAAATTGAAAAGAATGTACAAAGGATAGAATTTATATTGAATTTGGCATTTGAAACAGTCTCAAAATATTCCATAGTTAAATAAAATATGTCCGATTTTTGAATTTTAACAACTTTTGATATACATGTATTCCTTAACAAAACATAAATTTTTCCCCTGTTTCTGGTTTTTTAGCATTGTCTGTATTTCACCCATCATGTCCAATTTGTAATCTTAATAGAATATGTTTATTTGTAGCAACAACATAAAAAAGATGGCCAGCTGATGTCAGTAACTGAGACATCACCAAGCAAGATACCTGTAGCTAGAGTAGACCCTAAAGTTGTAAGTTAATTAAGTTTTGATGATTTTGTAAAAAAGTTTTACATGTATTATAAAATGAAAGGATGTGGAGTGTGCTTCATTGAGACAACATCCTATTGAATCGAATATTGCAGTACTTCTGGGATTTATTATATGGCTTTCATTTTTGTCGAACCTGCGACTTTTGTCACAGAAGCGAGACATAGTGATCATACATTCCGTCATCGGCAACTTCAACATTTACATTCACTCTGTGGTTAAAAGTTTTTAAAACATTAATAACTTTCTTAAACTATCCTGGATTTTTACCAAACAGAAGCTTGTTCATGATCAAAAGATAGTATCCAGAGGAAAATTTTATAATAATTGTTTTCCCATTTTTCCGTATTTTACAACCATCTTGGATTTTAACCAAACTTCGACAGAAGCTTCTTCATGATCAATAAATAACATGTGGAGAAAAATTATGTACATTCCATTATCACACTGCAAACATAGACAACAGCGAAAGATTATTTTGTTTTTAGTTGGGGTTTAACGTCGTTTTCAGCACATTTTGGCCATTTTGCGGCGGCCAGTTTTTATTGGAGGAAGCCGGAGTACCCGGAGAGAACCACCGACCTTCTGTAGGAAAATTAGCAATCCTTGTCAATTAAGATCGGAGTTGAACACACCCCACCACAGGTGAGATTCGAACTCACAACCTCAGCGTTGACAGGCTAGTGAACAGTAGTAATCATGATGAACTACCTAGACCACCCGGCCACCGAGGCCCTTAACAGCGAAAGCAGGCGAGACACTGTTTACAAATTTTATTTATGGGTAACCACAGACACACCACAAATACATGTATTATTAGCCAAACAAAAATATTGAAAATGTGAAGAAACGGTTCAAAATGTTGTGAAAGATGTAATAACTATTATTTATTTTCAGAATACTGGTTCTGTGATTAATCAAGTGCCTCCTGATAAAAAATATAACCCTCCAGATGTCATTCCAGTGGTAAGCCAATCAAATCCATTGTTAGATGTACCTAATAAAAATCCCTGTTATATTGGCATATGAATATTTTTTCTTTTTCTGTGTGTAGAGCTTTTTTTCATCTTTTATTTCTTTTGATTTTATATTACATGGTTGGAGTTATATTTCTTTTTGAATACCTGTATACTGTGTGGGTTACATTGATATTTACTAATGATCTGGTTTCTTCAAAAATATAGTGAAAAAAAATCTCGATTTTCTGTTGAATTTATCCTGTTTTTCCTCTTTCTGATACTAACTGTCACTAAGTCTTTGTTCAGTTCACATTTGGCACACTTTCTGTATAGAATCCTCAATAATTTTTCTAATCTTAGTTTTTTGAAAAATATTTGAAATCAAATTTTATGCCTTAAAAACAAGAATGTGCATTTATATATTTGTGGACATACAAAAATATCATTTCTTTGAAACAACAGAAAAAATGCTAACATTTTACCATACACCATCTTCTAAATCTGATATATCTAATATGAAAATGCAAAATCCATTTGTTGGAAAATTAAATTTCGAGATTTAAAGATAAAAAAAAATTACTTGTGAATGCATATACAGGCATGGTTTTCTTCAGTTTTAAAGTTGTTTTGACATATTTGTCCTAAAGTATTTTTCAGTAGATGCTGGATTTGATATTTTTAGCTAGAAAATAACGTCTTAGGAGGACTAACTATAATATTTCAGTTTTTCAATGAGTAAAATCATGGCTGTATATATTTACTAGTAATTGTATAAAGCATGATATTTTCCTGTTTTCTAATGCATGTTTTTTTCTGCATGTGACTGTGGTATGTCTTATTATCTAGACACCTGTGAATACTGAACAGACATCTGTACATACAGACCACACTTCTGTCAAGAGACCACCCGTGCCTCCTAAGCCATTGGCAAAACACGAAGAATTGCACAAGACTTCTAGAATTCCTATGACTAAATCTGTTAGTCCTCCCAAACAAGATGATCTGACTGCTAGTGTTATCAAACAATCTAAAATTCCAATGGCAAAGTCGCCATCTTTGGCAAAAGGAGAAAGTTTTGAAGATGATTCAAATCTAAAATCAAATTTATCTTCGCCACGAAGTCCACCCAAAGATGACTTTACTGCAAGCGTGATCAGGCAGTCAAAAATTCCAATGGCTAAGTCGCCATCTTTAGCAAAGGAAGAAAGTTTAGACGAGGAAATTCATGTAGATAGAAAAAATGATACACCTTCTCCGCAACATAAAGTGGACTCTGATTCGTCAAAATCTCGTATTCCTCTGGCCTCACCAACCATAAGTGCTAAAGAACCAAAAAATGATACAGATAACATAAAACAGTCGAGGATTCCAATGGCAAAATTGGAAGATTTAGACAATGATCCAGTAAAACAATCTCGGATACCCACTGCCAAGCTGGGAAAGCCAGAAGTTCCGTCTAAACCTAAGGTACCAAGTAAACCGACAAATATCGGCCGTCATTCGCCAGCTTTAGATGCAATCAGGCAATCTCGACTGCCTGCAGCTAAACAAGTTGAAATTAAGGTAACATGGATTAATGTTGCAATCAGTTATGGTATTTTATTATGCAGGAACACATTGAAGGGTTTGACTTTGAGAAATTAGCTTTCTGGCAACAAAATTTCCAACAAAATGCCCATCATATGATTTATTGTTTTGTAGAAAGTTCGTGTATTTGGCATGTGAAATGTTTTTGTCTGGTTCATGTTGTTGCATTTTGATAAAAGTTTTAAATGATAGATTTTTATCTTTTGATTAATAATAAATAGTACAGGCTTGTTAAAGGGTCAATATAGATATACATTTGTTGGACTGCAGGACAGCTTTACATAATTTCACATACATGTATTTACTGTAAAGGGGAGAATGAAAAACAAGATTGACACACAGTATATTATTAAGAATCTTTTTTATAAACGCAAATGTCCTACATATTTAAGTAGTGTGGTTTTAATTAAGGGGAGGTAACACTGTTTCAGCCTTTTAACCAGAAGATATTGCTTTATCAAACTGGTTTACAAATTGTTCATTTCTGCTCGAGGATATCAGTTCAATGATAACAAACCAACACTTGAGCCCAGTGACTCTTCCAGCATTAATTGTGGAAATTTTTTTCAGACACCTACTTCACCAACTTTGCCTGCCGAAATTGATAAAATCGAAGAAATGTCTTTTAAATTGAAGAAAAAGTATTTTGAAAAAGAAATAAAAGAGCATACAGAAGACAAGCCATCAGGTTAGTGATTATAAATAACAAGTCAACTGATCATATTGTAACAAGCTTTTAAGGTTTTTCTTACAATTAACATAAATTGTTTGCATTTTAATGACATTGTTTAAATTAACAGAATTTCTTTCAGTGTTCTTTTACATCCAATTGATTGTCCTTTATTTTCAACACGTATGATTTTTATAGACTGAATAAATTCAAATATTGCTGGAAAACAAATTTTCTTTAGAAATTTATGATTATTGGAGCTTTGGGAAAAGTTTCAAATGGGAAGAAATTAATACTAAAGTCTGTTGAAAATCATCATACATGTCTTTTTTTAATTGTTAATTTTTAGACCTCTGATTCATAGTATATTACAACCTGTTGCTAACATTACTTATTTATTGTATATGCCTAGGTTCTCAGCTGTCAAAATATGGAGAAAAAAAATCACAAACAAAAGCCACAACAAAACTGAATAAAACTATTCAAAAAATTCTTTGATACCAATTTTGATGCATAAAATGTGCACATTACGATATTAAATGATCTTAAAACCAGATTTGTTTTTTCGTGTTGCACATTTGCAGTGTTTATTATGACTTTTTTCATTCCATTGTGTTTGAACCTAGGAATGCATTTATTTCTTTCTAACATCTATCATTTTCCCTTTGCTTTTTAATTTACTAAGCTTAAATTTGATCAACATTTGTTTTTAGTGAAAAGGAAAATAGTTCTTCCATCTGAAACAGGTATTGACAATGATAATTTAGCTGTTTTATGATGTATGCTCATGGACATGCATGGGAGATGAGGGCAATGATATCTTTGGTTTTTCTCATGCACTAACAATAATAGCCTGATTGAAAAGTAAAAGTTGAGATATATAAATGTATTTATTAGATCCTTCATAATTGTCAAGCTGCTTTGTAATTCTGTATTGATTCAAAGCAACTGTGAATTCGAATACATGTATTAAACAAAAGAAAATGACCTGCAACAATGTGAGCATACATTTTGTGTGAAGCTTTATGGAGAAATTCACATGAATGTCACAGAAGCGTGTTATATATTTGGAACTAGAGAAAATGTACAATCAGACACTGTGCTTTGCTCACTATATCACTGCATACATATGAGGCTACAATACAGAAAATAAACTGTTGCATAAACTGTTGCTAGGAAACATTTCTGATTACTATGAACATGGTGAAACACTTATTATTTGTGTTATATCAATTTTCGTGGATTTTTTTTGACAGATCAGTACAGGAATTTAAGAATTTAACCAAATCTGAATCTTCTTAAAGTTAGGTTTTGATAAAGCCCAAAGGAAATCTATCAAAATCATTTCGTCAATTATTTTCATTTCAGCAGTTTTTTGTTTGTATTGAAATTCGAAATCCACGAAATGAAGAACCCAAAAATATGCTCTTTTTCCCCAATCAACAAAATTTGATGTCAGTGAAAATAACTGAATTCACAGTATTGAACAACCTTTGTAGGTTAATCCATACAGGGCTTTCCAAAGTAGCCGGTAGACAGCGGAAATCCGCCGTTTACGGTGGCTACAAGTGCCGGCTACTTCACTGACAAAAAAATAAATTCAAAAAGAAAAAAAATCTTTTTAAAATATGTAGACATGCGTCGAGAGTCGTATTGTCACGAAGTCACGATAAACAAGCATGTAATTCCTGTGTTTACCTTTAGCTAAATATATTTCACGTGAATTCCGGTCACTGATTGGTCGTCTATTAAAAGTGTACATTTACGTCATCTCTAGTCGGAAAGCATCGTATTTTTGCAAGGATAATAAGAGAGAAGTTCCGATGTCAACAACAATGAAGCGATCAAATACCCTGGCTCTGTCCCACGATCATCATCACGTTCTCAGGGCTATAACCAAACTTTCCAAAAAAATATTAAGTAGTAGGCTAAAAATTAAATTTTATAACAATAATATTTGTTATTATTATAAAAAAACGAATGAATTATCAGCATAACGGAAAGAAAATAATGAAGAATTGAAGGTTACACAATCCTGCACACACAAAAAATCAAATTTCTTCTAGATTTTTTTTTTTTTTTTTTTTAATTTCATACATAAAAAAGGTAATTTGGAAGTTGGATTTAGGTGCCAGGATATTGCTAGAATGCAGGATTTTGCTCTATTTACCCCAGAGCTTCTGGGGCCTTGAGCGGTTTAGCCGGCCGCATGTCACAGCCGCCTACTTTTAGATTTCAGCCTGCTACTTCAAATTGTATGGAAAGCCCTGATCCATAGTCATGTGAATGTTGTGATAGAGGTCAGCTTATACACATGTACATTGTAGTGTTCATGGCTTGCCCACTTACTTTGCTAAGAAATAACCAGAATACCACACATTTGGGTCTTAGATACATGCAGTCACATGTCATCTAAATTAATGCACAAATTTGTGAATTTTGGTTTCGCTAAATAAATATTTTAAATTTAGAATTTTTAATTTCATTGAACAATAAATGAAAAAATTGTACTTAATGGTTTGGTTAGTTGCAATTGAAGATCTAGTAGTCACTTTGCAAATACAGTGTATAATACCCAGAGCTGTATAAAGTTAGAAAATTGAAAGCATTCTGCATTTTAACATGTTAACCATTTAGAAATATTAGCACTGGTTTGCACAGTCATTTTTAGCTCACCTGACCCAAAGGGTCAAGTGAGCTTTTCTCATCACTTGGCGTCCGTCGTCCGTCGTCGTCCGTCGTCCGGCGTCGTCGTTAACATTTTACATTTTGAACTTCTTCTAGAGAACCACTGAATGGAATGAAACCAAACATGGCATGAATGTTCCTTATGAGGTGCTGACCAAGTGTTGTTACTTTGTAGCCGATCCATCATCCAAGATGGCCGCCAGCGGGGAACTTAGTTTAACATAGGACCCTATGGGAAATGCATACAAATGACTTCTTTTAGAGAACCACTGAATGGAATGAAACTAAATCTGGCATGAATGTTCCTTATGAGGTGCTGACCAAGTGTTGTTACTTTGTAGCCGATCCATCATCCAAGATGGCCGCCAGAGGGGGACTTAGTTTAACATAGGACCCTATGGGAAATGCATACAAATGACTTCTTTTAGAGAACCGTTGAATGGAATGAAACCAAACATGGCATGAATGTTCCTTATGAGGTGCTGACCAAGTGTTGTTACTTTGTAGCCGATCCATAATCCAAGATGGCCGCCAGCGGGGGACTTAGTTTAACATAGAACCCTATGGGAAATGCATACAAATGACTTCTTTTAGAGAACCACTGAATGGAATGAAACTAAATCTGGCATGAATGTTCCTTATGAGGTGCTGACCAAGTGTTGTTACTTTGTAGCCGATCCATCATCCAAGATGGCCGCCAGCGGGGAACTTAGTTTAACATAGGACCCTATGGGAAATGCATACAAATGACTTCTTTTAGAGAACCACTGAATGGAATGAAACTAAATCTGGCATGAATGTTCCTTATGAGGTGCTGACCAAGTGTTGTTACTTTGTAGCCGATCCATCATCCAAGATGGCCGCCAGAGGGGGACTTAGTTTAACATAGGACCCTATGGGAAATGCATACAAATGACTTCTTTTAGAGAACCGTTGAATGGAATGAAACCAAACATGGCATGAATGTTCCTTATGAGGTGCTGACCAAGTGTTGTTACTTTGTAGCCGATCCATAATCCAAGATGGCCGCCAGTGGGGGACTTAGTTTAACATAGAACCCTATGGGAAATGCATACCAATGACTTCTTTTAGAGAACCACTGAATGGAATGAAACTAAATCTGGCATGAATGTTCCTTATGAGGTGCTGACCAAGTGTTGTTACTTTGTAGCCGATCCATCATCCAAGATGGCCGCCAGCGGGGGACTAAGTTTAACATTGAACCCTATGGGAAATGCATACAAATGACTTCTTTTAGAGAACAACTGAATGGAATGAAACTAAATCTGGCATGAATGAACCCTTATAAGGTGCTGACGAAGTGTTGTTACTTTGTAGCCGATCCATCATCCAAGATGGCTGCCAGAGGGGGACTTAGTTTAACATAGGACCCTATGGGAAATGCATACAAATGACTTCTTTTAGAGAACAGTTGAATGGAATGAAACCAAACATGGCATGAATGTTCCTTATGAGGTGCTGACCAAGTGTTGTTACTTTGTAGCCGATCCATAATCCAAGATGGCCGCCAGCGGGGAACTTAGTTTAACATAGAACCCTATGGGAAATGCATACAAATGACTTCTTTTAGTGACCCACTTAATGGAATGAAACCAAACATGGCATGAATATTCCTTATGAAGTGCTGACCAAGTGTTGTTACTTTGTAGCTGATCCATCATCCAAGATGGCCGCCAGCGGGGAACTTAGTTTAACATAGGACCCTATGGGAAATGCATACAAATGACTTCTTTTAGAGAACCACTGAATGGAATGAAAGTAAATCTGGCATGAATGTTCCTTATGAGGTGCTGACCAAGTGTTGTTACTTTGTAGCCGATCCATCATCCAAGATGGCCGCCAGAGGGGGACTTAGTTTAACATAGGACCCTATGGGAAATGCATACAAATGACTTCTTTTAGAGAACCGTTGAATGGAATGAAACCAAACATGGCATGAATGTTCCTTATGAGGTGCTGACCAAGTGTTGTTACTTTGTAGCCGATCCATAATCCAAGATGGCTGCCAGCGGGAGACTAAGTTTAACATTGGACCCTATGGGAAATGCATACAAATGACTTCTTTTAGAGAACCACTGAATGGAATGTAACAAAACATAGCATGAATGTTCCTTATGAGGTGCTGACCAAGTGTTGTTACTTTGTAGCCGATCCATAATCCAAGATGGCCGCCAGCGGGGGACTTAGTTTAACATAGAACCCTATGGGAAATGCATACAAATGACTTCTTCTAGTGACCCACTTAATGGAATGAAACCAAACATGGCATGAATATTCCTTATGAAGTGCTGACCAAGTGTTATTACTTTGTAGCTGATCCATCATCCAAGATGGCCGCCAGCGGGGAACTTAGTTTAACATAGGACCCTATGGGAAATGCATACAAATGACTTCTTTTAGAGAACCACTGAATGGAATGAAACTAAATTTGGCATGAATGTTCCTTATGAGGTGCTGACCAAGCGTTGTTACTTTGTAGCCGATCCATCATCCAAGATTGCCGCCAGCGGGGGACTAAGTTTAACTTTGGACCCTATGGGAAATGCATACAAATGATTTCTTTTAGAGAACCACTGAATGGAATGTAACAAAACATAGCTTGAATGTTCCTTATGAGGTGCTGACCAAGTGTTGTTACTTTGTAGCCGATCCATCATCCAAGATGTTTAGAAGTCTATCAGAAAATTGTAAAAAAAATTCTGAATGGTCACAACTTGACCACATATTCAAAAATAATAATGATAAGATGTCTTCAGTAGCTATTGTAATCACATTAGATACAGGTGAGCGACACAGGCTCTTGAGAGCCTCTAGTTTGGATAGTAGATGTAAAATGATCTTAAAAAGTATAATCATTTTGTTAGTTTATGGGCAAAGGAGAGGGAATTTATATATTTAATGAGCAGCAAAAGATATAATTCATAGAATATGTCTAAAATTAGAATTGTAAACAATCCAGTATAAACATAAAAATAGTATGAAAATTATTATTTTCAAATATAAGGCCAAACAAACACGGTTCCTAGATTATCTACCCTGCCTACCTTTGCATTTTGCCTCTCACCCATTCCTGCTTCCTATGATTTGCTCCAACAGTCCCACTTACTCGGATTTAATATTTTGGTCATGTAACAGAAAACATTCATTTTCATCTGTAAAATATTAGAATAAAGTAAAGAATCTGCCTGCCGTTGAAATTCTCAAATTTGACAAAAATTTGAACAGCAATCTAGGAATTACTTTATGATGGCCTATTTGCTATGATATATCTTCTGACATCTTTAAAATATTGTTGAACTTGATTAATTTGTTTTAAAGTCAATTTTAACAAAAATTTTGTTTGAAAATTATTTTTAGAAGTTTTACATGTATATAGACTGCAGAAAAGCGGTATTTATCTGTCGAGTAAGGCTAAACGTCAAAATGATATTTTGTTCTATTATGTCATTGAATTATTGACATTTTTCCACAGAGAATTTTATATTGAATTATCTGTAACCAGATCAGCATCGCTTTAGTGAACAAAACAGGACGACAAATTTTACTGATCAAAAAAAGAAAATTACAGATTTGAAGATTTTAATTAAGTTCAACTTTCTCCGGCATATTGTATTATTTCAAGTATGAATGTCTGTTAAAATTTATTACTTCCTTGAAGTTGAATTAGAAGTCCAAACAGACCTTCATATGCCAGGTTTCTCAATATATTTGAATATTCAAGCTCATAAAAACCAAGTAAGTGGAATTTTCTGTTAAATCAGTGATATGATTTCAAAATTTACTGGAATTCTGCAAAATAGACAGTCATGTGATATTTTGAGAAGCCTGATACAATATATATGCTTTATATAACCACTGCTAACAGAACTAACATTCTTACAGCCAAGAAGTTTCAGTTTTGGGCAGAGCATGAGTTTGAGAAAATGAAAGAGGCGGAAGGTACATATATGGCTTGCTTTATAATTATTTATTGTATAATCTTACTAATAACTATGCTAACATGTACAGTTGACACTCGTTAAGTAAAAATTCTGGAGATCTCAGAGTGATGTAATGCTTGTTTTATTCATTTTATTAAAAATCTAGTTATTAGTTGGGCGATTTATAGTAGACAAGTTTGCAGATGGGGGTTTTGGGCAACTTGAAGATGAAGGCAAAGTCTGTTTCAATATTGCCTTAATTTATTCCTCTGAGAAACGTAGTTCTCAAATCCATTCTGAACTTGTTTTGGATTTCTTTACAAAAATAAACTTATAGGTGGGAAAAAATTTATAAAATTTACTAAAAAAATCGATCTTGTTTCAATCAATTTTATGAAGATAGATGGTTAAAATGGTGGTTTAGAAAGACAAAATAAACACTTGGTAAAGACTGAAAGTAATTAACCTACCTACACATGTAAGAAGTTTTAAATTACCGACTGCTACCAGCTGGTAACAATTATCGTAACTTTGACAATTTTGAAAGTGTCGAAAAATAATGGATATCAAAAAATTCAATTTTCCTTGAATATTCAAAATAGTCCAAAATTTAGAGTAATTACGGTAGTCAACAGGTCAAATGCATTGACCAAAATAAATCTGAACATCTGATCCAGTTTGATTTATCCTTATGGAGCTACATAATTGGTGGTATCAGGTTTCAACGTCGTAGTATTTTTTGCCATGGGGCAAAAGTACAATGTAGAAGAACAATTTCCAGTCAATGATAGTATAGCCATTTCTCCAGGAAGTTAAATTTCATTAGATTTCATTGGCAAGTGTGTTTATCTGTAAAAAAAATAAATATCTCCATGTTCTTGCATGAACTGAGAACCTTTTGAGAAAAGGGTACTTCACTCATTGTCATAAACTAGTTATTTACATTCAAACCTGCTCTAAAGGGCACCTCTATATAGCAAATCACTGTCTATAAAAGGGCACAGTGAAAAAGTCCCATTCATCAACAAAGTATGTAAAATTAACCTCTATAAAGGGAACCTGCTCATAAAGGGCACTTTTTTCCTGGTCCATTAGCTGCCCTTTATAGACAGGTTTGACTGTACATGTATATCTTGCATCAGCAGCATTTGTATTTGTTTCTCTTTCATCAAATTTGGAATGCATTTTGCAACATGAACCATGACTAAGACAACATCTATGGATGTGTCTTTCTAGTTCCCTAGGCTATATTGGGAAAAAAAATGCTGTCTGCATGAATCAGAACCTTTGCAACAACTCTGAAGAGGGGTATATAGGTGGCAGCTTGAAAGGCTTAATTCATGACCCTATATAAACAGTTCTCATTACCAGTGGCAATTTAATTACTTGCCATTACTATTGGTGGACCCATTTTCCCATGCCTACTCAACTCATTTATTTGTAAATTAATTTTTTTTTGACATGTTTGATTGTATTTTCAGAGAAAAAAGTTAACAGTATGACAACAGAAGAGCTGGTATCAAATGTCACAAGTCATGTTAACTCAAATGAAGATTATGAGAGTGAAATTACAAGGTAGGTATTTGGCAGGTGTGAAAAAAAATTATTTGTCAGATTCTAGAGCAAATGCCAAACAAATTCTAAATGGCACTAAAAGTATTTTTCCATTGGGATGATGTATATTTGGAGGAAGGGGTATGGATGCCTTTTAAGTTCAAGCCATTTAAAATGTTAATATAAATTGAAAGCACAAAAAAATGTGCTGACATTGAAAAAAGGGGCTGGTTGGGATAAGAATTTACAATGTATTTCCCCTGATCTTACATTATTGATATAAAGAGGTGTAAAATTAAACATTGTATGATTTTCCTCTTTCAGTAAAAGAAAAATCAGTTCTTCATTTTTAGAAGATAATTTATTTAGCAACTTTTGGTGATTTTACATTGTAAGGTTTTAAGTTTGGTACAATATTTCCTGCAAACATATGAAATAAAAAGTTTTTCTTCAACGTGCGTCATTGGATAGTTTACAAATGAGGTAGACTGTTGTATGTTTTATAGGAACATGCATGTTTAACCATGTCTGTACAATTTCATAAAAAGAAAATATTAATTTCTAATTATTATGTGTATTGCATGCAGGAAGTTTTATATGCACAGTTATGTGTATTGTAACATTTAATGATAACGTCCCAGAAAATAAACTTGGGTAGAGCACTGTGGAAATGGATCTTTACATTTACTATGCTTTTTGTGTTGTGTGTTGTTCCACCCTTTGTTGTTTGTGTCTGTGTTCTTGTCCCTAGTGTAGTTTTTTGGAAATAGAAATTTTTAGGGGTATTGGTAAAAACATATTTTTATCGTTGGATTTTAAGGCAATTTCAGGGATGACAAATGAGGTTCTGATTTTATATATACTTGACATATAAAATAAAACTCCTAAAATGAAAATTTAAAATTGTGAATCTATAGAAGTATCTGATAATGTATTAAAGCATGCCATGTAAATAATTACCAGCATGGTTTCTGCATGAATTAAATACTTGTCAACACACTCTTGTTTATTAAAAATCACAAACTTTTTTTGAAAATATACTTTATGGAATGCTATCTTTTTAATATCTATGATAATTAGAAGACTCAAATTTCAATAAATTTTCTTACATTCTGATTGAAATAAACTACATTTAAAATTTCTGATTAATGTATAATATTTGATAAGAGACAATTTATTTTATCTAAAAGTTATGTTTTTCTCAGTCTCTGAAAATTAATTTAGAACTTTTTTCCTACTGTTTGTGTAGTCCATCCAGAATACCGGTCAGGACGGCTAAAGCCGAAAAACGCATGCAGGATCGTCTCCGACAAGATGGACTTGAAGCGCCACCTGAAGAAGACAAAAAATTGTCTCCTGCTGAAGAGAGGGCGCTACAAGCTGAAAAACGGGCAGCATGGCGTGCAGCCAGGTGTGGCTTCAGTTTATTAATATTAACTAATAAATTGTTAACCTATTCATTCCTTATATAAATCAATCATAAATTTATAGCTTATTAGCTTTAACAAATCAACAAGAGTAACATTTAAAAGTGTATGTGACATTTTCATATTAAACATATAATTTTTGTGAATCTAACTACATGAAGGATTTATGTTTATTGCTAATTGTATTTTATAATCATTTAATACTTTATGTTTCTGTGTATTTGATGCAGCCCCATCATACATGTTTATATGTGTAAGAAATTTTCAATGGAATAATATCTATTTACATATTTGAATTAATATTGGATGATTGAAGAAAAAGATTGTTTCATAGCAAATTTTCCTTTCGTTTAAAAAAAAAAAATTCAGTGAAATTGATCAGTTACTACAATACAATTTTTGTATGAAGGGCTTGCATCTTTTGTCTACTAATCACTTACTCTGTGTCCACGTGTTAGCTAACATTTTTAACTAATCCTTTACACACTCCCATATACATGTAAATTTATCTAATCACTGTGTACAATCGGTAAGGTGGGACAGAATTGCACAATTTTTAATTTCTTAGCCAATGGTACTTTCAACAAGGATAATCTTTTATGCGTTCTGATGTTGGTAGGAAATCTGTAAAACAACTTGAACAAGAAAGTTCTTTTTGTTGAAAATCTCCAATTTCCAGGTTTTCTAAAATGATACTGAGAAAGAACTTTGAAGGTACAGGAAAACTACTGACTTTTTTTAAATGTGCCATTTATTAAATAATACTAAGACAATGAATTGTCACAATAGTTTATTTTTTATGTTATCACATATTTGGTAGGAATAACCTACATTTTTCAGATGGGATAAAATTTTTCAGCTATTTCTAGTCCGAAGGGCAAATAATATAATTAGAGGGTGACAGCATGCTAGCTGCCCTGTCGTGAACCAATTATTACGTCAACCCTGCCCAGTTATTTTAATGTCAGTAATGATTAATCAGAACCTATATCTGGCTGGTTCGCTAAAGTTTCTGAAATGATTGAAGCATTGAAGCCTACAGGAAATCACAGTTTCTCTGAAACTACAATGTCACCAATATTAATCAAACTTACCTGGAATAGTGAATGGAAGGCTCTGATTGGCTAGACTTTGATATACAAATAATTTTAAATATGCAATATGTTACCCTCTTTATTAGGGCTCGAATCAAATGATGTGGGACCCTATAGTTCTCACTGCATCCGTCTGTCTGTCCGTCCATCTGTCCATCAACAATTGTTAGCACTCTCAATTCTATATTTCTCAACAGATTTAAACTTAATTTATATGGAAGGTGTATGTGGGCTATACCTTGATCAAGTTCGAAAATGAGCGCTATCAGATAATTTTTGTTGGCGCTACTGCCCTTGACATAGTTTTTCCCTATCAACTTGTTGTTAGTGCTCTAGATTCTACATTTTTTTATCCATTTTAACCAAGTTTATGTGGAAGTTATGTATTGACAATGTCCTCTCAGTTACTTGAAATATTTTTCTGTTCTCTACAGCCGGGGCCCTTTGTGATGATCACATCACAATATTCTAGGTTTTTAGGTGAGCGATTTAGACTCTAATGAGCCTCTAGTTCTGTTAGGGTTTCATATTTTACATAAGAAAGTGGCTTCTTGTACAGCATTTCCAGTTTTTTTCCCCAGCTTTGCAAAATAATCTCTGAATTTCTTTTATCCCCAATTTATTTTTCTGCTTGTTTGTCAGTTTCTTTCAGCTTGTAGTAAAAATTTTGCTGTGATATAAATGTAGACAGTCTTTTGGGTGGAAGAACCCAGGTTTACCCAAATATAAAAGTACTGACCTTTGGCAAGAAATCAGTGGGTCCTTGTCAATTGATTATAGTTTTATTTACTTCACAATTTTTGGAAATTTGTAAACAGCTGCCATTGAAAACAATTACTTTGATTGGATTCATATAAAATATATGGGGTGTACATCAGTGAGGTTATAACCCATTAGCTGTTGAACAAAAACATACATGGTTTTGGTGTCTTTCACCATTGAGTCATAGCTCACATTAAAGTGACACATTTTAAACCCTTTTTTGTCCCCCGCCGCAACGCGATTTGGGGGATATGGTAATGCCGGGCGTCCGTGCTTCCGTCCGTCCGTCTGTCCACCTTGTAAGCGCTCTAGCAAATTTATTTCTTGACCGATTTGGATAATATTTATACAGTAGCTTTAACTCAATGATACCTCAAGGGAGTTCGAAGATAAGTCATGTCGAAATATTTTTGTAGGAGTTATGCCCCTTAATAACTTAGAAAATTGACAAAATGTTCATGTATTCGCTCTAGCAAATTTATTTCTTGACCGATTTGGATAATATTTATGCAGTAGCTTTAACTCAATGATACTTTAAGGGAGTTCGAAGATGAGTCATGTCGAAAATATTTTTGTAGGAGTTATGCCCCTTAATAACTTAGAAAATTGACAAAATTTTCATGTAAGCGCTCTAGCAAATTTATTTCTTGACCGATTTGGATAATATTTATACAGTAGCTTTAACTCAATGATACCTCAAGGGAGTTCGAAGATGAGTCATGTCGAAATATTTTTGTAGGAGTTATGCCCCTTAATAACTTAGAAAATTGACAAAATTTTCATGTAAGCGCTCTAGCAAATTTATTTCTTGACCGATTTGGATAATATTTATACAGTAGCTTTAACTCAATGATACCTCAAGGGAGTTCGAAGATGAGTCATGTCGAAATATTTCTGTAGGAGTTATGCCCCTTAATAACTTTGAAAATTGACAAAATGTTCATCTAAGTGTTCTAGAAAATTTATATTCTCCTTGCATTGGAATAATATTTATACACTTGGACCTAAAGGGAGGTTTTATACATAAACTCCTATCGAAACTTATAAAATTGAAAAATACTGTCTTTAAGAGTTTGTTAGGCGGAATACTTTTGATCAAAGCATTTCTGTTTATTGAAAAGGAGTAAATGTACATTTGTATAAATTCTCAATACACATGGTAAAATAAGATTTCAGCACTATACCCATATTGTATAAATGTCTTCATACCACTCATTAACTTGTAAAAAACTTTAGCAATAACCACAAATTGTTTGTCCTTCTATTCTCTCTCTTTGAGAAAATTTTGTTATGTTTCACTTGTCCAAGGGTTTCTGATGCTCTAGCGGCGTGAGACTTTGGAACGCTGTTCGATTTTATTTCAATTGAAAAATCTGGTTTTTAGTTGGTGATGTACAGCATATGTTCTACAGGATGGTTGGACTGGTGGGTTCAAAACAATTTATTTCCACACATTCCCGGCCGGGAAATGTCCTTGAAATTTAAAAACCGACAAAAAACTGATAAAGCCTTGAAATTTGTTGAATGGAAGAATTAGATAAAATTGATTACTCCCTCTTTTATCATTGTTTTTTTCTATCCCTACAAAGCTTTGAACTGGCGAGTTCAGCAGTGAGTTTTTATAATAAGAGACATTTGTTGCTTTTTACGAATATTGATTGGGCAAAACTATTCAAGACTTCTGCATCATAAAAACGTTTGTTGAATAACTATGAAGGGTTAACAGGCACTGCTTTGCATAGAATCTGAAATGCATAGTACTTTTCATAAGTAAAAAATTAGTAAAATTATTTAATTATCTTTATTTAAGACGGAGGGTAAATTCCCAGACAAAAAAATAGCGTCTTATAAACCAAGAATACAGTATCACCCTTGAGAGTAGGGCAAAAAGCCTGGAATAAGCCTGGCGTTTTTTGTTCAGAAAAGTGTGGGAACCCTGAAAACAGGGAAAATCAAAAATGCGGTTCATATCTTGTGCTTTATTTTTTGCAAGTTGATCATTTCCAAGCATAAATGGTATCCTGACAAATTATGTTGTTTACATTTAAAAGTAATCTTGGATGATTGAAAAGAATTTACAAAATTAGACATTTTTGTTAAATGCAGGATGAAGTCATTAGAGGCAGATGCTATGAAAGCTGAAGCTGTGATTGCCAGGGCCCAGGAACTTAAGAAAAATACTGCTGCAGAACTTGCCTTTGCAGGTAAGAACAGATACAATCATTTCTTAGGAACTAGATTATTTTAAGTTGACATAACCATTCTGACAGATCAATTGCTTTTAACAAGTATGCACAAGCCCTGACATGGTTTATACAATGTGGGTCCCTTATCTCTAGCATACTACTGG
The DNA here is from genome assembly GCA_028015205.1 of Mytilisepta virgata. Classification (NCBI taxonomy): domain Eukaryota; kingdom Metazoa; phylum Mollusca; class Bivalvia; order Mytilida; family Mytilidae; genus Mytilisepta; species Mytilisepta virgata. The sequence continues at coordinate 26,849,581 of CM051512.1, forward strand.
TTCCATTTAATGAGACTAATTGCTGAATTTTGTGTTTTTTTTCAGATGAGGAAGAAGAAAATAAACTGAATCAGAATGGAGAAAACTCTGTAAGTTGATAGTCATCCTTACTATTTATATATCCACAGTGATTTCACGTTTAATTCTTTTAACAACATTTACTTTTTCCTTGTGCATTAGCTGTGACTAACATTTGTAATATTGAGTTATAAGGGAGTAACAATGTATTATAAATGTACACTCATTTATTTTCATAAATTTACAGAATTTAATAAAATTTGTTTTTAGAAAATTGGATTTCGTGTTTTTGAAATAATCTTGTTGAAACACAAATTATTTGGGTTCAAGCAGTTGAAATTCAAGTACATTGATTGTATATAGGGTTAAAAAATTTGAGCCAATATTTTGCATAGAATTCATTGATAGGGATGATTCCGCATGTTTTAAAATGGGTCCCCAAACTATCAAATTGGGAATTTTCCAGAAAATTGGGAAAAATTGTGAAACGACAACAGCAAGATGATAAACAATAATCATAGCACTATTAGATTTGAATGATATTTTTGAAAAATGTTCCTCTTTTTCAATTTTGTATTCCTGTTAAAATGTATAGTTTTGTCAGCTAACTATGAACGTTTTCAAAATATTTAGGATAGAAAATTCTTTAAACTGCTAAAGGCTGTCATAATTGTGAATGTCAGCTAACTACTATGAAATTAATAATCAGAACGGGAAATTCTGCTGAACACTGTCAGTGTGCATTAATGCACAATCCATTTACGCTTCTACAATACATAGACAAGAAGTATTTACAGGTTAAAATTTTCCTGTTGGGATTCAATAAAGTCCTTACTGTTTGTTTACTGTTCAAAATCTGCGTTATTAATTTCAGCTAAAATAGATTAAACTCATTAAACGGCAGCATATCAAATGGAAACCTCATAACACGATTAAACCGCTCAACTGACCAATAATTTGCGCTTCTAATTACAAGTCAATTTTGGACCGGTAAGAATTTCCGGAAATACCGGGGGGAATTATAATTTTGCCACAATTTTTTTTAGGGCCGCCAGCAATTTTTGGGGCCGCCCTACAGGAACGGTAGAATCATCCCTGATTGATTATTAATATACTACCAGGATTAACAACTGAATTGACTGTTTTATTCATTATAACACTACTTACAAAAATTATATATATCTATATTGCTGTTATTAAAAAAAAAATGTAAACTGGTATTGCTTTATTTTCTTTTACACCCATAGCAACATTAATGTCAACTAATATTGTTTATCTTGTAAAGAAACCTAACAGTAATCTTTGTTTATTAACAATTATCTTTTACCTGCTGTAATCTAACACTAACACCTATTCTCAACCAGCAGAATTGTCCGCCTTTTTATTCCAACCTTATTGTACAAACCAAAGAGGGTGACACCAAAGTGAAGGAAAAATCACAAGTTCTTGATGAAAAGGTCTCAAAAAGAACTATGGAGGTTGTTGACGAAAATACTGGCAAGAAAACTCTCAAAACTTTTGAAGTTTGTGAAAAAATAATTGAACATGAGGTATTTCTTGATGTAGTGGGATTATCTACCTTGCATTGATGGATTATGTGCCCTTGGATAATGTTTTGTCATGCTTGTAGCTTTATCCTTTTGAGTTCAAAACATGATGAGAAATAAATGATCTTATTTGTTTTCCGTACCTAGTGTTGGATTTGGTTTTTTAGTGAAATTTAGTAATGCTAGACTCTTCATAGGTCTTTTGATAAGATATGTACATGTATGGTATAATGCTGTAGAGCTTTTGATGTTGTTAATTTTAAGTATTTTATGTTGTTTTTATTTTGTTGTTTGTTTTTTGGATTTGCCTAAATTTTTTTTTTTTTTTTTTTTTGGTTAATTTTTTGGTTTGGGTTTTTTTTTTTAAACTTTAACACATTTTATATCAAGTTTAGCTATGTTCAGTAGCATTTATAATGTACAGCTCTTAGCCATTTGAGATTTGTGAAGACATGCTGTCATATGGCAACTATCGTTTTCTTGGTATTAAATGTGACTTGATAGTCTGTTTAAAAGCAAATATCTCCAGATCCTTCCAGTTATTTTTTTAGAATATTGATATGTGCATGAAATCGCCAGACCAGCTCTTTTTGCCTTTTGCAACATTTTTTTTTTGGCTTTATTTAACACGTTCATTAGTTTTCTTGCATGAAAATTCAATGGTTTTAACATATTTCTTTTTTTTTTTCAGCAAATCGTATATATTTAATGCACAAGATGATAGGCCTATTCACTTTATTTTATAGTATCCACAAATTATTTAATATCTTGTAAAAATTAAAGCATCATTAGTTAAAATTGACTCCAAACTTATATTTTTTAACATAGAACAAAATGTTTCAGACTTTGGTAAAACTTCAGTGTTTACACACAGAACATGTTATGGTTAATTTGAATCTGTGTGGAAAACTTTCAGTTTAAACAATTGTGAAATAATGAATTATTAGTAATGGATTTAACTGAGACTGATGCTATGCGCCACCTTGAACATGCAAAAGGTGCAGAAAATAAAATTGTAACGTGATTGTCAGTCTCAAGCATAACTTCAAATCAAATCAGTTTTGAAAAAATTAGTGGAAAACCGAAATGTAACTGCAGTTTTGTCATTCGATTAACCAAACCATGCCAAAAGACCATTTGACCAGAACAAAATTCTGACTTAACAGAAAATCAAATCAATATGTAATAGACAGGAGATATTAGGTGAATATCAATGCATATCTGAAACAGAACTGAAAGGTACAAAAATGTAAGTCTTCTGTAATAGGTTGTACATTTTGAAGTAAAATCATGAATGTTTCGAGTAGTCTGGTGAAATAGTAATGCATATGCAGTTTTCTTAGTATGATTGTTGATATATTGGCTCAGCTCATTTAAATAAATGTGGGGTCATACTTGTTAGGAATCTATAGTCTTTTTTCAGAACTGTGGAAAGACTGTTTACATATATTTTTTTCTTCTTAACAGATAGAAGTTACAAAACAGAATATTATTGAATTAAACCTCGAAGGAGGAGAATCTACATCATGAGAATGATTGAGGTAGGGAGTGTCTGATTTTAATGCATTTACTGGAAATAATTTACAGACAGAATTAGTATCCTAGTGTGCATATTTATACATACATGTATATTAACTGGCTTGTTAGCCTGCTTGCCTCAAGCATGGAAGGTATAGGGTTCATTGGCTGGATTGGTCCAGACTTTAAAATTGGTATTTGCTGCTTCTCCGTCAAACTCACAGTATTTAGGAGTGAGATAGAGACTGATTGACTTTTAGTCAGAATAATGTGTCTTGGTGGGGTGACATGTCTTCCTGCTGACTCCCATGAGCTGGCGTTTTAAAAATCAAGATCAATGTGCCAGTCTAGGGTTTATATTCACATCACATCAACGTTATGATGATATTGCATAATAATTGCCACTGGACATTAAGTGAAAGTCCATCCATCCATTTTCATATTTTTCACCAGTAGAGTTAGAGGACATACTTATATTATGCGCACCGCCTCAGTGGTCTCGTGGTAGCATGCTTGCCTCGAGTGTTTTAGGTCGCGGGTTTGATCCCTGACCGTGTCAAACCAAAGACATTATAATTGGTATTTGCTGCTTCTCCACCAAGTATGTGGCATGAAGGAGTAAGAGCAAAGGACTAGTCGGCTCAAGTCAGTATAATATGTCCAAGTGGGGTGTTTTGTCTTCCTGCTGACTGTTACCTCATGAGCTAGCACGTTAAAAATCAGACTCAGCACAAAGTAGGATTCATATTTATATCATACTGAAAGGTTGCCACTGGACGTTTTCAGGAAATTTGAAATGTTTTGACAGAGTATGGATTTACTGTTTTACAATCACATAAAGATTGAAGTTGATGTAGTTGCATGTAAAAAAAAATATGAATTTCTCTTTCAGATTTAGTATAGAGCTCAAGAGAAGCCATTCCTCAACAGCCAAATAATAATTATATTTTAAGGAGTGACCTTTGACCTTTAGAGGAAAGTTCTATATATTTTATAACATGCCGATTTTATCATTACCCATTTTTATACAGTGAAACTTATTTATACATGTAAATTTTAAAGGTGTTCATAAATATATATATATATATATATATGTATAATTTACCTTTTTGTGATAATTGTAATTAATTATAAGAATTTAACGTGTGTCATTTTAATTGTTTTAATAATTATGACTGAGGTTGACATAAAACAGGAAATTTTAATGTCACTGTTACTATTTTTGTCTGTGGCTATCCGTCCAATCAAACTTCTAACTTATATTAAATGGAAAAGTCCATTTGGTAGATAAATGGAATGACCCTTTAATAGATAAATAGAATGTTTTATTTACTGGGTTAAAGAAGTAAACCATTATTAGTAATAGATGAGAAAAGCTAAGAATGAAATAAGGGTCACTCAACCATGAAAATTGCTAGGATTGGCCTTTTGACTTGAAAGATACAAGAGAGTAGGTCTGACGTAGTACTAAACTGCCACTGCTACTTTTTCAGTCCATTTTCAAATATAAGTGACAAATTTTCTGATAAAAGGTAAAAATCTTTCTGTAGTGTGACACCAAGGCCAGTATATCATCATTGGGGAAATGTTTGTGTTGATGAAATTTGAAACAGTCTGCGCCTTTAGTCATAAGCTTAAGTTTTGCTTTGCATTAAGATATTTTACCTGTAACTGTCATGATTTTGTTCTACTATTTTCACTGAGTCTGTTAAAAGTTTTAACTGAACCAGCCTTGAAAATATTGTTGGAGAAAACTTTGAGTTATATAATAACATAACTTCCTAATTTCTTATGATATTTAAATGGAGCTTGTAAAATAGCATTATTTCATTCAGAAAGTAAGAAACAATAAAATCAAATTATAAGCAGAAAAATTGTATAACACATCAATCTACATGTATGTTTTTTTTTTGTCATCTTCAGACCATTTGCTTTGTAGCTATTGTAAAATTTTGCTTATATGTAGATATAATCTTGTCCTTGTGACATTAAACAAGCATTAAAATTAAATTTGTAGATTTTATGATCAAAAACTGTTGTTCTAGTCGAATTTTGAACTGCAGTTAATTACTATATCCTTTCCAAGTTTTGATAATTGGTTAAATTGATGCACTTTTTACTGCAACTAAGGTATATGTAATTTTATTGGCTTGACATTTTTTGGGTTAGGATTTTTTGCAAACATTAAGTTACCTGTCTCTGCCAAAATTACCTCCCTTTATTCTTAGGATCAAAGAGAGGTAATTTGAAATTATCTCCCTATGCTAACATTGTTAAGGGGGGATGACTAATAGATGTTGATAAAGTGCTTAAGTATTTCAGAATTTTATTTCGCATGTCCATTTTTTGCCTTGGTAATTTAAACTGAAATTCTGAAATGATAGAAGTATTCAGTCAAGATTTGTCCACAAAAATTTGTTTCGGTCTGCATCTTTCATGTTTCCTGAACTTAATATTTTAGCCAGTGCACGTCTACGAAAGTATAGAGGCATAGTTTTTTAAAATTTAAATTTGAACCCCTTTTAAAATCTCTTTTACATTCCTTGAATTGTAGCCATGCATGTTTATAGCTGTTGGATATTAAAGAAGAAAAGAATGTTATTTTCGACAAAAAGAGGTTAGAAATAAAGGGGAGCAATTTAGATTAAACCTCTTTGCTATACCTGCTCAGGTATATATCTGATGTAATAAATCACTTTTTGCTTTTTGTAGCTTTTATAGCTCCATTGATTTATTTGGAAAGTTATAACAATTTACCCCTTTTTGGTGGGCATAGATTTGCTAAATAATAGGCATTTTTTAAAGAATTTTTCAAGAAAAATCTTCTTTATAGAATTTTAACTGTAAATTTAATTGAGAAAATTTTTGTTAATTTTTTTAATTGCACAGAAAATTTTTATTTACATGCACACAGAAGTGCATATTTTAGATAAAAAATAATATTTATAACTGCCAATTCAAAATTTTTCCCAATATAATACTACAAATTGGATCATGCTTGTAGGAAACTGCAGCCCTTTTCATATAAGCCCTAAAAGTAATAAAACAGACTTGAGGTAAAAATAAATGTTTATTATGATGACTTGAAAATTTTATTGAAATCATAGATTTTAAGTTTTTTCTATATTGTATGGGTTAATGCCTGGCACAAATTGTTAATGTTGAGGGGATTAGCTTTTGAATGTGCAGTTAGAGCATTAAATTTTAATTAATTTTACTTGTAATTCTGCATTTTATAAGTGGCTTGATTCTTCATATTTGTGAGCAGAATGCGTCAAGTTGTTTTGATGACAAATAACAAAAGATGTTAGAAGTTAGAAGAAATTTGATTGTAGAAAATAGGACTAAAAATTATTACTGTCCAAGATGGTCAAATTTTCTCCCTATGTCTGTATGATGATATATATTTCTTTATGTTAACAATATATTTTACTTTGGACTTTTTATGTATGATATCCTTTAGTTTGGATTTTAATGTGTGTGAGTGTGAGTCTTGAAAAATCTATTGTAAAAATATGTATAATACATACCTAGTAAATATGTAAAAAAAGATTTTGAAATGTTACTGTGCGGACAATAAAAACTTGTTAAAATTTCACTATAAGTTTAAGGGTACCTCTGTAAACATTTTTTGTAAGTCTGGGAATTGATGATTTCAGGGGTAGCACAAACATTTTTGTAAATTGTTCACTTTGTTAAAACATGCATTGTACATTTTTAGGAGGTAATGTTTTGTAAATAAAAGGCGAGAAATATTTATACATGAGCTATTATTGTACTAGGGATGTGGGCGGAAGGTTATGTATACGGTTATTTATTGAAAAGTGTAACATATAAACTGGTAGATACGCTACTCGTATGTGCAGAATGAAGAATTTGTGGCACTTTTTTTGTTATATCGATAAAAAATTATTGTTTCTTTGCCCAAGTCTATTTATTGCTATAATATTTCATTCTTTGAACAGATTTAATTGTTGAGCTTTGTTTATGTTTATCACATGAGGCTACTGCCATGTTAAAAGAAATTGTTGGTTCATGGTTGTAATAGACGAGCTTTCTTTTAGTGTATTTTCCTGCAAATTTTTGACAATACGGAACTACTTACATTACAATGTTGAATAATGCATTGTGCTGATAGATCCGACGTCAAACGGTACAATTCGCAACAAACAGAAAGAAGTTTTGAATATCAGTAAGGTAGTGGCACCTACGTTGCTTGAAAATAAATAACTGAAACACCATGGATATTGCAAACTACTTTTTATATACTCTTTTAATTCTTTTTAGCTATGTTTCTCCAACTTTGCTCTTCGTTTTATTTTTTTTGTTAATTCCTCATATTTCAAGTAATGGAATATCTACTGTAATTGAAAGATTGGACAAATTTTTTTTTCCCATTGAGACTCCATGAAAATTGACTAAACAAGCTATAGTTATCTTTTTCAAGTTTTGGATGTAGAGCTTATCCAAGCTTTTTTTTGTAATCATGACAATGAAATGTTTTTCTCGTCAACTGAAATGGTCAATAAATACAGTGAAGCCTGTCTAAAGTCAATCCATCGGGACTTAAGGGGGTACCAAACACTTTGACTAAAATAGAATTGGCTCATTTAATTTTCACAACATTTTGATGAAATATTTACTTTGACCTGTTGACAAAAATATATAAATTTCAAGAAATTTGAACCACACAATTTATGGGAATAATTTCATTGGATATATAGCAGTTTGACAAACGCTGATTTTGATCATTGAGAAGCTTGATTTCTCTTAACTAATAGTATGTGATTAAAACGTTCAGCTGATTTTTAAAGAGTTAACTCCCTTAGGTGTTCTGTACCCCCTTAAGATTTAAAACAAAAATTACAGGTTAATTTTCAGTGTAGATTATGATATAAGAGTTTAGTTTAGGCAGGTTTCAAGGTTTATGGTATTGGAATGTATTGGTGCATTATATGTATTTCATGTAAATTTCATATTTAATGAAGATTTGTAAATTGTATATTAAAGATATAATTGAAAAGAAAAGGCCAAACATATGATTTGTTATAGATGGAAAGTACAAAGAAAAAATGAATTATTGATATTGATATTTATGCAGTTGACTTGCCTTACCTCAAAATTCTTGATATCCTGAAGTTCTGAACTCCTGTTTATCTAAAAAGTACTTTATCTCACAATTACACTTTACTCCTTATTATCTGAAAGATTTCAGTTATCCATAATTTATTTGAGAAAACAAGAGAGGAATAGTTGAAGTTCTGAAAATTGACATGAAGGGTTCATAAGAAATAATACAAGAAATTTGCCTAATATGTAATTAGTATGGAAATGCATGGTTCGAATCAGCATTTTTAAGTTTTTTACCAGCCTAAACAAAATTTTTAGTATTTCAAAAGTAAAAAATTAAAATATTACTGTTTTCCACAAATAAGTACCATGTTGGATCACATTTTTTAAAAACAATTATAACATTATTTTATCTGATGTTTTAAAGTCTGTTTAAACTTTTATCCTACACATGATCGATATTAAATATTTGTAAATTTTAATTGATTTTTTTATTGCAATGAAATTTTATATTCAGTATTTCTAGTTTTAACAATTTATCTTTGATATAATATTGTTTAAATATTTAAATGCTAGTATTAGTAATTACTTATTATAAAATTGCGTTGTAATTTTTTTCCATCTCTATGTCACATCCAATTTTTATTGTCAAAAAGAGAAAATACATGAATATTGGATTTATTCCATTATTACTGATGGTAAAAAAAAATTTCTTACTGAAAAAACTAGTACTGAAATTTTTTCAAATGCATTAAAAACAGTAGGCATTACTATTTGATTCTGCTTATGTCTTCATATTTTTAAGATACTAGAGCTAGAGTTATTCCCCCTGCTACTTCTTAGGTTTTATTATTTTGCAACAATTCTTCATTTATACACTGATGCTATGATTATGAGAAAGACAATATAAAAAGCTTGTGCAAGTATTGAATACAGTATAATAAATAATAATGTGTATTACATGCTCAAAGTAAGTTAATTCCATGTTTTAACAATATCTGGTTTGTAAATTCTAAACAAAATAAAGTATAAAAGTGCTGACTTATTATTTTTATTTCAAATGTGTACAGATATTGGGTTAAATGATTTGGTATTAATCTCTTCCATACATGTGGATACGGGAGTGGTGTCTCATATATGCACTCGTAGGAGGTATGTCATGGGGCAAAAATTAATATTTTTGTAAAATACTAAATGGAGCAGTCTGCATCAGACATAAAATTCTTTGATACCAATCTTGATGCACAAAATGTTTAAATTTTGTCGATTTATGACTCATTGGTTAACGGTACTCAAGACCAAAAATATTGAAAACCAAAACAACATTACAAAACTTTGAAGAGCAAATTCAAAAATAAAAAATCCATAATCATATTAATGTGTGAGGCATACTGTCAGGAAGAAAAAAATTTAATAGAAAAATTACCATTGAATTTTATGTCTCAGATACCAAGATATCCTTCACGTTTATCAACCAATTTTTTAGTTTTAGTTTGACGTGTTCATGGGGTTATATATATATCTGATGGTCATCAATTGTATTCTTATCAATTTCAACAAATCCTTTTCAATACTAATAAGATATGTTTGTGATACTATCACTTGAGTAAATCTTCATAAATTAAATGACCATTAATGTGTTCAGTGAATTTCCAATGCATTTAAATGAGAAAGTGCAAAGGAAAATACATGTATTTAAATCATATCCTGACGCACTACTGACCATTCATGATTCGACAAAAAACCTTTTCCACAGAATTCATTACCAATATTCAAATGTCTCATATACATTCATTTCCTTGCTTTTCAAAGCATTTGCCAGATTGAGGATTTTGGGTAGTTTTGCAGTTTATAAAGGCTCTGGGTTAAGAAACAAGAACAAGGCCACTTACAAAATAACAACTTTATTAAAATTACAAACGGTTAACACCTGCATATCATTCAGAACAACCGAGTAAACTGTTAAAGAAAAAAACTTTGACGCCATTTTGACTTTCAAACAAAATATTAATCTTAAATCAATAGCACCTCGTTGAGGAGTGAAAAGAAACAAGATACATATTTATAGATGATAACTGTACGCAATTAAATCTAGTTCTTTGGATGTAATGTTTGTCAATATATAAAATCCATATGAATACAGAGGTGAAAGTTGAATAACAAACATGAAGAAAAAATACAAAACTTCTAATGAAAGTAAATGCTGTCAGACATATTGCATACAGTATTCGAAAAACAGGCCAAAACACAAACTTAACTATAACCACTGAACAATGAAAATGAGGTCAAGGTCAGATGACACCTGCCAGTTGGAAATGTACACCATACAATCCTTCCATACACCAAATATAGTAGACCTATTGCATACAGTATTCGAAAAACAGGCCAAAACACAAAAACTGAACTATAACCAATGAACCATGAAAATGAGGTCAATGTCGGATGACACCTGCCAGTTGGACATGTACACCTTACAATCATTCCATACACCAAATATATTAGACCTATTGCTTATAGTATCTGAGATATGGACTTGACCACCAAAACTTAACCTTGTTCACTGATCCTTGAAATGGTGTCGAGGTCAATTGAAAACTGTCTGACGGGGATGAGGACCTTGTAAGGTACGCACATACCAAATATAGTTATCCTATTACTCATAATAAGAGAGAAATTAACATTACAAAAAATCTTTAACTTTTTTTTAAGTAGTCATTGAACCATGAAAATGAGGTCAAGGACAATGTACATATGACAGACGGAAACTTCGTAATATAAGGCATCTATATACAAAGTATAAAGCATCCAGGTCTTCCACCTTCTAAAATATAAAGTTTTAAGAAGTGAGTTAACGCCGCCGCCGGATCACCATATCTATGTCGAGCTTTCTGCGACTAAAGTCGCAGGCTCGACAAAAACCATGGACGACGCGTCTTCACAAAGTATGGCCGATGTTGTCCTATGGCCGATACGTCTTTTCAAGGTATGGCCGATACGACTATGGACGACGTGGAAGTATGGCCGAAGCGTCCTGTACCGAACTTCAAAATCATTCAACAAAACATTGAATGATATAAAAAAAAAAAGACGTGCATAAAAATCACATATACATGCACTGGTAAAACATATATAATAATTTCTTCTATTCTTGACGTGTCTAATCGGTGAGATAAAAATACATGATATTTTTAACCATTTCCCGGTGATTAAATTTCTATGTGGGAACAAGGACGTATAACTAACATACGTCCTTGGTGGGAATAACCGCCGTTTTGTCTACAGTTATTGGAACGATAAACTAGAGAAGTCCCGAAATGACGTCTATGTAAACAAACTACATAGCCACGACATTTTCTTGAGGTTTTTGTCGAAAATCATAAGAGAAAATTCTCCTTCAATTTACTCGTGAGTTATGGAATTTCTCCACCCTCAATAGTTAAATTTTAGATTTAAAATTTTTTTGAAAATCGAAAATTTAACTATCTTGGTTGGAGAAATTCCATAACTCACTCGTACCAGAAGGAGAATCTATATATAAACAATACGACTCAAAACGACCGAGTGATTAATAGTCCAGTCAATCTAGCATAAATTTGACCCTAACCTTAAAGTAATTGCAAAAGAAGATTTTTAAGTTTTAATCTTTAGCATTATACCCCAAATATACACAGAAAAAAGTCCAACAAAATCTAACTTAAGGAAGACTAAAAAATCACGATTTTAAAATTCCTATGGAGATTTGCATTGAAAATGGGAGATAACTCTGCAAAAAAGGCAGAAATATCAATAAAAATTGATACAAAATTATAACTTTACCGCTTCTATTCAGCAGAATGTATTGATTCTTGATATTTTAGCCGTCTTTAGAGTATAACAAACAACTCTAAAGGTGTTTTCATATCTTTTATCAAGCTACAACCTAGATTTCGTAATTCATTAGTTGACCATTTATTAAATTGTTCATCATGTCAAGGTAAAGAATCTCAAATTTAATAAAAATGATTAAGCATATATTCTTCTTTTTGTGGTTTAAAGTTTCTTTAAACAAGGTAGATGCTGAACAAATATAATTTACAGATATAAACAATACCAAATTTTCACATTATTTTTACAAAATGGTCACAAAGCCAAAAATTTGCAATTTCTTTAATGAAAAATGTGCAAGAAAAAATTAAAATACCCATAACACTTCGGTTTTGTACATTTTATGAGCAGAAGATTATATAATATCGTCAAATACGAACTTATAATCCCATCAAAGTATCATACTTTACATAAATTTTAAGAAAATCAACCAAAAACTGACAAAAAAGACTAATTTTTGCGGAGTTATCTCCCCTTTCCAATGTTAATTTCCATAGAAAATTAAAAATGCTGATTTTGAGTTTTCCTCAAGTTAGATTTTATGAGACTTTTTTCTGTGTCTATTTGGGGCTTAATGCTATAGATTAGAACTAAAACATTTTCTGTTGCAATTAGTTTGAGGTTAAAACTTAGTTTGACTAGACTATAAATTTCTACGTGGGAAGTACCGTCGTTTTTTTTTTCTACAGTTACTGGAACGATAAACTAGAGAAGTCCCGAAATAATGTCTATGTAAGCAGCAGCAAACTACATAGCAACGATATTTTCTTAAGGTTTTTGTCGAAAATCATTCGAGAAACAGATTCTCCTTCAATTTACTAGTGAGTTATGGAATTTCTCCACCCTCGCTTGTTGACAATCGAAAATTTAACTATCTGGGTGGAGAAATTCCATAACTCACTCGTACCTGAAGGAGAATCAATATATATATACAACACCACTCAACACGACCGGGTATTACAGAATAATATATGCTGTAAAATGTATAAGAAAAGACTTGACGTTAAAAATACTCTGGCATGTGATTTTAATTGTTTTTTTAAATTTGAAAGTGAATTTAACCAAAAAGAAATGAAACTTAAGTGTAGAAAAATACAGAAAAAACTATTTCGAGATGAAACAGAGATGAAAGTTGAATGATTCAAGAAAAACAAAATATAAAACGATCAAAACTTCGTGAGTCTTCGTTGAAAACTTTAAATAAAATCTGAACGAAGACTCATCTGAAGTTTTCATCACATAAATCGTTCTAATTTCACCGAGAAGGAATATGTCCGCCCACCCGGTCCATAAATTATGGAGATAAAATCTGAACGAATACTAATCTGTAGTTTTGATCACACAAATAGTTCTAATTTCACCTGGAAGGGATATATATGTCTGCCCGTGAAATGTGGAGATAAAATCTATATGAAGACTGATCTGAAATTTTTATCACACAAACAGAGAAATCAACGTCGCCAGTGCGTGAGATGCGATAAAATAATCTCTGTTTTTCATCGATCACTTTGATCGTAACAAATATTGGGTGATCTATATACAGTATAAATATAACCACTACTATCATGTTGTACCATTCCCCATTCGATCACTCTACTTTCATCAAAATGGAACAATACGCTTTTTGTAAAAAAATAAATATTAAGGGTAACATGGAAATGTGTACCATGTTCGAGTGTAATTTGGCAGTGGTTTTGTTCAATGTGAATGGATATCATTATATAAAATTGTATGATAATAATCCACAGAATGCAGGTAGATGTTCATTGGGTTGGGGTGAATTCTGTGAGCTGGTAACCATCAAGAATATTATGGATCAGATGTTTTCTGAATTCAAGGTAAGTTTTTACTTTTAAAACGCGATTAATTTTATTCCAATTTATGCCGATACCTCTGTCTAACATCTTATGGCAACATTTTTGTTTGTTTTTAAGGATCACACACAAAACTCAGAACAAGAGCAACAACCAGTTCAACCTACACAACAGTCACCCTTGCCTGTACACGAAACGTCTCAGCCAGCAAAACAGGTGACGCCTTCTCATCATACCTATATTCGGCACAGCCTATTACAGTACTTGGTCAATCCAACAAGCGACCCCTTGCAGGAGGACCACCAGCCTAAAAAAAAAACAAAAAAAGTGGATTGTGAGGAGAACTTCGACCCCATGGAATGTTTTAGTCAGCTCCATAAATACATTTTTTATTTACGACACATTTTAACAGTAAGAACGACAATATTTATCAATAATTGGAATTCTAAAATGTCCATACTCATAGCTGTTTATCTAATTTTTGCAAAAACGTTTGTCATTGAAGTTACACGGTCGTAAATTACACTACACAAAAAAAAATTAATTGATTGGAACACCTGGAAGTAAAATTAAGATGTGTCGTAAATGAAATTGAAATTTTGTATGTCATTAGGTAGACATTTTTATATATAACTACTTCGAAAACAACATTTTATATTGTCGTAATTTCCGAATTATTATGTCATCCAATATCAGACTGCTGTCAAGTACATTCATGTATCATGATTTTGTTCGTTATAAAGTGTGAATATCAGAAAAAAGGAAATAAAAATTTACCTGTACATTCGTTTTTCATCTTTCCTGACACATTTCTGAACGTCGTGGAAATAAAATTCTTTGATATCAATTTTGATGCACAAGAGGTGCACATTTCGCCGAATTACGACTCTTCAGTTGTGCTCAAGGCCCACCTTGTTGAAAACCAAATCAACAATCCAAAGAGTTGAAGAGCAGATTAAAAAATTCCAAAACGACCAAAAGGGGTAAAGCCAAAACCATCCAAGGACGGAGCTATGCACGAGGGATATATTCCTAAATGGACTACCTTTAGGATAATTAGAGGTGTCAAAACAGTGTTTAAACTGTGGCATGTCTTTGTAGATATTGTCTGTGAAAATTTCGAGAAAAAGACTTTCTTTATCGGTGAAGAGGATGTTGAATTTAGTTCCATACTTATTTTTGCATGAAACTATAATGGAAATCACAAAAGACGATTTTTGAGAGTCCTAAAATGGTACAACCCGGTTTGAAGACATTCTTTTCAAAATTTTTGGCCTGTTGTCCTTTCGTGGTATTAAATTGTTTGCATTTGACTAGCTATGGATATTGATGAAATTTCAATATGCAATGTATTTTTGTTAGTTTTATTTCTAACGCCGTGTATAGTTGTAAATTCCTATAATGAGCAGTGGGATCAGTTGGGTCTTTGGCGTTCCTCTCCGTACAGATCGCAATATAAAAACCTACAGTGTATTGTAAGGTGTTAACTCGTTGTCTCGAACATTTTTATGAGACGGTGGTAGTGGAGAAAAGTTGTGAGAGTCGTGTAAATGTGCAGGATATTCCAAATTAAGCATGTGCCCCTTATCAAAATCAGGTTGTTTTTACACAGAGAAAAGCACCAAATGTGTATGGAGAGTGAGTGATGTGATTTTTAATAATGTACATACCTTTTTTGTGATGGATTTTTGGCACATTTTAAAATTAAAATTCTCTTCATACATTGTCATAGTCTCCATGTTTCTAGCCAGAATATTGACAAACATCAGTGTTTTTACATCCTTAAAATATAATTTTTTCTCACCTGTACCTGTGTCTGTACGTAACGAACTTTGGTATGTTGCCTTCAATTCCTTTGAAAATAGGGAATTGTCCTTCAAAAGACAAATAACTTGAATTATTTTATTCCTTACATTAATATCATTACTGCAAAACATGCATGGTAGCTGTCGTGGATCGATGTATCTTAAATTTGGCATTCCTGCAATTTCCTCATTTAGTTTTGATATTCACAGTCGAAGAACAATGTAAAATGATTTGCAAATGTGAAGGTATATAAAGAGATCATGGCAGTTTATATTTCTGCTCATTTTATACATGAATCATTGGAGGTAAGACCTTTTATGGTGGGCTGGGTTAAGATAGTAAAACCTTTTCTGAAGTTTTTATCTAGGGTAGTATGATTGACAAGTTAATTCAAAGGTTAATTCAAAATCATTGATGTTTTAAAGGGGGTAAAATCCGAACCTTTAAGTACCTTTATTATTGGATAGTTTAATTTAATTTATAATCCCCTTAACTACTTTACGTTTTGTTGATAAGTTTTTTTTTTAAATTTCAAATACACTTTTTTCTACATGCATGATATATAAGGACTTAAAGATGTCAATGTTGTATGTTTAGAATGAAGATTTTGATACATAGCAGAACGCCTGTAGTAAATTTGGCAACCGGCTTTATCAGATGGTAATCTTATGTAATTCTGTAATTTTTTTTATATTTACTGTTTGTTCCCAATATTTCATAATTTCATTATTTCACGTCTTTCCAAAATAAAAAAGAACCTTATCTTTCAATATCTCTTAAAAACTTGAATCAGAAAGAGTCATTTGGAAATGGTTTAGTGTATACTGTATAGACGTCATTTTGACCAAGAGGTAGAGCTCAGATTATCATATTTTTGCCAATGCTGTGCTGTTTTAAAATTTCAAAATTTCTAAAACCGTTTTATATATGTATATATGCTCATTTAGATAGATTTTATATCTTTCAGTTTTTATAAGTATTTCATTCAACTATTATGGCAAGCCGTTTTTTTATTTATTCTAACTTCAAGATATCTCATATAATTTGTTTTATAAGATATCTTATACATTATATGAGATATCTTATAAACTAAATAAGATATCTTATAAAATACATGAGATATCTTATAAAGTATATAAGATATCGTATAAATATTTTTTATATAAGATCAAATTGTAATAAAATAGTGATGAAAGATCCGTTGATGTCCAACATTTTTGAGACCGTTCCCATCACTGCTTACCGTAAGGGGAAAAGTCTAAAATACCACTTAGTCAGTAGCTCGAATTTCCTCAGAAAAAACTGACTCCAGGGGAACGAAGCCATGTAAAAAATCGAGATGTGTGACATGCCCCTACACCATTGGGCCCTGACAACAAATACATCATTCAAAATGGGTATATCTGTACTGATATAAATTTGAATTACGCAATCGTCTGTACGAATTGTGATAAGATATATATATATATCGGAGAGACATGTCGTCACCTTGGTGACCGCGTTGCGGAACACTTATGTTCAATAAAGAATGGAACTGATTGTCCAGTTGGCAATCACTTTCGATTGCCTGGTCACAGCTCGTCATACGTCGGCGTAACCGTTTTAAGGACAGTTAACGGGGGAAGACAATACAGACAACGCCTTGAGCAGAAAATAATATTTAGCCTGGGGATACTCCGACCCCGTGGAATTAATGTAAAAATTCTTAATTTCATATCATTTTACTAAGTATTCACACATCTAACCTTTTGCAGTACAGTTAACTTATATATGGTACGTTTTTTATACATCATAACGTCAAAGATATTATTATACCCGCATTGCGGGTATATTGTCTTTGTCTCTGTCCATCCATCCGTCCGTCTGTTGTGTCCGTCTATCACACTTTCTTGTGACATCAACTCCTCATTCAGTTTTGGGTATAGAATTTTAATTCCTTCACAGTAGTGTTGCATATATCCTGTAGATGTGGAATAGGGTTTTAAATTTTAGATTTCGTTCAACGGGTGAAATGTGGGACCGAAAACGAGCGAATTATCATAATATGCTTCTGACATTAAATCCTCATTCATTATTGATGCAAGGCTTCTACGTTCATTATAGAATGATTGTACATATGATGTAGATGTGCAATAAGGTTTTAAAATTTTGATTTCTTAAGTGGAGCGAAATTTGGAACCGAAAATTAGCAAATTTTCAAAATCTGCCTAAAACATCAATTTTTGAAGCATTTTTTATTCTAGGCTTCTGGTTTCTTTATAGGTAAATTGTCCATGGTGTAAAGATGGAAAGACAGGTTTCAAAATATTATTTTCACTTAATGCACGAAATCAACAAATTGTCAAAATATATTATTGATTATTGATGCTAGGCTTCTACTTTGATGATAGAGTGATTGTACATATGATGTATATGTGCAAAAAGGTTTTAAAATTTTGATTTCATTCATGGAGCGAAAATTGGGACCTAAAATGAGCGTATTTTCAAAATATGCTTAAAACATTAATTTCTGAGGCATCTTTTATGCTAGGCTTCTGGTTTCTTCGTAGGTAGATTGTCCATGATGGACAGATGCAAAAAAAAGATGTTCAACACACAATTTTATACCCATGGCATATACGAAGTATTATAATTATCAACATATGCTGTTAATTTTTTTGCCATTTAAAGAAAAAATGTAAATAAATTTTCTAACCTCATCAAATCTGCCAGCACCCCACACCCCCTACCCTCAAATTCAAATGGTCATCCCTTTATTGGGTTATGTCGGATGGACTGAAATATTTTTTTAAAATTTTAACTCGGGGGTAAGTTTTGTCCTTAACATTAAATTTGCATCAAAACCATCACTTGGATGAAACAAATGTGGGGGTGCGGGTATAACCGTCGTCTCCGACAATACTCTAGTTTTACTTATTTTTACTATCTATCTTGCCATCCATGTATTTTCTACTAAGTACGTTTACTGATCGACGCCACGTTAAATAAATATTCTTTTTGTTTACATTTATTTACGGACTCCGTCTTGCTCTGGGTTTCAAAGAGTGAACACCTTTTAATTTTTATTTTTTACATGCTCGTAATCAAGACTATATTGGTCGAAACGTTGGGTATTTTTAACTTTTTAGTTTGATTGTTGTTGTTTTTTACGATTTTATGCCCCTTTTTGACAGCTCACCATTTCCATTTATTTTCCTTGTCATATATAATTAATATGGTCTGGGTATGAATGATCTAAACAACTGTGACAATTACATCAATAGATAAGATGATATTTTCGTCAATATATAAAGATAGAACACGACATCTGAAATAATTTACTGGACAATATGAGATTCGAAGTTTTACTTTCCTTTCTATTATGTATAACTTTCTGCGGACTTACGAGGGTATGTAAAATTTATACATGTATTCCGTTTTCATTTTGTCGTAATATGAATTTTGCCCATTATAATCTGGGGGAAAATTTCACGCATAAACACTGATAACACTGATAAAGTATTGAATCGAACTAATCACGATGAAGTAGGAGAGACTATAGAAAAACATCGTTTTCGTGCATGAAAATTATCTGATTTTTACTTGTCCAAAATCTAAAGACACCTCTTTGTGATGAAGATTTGAAAACACAACTCGTTGCGAGGCGCATTCGACTCCCATCCTAATTGATAAGGGCTTCCATCTTTCCTGTCGTATGTTCTCTCCGCGGATACTCCGGTTATATCCACTAATAAAAACAGGCCACCATTTTTAGCCAATTGCTGAAAGTGGTCTGAGACTACTATAACACATGTTATAGTAGTTTCAGAAGTGGTGCAAAACACCAATAAATCAAAACACAACCCACATGTTCATATAAGTAGTTACGACGATTTACAATTTGTTTATGCCACTGGACCATCGAGGTCTTTCTGCCATACGATAAAGAGCGACGAAACCATAAAAAAAAAAAAAAAATAGAAAGGCAAGAGAAAAATCGTTTAGAGAGAGAGAGGCATGAATTTAACAACTTTAATATATACATTGTTATGTAATATACATAAAAAAGTCAATATATAAAACATAAGGTAATGGTCAGATAAATTCTGCTACTTTGTAACTTCAGAAGGCTATAGCCCCTATTTTTATTTCGGCTATTTTTAAAGTTGAAAGAGTTGTACAATAGTAAGTTGTGCTACATTTTATAATTTTTCAGGCATTATTAACAGTCGGTAAGTTATATTTACATAAAGGCAAACATATCCTATTTCTTGTTCTTTTTCAGCGATTGTTTCCTATAACTTTTAAATATCACCTTTGGTAGTGGGCTATCTGTATTTTCTACTTTTTATCCCTTTTAATTGTGTTTTTTAAAATTATCCTTGTATTTTGTGAATGGATCATTAAGCATTCTGAAGAGCATATTCTGACCCTGCTTTAAACATTATATACGTCGAACCAAATTTTGCAGTTCTAGTAAACGGTCACCTTGTTGGTAATCATACTGTATTTGGTTTTATAGTATGTTTTATACACCATGGTGTTAGGACAGATAAGGGGGTTTCACCGGTTTAATCCTACCATCATCAGTGTCTGTACCAAGACGGACTATCTCGACTCTCTGTTGTGTTTGTGTTTGTGTGTTTTTTGCTCTTTTATGTTATTTTTTGTCCGGGGTTCTGTCTGTTGGGTGACATTGATTGATTGGTATGTCATTATTGATCTTTTATGTTATCCATTTTGTTGCTTATTCATATAACTTTGTTTGTTTAGCTGGGGTCTTATGCCGTTTTCATCACATTTGGTTATTTAGCGGCGGCTAAGATCGGAGTCTAACACCATTCGAAATCACAACCTCAGTGTTGACAGGCTAGTGATCATTAGTATTCATGACGATCTACCTAGACCACTCGGCCACCGAGGCCCCCATATAAAATGGACAAATATACCTAAGGAACAAATCCAAAAACGTAATCCATTTAGGGACTGGAGGAAAAAATATTACACAGTAAAGTAATCAGGAAATAAACATCTTTTCAAATTTTCGTGATTTCTTATCTAGCTTGTTACAGGGTTTCCACAACATTTAACATTTTTATAACGTAGGTATTTCCAGAGATGATTGTTCGTCTATATCTAAAGTATCATCCTACTTGCAAGGTTGTACAGGAATACTTGGAGCATTGAACAGGACCATACATACTCAAAATGAAGTCTGTCAGTAAGTTAACACATTGATACACATCAAACACGTTTGTTAACACAATCATACACAGCAAGTCTGTGTAGTCGGGTAAGTCTATGGGTAAGTTAATGCGACAATATACAATCAAAGTGAAGTCTCTCAGTAAGGCAAGACGGCGAAACATAGTCAAAGTGAAGTCTGTTAGTAAGTTAACACATCGATGCGAATCAAAGAATCGATTGTTAACACGACGATACACAGCTAGTCTGTGTAGTCAGGAAAGTCTGTAGCTAAGTTAACACGTCAAAGTGAAGTATGTCATTAAGTTAGGACGTCGATACATAGTCATCATTGAGTCTGTAAGTTAACACGGCGATACATAGTCAAAGTGAAGTCTGTAAGTAAGTTAACACGGCTATACATAGTCAAAATGGGAACGGTAAGTACATTGTAAGTTAACACGGTGATAGATAGTCAAAGTGAAGTCGGTAAGTTAGTAAACACGGCGATACATAGTCATCATGGAATCTGTAAGCAAGTTAACATGGTGATACATAATCAAAGGGAAGTCGGTAAGTAAGTTTACACGGTAAGCAAAGTGGAGTCTTTCAGTAAGTTGACACGGCGATAGATACTTACGGTGAAGTATATCAAGAAGATAACAAGTGAATACAAAGACAAAATGAAGTCTAGCTGTCAGTATGTTAACACAGCAATGCATAGAAGAAGTGAAGTTTTAGTGACAATAAGTTAAGCGTGAAGGCAATGAAGAGTCAAATTGGGCTGTCAATAAGTTAACATGTGCAGCAGTATACAGCTGAAGTTTAATTATCACTACGTAAATACGGCAATAAAATGTATAAATGAATATGCAAATATTAAAAAAGTCATTATCTATTTATAATTTATTATGTAAACCGACTTTCTGTTTAAAGTGTTTATGTGCATTCGACTTTGGTATTCAATTATGATAAAAAAACAAACCAATATATTTCATGTATTTCTAGAATGTACAGCGAAGTGATCAATTGTTTACGACTGAAGGCTTTACGTGACGGGGGCACATGTAACGTGCAGAATGCACATGCAACATTTACTAAATATGCAAATTATGGTGGCGCGTGGTTGAAGCAACTTCATACAGATACTTGTACAGGTATACTATATTTGCCATTATGTCTTTTTTCACTAATTACACGGGATTTAAAATGATAAAATACTTAAAAAGCAAGCTTAAGTAACATGCCTATATGTATTTATAGTAAGCTTTTATGTGTTTAATATGAAGATCATGATATGGAGTAAGTATCTACAATATTACATAAATAGAGATTATCATATACTTGATATGATGGTTTTTGTGTATGTGCAACGACCGGAAGTCAACAACTCATATTTGCACACCACAGGCTTATAACCGATCATTCAAGTGCTATTCGTACATATACGGACTGATATGGCCATATCAGACGTGGTGTGTCACGTGGTCAGGTTGGTATGGCCATATAAGACCAGGTGTGTCTCGTGGTCAGACTGATACGGCCATATCAGACAGGGTGCGCTCGGAATAAGTATTATGGCAGTATATAATAAACAGATTAATACATGAACTAATCTATATCGGACTGGTATTATCCCTCGACATATTAGACCTCGGACAAGCCCTCGGTCCATATGGGAGTTTCGGGATGATACCCGGTACGATATGGATTAGGTCATGTATTAATCTATAAATAGTACACAGCAGAATCCGTATCACATGCGATATCAGCCTGATATTGATTGAATATCAGCCCGAGGGATAATAATGGTTAGGGGCTGATATGGTATTGTTGACTATAGTTATCTATTTTGTTGTATACTAGTATATGGTCCGGATTTTGAGATGTTTTATGCACTTTATCAAATATTATAACAGTTGTGAAGAATTTTAGTCTGAAACGAATACTTTGTTGCAATCAATGTATGTTTAACTATGAATAAATAAATGCGTGTTGGTTAAGTAATAATAACAGGATATACAGTTCTAGAACTGATGTATCGTGTATGGGCCCATGTTCAACATTGACGACATTTCGTCTGCTGAAGTAAATTTAAGTACCTACCCGAGAAAATCTGCATGAAAAAATCCGAGACGTCCGAATTCGATTGCGATACAGATTGAGGCATGCGATAAAAGCGGGTGCGATACTGGCTTAATCATGCGATACAGTTTTTGTAATATGGATTAAAAATCTGGTGCCTTATATGCAAAATGAGTGTATTTAGTATTCAAAATCTAAATAGTACTCAAAATACTAATAATACATTGATTAAATCTCTTGTGTCTTTTAGCAAGAAGTAAAAGCCAAGAGAACGCATTAAATGGTCCCGGCATCAATAATCTCTTAAATTCAACAAAAGTAACCTCAAAATTCCAAATAACATGACATTCATAGGAAAAACACATAATAACAACAAGTAGACCACGTTAAACCAGAAATCAACCATATTGTAATGTTAAACCAAGCAGCTTTCGTTAATTTTGGTTTCTTAGGTATAATGTTAGAAATGACCAATCGATTTACATGTACCTATATCTAATCACCATACACACGATACAATGACTGACATGCGTGTGCAACGAGGATGCTTACGAACTCTATATATAAATATGCAATATATATACTTTAAGAAAACAAAAATTACCATACGGTCAGATGACCATTAAAGTTGTTTGTCTCTTTCGTTATGAGAGAACATCTATCCATCGCGACATAGGGAGCAACGATTTGATTTTAGGGGGAGGGGGCGGGGCTAGGATCAAATTTGAAATAAAAAGGCAGGACCAGGATTTTGGCAGAATATAGACAGGCTCAATTTAGGTGTGAAAAAAATGCAGGACCTGTGTCATTCAGGAATTTTTTGGGGGGATTAAATGAAACTAGCAGCCGAAAAAAAATCCAGGTTCAAAATTTAGATGAAAAAATAGGCAGAATGAAACGTTTCAACGTAGCCACCCCCAACCGCATAAAAATCAAATGGTAGCCCCCCTTAACGTATACGTATAAATTTCCTTCCGTTTTGTTAATTCCTCAGGAGTCGTTTGTCATTAAATGTTTTAAACTAAATAAATCAAATCGAGAAAATAGTGCCTGTAATGCTATTAAAATTAGCCATGAAATGTCCTCGAAGTTTTTCTGTCTGTCATAGAAACATCAGGTCAATATACAGCATACTTATTTGAGCATTATGGGATGTTTTTAATGTGAGGGTATCTATCCCTGTCCGTCTTTTTTTCAGTAAAAGAACTTACTGATTCAATATGTAATGTTCCTAATCGTCTTGGAATGGTTTCTATGGTGGCGTGTGGTGTACCTATAATAGGAAGTTTTTCCTCAGCTACAAATTCAAAAGGATTTATATGTTCGTAAGTACCGTTCGTTCCACATTAATCATATTTATGAAAATATAATGATATGGAATAAGCCTCAGTGAGATAACATATTCAATTTGATCGATCAAAAGAACCCAATCACCGCCAATAATGAGTGCACATATACTTTATATTTTCTGACAATGTACTTATATTTTGTTTATTCTTCAAAACTAAATTGTAATTTGTTCTATATTTAGCTGATTTGAAGTAGGGGCGATTTTGGCGCATAAGCTAGTCAAACATGACGCCATAAACTTTGTGAACCAGAACACAATACAAACTATCGTTGAATGTGAGGACAAGGGTATCAGGAGACTAAATTAGGCTACTGACCCAATAACGAAAACAATATTGGGTAGGTTATATTGGTCAGCTTAAGGCGTAGTTGCAGGATAAAAAAATGAAGTTCAGTTTCTTAAGTCAGGTTTAACCAATCAAAAGGCGGGCTTTTAAGTGAAATACCTCAAGTTGATTTTGAGTTGATAAGCAACAACACAAGAACTTAGCTTCTTTGAAAAAATTCGTTAAATGAGCATAAAATTGGATGTTGATTATAAGGCGTTTTTTTTCAAGCATTCAATCAAAATTTTTTCATAAATGTTTAATGTACACTGTATATTTTGTTTTAGAACAATATCCGGACTAGACGTATGCACAGAAAATTTCTTGCGCATGTTAGGAGAAAGCCATTGTTCCAGGGACGATATAAAAAATGGCCTCACGTCCAGTTCCGTTACGCAATGGCTTAAAACACACTATCCGACAATAAGTATGGCTGAATGTTTCAAGGTTTATACACCGGGACTGGCAGGACATGATTCCGAATGCACTGACATTACCTACGTCGCGACCAACAGCAAACAAGCCATGGGTATGATGTACCTAAACAATGTCACTGAAGTTGGTCAGGAAATATATTGCAAGTATGTTCCCTAAATTGTGTTTCAAATAAGTTTAATGTTATTTTTTTGGAGCAACATCTATCAGTTTTAAATGGATTTTACAGAAACATCGTAGTACCTCTGATGCCAAACGGTAGTTTAAAACTGGCCTGGGCCGGTGTACGTCTAACCACACTCCAAATATAAAACGGAAAAAAGTTCCTACGATATTTGACAGTGTATTTAGAATTTGAAATTATCTTTCTGTCGAGAAAGCATTTTATGTTTCGTTTCTTTGGAAATTTAAACACGTATATCCCCAAAATTGTTCCTCGTCGTAAACTTGTTATTTCCGACCAGAAAAAAACACACAGATGCATCATAAATAACAAGCAATTGTTATTATTTCTAGTTTGGGTAAAATTTATAAAACTACATAGATATTTTTAAAGAGCTAAATGGTTATAGAACTGAGGTTTCTAAGGTGTCCTTTGTTGAAAATAGCCTTTTTCATGTTTTTAGTCGTAAAACACTGATAAGTTCCGATTCTGACTACAGAATCTGCAAAATTCAGCTTTTTTTATAGACTGCGATATGAAATTTCACGAAGTAAATTCTAAAAACTCATTTGACGTCAGAAGAATCTCGGACGAGAACAACACATACCGTCTTTATGTTTCTCTTTTCCAAAGATGCATCCTACCGAAAAAAACTTTAAAAATCCCAAATTTTTCCAACAGTTATGACCGTAAAACTTCGACTGATTGTTAAGCACTATACCATTAGCTGAGAAACATCAACGAGATTTTTCCTTCTAATAGTTATGACCGTAAAACCTCGATAGATTGCATGGTTTAGCACTAGACCACTAGCTGAGAGACATCAACGAGATTTAACTTTTAGTCTACCAACTTTTTGTAGAATCACACAAATTTATTGTGCTTATGTATGAGGAGAAAAGCATATTCCTTTATCACTTACCTGAGGTCAGAAAGTGAATAGATGTTAACTTATTTTTGTCGAAAATAATTATAATAATAATAATAATAATAATAATAATAATAATAATAAAATAATAAAAAAATAATAACATAATAATAATAATAAGAAGAAAATAATTATAATAATAATTATGTTAATAATAATAATAATAATAATAATAATAATAATAATAAATAAATAAATAAATAAATAAAAAATAATCAAAAACTTATGAAAAAAGATATAACGATACCTTTCAACAATAATTGAACAGTTTTCCATAAATTAATCATTATTGCCATATGAATTGTTTTCCATAGGTTGTTTTATTATGCAGTTCACCTTCTTCAACATGAAATAGAAGAGACAGGACATGTATGTAGTATTTCCGATCTAAAGCAGTCACTGGAAAAAATTGTTGGGTTAGGAGGAGGTAGTTCCTCAGCCCTAAGCACATGTCAAGGTCAGTATGTACTCTATATACTAAACAAATGATAAGGGGAAGTGCTAAAAGTAAATAAACCAAAAATTTAGTTTATATACCTTTCGCCCGTTTGTAAGCTGATTTATTATGTATACGAGCTGTTTCGCAGCATTTTCTAATCTACATGTAATTATTATTGCCTAAAATACCATTAAACTTTGTCGGTGCAAGAAATTCTAAAAACATTATCAATAGTATCCATTTTATTTGCTATAAAATTCCGGAACATCAACTGTAATTTTTCACTACTGCACTGACATATGTTTTAATGTTCAGAAGTACTTATATTGTGAATTGTGATAATTTTAAGCTTAACATTTTTGCCCAAGATGTCTTTCACAGCATTTCATTGTGAACCACCATACATAATTTTATTTGGGAGACAAGGAAGGAATTTGAAATGTATAAGCATTTTCCCGAATATCACGTGCAATCAAATAATGTAGCCTTTCTACTTAAAATAATTAAACTTTATTAATAAGTACAAGAACACATTTTTCTTATTGTTTCCAGGGTAAATATTCATAATTATTCTAAAAAACTTAAATCATCCTTACTAAAATGGTGAAAAATGGTTACAAAATATTGCCAAGTTCTTTGTATCTGTGATCAAAGTTTGAAGTTGCTAAGAAGACTCACTAGACTGAAATTTCCTTAGGCTCCTCTATCATGTCTATACTGTTACCGTATTAAAGTCAGATGTTGTTCTGGAGTTATGTCGCCTTGTCCGTAAAAAAATCAAATGTGCACGAAAAATCACAAAATTAACAATTTTTGGGTAAATTAAAAATCGTGTAGACTTCGATGTACTCAATATATCTTGTTAAAATTTGAAACATACTTTGTGAAGATAAGTATCTTTTAATGGTCAACTGCTAATCAATGCTAAACATATAGCTTCAACTCCTATTTTGTGTTTTAATTTAATGAAGTTTACCATTGACTTAATAAAAAACGTCAAGTAAAAAGCCTAAATAATGGTATAATTTGACAAAAATAGTTGGGCATTGACGCCAAAAATTGCAGGCACGTGGGTGCTGTGAAATTTGTTTCCAAGATGTAAAAATTAATTGTCAACCTATAAAATGTTGTCCCGTCAACTGTCCATGGCATAAAAGTTAGACCTATAGAACTTCATTTGCTAAGTTCAAAACCCAATTACTTAATTATGATTCCGCATTAAGTCCAGGGGACTATTTCCTCCGTATACACCAGTTGATCCGAATTACTTTGTCCTCCCCTGATAATAAAATGGTTCATCCCTACATGTAATGAGCAGATATTGAGATGTAATAAACTAATAATTACATTACAGATATAACGACTACTTCTATGTCTGAGTTCTGTGGAGATTCTAGTGACGTATTAAAAGTCATGGGTTATGAACCATACTGTAAACCTTACGTCAGACGAATACTTAGTTCCAAAGATAACAGGGATACATGCATGTATTTAAACCAATTTGTTACCTGTTCTGAGACCAAACTTCGTTATGCTGGTTTTGAATGTAGCAAGTCAGTTTTTGATTTTTCAAAAATCGGGGAGTATATGAAGATGAGCCATAACTACATTCTTCCTGTGTGTCCATGATTAGGAGATTTATCAGTTACTTATTATATAATTAAACATTTGCAGTATACTTTATTTGCATATTCTGTTCCTTGTCATACGCATTGTCATTGTATTATATATAGTTGACTCTCGTTATCTCGAACACTCCTAAGTCGAATTTCCGGATGAGTCAAATTTCGTCTGTAGTCCCAAATGTTATACAATGCACTTGAGCAGCTCCTGTTAAGTCGAATTTCGTCTATCTTGAACAAATTTTTGCGGTCCGAACGACTTCGAGATAACTTTAAATACTTACATGATGATAGAAAACCTAAATTTATTAATTCATGATTCAGCATAAAATATTAAAAACAGGAGAAACTGGCCCTACTCCTTTAAAAAGGTCACTTTATCTGTTTTTGTAAATACTTAGGTCGGCACTGGGAGAGGTTTTTATAACACAACGGGTAACAGAAAAGGTAAAAAATATACCAATCTATCAACGACACCCGACATAAAGTATTCATTAAAGAGCATAAAACCCAAACAAACGTAGCAGTGTGTCAGATTAGTGTGTGTTCCGTTTCACAAACATTCGTATGACTACGATTAGTCGTGTGATCTGATTTCCGGTTTTCAATGTCTTTGTTCTATTGACGTCATGGAACCAGTCTTGATCTGAGTCGTAGGAATGTTTGTTAAACGGGACCCAGACTTGGTAGAGACACTAAGCAGTCGTGGTTTTTACAAGTTGGTTAAATGATTGCAAATGGAAGTGGAATCAATCTGATTTTAATTGTTAGAAAATCGGTGATAATGACGATTAGGTATAAACATACACTAACCAACATAATGGTTTTTCCTTCTATTTATTAGGGTCTAAATTTAAACTAGAGGCTCTAAAGAATCTGTATCGCTCACCTGTCTTTGACTTGTCCACCTTGAGCAGGACTAAAATTAAAGTATAGCAGTCAATTTGGCTGGTTTTGTCATAGGGTCCTATGTTTAACTAAGTTTGGCTGTGTTGACCATCTTGACTGACAGTCGCGGTCATCGGATATACTTCTGAAAAAGAACAATTTAAGGACCATTGTTGCCAAGTCAGGTTCCAATTGGTCAGGTGGTATCAGATAAGAATATTTTTAAATGAATTTTCGCATAGGGCTCTATGTTAAACTAAGTTCGGATGTGGCAGTCATCTTGTCATCGGACACAAGTCTGAAAGAGGACCACCTAAGGACCATTGCGGCCAAGTATGGTTCTACTTGGTCAAATGGGTTCATACAACAAGATTTTGCAATGAATTTTCCCATAGGGCCCTAAGATAAACTATGTTCGGCTGTAGCGGCCATCTTTGTTGACAGACCGGATCATCGGACACAATTATAAAGAAGGTCATCTAAGGACCATTGCTACTAAGTCTACTTCTAACTGGCTCAGTGTTTTCAGACAAAATTATTTTTAAATGTATTTTCACATGAGGTCCTATGTTAAACTAAGTTCGGCTGTGGCGGCTATCTTGGTTAACATTCCAGGTCATCGGACATGCACATTTCTGAAAGAGAACCTCCTAAGGACCATTGTTGCCAAGTCTAGTTCTAATTGGCTCAGTGATTTAATACAAGAAGATTTAAAATCAATTTTCCCATAGGGCCCTTGTTACGGCCGAAATCACCTTTAAATTGTAGCCAACAAAAGACACAAATCAATAATAAAATTTAACAAGATTTATTATATACAAGTTTACAAAAAAATATTACACAAACTAAAAATTCAACTTAACTGTTCAAAATCCTTCGTCTTTTCCTAATCCGGAATTCTTCTCGTCACTGTTGCGGGAATCCAAACGGAATATTATATCCAATCTGTCACAATCTAGTATGATGTAACGTAAATATAAGTGTCAAGCACGATGTGTGAAACGTAAATAGAAGTGAGCCAATCCAACAGCTGATTCTGGTCCGATATCTTCTGCTCTCAAAGTCTTAACTCTTTTGTCCGTATATATACTGTAGAACGGAAACTTCTGGAATACGGTAGAAGTTTGAATTACACCAGAATTATTACGTAAGTCAAATAGAAAGTTCTAGTCATTCCATCAGTATCTATTATTGTTCCAGTGATTTCTAAACTGCGCAGTTATAACATTATTTGGTAAACAACTATAAGTATTATGTAAACATATGATACATGTTATAAGGCTACGCAAAACAAATTAGGCCAAGATAAATAATATAATAATTACAATATCATAACAAAATAAATATAATAATACAATATCATAACACCCTATGTTAAACTGAGTTAGGTTGTGGTGGCAAGCTTGGTTGACGGTCCAGGTCATCGAACACAATTCTGAAAGAGGACTATCTAAGGACCATTGCTACCAAGTCTAGTTCTAATTGGCTGAGTGGTTTCAGACTAGAAGATTTTCAAATGAATTTTCCCAAAGGGGCCTATGTTAAACTACGTTCGGCTGTGGCGTCCATCTTGGTTAACAGCCCAGGTCATCAGACACACTTCTGAAAGAGAACATCCTAAGGACCATTACTGCCAAGTCTAGTTCCCAGTAGTCAAGTGGTTTCAGACAAGAAGATAATTCATTGAATTTTCCAATAGGGCCCTATGTTAAACTAAGTTCGACTGAGGTGTCCGTCTTGGTTGACACTCCAGGTCATCGGACACAATTCTGAAAGAGGACTATCTAAGGACCCTTGCTACCAAATCTAGTTCTAATTGGCTCAGCGGTTTCAGACCAGAATATTTTTAAATGAATTTTCACATAGGGTCCTATGTTAAACTAAGTTCGGATGTGCCGGCCATCTTGGTTAACCGCCCGGGTCATCGGACTCAAGTCTGAAAGAGGACCAAGTCTAGTTCTAATTGGCTCAGTGGTTTCAGACAAGAAGATTCTTAAATGAATTTTCCCATATGGTCCTATGTAAAACTAAGTTTGGATGTGATGGCCATCTTGGTTAACGTTCTGGATCATCGGACACAACTTTTAAATAGTACTTCCTCAGCACCATTACTGCCAGCTCTGGTTCCAATTGGCAATGTTGTTTTATAGAAGATTTTTGAAATTCATCCCTCCTTTTTTTTCTATTTTTAGCCACAGTAGCCATGTTGGTAGGGAGTTGGGGATGCCGAACAAAGCATGTGCAGGGGCACCCAAGGACCATTCCACCAAAGTGTGGTCCCAATTGGCCCAGTGTTGTCAAAGGAGAAGATTAAAATATAAATTGTGGACGATTGACGACGGAAGGACCGATGGACGACAGTAGTATATGGGGACAGGCAAATTAGTATTTGAGGTGGTGCCGGATATGACGTCAGTCACGTGCAATGGCTTCTCTACTCTTGCTCCGTGCTGTTCATCTCTTGCTCTGTGCTGCTCATCGCTGCTCTTCTCATGCTCTGCGCTGTTTTTCCTGTCAGTTATGTCGAGGTCTCTTGCTCATCATTGCTCTTTGCTGCTCAGCACCACGCTTTCGTGCTCATTTCGATTTTTTCGCTATTGTTGCCCAAGGAATGGGGTTTGTTGCTGCTGCTCAAGGAATGGGGTTTGCTGCTGATGATGGGAAGGCCAAGCATACGTACTCATTTTGTCGGTTTGAGTTCTAGATCAAGACTAATCGATTTGAATGTATACTGGGAAATGTAACGTGTAATGATGACAAACACAAATGAAACAGTTTCATATTTTATTTGACATTTTTACAAAATCTACACCAGTCAATGTTTTAAGTTCTGGTTCTTTCTCTTCAAACAAAGGTATGATATTCTTCAGTTCTTGCCATTCGTAGGGACTCAATGTTATACCTCTCTTGTAAAGTGGAAATTTTTATTTATAATAAAAATGATTAATTGCAGAAAGATACTTGAAATTAATTTTGATGAATTTGTTTTCTTTGAATAATGTTTTATAGATATTTACTCACTGGTGAATAGTTTTGACAAATATTTTTAGAACTCTTAATTTGATTGGAAAAAACCTTTAAAGAATTTCATTGGGTGAGTTTTTGGGGTATTTAAACTCTATCGGAGCTGTTTTAAGACCATTATTCTAAAGTACTGATAGATTATATCTCTGCAGGATTATTATTACTTCAGGTGAGGCGTCGATCACTTTTTGAATTGTAAGCATTTCGTCGATTGCTTTAACGAATTTTTCAATAAATAATTTTTATCTTAAAAAAAAAAAAAAAAAAAAAAAAAAAAAAAATCAGGTGAGGCGTCGATCACTTTTTGAATTGTAAGCATTTCGTCGATTGCTTTAACGAATTTTTCAATTATTAACGTAGGAATTTTTCATTGATGTATTGTTTAATTTGAATTCAGACTATGTAAAGCCTTTACTAATTTTGATGGCCAGTCTGTCAGACCGACCGAGACGTAAGGTCGCTCGGAAAAATTATAAATTATTAAATTCTTACGGTACATCCGATTCTGCCGTTCAGTTTCTTTTGCAGAAAATGTCTGAAGAAGAAAACGAGATAGACCTGTCCGTAGATGAAGGAGAAATTTTAGATTTAGATGGTGATTTGGATGTTGATCACGAACAAGACAAACTTAGCGAAGCTGTAGGTGGTCTCCCGAGTTCTTCTAAATTACCCTTCACTGAGCCTCCGTCGTCCACTAGTAAACAAACAATCCGTGTAGACGAGACGCTTGACATTAGCAATCCTGGAGAAATCCTTGCCCAGATTCGAAAGAACATAGACAGTAAAGGCACCGTAGTAGAGAAAGATGAACATGGTAATGATTCTGAAGAAGAGCTGGAGCTACGAGTTAAGTTGCTGGAACAGAAAAAGCGACAGATAAGGAAACAGCAGCTCAATCAGAGGATTCAAGAGTTAGAGGGGGAAGTAGAGGTGATGTCCAAGTCCATTTCAGCAGATGATCATCAAAAGAAAAAGAAGAAAACTAAAGGTGAGATTACTATCAATGATTTAAGATTAGACGAAAACTTAAATGAAAGAGTATTAAAAGAAATGAGGAGGCTGGGGCTAGAATCTGGATCTGAGATCGAGATTCAGTCAGCTGACCCTCACTTTAATTCTACAGTTAAAAAAAGCAAAAAAGGGGTTTCTTCAAATAAGAAAAGTAAACATTCAGAAAAATCAGAGCAATCTGATGGTAAATCAAAAAATCGTTCTTTAAAATCCAAAGTTAAAAGTCAATTAAGTGATGAAATTAAGACTGGGGAACATTCTAAAGTTAAAACAAAGGTATGTAAACAAAGTCAGACTTTGAACTCTTCTAAATCAAGCAGTAAACCAGATGTTGATAAGAAAATGAAGGTGGCGTCAGCTCTTGATTCAAAAGACTTGAAGGGAGATGACAGTTCCACAGATTCAGATTCTTCATCTGACAGTTCAGATTCGGATGAAAGTTCGTCAGAATTTGAACTTTCAACTCGTTTGACACAATCAGTTAATGGTAAAAAATTGAAGTCTGGATTAGTTGTTAAATCCACCGAAAAAGTTGTAAACCCACAAGCTTTCCCCCATAACTTTCTCCAATATGAATATGTGAGTAAAAATCTGGAGTTCAAACAATTAAATTTTAAAATGTTTGTGGCTGGTGAGCTGGAAATTATTAATAACTTCTGTCATGACAAAAATGAGAAGTTAGGTAGATTAAGGCTACTTCAAAAAATTTCTTACTTAAGCTCTATTTATTTGTGGACAGCAGTTTTAGATTTTTATGCTGCCTGGCTCAGACAGATTGAGTTAGGTAGGAAATCGTGGAAAGATGATCCACAATGTTTGGAAAACATTATTTTGAGTGGACATACTTTGTCTAAAGAGTTTCGACAAAATAAACAGCTTGGAGGAAAAATGCAAACTACAAAGGAGAACATATGGTTTTGTGTAAAGTTTCAAAGAAACAAATGTGACCAAACCAAATCCCCTCACAATGCCTTTATAAGAGGAAGTAATAGGATGGTTTATCATATTTGTGCAACTTGTTGGCAAAAAGATAACACTAAACAAGAGCACCCAGAATGTTCAGAATCTTGCCCAAACAAAAATAAGAAATGACTAAACAACAGTGTACCTTTACATGAGAAGACTCATTGTAAATTGTGTGATTCAGTTTCAGATTTGATTTTAGTAGAATTACCCGATTTAATTGCTTTACATAACCTTTTAATTAAATGTGAAGGGTATAATTTCAATGAGTTGAAGA
This sequence comes from Mytilisepta virgata, assembly GCA_028015205.1. Lineage (NCBI taxonomy): Eukaryota > Metazoa > Mollusca > Bivalvia > Mytilida > Mytilidae > Mytilisepta > Mytilisepta virgata. Next base: position 26,883,892 of record CM051512.1, read on the forward strand.
TTCAAGTTTTCTCAAAATTGCATATAAATTTTTGGAGAGATCAGTTACAATTTTATAATGATTTTGATGTTTGTGATATGTTGCAGTATGGATGGCCTTTGGGTTTTAATAACAAAAGTATACATTTATGTCAGTCTAATGTAAAAAATCATGCAGGAGCAAGAAAGTTTGCCAAGGATATTGAAAAGTATATTAAAAAAAGAAATAGGTTATGGTGCAGTGATGGGTCCCTTTAGAAAAAATCCCTTTGATGATGAACTTATTCTGTCACCTTTAAACTCGGTTCCAAAAAGTGATTCAGAGGAAAGAAGGGTAATTATGGATCTCAGTTTTCCAAGAGGGAATTCTGTGAATGACGGAATAAATAAAAATTTGTATTTAGGTGAAGAAATCAGTTTGCATTATCCAAATGTAGATAAATTTATTGAAATTATTAAGAATAAAGGTGCTGGTTGCAAAATTTTTAAGCGGGACTTAAAAAGGGCTTACAGACAAATTCCAGTGGATCCTAAAGATTACAACTTGATAGGTTTTACATGGAAAGGTCATTTTTTCATAGATAGGGTTTTGCCGATGGGTTTAAGATCAGCTGCTTATATATGTCAAAGAGTCACAAATGCTGTTCAGTTTATAGCTGCTAAGCATGGTGTTTCTGTTATCAATTATTTGGACGATTTTGCTGGTGCAGATAAATGTGATTTGGCAGATGTTTCTTTTGAATCTTTAAAATGGGTACTGGACTGCTGTGGTTTAGAGGAATCAGTTGAAAAAGCTTGTAAACCTTGTTTCAGAATGAGTTTTTTAGGCATTTGGTTCGACACAGAAAAAATGACAATGGAAGTCACTCCATCTAGGTTAGAGGAGATCATTGAATTGGTTTCAGTTTGGTTGCAGAAAAGTTCTGTTTGTTTGAAAGAGGTTCAGTCTCTTGTTGGCAAATTAAATTTTGTAGCGAGCTGTGTACCTCCAGGAAGAATATTCATTTCAAGAATTTTGAATTTTTTAAGAGAATTTTCAGATACAGATGTTGTTTTGGAAGTGTCATTAGACTTGAAAAAAGATTTACTCTGGTGGTCTAAATTTTTGCATCTTTATAATGGTGTTTCTATTTTAAATTTGCAAGACTGGACAGAACCAGATGAATTTTTTGCTTCTGATGCTTGTCTAAGTGGATGTGGTGGAATTTGTAGACGTTTTTACTTCCATAGTCAGTTTCCTGAATTTATTTTAGAGCAGAATTTGCATATTAATGCATTAGAACTATTAACCATCATTGTTTGCCTCAAGTTGTGGGGTGCCCGAGGAAAAAAGATCTGTATTTATTGTGATAATCAGGTTTCAGTATTAGTTATCAATAAGGGAAAATCAAGAAGTCGATTTTTACAGTCCTGTTTAAGGGAAATTTGTTTTATATGTGCAGTTAAAGAGTGTGAATTGAGAGCAGCTTACATTGAAGGCAGAGAAAACAGGTTACCTGATTGGTTATCAAGATGGCATTTGTCTTCTGAATTTGAGAAAAAATTTATTGAACAAGTTTCGGGTAAACAGTATGTGGAATTAAAAGTGAATGAACAATTTTTCAGATTCCAACATAATTGGTAATTTCACTGAACTGCTAGTGTTAAATATTCAGAGAACAGAATCCCTGAGATCGGCTCATGCAGAAGGAACAAGGAAAAATATGAAGACTCAATGGAAGTCTTTTTTCTTATTTTGTTTTTATTTTCATTTAACTCCATTACCATGTGATTTAGATACTTTGTGTCTTTTTGCACAATTTTTAAGTAGATCTTTTAAGTCAGTAGATTCTATTAGGAATTATTTGAATGGTGTAAAATTTTTACATTTAATTTTAGATTTTTCATTTACGCATTTTGAATCTTTCTATTTTAAGCTATTTATGAAGGGTTTAAAACGCTGCAATCCTCATACTATTAAAGCAGCACTTCCTATTACACCAGATATTTTAATGAGAATAAGAGAAAATTTGAACTTTGAGGATGATAATATGTTGACGTATTGGTGTTTGAGTTTATTTTCTTTTTTCCTAATGTGCAGGAAATCCAATTTAGTTGGAAAATCAAATGATACTTCTATATGTCTTAGAAGGAGAGATATATCTGTTTTTGAAGAATTTTTAATTATTCACTTCTCTTGGTCTAAAACTATACAGTTTGGGGAAAGAACTTTGGACATTCCAGTAATGAAAAAGAAATCTTCTCCCTTATGTCCGGTTACAGCCTTTAAAGCTATGTGCTCAAAATTCCCTGCCTCTTTGGAATCACCTGCCTTTATCATAAGGCATGCCGGTAAAATTAAACCAGTTTCATATGGCATGTTTCAAGCTTTTATTAAAAAGTCTATAACAAAATTAGGGGTAAATCCCCAACAATATTCTTCTCATAGTTTCAGGAGGGGTGGAGCAACATGGGCTTTTAAATGTGGCGTTCCCGCTGATTTAATACAACTCCAGGGAGACTGGAAAAGTGATTCTTATAAATTATATTTAAAATATGGCTTAGAGGATAAAATATCTGTATCTTCAAAGATGATGAATTTTTTATGATATATTTATTGACATGTATATTTTTATTATAGGGCATGGTAAAGCATGGAATAAAAGTACGCTCATAATATCTGACTCCATGTTATCTTATTTGCCAGAGATGAGGAATACAGAGAAACATTCTCTTGGAGGTTTAACCTCTGGAAGGCTAATAGGAAAAATTGTAAATAAATTGTTTCCTCTTGGTGATCCAAGTAATATTTTAATTCATGTTGGTACCAATGATGTAAATAGTTTAAGTACTTCAGCTTATGAAGCTAATATGAGATTAATTATTGAAAAGATAAGATTAGCAAACCCTAACTGTACTTTAATTCTCTCATCTGTGCTCCCCAGACTGGTTGATTTTCGTCTTACCAATTTAAAAGTTTCAAATTTTAATGAGAAATTACAAGAGTTAGCAAATTCTCACAACAAAGTTAAGTATATGGCTTGTGAAAAGTCATTTTTCAGCAGAACTTATGGTCGTCCCATTTCTGTTTTGTTTTCCAAGGATAAATTACATTTGTCAGTAGCAGGATTAAACAAAATCTATTCCTTCATTGCAAACACTTTAGCTCATTTATAAGTATACAGTGTATTTTGCATTTTGTATGTACATTTATTTTGTGTATTCTATTGTTAACCTTTGTTATTCATTTGTTTACATGTATTATAAATTGAGAATTTTATTTCAAATATTGAAAATTTTTCAAGTTGGATCTAATACATGTACAGAGAACATTAATTTTGTGATTCTTTTATGATATTTTGCTCTACTTATAACTCAAGTTTTAAGGCTTGTCTTTTAAACTTGCGAGGAGATTTGTTGTCTCTGAATCTTTAGAGAGAGATAAACATTTTGACCCTCAATTTTGTAAATTTACCTTCTCGTTATTTTCTTCATTTATAACTTAATATTTTTTATATAATTATTTTGAAGTTTGTCTTTTTGAACAAGCAAGGAGATTTGTTGTCTCTGACCTCACAGAGAGAGAGAGAGATAAACATTTTGACCCTCATTTCTAAATTATGTCCTTTTTATACAAGTAAATAGAGTTGTACCAAGATGGTCATTCTGTAGATTCTTCAAATAAGTTCTGGTAGTATATTGCAGTACACTTGTCTTTGACAAGAGGTCGAGGTTCTTGTCCTCGCTAGGACGTGAAGAAGACAGAGTTGACAGAATCTTACACAGCTTTATTTGCTTACTCTTTGTTTGGCGGAATTGTTTTTGGCGGGTTAAATGAAATATAATTTCATTGCAAATATTTTCATAATTTTTAGTTATTAATTAAATATAATTTAATACAAATATTTTTTATTTTATATATTTTGAGAACTTATATGATTGTTATTATATGTATAACACATGTATTTTTGTATGAGATATATATATCTACAGTGCTGAGGTCAATAAATAATTTTTATCTTAACTGTTGACTGTTGTTTGAATGAGTATGCTTGAGAGCAATTTGGAAATTTTTATTTATAATAAAAATGATTAATTGCAGAAAGATACTTGAAATTAATTTTGATGAATTTGTTTTCTTTGAATAATGTTTTATAGATATTTACTCACTGGTGAATAGTTTTGACAAATATTTTTAGAACTCTTAATTTGATTGGAAAAAACCTTTAAAGAATTTCATTGGGTGAGTTTTTGGGGTATTTAAACTCTATCGGAGCTGTTTTAAGACCATTATTCTAAAGTACTGATAGATTATATCTCTGCAGGATTATTATTACTTCAGGTGAGGCGTCGATCACTTTTTGAATTGTAAGCATTTCGTCGATTGCTTTAACGAATTTTTCAACCCACCCCAACCCTTACCCAATATTGAGTGGTTAATTATTAAAGCCTCTGGGTTAAGTGGCGGGTTAAATGAAATATAATTTCATTGCAAATATTTTCATAATTTTTAGTTATTAATTAAATATAATTTAATACAAATATTTTTTATTTTATATATTTTGAGAACTTATATGATTGTTATTATATGTATAACACATGTATTTTTGTATGAGATATATATATCTACAGTGCTGAGGTCAATAAATAATTTTTATCTTAACTGTTGACTGTTGTTTGAATGAGTATGCTTGAGAGCAATTTCCATTCTCCGTTAGACACGAAATGTTTTCTGCCGTGAATCGTTGGATGCTTTAATGATGACATAAACATCTCCCAGATGATATCTCCAGTCCATTGGTTCTTTCGATTCTGGTGGCAAGTCGTCCACCACTTCTGTAGTACTGCACAACATTTTCCACTGCAATAACGTTCTTGGTGGGCAACGTTTCACTTTCCCAAAATCTGAGATCTACTCATTTACTACCATTCCATTCTGTGAGTTCAGCATAACGTCCCCCACATAATGGTACTTTCGAAGGAATATTGGAAGCTGTCATAGCCTCTTGGACGAGACCGCTCTTGGTCTGGTCTTTGGTTTTCTTTCCTTTACGTGACATATCGTCTGACTGTAATCTGATTCTTCTTCTTGCTGATCTGGTCTATTTATATATCGGACCTTTGTGAAGATGGATTCGATTGGTTCTTATATTATGAAACATGAAATATGATTGGCTATCTTTCCGACATCGTGATTAGTTAACTTCTCCCGTTCCGATTGGTCGAAAATCTAGCATATTCATTGGTCAATTCCAACCATTTCGATAGACCAACACGATGGTACACTGTCCAAATATGCGGCGCCAAATCCGGAAACTGCTCACAACGACAATACGATCAGTCTTCCTTGTTCACCACGCCGTTTTCGAACATGGCAGAGACGATTCTCTCGTATACTCGTACGGGGTCCATCGCACGAAAGACTTCTCTGACTATCTTCACTTCCTTTTGTACATTTATGAGGCTACTCTGCATTGACAGGCTTGTAACTGTCCACATATATACATGAATATATATATAGTGTTGCCAGAAGATCCCGATACCAGGGTTTTGTACCTGAGGCACTGGCAGTCCATTCGGACAGAGCAAAATACCGACAACCGTGTCCAGGATCGGTTCAACTTTACGTTGAACGAGATTACATCCGCACCTTTCCAGATATGGTTCGCCACATATTCAACGTACAAAATACGGCCTTCAAGATCAACGTGTCGTTTGGATTTGTACAAAGGAACGCAGAGACCGGAGAAGTAAGATACTTCCATTCCAGGACGGGGACGAATGTTCTCGGTCTCATTGATGTAACGATCGAAGATGCCTGCGCCTATGTAACACCGACCTGAAAGAGAGCACCCTAATGAAACGAAAGTTTTAGGGTCTTTCCGGACGGGAACGACCGTTTATTTGATATGGTAAATATCTATAACTGAAGTGTTAATTTTTAAGGCACTGAACACAAAATCAAATAAATTAATAATAAAATAAACAAAAATAAAATAAAAACTAGAGGCTTCCAGAGCCTGTATCGCTTACCTGGACTATGTACATCGTGACTGGCACCATGGAACATTGCTGTTCAAATTCCGACTGATACACTGGTTTCAAACAAGATATTTCAGTGATTTTTCCCATTAGGTCATTTGTTAAACTATGTTACGCTCTGGCAGCCATCTTCAATGGCAGAAAGGGTCATCGGAGGACTACATAACAACAACTGCTGCCAAGTTTTGTTCCAATTGGGCCAGTGGTTTCAGAGAAAGAGATCTTTCAGTAAATTTTCCATAGGGTACTGTTAAATATTTTCGGCTCTGGCAGCCATCTTAGATATGGCGGGCGGGGTCATCGGAATTAATTCTGAAAGAGGACCACTTAAGTGCCATTGCTTTCCAGTATTTTCCAATTGGCCAAGCGGTTTCAGACAAGAAGATCTTTCAGTAATTTCCACATAGGGTCCTATGTTAAACTATGTTCAGCTCTGGCAGCCATCTTGGATGTATTCGGTGTCCTCTGATACAATTCTGAAAGAGGACCACCTAAGAACCATTGCTGCCAAGTTTTGTTCAAATTGACCCAGTGGTTTCAGAAAAGAAGATCTTCAAGCAAATTTCCCATAGGGTCGTATGTTAAACTATGTTCGGCTCTGGTGGCCATTCTTGATGATGGGCGGAGTCACTTGAAACAATTCAGAAAGAAGACCAACTAATAAACATTGCTGCCAAATTTTGTTCCAATTGACCCAGTGGTTTCAAACAAGATCTTTTAGTAAATTTCCCATAGGGTCCTATGTTAAACTATACTCTGGCGGGGTCATCGGACACAATTCTGAAAGATGACCACCTTAGGACCATTGTTGCCAAGTTTTATTCCAATTGGCCCAGTTGTCTTTAAAGGAAAGTTTACGACGACGATGACGACGGACGACAAGTGATGACAATAGCTCACATGGCCCTTTGGGTTAGGTGAGCTAAAAAGTAATAATAAAAAAATATGCATTATTTTGAATCATGAGTGAATACTAACCTTGGATTGACCTCATCAGCTGGCGTTGCGTTTGCATAGTATGTTCTCCATGTATACTGTTTGGATTGCAGTGATGACGATTGAAATCAATCTGCATCTGATAATTCGTACCTTGATTTTTGCTGTATGGGTTTTGAGTGTGATGTGGTTCTTTGTCTACATGGACCAATTAAATGTAATGCCTTGTGTGGTGTGAAAATTCTAGTCGCCATAGCAGTTAATTTTTTGTGGTTTCATCGACTGAGTATAGGACAACATGCATCTTTTGGTGGTTAATTGCTAAGACTCGTACATATTCTCGTATCTTATGGCATCACAAATAAAAAACTTTGACGTCATTATTTAAAACGTAATTGATTAACAGTGTCATTAGGACAAGTGGAGCTGAATCTTGGGGTCAAGATGACCTGACCTTCTACTGTCGATACACCTACTTATTCAAAATCTGGACGGTGATTCATTTTCGCTCGGTACACCTATGTACTACCTGACTGTCACGAGCCTTCTCCTATTGCGTAGCGTTACATTTAGATTCTTGAAAACAAATTTCAGATAGTTTAAATTCTTGAAATTCTGGGTACAAAATAATGAATTTTATTATACAAGTCTCAGAACGAAGCAAGACCCTTTTCAGATGTCGGCTCTTATGAATGCGTACTTGACCACATAAACAGAATACACAACAGACACTCGAAACATGATTTTTATTTATATGAGTCTCTAAATCCCCCGAGGAATCAAACCGAGAAAGAAGTGACTTGAAATTGTGGTGGCAGTTATTATAAAAGAGGTTTACCGAATGTTAATTGTTGTATGGATATTGCTACTAATTATGACTGTTCGCATGCCGAAAATAATTGTGTATATGATGTCATGTAAATTTACACCTGTATTATATTTGCACTCCTACGAAATTGAATTTAGATGCACAACTTGCACCTATGTATGCACAACTTGCACCAATGTATAACACATGCGTATACGTATGTGTATGCGTTTTTATTTGACAATAACGAGGAAGTAAAATGCTGCCTACTGACTAGAGAAGTTTGTAAATTAGTACCTTCTAAAACTAAAGCCTGGTAATATGTCGAATCTAGATTGGATTCAACTAAAACATGATATTTACACAGGATTGGACGCTTGTTAGAGGTCCGATTGTGTCACCAAACGGGACAGGAAAGATCGAGAAGATAAATACACAAGACACATGTGTGTACAAAATAAGAAAATATTTATAAACATCACATATCGATCAACCAACATCACTCAACACACAGACAACCCGGACAAAACATAACACAAAAGAGCACAAAATACAAAAACGCAAACATAAATATAACAGGATAGTCTGACTTGATACAAACACTGAACAATGATCATGATGATGGAGTTAAACCGATCGTAGTGGTACCCATAAAACTATACCCATAAAACCCATAGTCGGGATATATATATAAACCAACTTCCAAGCAAGGATCGAAACTCACAAGCTCGGTAATCAGAGAACTTCGGGGATGTTCGAAGAGACGAACCCTTGCGTCGGAGGTTGATATATAAACTACAAATGGATAACATGAATGGTAAACAATTACATACGAATAAATCAACCTACCCAACAGACAGAAATCTGGACAAATAATAACATAAAAGACCACGAAAACACAAACATGAACACAACAGAGACTTGGAACAGACACTGAACCATGGTGGAGTTAAATCGGTCACAATAAAGCTATACTCAAAACCTGTGCCTGTGTTGCAAAATTTGTTTAATACTATGATAAGATATTTATTCACTACACTAACTATACTTCAGTCAGTTATCATGGTATAAACGCCTCTGATACAATTTATTTTTGAATTTGCACTTCAACGTTTTGGATTGTTATTTTTGTTTTTAACATTTTAGGCATGAAGCACAACTGATGAGTCGTAAATATCGATGAAATGTGCACATTTTGTGCATCAAAATTGGTATCAAAGAATTTTATTTGACACATCAATGTTTATACTTATATTATTATACTTGAAATGTCTAGTGAATTTAATTTAACTAATTATTCCTCATGTCTGTGTGGTTTGGTGTTAACGAATGGTAATGTTTTGATCTATTACATGTACCTTGATAGAGGTATATGGGCGTTGGAATAGATAAAAGATATATATTGAATGAATATTTTATTTGCAGAAGCCTACCGTGCTATGGCAATAAAAATATGATAATATGACGAATACGAACAAGAGGCTCACCTGAAACCCATATATCGCTCACCTGCCTTCTATTAGTAGCTGTGTCTCACTTAGATCGTTTGTAGAGGGTTTAAAATCAAAATCAGAGACGGCCTCTAGCGGCCATGTTGTTCATTATTTCTCCCAACTTTGGTAACAATATGCAAATTAGTTCCTGAGCCAATAAAAAATCATTTTCCATATGCTTACCATGGATTTTTTGTGCAACCATAGTCATTGTGTGAGCGGCTGAATCTCCACCACAAGTTGATCGTTTGTAGAAGGCATTGCTGTCATCAATCCCGTAAAGATTCAAAACATTTCATTTTGTAGTTTCGTTTGCTTTTGAAAATTTACCAATCATTATAAAAATGGCCACTAGCAACACTGCTTACAATCGACTAAGTATTTTCCAAACATTTCATTTGTTTTGAAAAATTCACCGGTCAATACTAAAAAATGGATAAGAAGCTTAAGAGGAGAAGATAAAAAAAGTAAAGTTTAGGACCACAGACGATGGACACAACAGTGATGACATAAGGTGACATGACCTATAGGCAAGTGAGCTAAAACAGCCGTGAAAACAAATTTTCAACATGGTAATATGTAAATTCTATAATATCAGCATATATAAGCGTAACGCTAATTGAACATGGTTGCCTGGGTAAACAAAAAAGCTTGCAACGATTTTGTATTTCAAAGGCTAAACTAATAAGTCAACAAAATAGCAAATGCAGTCACATAAAACGAAATACTTAAATAGCTCTTGCAAATCTCACAGTACAAAATTGTTTAAAACCTACTGTATGTCATTTTTTTTTCAAGTCGCTACAAATCGCTGAACAAGATTTATACAATACCGAACCGTTAAACCAGCCAAGTATGTCACAATTTTAAAACTGTATTCATGTGACTATTTGGCAAAATTTGCAAAATGATTTATTTCAAAGGTTTACAAAAACGACTACACATTAAAAGCAAACTAACACTGTTAAGCAGGTCTTGCTTTTCACAATACAAAACTGTTAAACACCTACTGTCACAAAGTTAAAAACAGTTAGTCACTTTTGCAAGTCGCATAACACAAAATATCTATAAAAAAATTTGCAGTTTTCACAATACAATACCGTTAAACACCTCTTTGCAGGTCGCAAAGTTAAAAATGCAAGTCATTATTACAGAATAGTAAATTAAGTGATAGCTGTCAAAATCATTAGTTAACATTAAACATTGTTATAAGCCAATTATATTACAAGTAAACGTCCTAAAGTTATTCAATTATAAAAAAAAATATCAGATTATGTACATTATAGCACTAAAATGGAATCATAATTAGGACACAGATAATGGGTCATCCTTTATATTAAATATGGACGCTGCAAAAATATTCTTGGGTGCAAAATCAGTTCTTTGCGTCACATTAAATTTTATACTATTGTCCAACTTACTATAAAAAAATAACAAAAAAGTCTTTTCCCATATTGTTTCCATGTAATCTTTGACCACTTGAATCTCATAAAAAAGTGGCTCGTTTGAAGAGGTTACATCTGTTATTAATTCTGCAATGTTTTTCCAAAAATCATTTTGTAGTTTCAGAGAAGAATATTTTTTTTAAAGTTGACCAGTTAAAATAAAAAATTGCATACAATGGCCATATTGTTCACTCAACCAACAACAAATATGGATCACTTGCACGTGCCCTTCAATGCATCATTTCCGCCAATTTTAGTTACAATCTGCACTTTAGTTCCTGAACAAATGAAACAAATCATTTCCCATATTGTTACAACGGAAACTTTGTGCACCTGCAGTCATCGGGGAGATGATGATTCTCAACCAAAAGTTGATTGTTTGTAGAAGGCATTGCTGCCATCAATCCTTCAACGTTTGAAATAATTTCATATTGTAGTTCAGAGAAAAATATTTTAGGAAATTGCCCGATCAAAATCAAAGTAGCCTTAGCAACCATGTTGTTTATCAAACCGGAACCAAAGGTGGATCATTTGCAGAGGCATTTCCAAACATCATTCACATCTACTTTGCTTACAATTGGCTACGTAGTTTCAGAGGAAAAACGTTTACGGACGACGGACGACAGATGCAAAGTGATGGCAAAATCTCACATGACCTTTAGGCCAGGTGAGCTAATACAGTCGTATAAAATAAATTGTCAATATGGTAAATATGTAAAGTCTAATATATAAGCGTAACGCATAGCACTGACATTAATACATACTTTAATGGTGTGGCGTGGTTTCTTAGGTAAATGATTAAGCTTATGACGATTAAGCCAAATAAGCAAAATAATATATGTCAAGGCTAACGCTATGGCAACAAAATAGCCAATACAGTCACCCAATACAAAACCTTTAATATACTTCGCAATTCATACCCCACAACACTTTTAGCTTGACCCTCTGTAAATGTGAGGCAAATATTTCTTTACTACTAGTATGCAAAAGGACATGAAATTGATAAATAAAACCTTTTACTTGATTTAAGACTGATTAACATGCCCTTTATGGACTAAAATGATCCTCACAATTATGTAGATGTCTATGAAGGTCATATTAAGACGGTTTAGGGATTGGTAATGTTATTTGAACATAATGATTGTTACTTTGATTCTAATTTAGAGGAAACATCTGATAAAACACTTACAATAAACAGAGAAACTACAAAAGTATGGAAAGAAAGGGGACACATTTATCAAGATAAAGAAAAGTCCATGTAGGGGACGTTTTGAGCAATTTTCATTTTCTTTTGTAAATACCATTACATGAAAAATATAGATACAATTTTTCATTGTTACGTTTCCGTCAAGTTTAGGTTAGGAAACTGCCTGATTGCCTCAATGGAAGTTAATCCACCGTGTTAAAATCAGGGCACTTTTTTGCAAGTCGTATAATACAAAATCCATTTGCACTTTTTACAATAAAAAAAAACGTTAAAACTTCGTGCATTTCATACAGTAAAAAAATACATTTTGGTGACGATTTGGCAAAATTAGGAAATTAATTTATTTCAAAGGCCAAAGAAATAAACCAACAAACTAGCTAATACAGTCCCACAAATCAAAACCGTTAAACAGCTCTTGCAATTCTTACAATTAAAAAAATGTTAAACAATTACTGTAAGTTACAAAGTTAAAAACCATTAATCAACTTTTGCAAGTCGCATAACACAAAATCGCTATAAAAACATTTGCAGTTTTCACAATACATTTGTACAAAACTGCTAAACATCTCTTGCAGATTGCACAGTTAAAACTGTAATTCAAATTTACAGAATAACTAATCAAGTGATACCAGTCAAAATCATTAGTTAACATTGTTAAAATCCAGCTATGTTAAAAGACTTAGTAAACTTCCGAAAGTTAATTAAATATATAAAAAAACTTATCAGACTTTTTTATGTACAACATAGCAGTTAAATGGAATGATACATAGATAAAGGATAACGGATCGTTCTTTGTAGTAAGATCAGTTCTAATACGAATTAATTTAAAATGTAAAGTATTATTTACCATTACATTTTTTGAGGGCGAAGAGGGTTGGTGGAAGTAAATGGTCTTGATCCTGGATTCTGGATACATGTATTGTTTTTTCCTCGGGGCAAAATCAGGGACTTTTAAAAGCGTTTTGTTGTTTTTACCAACCGGAAAATAAAAGGTAAAATGGAGAGTATTTGGCTGACCATTCTCATGAATAGGCTATGATAAACATAATACAAAAAAAATTTTAACATTTCATAAATTCTGAAATAAATTTTTTAATTACTGCTTGTTTTGCCAGTTATGTATCAATGTTATCCATGGCTGTTAATTGCACACCTTGTAAATTTTTTCAAGAGTAGTGTTAATTATATTACACAATTTTAAGTCTTAATCCTTACCATAGAGTCTTTAAATTAATATAAACGTAAAAAATGTCAAGACTGATCAAAGTCTTTAACTAATGACTATTTTTCTAAAGTTTTTGCCGACAATTACGGCCCGATTGGCTAGTTTCTGTTACCAGCTCTGAATGCAACACTATGGCTTGCCTGTGTATTTTCGTGCCTAAAATATTGATGAAAAAAAATTAAGATTTGTTTTCTAAATTTTACAAACGGTTTAAATTTTTAATGCCTTTCATTCGTGATGATTTATTCCATTATAATGGAAACGCTGTTCGAATTCGAGTTTGGGGTGACATTATAATACACTCATCATACTTATATCAATCGAGACTATAGAATGCGTTCATATGCCTTTCAGTTGATGAGTCGTCAGGTTTTCACTCTTCAATATTGCATGAACACTGTTTGTGTAAAAAAAAACACCAATAAAGACGAAATATGTTAAAGACACAAGTTTACCGTTATTACGAGTATCATCTTTAAGAATAGATCAAAGATGGTAGTAAAAAGATGTTTTTCTAACACCGTGTTTGTATTTTTGTTTCACATGTGATCGTTATTCGCCATGTTTTAGGCAAATGAAGAAAACTGCAGTATGCAAACCAAATTCTTATTTTCCAACCGATTGTGAATGAATTTTCCATTTCTCGTTTCACATGTCCATATCACCCCTGTACTTCCCTAATGAAATACTTCCTTCATTAAGTATTATTTTTACACTGCAACCATTTATCTTTATAAAATAGTAAAGACAGCTTCTTTGTACATATATTCGATCCTCAAAATAAGCAGTGGCACTTACGAAAAGGTTAAAAATCTTTAAGGTTTTGGTCCGAGACATTAAATCTATAGTGCTCATCCGTTCAACAATGTTCAAAGTATCTCCCCGCTCGATATCGCTACGAAGAAATATATTTCAACATTCGTACACCATTTAGTCTTCAGTTTTTCCTCTATTGCAAAATGTATTGATTTTGGTCAGAAAAATATAACTAAATACCAAACAATTAAAAAATTGAGAATTGACATAACTATGCGATATGCTGAAAAGAACCACCAACAATGTATATACATGCACTTATTCTTCAATTTATGTAAATTACTGAAAATCGTAATATAATCCAAAATGACCAAACATTTCAACCAAACACCCGTTATTAGGTATTACCATCTAAATGAATGATAGCTTCCTTTCATACCCTTTATATTATATAATATTTTATACTTACAGTTCGTCTCTGTTACAAGTCCTGCAGGAATCTGCTAAACATAATTAGCATAGTATAAATTTACTATATCTAATATTACTATCTTTGGATTGTTTTTTTGAAACTATTGGGAAGATGCCTCTGCTGGTGGACCCTAGGTCCCCGAGGTTATTCGCCAAGCCAGTCGTCAGACTTGTCTGACATGATTATTCATTGCTTTGTTACAGAAATTACCAGTATTTAGCAAAATTCAAAAATAATAGAAATACTAAGGGTTCATTCCTTGTATTGCACATGGTAGATCTCCTTAGCTGAAATTTGGCTTCCTATTTCGGTATTTTTGGTTGAGTACTTCTTGTTTAATATAAGTTTGGTTTTTGGTCTTCCAAATGTTTCTGTTTTAATGCTGCTGATGAGAGGTAACTCCTTGAAATGCGTCGTATACAGCATAGTATAAATTTACTATATCTAATATTACTATCTTTGGATTGTTATTTTATGTACGCTATACATTGGGATTATATTTGATCGCGTTAATATAACTAAGCTACGTGTAAATATATAATGTAAAATAATTCCGTTAGTACCTAAATACATGAAATATACAAATAAATGCCAAATGTAAGTACATCTAAAAATTTAATAGTATAGATTAATTTAATATGTTTAATGAAATTTAACGGGAAATCAATGTGGTTATTACGTGACATTTAATATTTGAGCAGTATAGGTCAAACTTCACAAAGCGATGGACATTCGGTAAATCTATTGATTCTTTTTTCACTTAGATTTTAAGGGAAATTTAGTAGGAATGTCCTTTCGAGTGTTTGTGAGGTATTCCAATTATGACGTCAAGTATGCGTTCGTAACATCCGCCATTCTAATTACACTAGTAACACATGTTTGATTTTATCGGACATTGATCTATCTTGTCTGGACTTTTACAATTCCAGAGAATTCACGAAAAAACAATAGAACAAGACTAAAATAAAACATAGTGCCTTGCAGTCAATCAAGACTTGTTAAGACCAGTTCATAACAGTTAAGAGTGAATTATGCAATGTTTAACACTACCTGTGTTGAACTGATCTAACTTATCTTGACCGATCTTGATTGATTGCAGGACAACATCCCTTGTTACATTGATTTTGCTTGAAATTATGGTGACACAAAATCAAGACTAGAGACACGGTTCGAGATCAAAATATGTTATTCTTCTTTTCTTAAATGCTTTCTATCATACTAAGAATATAAGAATTGTCCTGTTCCCATAAAAATATCGTTTATATTGAACACTGCATTTTAAAAATTTAAATCTTAACTATTTAATAACAAAATCTTGATGTAACTGTACGCAGTGAGAGGGGGTGGACGACAGTGAGGAAATGCGGTGCAAGTGTACCAGATTGGAAATGAACCACTGTCAAAATTTTGCGGTAAAGGTATTGTTATTTTGTTAGAATATGTGAATAACCTAGGTGCATATGGAAAATTGTTTTAACGGGCTTTAAAAAGAATACTACCATATAACATCTAGCAAAACCTTAACCTGTGTGATTAATATTAAAATTAATTTTTTAAAATCCGTTCAATGAAGCTCAAATTGTATCAATAATCTAATGACTCACCTTGCGTGATTCGCAATTTTGGGGAAAAACATTGTCCCAGGAGAATAATGGCTGTTGTAAGTATAATGGATCCGAGTGATACACCTACTATGGCATCTGCCGCATAATTAGAACTTTCTTCTGGAGAAGCAACGAAGGGAAAATATAAAGTACAAAATGTAATAAAAAATAATTAATTAAAAAAGAACTACCCCCCCCCCCCCCCCAAAAAAAAAAAAAGAGAAAAGGAAAAAACTGACATTCTGAACAAGAAAAATAATAAAGATAATATGAAACAAAATTGATAAAACTAAAAAGTGAGAGTAGAGTAGAGTATGCAGAACCTTTGGTTTTAAGCACAAGTAAAATACAATCTAGGACTAATGATAAATAAATGAAGATATCATTGATGTACAACAGGAGAGACGATTATAATTTCAAAATCAATATTGTCCCATTTCTGGATACAGACGTTAACGTAATACAATATAGATTGTGCGTTTTGTAGGAATTTGTTATAGAGAAGCGGATTAAATCCAATGATATATTGATATAGTTTTAGGTAACAAAAGTTAAACTACACCTAAATAACCTGGGCTCAGATACTGAATACATCACATACATAATTCATTTTTTGTTCATACATATTTCACGATTATAATGGATAATGGTTTTGACATCACCGAGTAATTGCCTTTGTCTATCGCTCTGTTGTGTTCATTTTTTTGGTTTTTTTTTGTTTGGTGTCATAGTTTAGACGGAATTTCCGATTGTATTCATTGGTTTATCTTCGTTAATTTTGACTTTGATAAACGTTCACAAACTGAATATATAAGAACAACATTCTCCTTTTAACATTACATCGCAAACAATATCTATTGATTTCTAACTTACCCGGGCATTGGAGCTTGCAAAGTTCATCTTCTTTTGGATTGCCTTCACAATCATCGCCTCCATATTCAGGAGCTGGATCATCACATGACCTCCATCTCTCAGAAAATTCAGTACAATCTGTCCAGTTGGACCATGATGCCCAATTTCCGTTTACTGTGAAATAGGTTTAAAAAGTATTTTCTTTTGCGAAATATATAAAGGGTGATCACTGGGCTAAATTCCGTAGACAATTAATAAAAGATGCTTTCATTATAGGTAACAAGGTATGTATAAAGTGTAAATTCACAATACATGTCCAATCCGGAATTATTCTGAAATTAAATAACTTTTTCATGACGTGACAAACCAGTTGATACCAACTAGTTCCCGGTTGTAATATTCCATTGTGAAAGAAACTTTACAAGGAGGCATTTTTAAACACTTCAAATAATGTTTTTTATATAATTAGTAGCTAGGCTTCAACATCATGGTTCAAAACTATCATCAACCTAAATCATTTTCTTTTGAAACTTATCATTCCCCCCAGCTCTTTCCTGTGACTTTTAATTCGAACTCCACTTGACCTCAAGTGGGAATTGTTTAATATCCGGACAAATCCGGATATATCCGGATTGGACATTACTATCAATAGGTGTATTGTACGGTTTCTGTTCAGGCACGACGGCCATATATACATTTCTATATTATATCTAATGTTAAATTATAAATTATTTAAACTAAATTTTAAATCTCAAAACGTCAATTATGTGGTCATAATACGAATAATATATATATGACGTCTTTGCGCGTCGAGAAAATTCATGAAATCTGTGCTTAGTATCAGGTGTATTAGAAGATCTAAATACATACAAAACGCCAATGACTGCAACAAGACAGTGAATAACTTTGAAAATTAACACCACTAAATTATATACAATTATTGCCCCATTAGGAGGTATATATCTTCCCTTGGGCTTTAAACTGACTAAGGGGGCGTAAATTGTCTTGTTAAACCGAGCGTCACTGTGAGAGACATTTCAAACCATTTTAAACAAAACCAGGACAAATTTTATGTCGTTTTATAAAATATTTTTTTATTTTCATTGTGTTTTTGAAAAGAAACTGTTTTCCACTGCCAGACGTCATAATTGTGAAACATAAAACAATCAGACGACTTCCAGTTCCTGGGTTACGTCACGTGACCAGAGGAATTGATGATGTCTATGGAAAATAGAGATAACGGAGGAGACCATACCATTGTCACATTCCACTAACATTTTTTCTGGGTTGTCAGAGAAAGCATCCAGATTGTAAACGGCAGATGATTAATATCTGGCCAATTAGATATTGAACAGATATATCATGTTAAGGAGGGGTATTTGCGAAAAATACCAGTCGAGAGAATGTTAAATTTCACAAGCCGTAAGGCGAGGGAAATTCATTCTCTAGACTGGTATTTTTCGCAAATACCCCTCAAGAACATGCTATATCTGTTTAATTACACCGAATGTTAATAACAACTTTTATTCTCTACATATTTCCCCGTGAATGTAAATGTGATTATCTAATTATTTTGAAGTATTGGTTTTCGGATGTACATGCATGCGAATTGGAGTTTTTTAAATTAAAAATATGAAACACTTGATACACTTTTGATGTTAAAAGCTAATTTTAGAAAAGAAGTGTGTGTGTATTGTAGATACCCACAAAAAAGAAACTTATTTTCCTGTGATCAGATCGTGATCACAATCTCCACATTTTTGCATAATAAACCCAGGGTAAACATATACTTATGTTATAGAATTTTTGCATACACGGACAATAAGTGTGAGGACTGCTACCTCATGAGTGAGCGCGTTAAAAATAATTCGGCACAGTGTGTCGGTCTTGTACAAAGCAGGGTTCATATTCATATCATATCAACACGATCTCGTCCTGATATGCACATATTGGTTGCCACTGGACGTTAAACAATAATTCATCTATCACGTTTAATACTCATCCGCAGCAACTAAATTCACATACATTTTGTAATTATCTAGTATACTCATCCGCAGCGACTCATTTTGTTAACATGCATATACTAATACTGACCCGTAATGACACATTCGATTTTTTTTTAATATTATTAAGACACATTTGGGCTATTATTCGACACATTTGGCATTGATATAATTAGTAATTTCACAGAATGTTACAGATGAACATTCTCACGAGTCCAGAAATTAAATTATAATATTTTTACTTTCGCAGAATTTTAACACTCATCCAAAGCGCCTCAACAAATATTCACATCATTATAAATACTCATCCGTAGTGACTCATTTGACTTATTGCATATTTATTAATACTTATCCGTAGAGATTCAAAACTACTACTAAAATAATATTAAAATCCTACTTTATATTTCAAATCACATTTATCATCTATATCTCACATTTATTGAACATCACCTTGGTCTAGATACGCTATATGATTGACTGATTGATTGACTGCCTTTTTAACGCCACGTCGATGCAAATTGATTTTTAAAATAAGATAAAACAGAGATTTATAAAACAAAAAGAGTATTACTAATTAAAAGGGCAATATGTGTATATATATATATATATATATATATATATATATATATATATATATATATATATACATAAAAGAACTAAATCTATGAAAACAATTTGTTCAGATTATCCCCGTTGAAGTGATAAAACAACAAATTATATCAGATTATCGCAGTTGAAGTTATAAAAAAAACAACTTATATCAGATTATCGCATTTGAAGCTATAAAACAACTAATTATATCAGATTATTACAGTTGAAGTTATAAAACACGAATTATAACAAGTAAGAAGATTATTTGTGAATAATATAGACGAAAAGATGACATAGCAACAATATCAAAGATAACCATCAAGTATCAATCAAAACGGCAATCAAACATATATAATATATTTGGATAAGGACTATAACGAGACACTGGGTACCATTATGCCATGTGAAAAAAGGTCTGTATTTCATAGCATCTAGTTGTAGTCTTTTTCAGAATATGATGTGGAAGACGGAGAACTATTCGAGGTAGAGATTATTTTACGTGCTTCCTGGTAACTGATGTTTTTTTTCTTCAAAGCAATGAATAATATATTTTAGATGAAATATTGAGAAAAATAACAAAACAAAGTTAAAAACATAAAATTTCAAATATGAAAGTAAATAATTTGGAGGCTGTTGAGTTTTGTGGCCCATAAGGCAACACCAATCCCGTCGATCTGGAATTTAGAATTTTAAATATGCAATGGAATAAACCTTTAAAAAATGCAACAAAAGGGATTGATCTGGCCAGCCCATTGACCGAATTTGGTCCATCCTCCCATCTAGGAAAGGGTTGTGCCCCAGATGGTGATCGGAACCGTTTATCCGGCAATCAAGGAACACTCCCATTACCGACACGAGTTTGCGACAGACGGCAAACAGATCGCGTCTATAGGGGCCTCTTACGCCAAGCCGAAGCGTTGTTGGTCTATTCTAAATGTGTCCCCGGTACCCACACGTGGCGATACGCTATATGTAATAGAATCATGGGACTGTATTTTGATGATCCGACTTCAAACAATTCCTACCCGTTAATTTGCACCAGTGTTGCGTACATTTTAACAATATTCATAACTGACACAAAAATAATACCCGTTTTTATCATTATTTAACCACCAATACTGGACATACTCTCAGTTGGCTTTAATCCTAAGTTCTATCACTTTTAGCTATCATCCTTAAAAAATGTGTTAATGTTAATAAATTTGGACGAAATTTTATTCGGGTTCTCAAAGGCTATTCAACCTTTTATTTTGAATGAATTTGGCAATGTTTAGCATGGTAATCGTCAGCGCTGTGCAGTTGGCTGCACGTTTAGTAATGCGTACCCTCATCTATAATATTGTGTGGATAATCCTATTGAAATATTATCATAACATACTTATATATATATATGTATGAATACAAAAATTAACTTTACCAAAATTTATTATTATATTTATTTTTATTTAAGAAAAAACACTTTGGCGAATTTGGTTAAAGGCAATCAAAGTATATTACCTAGCCTTTCTACTTAAAAAAATGAAACTTTATTAATAAGTACATGAACACATTTTTCTTATTGTTTCCAGGGTAAATATTCATAATTATTCTAAAAAACTTAAATCATCCTTACTAAAATGGTGAAAAATGGTTACAAAATATTGCCAAGTTCTTTGTATCTGTGATCAAAGTTTGAAGTTGCTAAAAAGACTCACTAGACTGAAATTTCCTTAGGCTCCTCTATCATTCTATACTGTTACCGTATTAAAGTCAGATGTTGTTCTGGAGTTATGTCGCCTTGTTCGTAAAAAAATCAAATGTGCACGAAAAATCAAAAAATTAACAATTTTTGGGTAAATTAAAAATCCTGTAGACTTCGATGTGCTCAATATATCTTGTTAAAATTTGAAACATACTTTGTTAAGATAAGTATCTTTTAATGGTCAACTGCTAATCAATGCTAAACATATAGCTTCAACTCCTATTTTGTGTTTTAATTTAATGAAGTTTACCCTTCACTAAATGACAAACGTCAAGTAAAAAGCCTATATTACCTGTAGAGGCCTTCCATTTGACTTCCAGAGTTTAATTAATATGATTTTCTTTTTTGTGTCATTAGTAATATATAGTGTATTTACTACTTGATACTGACCATAAATTTCTAGGCGATATAATAAATATTATAATGTATATCGTATATGGGATGTATTATACTTGGCCATATTCTGCTACCAATTTATTCCAAAATCGACTATCTGTACCTAATCATTCGTAAGTACAAGGAAATTTTAAATATTTGAAATAAAACATGTCCATGAATCATTATTTAACACACTAACTTCGTTAACACCAAGTTTATATAGGTTACATCGAAATTTTATACCTATACTAAGTAACGTAATGTACTTTTATTAAGTTTTCTCTTCTGACTGTGATTATATGAGTTCATGGTTTGCTATTTAAAAATTACGTACTAATGATATGTCGCGGCATGTTTTGTTCTACTCCGTTTTATTAAGATAAGACGAGAAGTCGTGTGAACAATTTAAAAACTGAAAATAAAACTATTTCATCAGGTATGTATCAAGAAAAAAGGGGATTTACCTGTTTTGGTCTGTGCAACGTAAAGGAAACACTTTAGATAGAATAACGTAAGGGAAACCTCACATAAACATCTATCTTTTCTCCATAAACTAATGAAAGCAAGGTATCATTGAAAAATCAAAATTCGAAAACGTTTTATTTCTATACAGCATTGTCTTCCACTTGTACATATGCAATTTTGATGTTAAAAACTTAGGTTGAATTTTTAAGTTGTTATTTTAGGCCTATCCTCTTTCATTTTTCATTTTATACATTCTATTTCTATATTTGTGTTACAGACTGTATGTAGATGTACAATAAGGTCCTTAGCTAGATGGTTCTAGTTCAAAAATATCTTTTGAGGCCCATACGTTTGTCCGCTGCTAATTAAAATAGAAATCAGGGAAATGTGTTCTCTTTTAAACGTACAGGGCTAATTTAGATAAAAAATAGTGAAATAATGCTTTGGCAGTTCCAAAAAAAAATGAGAGGATATTAGGTCACAAGCAGAATTATGATGAATAATTCTTTGTTTACCTGGACATGGTCCATCATTACAAGCCCTACTTTCATTAGAGTCACCGCTACAACTTTCACCCCCATTCAATGGAGCTGGATCATCACATTGTCGTTGTCTCGTTTTCGTTCCTCCTTCACATGATTTTGTACAGTCGGTCCACCGTGACCAAATTGCCCAGTTCCCATCCACTTTATAAAGAAACAGCAAATAGTAACAAAGTAAATAAATTGATCAATACATATTGAAAAAAGTCATGTAGTCACATAATACGACATTATGTTTATTTTTAAAACGTTATAACAAACTAACACATAAATAATATATAAATTAAAATGTTTAAACACATGATATGCAAAACTCGTCTATTAAAGACAAATTTATTGCATTTTTTTTTTTATTTTCCAAAACACGCTATATGCCGTTTACATCTGAAACCCTATATGTTAAATAATTCTTTGTTTACCTATACATAGTTCTGAATTGCAGGTCAAATTTTCAGTAGAATTACCGCTACATCTTAGACCCCCATTGCATGGAGTTGGAGAGTCACATTGTCGTTTTCTCGTTTTCGTTCCTCCTCCACATGGGACTGTACAGTCGGTCCATGGAGACCAAAGTCCCCATTTCCCATCCACTGTATAAAAAATGACAAATAACACAGTGGATACGTAGATCAATAAATGTTTGTAAAAAAACCCAGTATAGACGTGGCTATACAAAAGCCGATGTGTAGTTAAATGATCCCATATTTTCTAAAATGTAATAAAAACAATATCGGAATTTTCATACAAGAAATATACAACAAGAACTGATAAGTCACCTCATTAACAACACTTATTCGTGAATTATCGTTTTTTTTCCCTCATTGATTGTAGATTTTTCAAATTTGAAAGATAGACTTCTTGCAGAAAATTCTTTGATACCAATTAGATGCATGAAATTGCATATTTTGTCAGTATCCGACTCGTAAGTTGTACATAAGGCCAAACAAACTGAATACCAAAATATTTATCCAAAACGTAGAAGAGCAAATTAAAAATATTAAGATAATCAAAGGACTAAAGCCAAAACCACATATACCCCTTAGTTTTCACAAATTTGACTTGATGTAACAGAACGTTATAAGTAATTAGTTTCTTCTAGAATTTATAAATACTAGCAGCTGAGTTGCTGATACCCCCGTGAACTTACTGTGTAGCTCGTTTCAAAGAGGAAGCGGTTTTTCTTGAATATCTCAAATGTTTCTTTAAAATGAAAGTAAAATGTAATATACTACATTTTGATTCTAGTGCTCGTAATGAATAATTATCGTTTCAAATGCTGAAATGCCCTCTGTATTTTATTAGAGCAGATTTTCAATTTAAATTTTTGAATGCATTTCATCGATTCTTCCTTTATTTATGAAGTCACCACAAACAAATGTTTTGTTTCCGAACTTTTGATCCATGTTAACCTTTAAGACACAAAATAGTTTTTTTAACGTTCATAATAGTAATAGTCCAGAGTTTTTCATCAATAAATCATTTGCCAAAATATGTGAGAAACACAGTAGATTCCATCGGCAGATATATCAACTCAGTGGTATTAATAAATTCCATGATACCAGTTTCGATGCAAAAAATAGACAAATTTTGTCCATTTAGGAAAAATGTATTGTAGAGGTTATTTTCTTAACCATTAAAAAAAAGTTTTATTATAAAAATTGTATTTTCTTGGATCTTTTGACAAGATTGAAATGCCTGTGAATGTAAGAACATCAAAAAATGCACTGATTTCATTATGTAATTAATAGCAACGCGATAGAAGAAAAATCCCATGCCATTTTTGCAACTATTCAGTCAAGACATGATTTTAAGAGTACAACCAGGGAGGCAGATTGTCGGAAATAAAGTGCAGCCACTTCTCAGAAAACAGAAATCTGAATGCGATACGTTGCCATCGTTTTTGAATGGAGTGTTTTAATGAGCAAATTATTTTTCTTTCTAATTAATGGTTAATACTTTTGCAACAGATTACGAAAGAATATATAACCAATTGAAACAAGATTCGAACACTGTTCCCCACACCCCTCCTCAAACAACTAGTTGTGAGACTCTTGTAAAGTTTAATGAGAAGATGGCGATTAGCTGTGCCGATCAGTATTCAGCAATAACAGACGTTTCTTCTCAAATTCATACACGGAAAAGGAGTTAAGACCACAAGGTTAAATTCACAAGTTCAAATTCACTCCTGTGGCCCCCTTATTTTGAAATATAAAATATTAAACCTTATTTCGCATCTACATACATTGTGTGAAAATACTGTTTGAAAATAAAAATGCATAAGAAGAAAAATGAAGGAGAGAGTTAAGGTCACAAGTTTAAATTCCCAACTTTCGAAATTCGATCACATGTATCCCAAATGTTTGAAAACAAAAATTCTGAAACCTTATTGCGCATCCGAATACAGTCTGTACATAAAATAAAATGCATGAAATTAAAAACGAACGAGGACTGTAGATCACTAGAAAGTGTGACGGACAGACAGACAGACAGACAGACAGATGTGTTGAAAGAAAGACTTATATGGGCAATTCATTATCTCTAAATTTTCTTCGAAAGTGAAGGGATAATCAGGAGTTACGGTCACAAGAATGTGTGGCAGAGAGACAGGACGATAACAATATTCGAGTACTTTCTACAAAAGTCAGCTAATAACAATGGGCGTAGGTCACAAGAAAGTATGACGAACGGAAAGACAGACAGTCAAGAGGGATGGTAACAATATCCAAGAACTTTCTACGAAAAGTGCGAGGATAACAAAGTTTAGTACGCACCACTCTTTTGCAGACCAATTGGTCTAAAAGCACGCTTTGGAAACTTACTTAACATGTTACACTACTGCAGTAAAAACTAACAATGAAGCGTCTTTCATGGTCACGCACACTTACTGTATATTTTTACACATATTAATCAATAAAACTATCTAAAAGAAAGAAAGACGAGAGGAAACAAAAAGTTAAAAAAGTAGATTATTAAAAATAAGAATGTATCACTTTCCTGTTTTAGTCAAAAGTAGTCGTAAAAGTACAATTTCTGTTTACGTGACTTTCTGTTGCATGCATAAACTTACTTTTCAGCTTTTTTCTGCAAGGACTCAGTACAATAACATTTTCTACATTACCGTAAATATATATGGAAAACATATATTTATAAATATAATTTATACATTACTCAAACCTTACATTTTCCAGAATGTGTGCATATTATTCGAACGTCCTCGTTATGATCACAATCTCTTGGTCCCCATTCTGGATGGTTGCATCCTATCAATTTACTTTCTGAACCTTTGCATCCTAAATCTTTTAACCAGATTTGCCCGCATCCGTATTTAAATGCATTTCCAGCAGCCTTTCCATAGCTTAATGAAAGTAAAATCAATGTCAATTTGTTTAATAAGGAAATTACATGTATTTATCTTTTGACGTCCTCTTTCTACTAGAGTTTGGTCACTTCAAAGCAAACGTTCTTAGGGTAACAAAATGGTGACATATTACGAGTCTCCTTTTTATTTTTGAAACAAATAGCGAAATAATTTTAACACTTTCTTTGAAAATAAAATTTACAAAGTTGAATTTGGTACACGAATTATCTAAACGGAAACTGTAAATTTCTTATTTTCGTCCGAATTTCATTACAATTTTTCCGGCAACCATGGAGATTCTTTTACTGACAGTTAACACATTAATGTTTTAGTAGATTGTGTTCGTTGAATCCGTCTATCTGTCCTTTGCAGTCCGTTTTACTAAAATCGAACTACAGTTCGTCATGGAATTTAGCCTTTCAAAGTGCGTGTAATTATCACAGATAAACTATTTAATAATGATACAATTTAGACAAATGCACTAGAGAGTTTTATTTAATAAAACGATCATTGCCATCTTTGTAGGTATTTAACCAGATCAAACGGGAAGACAACTTGCAGAAGTTAAAATTTCTGGATGTCGATCTCCAAAGAAGACCGTAATAGTATAATGGCTAGATATGAAAATTATGATGTTAAAGAGAAGATTTTATATATATATATTAATATTTTAATGTCAGAAAGTTAACAATCATATATAAGCTTTTGCTAAAGAGTGATATATTTTTACATGTTACTGAATGCAAAAAGTTCTGTTACTTCTAAATCATCTTAAAATTGAAGAATAGGTTAGAAGAAAGAAACTTTAATCCAAGCTCATTTTACTGCATCGTTGTGAACATGTGGAATGTTATCTCCTTAATAACCCATTTATATTAACTGAAGATAAGGCGGATCAATTTAAATGACAGTTTATCATCGACCCTTACTCAAAATATCGGGCGGTGGGAGATCGTAATTCTTTTGTTTCTTCTGCAGGTCCGGGATATTGGACTTGTGGTCGATTTGGCAACTCATAAAGTAATTTTATATGACACAGATTGTTTTTTTATAACACAATATTTAGCCTTTCTACTTAAAAAAATGAAACTTTATTAATAAGTACATGAACACATTTTTCTTATTGTTTCCAGGGTAAATATTCATAATTATTCTAAAAAACTTAAATCATCCTTACTAAAATGGTGAAAAATGGTTACAAAATATTGCCAAGTTCTTTGTATCTGTGATCAAAGTTTGAAGTTGCTAAAAAGACTCACTAGACTGAAATTTCCTTAGGCTCCTCTATCATTCTATACTGTTACCGTATTAAAGTCAGGTGTTGTTCTGGAGTTATGTCGCCTTGTCCGTAAAAAAATCAAATGTGCACGAAAAATCACAAAATTAACAATTTTTGGGTAAATTAAAAATCGTGTAGACTTCGATGTGCTCAATATATCTTGCTAAAATTTGAAACATACTTTGTTAAGATAAGTATCTTTTAATGGTCAACTGCTAATCAATGCTAAACATATAGCTTCAACTCCTATTTTGTGTTTTAATTTAATGAAGTTTACCCTTCACTAAATGACAAACGTCAAGTAAAAAGCCTACAATATTGGTGCATATCATTACTTTCTTTCCCGTTAGCCTACATTTAATAAGGCGTTAAATTTCATGGAAATACAGTGTAATTTAAAATTTGGTTAAAATTGCTTCTTTCTTTAATCCGGAATAAAAGAAAAGATTTAGCCTTGAAAGGTAAAGGAAACCTTTATTTAACTCGTTTATCGTTAACGATATTTCTGAAACTTATAGCATTTAATATTTTGTAAATAAAACATTAATGAATTGCTCTTTACCAATATCCTAACTGTCTACAAGCAACTGTAGCATCATTTTCATCAAAGCCATCATCACAAACAGTACCCCACCTTCTGCTATGATAGACTTCAAGTCTTCCTGAGATTTCATCCACGAGATCGGGTTCTATTAATATACAATGCATTTATTATCAAACAAACTATTTTATTTGGGTACAATCATGTTTATTTTGGTTTTCAACTTCTGTGACCTTGAGCGCAACTGATGAGTCGTAAATTAACGAAATGTATACATCTTCCGCACAAAAATTGAAATCTAAGAATATCATGTTGGATGTACTCAGTTATGAACAAATCAATGGTGTCTGAAGTATTACTATCGATGTTAACTTTCGTAAGAATTGATACGCCACATTAATGCGTCAATATAAGCAGATAATAGTGGGATTGGGTAGCTGGATAAATGAATAAATAAATAAATAAATATATAAATTTACTTGCCTGACACTTGGCCATGTACAAATTGTTGAGATACGTACATATAAACCAGCGTAAATTTAACAAATTTCATGCTCTATCTGAAAAGAGACGAACGATACGGAACAAAGACAGCATCCTGTTAGTTTTAAATCCAAAACATGAAAGACAAAATTACGTCACATGCTTAAATAGATAATTTTCGATATTCGACCCATGTGGGCCCCAATTTTAGAAAATTAAAATTCTAAAACCTTAGTGCGCAATTGCATATGATGCATGATATTGAAGGATGAGATGATGTTACAAGAAAGTGTGACGGAGGGAATTACATCAAGACTTTATGTTATTTATGATTTTAAAACATTGTTTAATCTCCCCATTTAGACGCTACACATATATAGTCTCAATTGTCACCGTTTGTTGGTATTGTTCATCCATTGACTGGTATATCGCCCTTGACTTTTTCTGGTAACATGTTTCCTTATTCATTTATAAAATATGCTGTTGACGTTGCGTGAAGCACCCAATTTACACCGTGGTTGTTAAAATATTTTCAGGACACTTTATCTAAAGTCCATATTGTCTTGTTTCAGCTTTCCAAGCTTATGATCTTTAACCAAGCTGACCACACAGGTCTTATCCAAGGCAACAAATATTGAGTTTGATGTTGCTTCTTATGGACGGCTGTTAAGAGAATGTCATTTATTGATTAATATTTCCATCTTTACCTTTTCTATTAACCTTCTTCATTATTCGTTCTTTCATATGTGGCACACACGTATTTTATTTATTGTGTATATTGTTCCTTGAGGATTGTCAGTAAAGTTTTTATTTTATATTTAATTATGTTTTTCATTTCCATCTTTACATGCCATAGAACATGTATATTATGCCCAGATTAATACATTTGTACATGAAATATCAACAAATTGCAAATTTCACAGAGTACGATGTCTTTGAAAATATTTCCTGTTACCCAATAATATATTTCAAGATTTCAAATAAATGTTAGCAAACGTATATTTCGTCAACATTTTATTTTTTTTTTCAAAATCATCCAAAAAATTTAATGTGCCATGAATTACTTTAGCTGAAGTAAAAAATCCGAAATATGAATTGATGCATACGTCACTCCCAGATAAGAGATTATAACGAGTCTTGTTGATTCATTCATAAATTCTCACAGTGGTCTGTTGTATATATTCCTACTATAAAACTGTTAGAAAATTACAAACCTTAAAAGCTTAATGAAGAGATTTCCATGGTGTTAGATGTATTTCAGGTACAAGTTAAAGTGCGCTTAGGCGAAATGGGAAATAAGCTTAGGCAAAGAGCAATCAGATCAGACAATCAAATAAACAATTTACTTTATACATATCTTTTGAATATAACAAATGCATGAATATTGAATGAAATGTGAATGTGAATATATGTTAAATATTAAGTTTTTAAGTTACATTACTTTCTTAAATTAAATGTTTCTACATATATATAAAATTTATAAAAACGTATTATTTACAAATCAAATTTGACAATAAATCTGAATGATACTAATTTGGGTAAATAATAAAAGTTTTATTTTCGGATATTTTTTTCTTTATCAACAATAGAAATAATCCATACTTAACTCCTGGATCTTTTCTCTGCCTTTTAAAAACAAGCATAAATGAGAAAATCGGCCAATTATCAAAAGTTACTACAAGGACATACCGAAAATACAAAACAGTAGAAAAAGTCCATGAATTCGAAATCCACGGAAAAGACAAAGCCAAGATAATGGAACACAGCAAACAAACGCCTCAAGGATACATGTATAGCTACAAACTAAAATATATCATTTTGAAAGTTTGAAACTGTACACTAATGACAAATGTACTAAGTGATCTTTAGAATTCTTTCATTAAACTCTTTTTGTCTTGAATAAAATCGTTCAAAAGGCACACGATGTGATATCTGTATGTATTCTATATTTAATGCTCCATAAGGCCTATCTCCATGATCTCTGTATTGCACAGTACACAAATGGGAAATTAAAATTTATAAAATTAACATTTTTCGTTTTTTTTCATGAGCATTTCACAATTGATCATATTTTGTCATCTCTCATAGCGTGTCATTATTTTTTATCGTTCTTTGTGACTTTTGTCTAAGGAAAACATTTAAAAAATACCTTATTATAAACAGTTAAATCCTCCGTACCTTATTCCTGGATAGGTCCTAGCTTACTAAAACAACTTAAACACAACAAACTTATTTACTACATGATAACATCTTGTTTGATTTCACTATTCCAGGAAAAGCGTTTGATAAATACGTCCTTGTTAGGTTTCAGAAGGAAACTTTATCATTCATACACTTTACATTTTATATTTAATTGTTGCTTTCTTCATTGTTTGTTTGTAGCACTTCTGATCGGTTACAGCTGGTCAAATGGGCGTATCCAGGGCAACAAAGATTGAGTCTTTTTTATTCATGTGTTCATATTTCGGTGCATGTCGCTCATTTGTTGGTACTAGGCATATGCGATGGATCACTGAACACATGAGTTCAACCCGCACAGCTACCTAGCGCGTCCTGAGGTGGTGGATAGGCGAGACTCTCTCTTTGACAGGTCATAATAATGAAGTATATCCGTGGATCATAGAGGGTAACGTGATTGGAGAAATGCCACGCTCCCTGTATGATGTAGCTTTCGAAAAAGAGTAGGCTAATGGCTGCTACAGAAGACTAAATTATCAGACTCTATCCAACCATCCACCCCTTTACAGTAATTGCCAAAAAAGTCCCCCTTTGTGTCCCGTCCCATCCCTATTTGCATTGTGTTTGATAAGTTGTTGAACTAGTTGTCGACTTTAAGAAGCATGAAATATTTGACACTGGACGTCAGGCAAACAACAAAAACAGCATTTGTTGGTTGGCCACTTTTAACCAAAATCAGGAATTGTACGTTAAATTAAAATTTATAAAATTAAGATTTTTCGTTTCATTTTCATGAGAATTTCACAATTGATCATATTTTGTCATATCTCATAGCGTGTCATTATTTTTTATCGTTCTTTGTGACTTTTGTCTAAGGAAAACATTTAAAAAATACCTTATTATAAACAATTAAATCCTCCGTACCTAATTCCTGGATAGGTCCTAGCTTACTAAAACAACTTAAACACAACAAACTTATTTACTACATGATAACATCTTGTTTGATTTCACTATTCCACGGAAAGCGTTTGATAAATACGTCCTTGTTAGGTTTCAGAAGGAAACTTTATCATTCATACACTTTACATTTTATATTTAATTGTTGCTTTCTTCATTGTTTGTTTGTAGCACTTCTGATCGGTTACAGCTGGTCAAATGGGCGTATCCAGGGCAACAAAGATTGAGTCTTTTTTATTCATGTGTTCATATTTCGGTGCATGTCGCTCATTTGTTGGTACTAGGCATATGCGATGGATCACTGAACACAGGAGTTCAACCCGTACAGCTACCTAGCGCGTCCTGAGGCGGTGGATAGGCGAGACTCTCTTTGGGGAGAGTGACAGGTCATATTAATGAAGTATATCCGTGGATCATAGAGGGTAACGTGATTGGAGAAATGCCACGCTTCCTGTATGATGTAGTTTTCGAAAAAGAGTAGGCTAATGGCTGCTACAGAAGACTAAATTATCAGACTCTATCCAACCATCCACCCCTTTACAGTAATTGCCAGAAAAAAAGTTCCCCTTTGTGTCCCGTCCCATCCCTATTTGCATTGTGTTTGATAAGTTGTTGAACTAGTTGTCGACTTAAGAAGCATGAAATATTTGACACTGAACGTTAGGCAAACAACAAAAACAGCATTTGTTGGTTGGCCACTTTTAACCAAAATCAGGAATTGTACGTTAAATTAAAGCACGGTTATTACATTGATTAAATTACATGAAATAAGTTCTTATTTTAGATACTGTAATATTAAACTGAATATATGAACATTTTTCGGGAACATTTTGTGTCAGAAAATATTAATTAATAAACAAAATTCTATTAACACAAGACGAGAATTGACAAGAAGTGTTCGATGTAATTAATAATTGAGAAAAATTGAACATTTTGTAAAACATATTTTCTACTGTAGCAATCAATGTGTCTGAAGCTGTGTATGTATATATAATACAAAATTTTAATTGTGTTTGTCTATGGTTTTCTCCGAAAGACTTGATTTAATTGAATAAGAAGTAATATTTATTGGTAATCTTTATTCAATTAAATTTCACATTTTTGATCTGTGAATAAGACTTGATTAAATAACACATGTAACATTCCAATTTACCAACTCTCGAATTGTCGACTTTAACTGATTTTCTTTTTTAAAACAAATCCAAGTTCACTCTTTACCAAATAGCCTACGCATTCTAGATGCCCTATTTAAAACAATACTTATAGGACTTTTTCTAATTAAAAAAAACAATTACCAAAAAAAAAGACGATACACCTGAATACCAAATTCTTAATACAAAATTTAAAATTAATACTGCGTCAACACGGTACATGGAAAGCACAATAAATTAATAAATAAATGAATAAACAGTGATTAAAGCTTGTGCCAAAAGAAAGATTTTTTCAGATACAAGAGACAAGTTAATAATATCTGTTTCAAAAAAAAGATAACGGTAAAACAGTCCATTAGGCTTTCTAATTGTAAAATCAGAACTTGAGAGTTGGCAATTTGGGATTCGGTAATATGGTTTTTTTCAGTTAATTTTCGTTCATTTTTCTATATTGAGAAAATTCATTCGATATCTTGGTTTTTTGAAAGTAAGAAATTCAAAAATTGCAAAAGTTTACTTAACATAATATCTGGTTTAAATCTCTGCTTTAGGACATAAAACCAAAGAAAAGAACAACTACATGAGCTAGGACCAGTTCCGCGACTGGTCAACCAGAGGTTTTCAGCAGAGATAGGACAGGTTCAAATTTCTGGTCCGACTGGTCATAATCTTTGCTCCGACTGGTCATAATCTCTGCTTCATGGAATTTTCAAATCTTTGGTCCGATTTTGCAACTGTGCACACGCTGTGTTCTTGACATAATCGTCTCTGCTTAATGCGCATGTACCGTCTTATAACAAAAAAACCCCTAAAAGATTACTTGCTTATAAATTTTGTTATGTTATTGTTATTGATTAATCATATTAAAATGAATAAATAATATTCCGTGCAAAAATGAAATAAAATATTCATATTGATATATTTGATTTGGAATAAGTTATAATGCACACAAAGTTATTCATATTGTCAAATGAAATAAATTACTATAATAATAATTCTTGATAAAAAAAAACAAAGAACATTTTGTTTAAGTTTTGAAATATTTTGCATGTGAAAGAAGCATGTAAAAATTTAATGGATATAACCAAATACTTAAAAATGTCTGAAGTGTGAAATATGGATTTTTTGAAATGACGAAAAACGAAAAAGTGATTTGGTTAAATTTGATAAAAATTTCATCCCGGCAAAAAATTAGATTTTGTTTATTGAAAAAATGGAATGTTTGTCTTCTGCCTCTCTTTTGTTTCATATGGCACAATCTGGTATGGATAAATTTAAATAAGTATCATCCTTAAATACTGGAAAAGCTAAATTTTGAGTTCTTTGTGAAATTGAATTTTTGTTTTGTTACAAGTATAACGGTAAGGGACTGAAAAGCTTTTTAAAATAACGTATCAAATTTTGGGACTAAATTCCAAAATTCCTAAAAGTATAAGATGAGTACAGGTCAAGTTTGAAACTTTATTTTCACTTTTAGAAAACACTTCGCTCATATCATACACTGTGATAGGACTAAATTTGACTGAGTATTGTCCTCATTTCAATTCAATACTTTTATTCCCCCTAAAGTATATAATCATGTAAAATCAATTATCAATAGAAAATAATATGGTAATATATATGTTTCGATTTTAATGCTGCTGATGAGAGGTAACTCCTTGAAATGCGTCGCAAACAGCATAGTATAAATTTACAATATCTAATATAAGTATCTTTGGATTGTTATTTTGAAACTCCTGGGATGATGCCTCGGCTGGTGGACCTTAGGTCCCCGAGGGTATTCGCCAACCCAGTCGTCAGACTTGTCTGACATGATTATTCATTGATTTGTTACAGAAATTACCAGTATTTAGCAAAATTCAAAAATATTAGAAATACTAAGGGTTCATTCCTTGTATTGCACATGGTAGATCTCCTTAGCTGAAATTTGGCTTCCTATTTCGGTATTTTTGGTTGAGTACTTCTTGTTTAATATAAGTTTTGTTTTTGGTCTTCCAAATGTTTCGATTTTAAGGTATCCGGACCATAAATGACCACGTGATTATTTGAAAGTTCCCGGATGTTCCATACAACGCAATTGAAATGACTTCGGTAATTATCGGCAAACTTTGGAAATGCCAATATAACTAACTTATTTTTACAGACTCTGCATATAAGCAACAAAGTGTGTTTCAACTTGAGAAAAATATATATACAAAATTACAGCTTTAAACTGTTTGGTTCAGCCATTCAAAAAGAGATACAATTTTCGATCATTATCTATTATGGTCCGGATACCTTAATGCTGCTGATGAGAGGTAACTCCTTGAAATGCGTCGTATACAGCATAGTATAAATTTACAATATCTAATATAAGTATCTTTGGATTGTTATTATGGTAAATTATACAGAAAAGTATTGAACATTCATATAAAGCCTTGAAAAAATTATATACGACAGTTACCCAAAATGATCCACCAACAGTAAGGTTTGAACTTCTGTGTCTATAAACCACTTGTACTCAATTCCAAATAAAACATTTACAGAGTTAACACGAGTTCGTGTGTAAAAGGTTATTAAATTTTTGTCGTCTAAGTACTAATGTTAATTTTCAAACGAGGTCTTCACAACCCATTTTTAAAGCATTACTGTGCATGATTTGATGAGTGGCAACACATCCTATACTACATTACTGTGCATGATTTGATGAGAGGCAGCACATCCTACACTACGTATAAAGCACAAGGGACAATCTTTTGATTGTGGTGATTAAGTCCATAATTTTGCAATATATTTTGACACTTGTAGTCTCTTAGCAGATATACCAAACTTCCAGATATCAGAAAGGTATCAGTTTTCGAAAATCTATATCACTAAATAAAGAGACTCGAATTTGTGTGTCGCTTATTCTTCTTTCGAGTGTTGATATTACTGTTAACAATGTAAGTTTTGATGGAAAGAACCTAGTAAATACATAGATGATCACATAGTGTAAAGAGTCTATACTTGGTGAGAATTTCAATAACGTCGGGATTGAAGCCTTATTGTGTTTGAGTTGTATTGTGTAAGTACTGGAACAATATGTAAGAATATTTGTTTAGATAGGTAATTTGGTTCATTATAACAAGGTTTCTGAGTGAACATAAATTTACGTTTTCAACAATTACAGGTAATCGTGGTTACCACATGTTCGGTCGAGTCCTTCTATTTTATCATTGCATATGATTAATAACGAAAGGATGAAATATCTGTCACATGTATATGTCTTTTTAGTGTATTTTATTCCACAGTTCACATCCGTATATCACTACGACTTTATTGTAAAGATTAGCTACAGTAAGAAGATTAATAAGTAAGAAAAGTCGAAACAACTGACAAACTCCGGAGAACAACGAAGACATGACCAAAACAATACATGCACTACAATAAAAACTAAAAACATATGAACAACATGGACCACCAAACAACTGGGGGTAGACTCAGGTGTTCCGGAAGAATAAGCAGTCTCAGATTCCGGTATAAGGGAGGGATAATGTCAATGGAACAGGCCCATTTTTATGTGGGAAATGTTTTTGTACCTGTCAACCAAGTCATGATGACGTCCAAAAAACTTTAATAAGGATACTCCAACATAGGATCAACATACCCCTGTCTGCGCAAATTTTCTGTCAGGAGCCGGTCTCTGTCCAGGAAGTCAATGTATATGTCACACGCTCTGGAATAACGTATGACCTGTGAAATATATACTCCATACGCCGGCGCTTCTGGAATATTGCCGCTCAAAAATGGGAAGTTGACGATTGGAAATTCAAAGTCATCCTGTTTGTCGTAAAGGTTTGTATTCAACCTTCCTCTGGTGTCAATTTCGATGTGAAGGTCAGGATAAGATGCAGACATGGCAGTGTCTGTGGTATCCTTAATTTCGAGCTCATTGGGATAGATGGGATGTAAGAGATTCCCAAAACGTGAATTGTTGGAGTTCTTTTTATTATCATTTGATTGATACCATTTCTTGAATGGCTTGTCTCACAATAACTTTAGAGGCCCGTTTTGACAGCTGTTAAATTTTAAGTTAAAAGTTAAGGCAATAGTTTGGTGGAGAGATTTCCAATATTTGCAGCCTTTTTGGTTGACTCTATAATTAATATAATAGATCATTGGTAAATATTATGTATAGGATACCCGAAATTAAATCCCCTTTGCGAACTCCTTTTTTATTTGGAATTTTTTGCATAACATCCATTTGTAGCAACTGAACGGGTAATCTCTTGATTGATGCATTTAATAGTGCATTATTGAGCCCTATTTTGTAAAGTTAATGTAGCAGTGTTGCATGTCACACAGTATCAAAGGCACCTTTACTGTCGAAAATGCTACAAAAACTTTGCTGCCTAACACAGTACAGTAAAAGATCGTCTCTTGAAAGTTGAACGAAGTAGTTAAGCAAATTTATCCAGTTTAAAATCTTTGTTGTTAAGCATTGAGGAATCAAACTTAAAGAAATGAAGCGTTCTTCGAGTACAGATCTAAATAGCTTATATAAAGAGTTAATGGCCGATTAGTAGAAATTTCTGTTTTCGGTTTTCCGTTTCCTCAAGGTCAATAAATTGGTCATTTTTGTAACTGTTTCGCCTTAAGACCTAGGCCTTGCGTGTGCGTAGGTTTCCTCAAGATGATGTGTCGCATATTTAGGATGCTGACCTTGAACATGACCTCAAGGTCAATAAATTGCTAATCATGTCCAGCTTGTAACTTTTTTGTCTTAAAACCTTGATCTTCGATCTTTGATGTGTGGGTAGTGTACCTCAAGATGATGTGTCGTGTACTAAAGATGTTGACATCTGATCTTGACCCTTGACTTCGAGAACAATAAATATGTCTTTTTGTAATTATTTAATGTGCAAGTATGTTACCGCACAATGATGTGTCAGGTATAAAGGATATTGTCATTGACCTTTGACCTCAATTTTACTTTCAAAATAAATATATTCTAATATTTAGGCATTATGTTCATATACTTATTGCTATAATCAGTTTGTTGGAGAAAAGTTACTCAGTAAAAATGAAATAGAAGGAAAACCCTCTCTTGTTTTTCTATACTACACTATACTACACAGGTTATCATATCCCGGTACCTTTCACATTTTCAAGTTTTGTATGGAAACGTTTAAAGAGGACAAATATACAAACGGAGCAAACCAAAAAAGACAATCCATTAGATACACAAACACAGGAAGACAAATGAAAAACCACAAGCACACCAAATAAACATTGAAAACTTAAAAACATTGAACAATATGAACTCCTATAAAAATTCGGAGTGAACTCAGGTACTGAATAATACTATTAAAATATTCACACACGGAATGTATGTGTATTGAGAACCATTACATTTTTCACTTATATTTACTGGAACTATACCATACTATTATTCAGTATACATTTTTAAAATCCACTTTTTAATTCATTTATTGTTATATGTCCTCAAGGTAAATTGCAATTTCCTTCAATACAAATGTGCTTTAAATTATTAATTACATCATCTACTTCAGTTTTGAAAGCTTTATCAAACCAATCATTGCCAGTATCTCTGTGAACATGTTTGCTATTGCATCAGTGTTATTGGTTGTTTGGCCATTGTACTTAATGTCTGTACATGCAACTGTCTTTTTGGGCTTTTGCCGAGATATTAACTGCCAAAAGAGTCTAATGTCGCAACTTACAGCCTTGTCGATATCTTCAAGGTTTACGTCATGTAGTGTTCACCATGCTTTACATGGTCAATTGCCGAAAAACTTCTCTGCAGCTTTGTAAGTTCTGTATGACTGAAAAGATCTACTACGAGGACAACCTTTACCTATACCCATATTTTGCGTGCCCCTCTTTCCTTACGATGAGCTGTATTAAGTTCAGATGTCCAATATGTCTTTGTTAGTGGATTGTAGCGATTATACGCAATGGGCGATATTGCTGCTGTTAACAAGTCAAAGTACGTTTCTCAGCAAATACGTTTTAATCCAAGATTTTATCACAAAATAGCTCTTTCGTTGATAATATGGCATCGCTCACTACAGCAAATGTGTTCAATGCTGTTAGGGACGCTTTATGCCAAGACGACCAAGGCTTTGGTGAATGTTGAACAGTGATTGGTAAGTCACTATAAAGAACAGCAAGCAAGTGATCAGAAGATAAAGAAGGAACTCCTTCAGGTACGTTTTCACAACGACGTACATAGTCATATAGCGTTTCATCAATTAGAAAATTATCTAAAATATTAACACACGGAATGTATGTGTATCGGGATCCATTACATTTTTCACTTATATTTACTGGAACTACAATCCTATTATTCAGTATACATTTTTAAAATTCTATATATTTTTTAAGTAAGTACAATATATACCCTTCTCAGCAACACATGTATTTAAACCTCCACAACAATGACGTAGCAATATTAAGGGTACAAATTGACGTAGTGATTCAAAATATTCATCTCATATTAATATTCTTAAATGCTGCTATTTGAAAGTTCATGTAAGTATACAAAAAATATGGTTATAGAAATTTCATTGTCATACTCCAGTTTCATTCCAATAATAAGTTTAGAGTTATCGCATTCAATTGGGGTAATCTGAAAATGCAGTGACTGTTTATACAAAATAGCAGCACTTCCTTTAACACATCTTCTATGAAACTAATAGAAATATTAAACAGTTTGTCATGTTTGTGTTCACAAATCATAACTATGTCGCATTGAATCTACTTAATAAGTCCAGACAAACAGGCAGCTGATGACATTATTCCTCGTACGTTCCATTTGCTGATGACATTATTCCTCGTACGTTCCAATTCACTATTGAGATCATTATATAATGTAATATACCAACAAGATTAAACGTGTGCGTCATGATTGTTGTGATTTTGCTATCTTTTGTAATGCCCATCGCTTAGACCGTGAATCCGGCCATTCCGATGTTGTCTCTTGTACCAATGACAACAAATTATTCCTTCGGCGAAAACTTTTAAGTCAATAATTTATATTCATTATATAAATTGATTCTAGCAGATTATCTACCCTTCTAAGCTTAAAGAACATTATATTCGAAATTTTAACATCCTTGTTTTCAACATAGTTTATGAGACTTTGTTTGACGAAATATCAATATCAATATTTGTGATGTAGAGTCTTTAAATAGATTTAAAAGTGACGGCAGTGAAAGTACAAGAAACAGGCTGTGGACAATTTATAGGCTTTTTACTTGACGTTTGTCATTTAGTGAAGGGTAAACTTCATTAAATTAAAAGACAAAATAGGAGTTGAAGCTATATGTTTAGCATTGATTAGCAGTTGACCATTAAAAGATAATTATCTTAACAAAGTATGTTTCAAATTTTAACAAGATATATTGAGCACATCGAAGTCTACACGATTTTTAATTTACCCAAAAATTGTTAATTTTGTGATTTTTCGTGCACATTTGATTTTTTTTACGGACAAGGCGACATAACTCCAGAACAACATCTGACTTTAATACGGTAACAGTATAGACATGATAGAGGAGCCTAAGGAAATTTCAGTCTAGTGAGTCTTTTTAGCAACTTCAAACTTTGATCACAGATACAAAGAACTTGGGAATATTTTGTAACCATTTTTCACCATTTTAGTAAGGATGATTTAAGTTTTTTAGAATAATTATGAATATTTACCCTGGAAACAATAAGAAAAATGTGTTCATGAATTTTATTAATAAAGTTTCATTTTTTAAGTAGAAAGGCTACAATTTACTTTTCCTTTAATTCGTACCGGTATTCTATATAATTTCGATTCTTTGGAGGTATTCATTTCGCAAGTTTTTTTTGTTCGCAGTTAATACTGTTATCGAATTCATTCAAGTTTTTCGAGGCTTGGTTAACCGGTTTTACGTAATTCTCGCCTTTTGTAATCCATGGTTGTATTTCTGCCTGGGAACAGTCTAATTATTTATAATATTTGACAAAGTTAATATTTCGTGTTTTCACTTTGAAATTAAATTTACTTCCCTTAAACAGTATTACGATAAGTCTCAGAGAAACGTTTACAGATTTCGTAACACAATTATAAACTAAAGTCATATCAAAACTTCATAAAAATATAAAATAAGCATATGTCAAGTTTAAAACTTGTATTTGGACTTTAAAAAACAATAGCAGTATTTTAATTGGTTTAAACTGATTTATTAATATTGGATTGGGAAACCAGGGACCTTTGGTTTCGAAGTCCGATGCGCTAACCACTACATCAGAGCACCCTTAATTATTCCAATAGAAGCAGTATATAAGAGGTTCTAAATTAGTATTTGTTGAGGCGGAGCCGGAAGTGTCTTCATCGCAAGTCACCTGAAAGGAAATAACGTAACAGGAAGTGACATCACCAGAAATGGTTTGTGCGCCTTTTTTTAACCGGTAGTGTTAGGGAGATAATTTCGAAATTTGAATGAGCTGCATCCGTTGTGCAGGTGAACATGGTGAATATTTTGCCAGACGCTGAACCCAACAAATCATACAAAAACCCATAGCAAATTCGAGATTTAATATACAAAGTAGGAAATACGAGATTCGAAATACGAAATTCAATATCCAAAGTTCGAAATACGAGATTCAAAATCCGAAATTTGATATCTTAAATTCGAGATTCGAAATTCAACATCTATAGGATAACAAATCAGAGAAAACCTCCTAAATTAGGAAAAGTATAGCTTTAAATAGAACATTGGTGTTACTCTCGATTTATATAAAGAAACATTTGCAAGTTTATTAATTATAAATTTTATGAAATATCTAGTAGTAAAGTGTTCTTAGAATTTTCTTACATTTTCTATTTTTATGAGTTATATTATATAATCCCACGGTTATTGTTTAATAAATGAATGAAAGGAATGTTCTAGTGTGATGAAGAAAACACGTGTATAATTACAAATACATACAATGTATAGTCAGTAACAGAAATTACCTGTACTATTAATACAACATTGATGTTATATTTAACTTTTTCATAGAAACCCGTTTACAAGTTATTAATTGAAAATGTTAAGAATTATCTAGTCGTAGAACCTTCTTATTTGAATGATCTTGCATTGTTTAGATATAAAAAAAAAAATCTTGATATAAATATGTTCACGGTTAAGAAAGCACCACCACAACGGATGCAGCTCATTCGAACATCAAATCTCAAGAAGTAAAGACGTCTTAAAAAATGTATACCTGTGACATATGTGGATACCAATCCTAACGAAATTCCAAACAAATGCGATACATAAAGAATACACACAGTATGGAAAAGCATTCAACAGAGTACAGTGAATCTGATTCAGCCTCAGAAACCGACAGAGAAGCCGATAACGAGGAATCGGAACAAAGCAGTCACCATGGACCAAACATTACCTCGGATTGGTGTTTTGACAGCAATATATAAACAAAGATCCCGTACATCAAAAGAACAGGACAACGGCTAAGGGATTGAATGAGACGACTACCACTTTATCCTAATCATCGACAGACCCAGAAATTAAAAGCGCGGGAAAAGGGTAGGTAACCTAATAAACATACTAGATGTAGGACGACTCTCGAAATGACCCCTAACACTACCGGTTAAAAACGGTACGAAATTACCTCCCTTTTACTTACTATCAAAAATAGCGGGAAGATTCATTACTTCCAGTTGAGTGTGCGTACAAACCATTTCCGTTTAGGTGATTTCCGGTGACGTCATTTGCGATGACGACACTTCCGGCTCCATCTCGCTCCACCTCGACAAATATTCATTTAGACCCTAATATATATTACAAATAGACCATTATTCTAAAAAAAACCACGAAAACCCTCTTACATTGAGAATCAGTGATTTTGTCTCAGTTTCAATAAAACATGTGGTTTCTGGAAATGCAAGTTTTCAGAACTCACGTTTACGATATGTTTGAAATAAGTTAACTGTAAAAGATTTTTTTTAAATTAAAGAATCAGTTCAATTTTCGCATTTCAAGTTTGTTTATTTTGTTAGAGTTATTACCCTACATCATTAAGGAAGGCAGGAAACAATAAAAATGTCTTGTCTTCTTAAAACATTTAAGAGGCAATGCCAGTAAAAACCCCCCCAGAAATGGGGAAATTTGTTCACCGAAGATTTTCAAATAAATAGTATTTTGCATTCCTTTCACTTTGTTTTGATAGAATATGACTTTAGAAACCTTCACTTTTACTTTATTTTTCTCATAGACACAATAAATTTTTATGACCATTTTGGTTGCTTATATAAGGAATTATATTGTTTCAATACTCAACAAAAACAGACAGTTTGAAAGTAAATCACATGTAATACAAAAGTCCACAATAAAGATATAAAAAAAAACAATAATAAAATCATTGGTATCTGTTTACATTATTTTGCAAACAATTGTGGAATGTTCAAGGAAATGGTGGTTTTGTCATACTTTTTGGTTTACTAATTTTCTCTTCTTGTTGAATGCACAAATATTTTTAGAAGCTACAACGTGTTGTTTACATGCATATTTATACATGTTTACCCTTTTATATACATTTGTGAAGACTTTTATATGTAAATACCATGGTGTGATATTTTGAAATGCCTTTTTGCGCAATTGGACAACTTGTTTCTTCGCCGGAACAGTGCAACCAAGATCATTATGATTTGCTAGTGTTGGTATAGTCTCATTTATATAAACACCAGTAACCAAGCCTTAATAGAGGTTACAAATGCTGATAGGCGATTCTGTGCACACATTTCT
Organism: Mytilisepta virgata; assembly: GCA_028015205.1. Taxonomy (NCBI): domain Eukaryota; kingdom Metazoa; phylum Mollusca; class Bivalvia; order Mytilida; family Mytilidae; genus Mytilisepta; species Mytilisepta virgata. The sequence goes on from CM051512.1 coordinate 26,927,116, forward strand.
GGACATATATGAGGGAGAGATCAAAATACCACTATCCTAGTCACAAAGGTTGAAAGGAAAAGGGAAACCAGAAAGGCATGTCAATGTAACACAGTCGGCAGAGATTGATCAGTTGAGAACTGTAGTTCCAGTAGGAACAGGTAAATACTTTTCATGAAATTATTATAGATTTTGTTATATAAAAAAACTGCCCAGAATGGACTTTATTTTCTATACCGGTAGGCATGTAGTTCATGTCGTTTGCAGAATTGGATTCCGATTTTTTGTGAAACTCTTGAACAAAGTTTTTCAATTTGTTTTCCAAATATTACAGTCTTGGTTAACATGTGAAAAATCTTGATTGGCAAGAACTACTAGCTGACCACTACATGTATCACTTTTAAATTTGTAAGTTTTGTCCTTTTAAAAGTAAGTTAAATGTTAAAAAATATTTGAAAGATAAAAAAAAAAAGATTCATACATGTATGACATAAAGATTTTTTTTAAAGAATTATTTCCTCCATGTTCCTTGCATTGGAAAATAAATATTCTACATCATTTATGTGTTTGCCATTATACTAAGAGTTTAAGTTTATACAAGTGCATAACTTTAATGTTTAGATCTTAAAAAGAATAATCAATAAAAAAATTAATTTATGTAACATACAAAATTTATCTTAAAATTTAACAAATCATGATGATTTTAAAATAACCTTACATGAATATGTCAGACATGAAGGAAGAGACATTTAGAACGTGTGAAGTCTGAGATTAAAGAGGATGCAGGTCTTATTTTGTATTAGTTAACTTTAATCTTATTTATTTGTTTATAGTGGATTGGGAAGATTATATTTATAGCTATCCACTCTGTGGGTTGCAAGAGTGACCCTTGTAGTAGCATTTGGCTACTCCTTTTTTTATCTACATTTTAACATGCTTGGGTGGAAATATTGTATTGTACATGTATTTCAGTGTAGATTTGTGATCATTAATAATATCTACCTAATCAAGCTTTGTACCTTTTTTCAGATAATTGAAGTTCTGGCTTGAAAGTTATAGAAACAGAAAAGAAAAACATCTAATGAACATTTTAATGTCAAATATATATAATGGTTGTGTGATAAATATAGAACAAACTAAGGGGTGGATCCAGAATTTTTTAAGGGGGGGGGGCGTAAAATTTAAAATTGAAAAATCTAAAGGCCAGCGGAGCAAGGCGAAATTTTTTTTTATGATTTAATGCTAAAAAAAATCATGTATATAGATAAAAAACATCTTTTTGGCTATCAAAGGGGGAGGGGGCGGTGGCGTACGACCTCTACGCCCTTTGGATCCGCGGCTGTTAATGCCAATTGACATCTTATCTCAAAAAGCCCTTATGTAATTTTAATATTTTGAATTTTTTCCTCAGTTATTTTTACAGTTTCCAGTGTTCTATATGTACACATTTTTGAACAAATATTTATAAATAGTATAAATTCCTGTTTTCTAATTCTACACAAGATGGTTTAGCTATATTCCATTTTTTTTGGTTGATGCATATATCAAATCATACCTTTTTTAAAGTCAAGCTCCTATGATTAAATACCTAACTTAATTTTGTTTTTTTGGTTTTTGTCTCGCCTGCGACGAATAGTCGCGGAGGCGAGATGTAGGTACTACATTCCGGTGGCGGCATACAATTTTTTAAAACTTTAATAACTGTACAACTGTAATGCATACAATTAAGATGTATGGTTCACAAGGTAGCTTATCGTATAAGGTTTGCCGCAGTATACTTGTCTTGTGACCCTGACCTTATTTTCACGGTTCACTGACTTCATAAACATGAATTTAAAATCTGCGTCCAAGTTTCGTGGTTAAATCCATTTCTCAGCAACTGTAATACCTAGGCCAACCATATTTGGTCTATAGATATTTCTTGGTGGGTACATGTCAGTCTGACACCTGGCGTTTAACCTTGACTTCAATTTCATGCTTGAGTGACCTGTGTCACATTTCCGTGGTTAAGTACATTACTCAGAAACGAGAATACCTAGACCCGCCATATTTGGTCAATAGATAGTTCTTGGTGGATACGTCTGTCTGACATCTGGCTTGGGACCTTGACCTCAATTTCATGCATTTCTCAGACACTGTATTACCTAGACCCATCCGTGTTTGGTCCATTGGTGGGTAAATGCAAGTCTGATTCATGGTTGAGTGACTTTCATCCAGTTTTCTTGATTAAGTCCATTTTTCAACAACTGTAATACCTAGACCTACTCTATTTGGTCTATTGACAGTTCATGGTGGGTACATACCAGTCTGACACTTGTCTCTGGATCTTGACCTCAGTTTCATGGTTGAGTGACTTTCATCCAAATTTCTTGATTAAGTCCTTTTTTCAGCACTTGTAATACCTAGACCCATCCGTGTTTTGTCGAAGATAGTTCTTAGTGGGTACATGCAAGTCTGACACCTGTCTCTGGGCTTTGACCTCAGTTGCATGCTTGAGTGACTTTGTCACATTTTCGAGATTAGGTCCATTATCAGCAACCTTAATACCTAGACAGTTCTTAGGATACATGTCGCTATAACACCTGCCTTTTGACCTTCACCTCAATTTATTTTAACGCATTTTCCTTTGACTTTCAAAATGTCGGGTATCAGATAATCATTATTCTGTGTCCATGTGCATACCCAGACGACACATATAGTGTGTCCACTCTAGTTTATTATCATTTTGCCTCTGAGGACATTTATTTTTAATTAGTTGGTTTACGGATCCGCCGACCCGATTTTGCCGATTTGAAGAAAAAAAAAAATTGAAAATTTGGGTTTTTTATTACCGCCGACCCTCTGAAATCAGCCATCCCAAAAATAAAAATAAATTAAAATCCTTGTTGCATCAAAATTTCATAAAATATTATGTTCCAATTCATCTAAAAATAGATTATCCATTAATAAAATACTTGTAAACATGATCCAAAAAAAAAAATCTACCGTTAGTTGATGCCAATTTGCGAAGCAAGTTTTATGAAACGAATTTCCCGTTAGAATCCATGCGGCTTTTAAGTTCGTTTTGTATGAATATCTTGATTCCGTAAGATATCGAATCCACTAATTTTATATTGTCGTAGTTGACGAGTCGGGTCCCCTAAAAAAAGGAATGTCTACTGAACAACACCTTTCAAGATAAAATGTTCTGACATTTGGGTTTCAAATCATTTGCAACCTTTGTATATTTGGCAATATAACCAAGATAGTTCAAAAGTACACGATTTTCCCTCTTTGTTTTCTTTTTTTCCCGACCGACCGACCCTATTTAAAAAAAAAATCCGTAAACCAATTAATTAAAAATAAAAGGCCTGACCTGATAAATAAGGGGAAGGTTGTTGACACAAAAAAAAACTTGAACATGTCACATTTTTTTTGGCTACATATCTGTCTGATTTTTTTTCAATTTCTTATTTCTTGTTTATTCAGTTGCTGAATAATAGGAATTTTTTTTTAAATCCAACATTTTAATACATGACGGATTGAGAAGAATCTACTAGGCTTACAGGTGTTATTTGCTTCAATGTTCAGAGGTTAAACTTGAAAAAAAAATTAAAAAGTAGTTGTTGATGTTTGAAAAAATGTGATTTTGCAATTGCATAATAAATCAAAGAAGGTTTATCTTTCGTATATACTAACAAGAGTGGACACTTTAAATATCTATCCGGAGTACGCACATGGACACAGAATAGATTATCTGATGCCCGACATTGCAAGTCAAAGGAAAATAAAAAGAAATATCCAGGCAACATTTGTCTGAAAAATCTCATGCATACCATTCAAGCCTACAACTGTGTCCAAGGTCAGCAGACCGATCTCATACAGGTATGGATCTACCAAAAACTATATATAGACCAAAAATGGTGGGTCTACATACATTTATAACATTTGTTGAGAAATGGAGCTATTTGTAAAAATGGGATGAAAGTCACTAAAGCCTAAAATTGTAGTCAAGGTAAGGTGTCAAGTTAGTACAGACCATATACAGTGGATATAGGCCTTATAGCTACAAAGAAATTGACTTTATCATAAAAAATTGTGAAGTGGACAAATATACCTGAAGACCAAAAAACACAAATGAACAACCACAAGCACAACAAATAAACACTAAAAACTAAAAGTCAGTGAACAGCAATAATTCCTATAAAAACCAGGAGTGCACTCTGGGGCTCCGGAAGGGTAAGCAGTTCCTGCTCCATATGCCGCAGCCGTCGTGAAGTTCAAGAAAGTCAATCCGGTGGTAGTCAAAAATGGGTGGAGCTACATGAAATGTAATGACAGTGGGAACAGGTCCAACATCATCTTAGATATTTGAACACTATAACGGGCAATCAATTTGTGATGATGACTGTAAAATTTCCTAAGTAATGACATCAACTTATCCCTGATAAAACCCTATTAAACCCTGTGAAATTCAGACATAAGTCTCAGACAGTCGTGTACCCACCAAGGACTATCTATAGACCAAATTTGGTGTGCTTAGGTATTACAGTTGCTAAGACATGGACTTAACCATGAAAATGCGACGTAGGTCACTCGACCATGAAATTGAGGTCAAGTATGAAAAGGCAGGTGTCAGACTTGACATTTACTAATCAAGAACTATCTACTGACAAATATGGTGGGTCACGGTATCGTTGCTGAGAAATAGACTTGACCACTAAAATGTGACAAAGGTACCCAGGCATGAAATTGAGGTCAAGGTGAAGGTCCCAAGCCCGACAGGCATGTATCCACTAAGAACTATCTATAGACCAAATATGGTTGGCCTGGGTATTACAGTTGCTGAGAATGGATTTAACAAAAAAACTTGTGATGCAGATTTTACATTTATGTTTATGAAGTCAGTGAACCGTGAAAACGAGATCAGGGTCACAAGACCAGTATACTGCGCCAAATTTTATGCGATAAGGTATCTGAGGACTACAAATCTTTATTGTAGGTATTATTTGTGCAAAGTATTAAAGTTTTTAAAAATTTATGCCGCCTGATAGTAATACATATGTTATGCTATCTTTGGCATCACTGGGGATTTCTGTTTTTTGTTATAGTTGTGCAATCCTTTTGAAAGTCAAGTTATAAATGGGGTTTAAAATTTGGATGGTGCATTGTGAACCTTAATCATTTTTTATTCTGAGATTGAAGTGATGAAAAAGGATGAAACCAGTAACTATGAGTCTTTTAAGTATAATTTTTATTGGGTTTTGCATTAGATTCATGTTTGGTAATCTAGTATCAGTGTATACACATATACAAATTGCAATTAAAAATATTTTCCATTTTTCAGTGATTTATCGATAACAAGTGCAATCTCCCCCCCCCCCCCCCCCCAAAAAAAAGCCATCATTATGAGAAATTATATTTTTCAATTATATACTTTGAAACAGTTGATTTCCAGCATATCTTGTAATCTATATAAATGTCATCATCCAAATATAGAAATGAGAGCAATTTTGCAAGTTTTCAGCAATTTTATCTGAAAAACTATGATTTTCCCCCAAAAATCACCATATTACATATGTTTTTTCACTTTATTTTTTAAAACCAATTATTTTCAACATATTTGGTAATCTAGTAATGGTGTCATCGAATACAAATTGGAGTTAAAACTATTTTCCAGTTTTCAGTGATTTTTCAATGAAAATGAAATTTTCCTCAAAAAAAGCAATAATAATTTATGAAAGGTCCCCAACAAAGTTTCCTCATTTAGTTCTGATTGGTCAAGAAACATGGCCACCAGAGGCAATTCTTGTTTCTGATTGGCTGATTTTCAAAAATATTCTTCTCTGAAACCGCTGGGCCAATTGGTTTGACACTTAAAAGGAATGATTTATGACATGTCCTCTACAAGTGATCCTCAATTTATTTTGATCTGACATAAAACATGGCTGTCGTAGCTAAAAATAGAATATAGGGGTGCATGTGTTGTTTTTGGCTTATAACTTAAAAACCGTTACAGATATAAAAAAATCTGACTAGGTAAAATTGATCAGCATGACAAGATCTACCTAACCTGAAATTTTGAAGGAAATCCCAAAACCCATTTAGGAGCTATTGCCCCTTTTTCGTCAAATTTTCAAAATTTAACATTTTTCATCATTTTTCTCCAAAACTATTTGAGATAGAAGTGAAATGAAATTTGAAAAATGTTTGCCATGTTGAGATCTACATACCCTGAAATTTTAAAAGAAATCCCAAACCCATATAGGAGTTATTGCCCTTTTTTGTCAAATTTTCAAAATTTTAACAATTATGCATTTATCTCTAAAACTATTTGAGATAGAAATGAAATGTAAATTTCAAAATGTTTGCCATGTTGACATCTACTTACCCTAAAATTTTGAAGGGAATCCCAAATTCTATTTAGGAGTTATTGGTTTGTGTAATTTGAGGTCGGGTTCTGTTACATTTATTTAAGGTTCGCCCTTATTCCTGGTCAATTTTATCAACTTCCTGCCAGGACTACTACCATCAGGGAACAAATTTTAACATTAAACCTTATGAAAAATAAATCTTCAACAAATTTTCCATGAACAATTGAACCAATTGCAACAAACTTAGTCAAATAGTTGATTAATTGTCCAATGAAAACCAGACTCCAGGTGAGCGATACAGGCTCTGGTGAACCTCTTGTTCAAAATACGAAACTACTTGATTCCAGGTAATTCAGTTAGGTTTCTCATGACATCTTTGGGTTTGCCTTATTTCACAAAATGATGAATACTTTTTGTCTCTTCAGCGCAATAGGCCAACTTTGCAAGAATATGAGCTCATTTCAATGAAAACATGAAATATAATTTTTGTTATAAATAACAGCTTTCAGTTTTCCTTTGACAGACTTTTAACCTATAGGGTCTCAAGAGCCTGTATAGATCACCAGGATTAAACTTGTCCACCTTGAGTAACACTAAAAAATTAATTGTAGCAGTCATCTTGTGTAGGGTCCTATGTTAAACTAAGTTCGGCTGGGGTGGCCGTCTTAGTTGACAGTCAAGGTCATTAAACATAATTGAAAGAGGACCATCTAAAGACCACTAAATGAGACAAGAAGATTTAAAATTGAACTTTCCCATAGGGTCCAATGTTAAACAAAGCACGGTGATGGTGGCCATCTTGGTTAAGAGTCCGGGTCATGGGACATAATTCTGCAAGTGGACCATCTAAGGACCATCATTGCTACCAAAATTTTTAAATGAATTTTTCCATAGGGTCCTAATTTATACTAAGCCTGGCTGTAACGGGCATCTTGGTCGACAGTCCAGGTCATCGGACACAATTCACAAAGTACAATATTTGAGGGCCATTGCTGCAAAGTCTGGTTACAACTAGCCGTTTGGTTTCAGACAAGACAATTTATTTTTAAATGAATTGTTCTGTATGGTCATATTTTATACTAAATTCAGCTGCGATTGCCGTCTTCGTTCACAGTCCCGGTCATCGGACAAAATTCTGAAAGAGAAACATCTAAAGACCATTGCTCTCAAGTCTGGATCCAACTGGACAAGTGGTTGCAAAGAAGAAGATTTTCGAAATTCAATTCCCATTTTTCCTATTTTTAGTATAAACAGCCATGTCGGTTTGAAGTCGAACGCAATTTTACAAGTGGGGTAACCAAGGACCATTCCACCATTGGCACAGTGGTTTGATAGAAGATCTTTAAAGAAAAGTTTATGCCGGAAGACGACGACGGACTACGACGGACGCTAAGTTACGGCAACAGCTAAAAAACATTAACATTTGGACCGAGTAAAGTGACTAAAGAAACAAGTTCATCGCCTGGTTTATTAAACCACGAATCAACTGAGAATACGCTAAATTAACGGTGTACAATGAAACAAAAGCAAAACGATAATATGTTCCGTATGTTGAATAAAACATTATAAAAGACCATTTACTATACTCTAAAAGAAACACTTAATGCTTCTTTACCCTAAACACTGGCCTTTACCATTAAGCCAAATGCAAAGCGATACCATGCAGGATGAATGAACTCTAAATATAACGAACAATGATCGAATGCTAAATGAATAATGTACGATAAATTTACGTAGGATGTTTTAGATTACAGAATGTGTACTAGAAAACCGAACTGTACAAAAATTGATATTTTATCTTTACATGAAAAAGCTTTCTAAGTGAGAAAACCTGGGTGTTCCTTCATTAGTATTCAGACATTTAACCTATAAAACAGAGATCTATATTACTTACAGAAAACCACATTTTGCTTTGTTAGAATGAGGTCTGAATCTAATGTAATTGCTTTGAGCTAATTTATAAAAAAAATGATGGCTGTCTGAAAACATGTTTCTTTGGAATGTGTACATGTGTATAAAAGGAATATTTTAGAGAATAAAGAAACTTCTCATCAGCAATAGAATTTGTTTCATGAATTTTTATCCTATATTTACACATATTATATTTAGATGGTGGCCTAAAATGTTTGAAACCTTGATAACTTTGCACCAAAATTTAAGAAATTTGGTCCAGTGTAGTAGACATGTTATTATATAAACGTTGTATCAGTATACTTGTGACCTTAATCTCGTTTTCATGGTTTATTGATTTCGTAAACCATATTTGGTCTGTAAATATTCTTGGTGGTACATGCCAGACTGATATATGTCGCCTGACCTTGAAATCAATTTCATGCTTGAGTGACTTGAGTTACATTTTTGCGATTACGTCTCTGCATTACCTAAACCCACCATCACTAGTAACATAATTCTGATCTTTCATGGCCATTTGGTCTTTTTGTTCTGATTTCATCTTGTTTTCTGAATGAACAAATTTCTCAACAAAGTAAAGAAATAATTATTTCCTTGATTTCAATCAAGACCAGTTGATCAATTGATCACAGGTAAAATTTAACATTGCATTTTTCATTCTTAACTTGTGTGAACTAGTCTTAACCAGCCTTGCTTGATTGCAAGGTATTATATCTTGTTTTGGTCTTGTTATCTTGATTTTGTTTGAAATCTCAGAAATACTTAAACTCAAGACAGTCAATAGTAAACAAGACTGAAATGGCCGTTTAAGATCAAAATGTTGTTTCGAGTGCATATCTGGTCTACAGGTATTTCTTGATCGGTACATGTAAGTCTGGTACCTGTCACTCAACTTTAACTTCAATTTTATGCCCAAAGGATTTAGGTCACATTTCATGATTAAGTCCACTTTTCTGTACATGTAGGTGTAATATATATACTTACCATATATCTCTAGATACTTCTTGACTAGAACATGTCAGTATTGTATGCCTGACCTTGACCTCAATTTCATACTTTAGTGAAAGTTTAATACTATTTCTGGTCTAAAAATACAAGCCGGAGACCGATCAGCTGACCTTGAACAAAAGTCTTTAATTTTGCAGACAACTATTTATTTTAATGCCTTCATTTTGAATTACAAAATCGTGTATAAGATATTTTTTCTTCTTTGTCAACGTGCTAACTCAGGGGAGACATTTAGTGTGTCCACTACTGTCTACGTAAAAAACGAAGGTTGTGTTCAGGTTTTTCATTTTGTAGAGAGGTCGGTATATGACATTTATGAGTAACTTTTATTGTTAGAAATCTGTATGCTGATAGGATATTTCCTTATAAATGTACTCATTCCACACATATTCTTTTATTGATTATATTGTACATATGTAATATACCATGAAGCTAGTAAATGATCAAATTGTTTTTCCCTTTGACCTAATATTGTCAAACTGAATGAAATAAACATAGTTTTCCTTTTTTAGTAGAAATAAAAAAACTGATTTATCACTACAATTGCATGTACTAAGAATTCATTTTGTTTATCTCCAGCTGGTATGACTAAGGACAGAAATCGAAGATAATAACCGAGATATACTTGAACAGATTTCCGATTGTGAAACCTATTCATTTTTAATTGTTGTGTAAAGAGGCAGGAAATCTGAAATTACATCTGTAGTAGGTTCTCCTTTTAAGTAAGTGTAATCTACGATTCGTACTTTATTTTAGGTGTTTTTTAGAAGAAGAAAAACGCTAAAATGAAATAAAGAATGAAAAAGATAAAAAATGAAATGATGAACATTTTGAAACCAGAGGCAATAGTATATGATGATATTTTTTTCTGATTTTGTTTACAATTTTGTTCAAACTGTTTGATTTTTCGTATACTTACTTTTGATAAAATCTTATTCTCTAATTACAAATATTGCTAAATATCTGTTATATAAAAATTACTAACTGAACAGCAAATATCGATCGGGTAAAATTGCTTTTGTTTTTTTTTTTTTGTTTATGTGAAGTGTGTTCAGGAGATGTTAATATTGTGTCAAATGGAATGAGTTTTCTTCATAATTATGTAGTGTCATGGTAGCGTGCTCGCCTAGGGTGTGTAATGTCACGGACGCGATCTACGTTCGGGTCAAACTAAACACATTGAAGGAGAGGAGTCCTTTAGGCCCCAAACTTGCCCCAAAATTTTGAAAAAAATTAACTTGATACAGTGAATGATATTTCTACATAAATATCCTGTTCAATATATCCTAAGATATCAAAACAGTTAATGTTCTGATATTTTATGTTAATTAAAAGGCCAGTCTTAATATGTTAAAGGTTGAAAGTCAGGGGATTTTGACTAGGCACCTTTGACGAATCACGGGAGCTCAACCCGTAGAATTGCCTAAAGCTTCCCAGGTGGCGGATAGGGAAGACACTGTTGTTGGAGGGTTGTCAGGTAATAATTGGGAAAGCATGACCGCGAACTATAGTGGGTAACATGTTTTGAGAATACTTCAGTCCTGCACGCTAAATATCCCTTCTGTAGTTTTCGAAAAAGAGTAGATTAATGGCCGCTATAGAAGGCTAAATTATCCGACCCTACCGAGCCATCCTCCTTTTACATTGGGAGTCACAATTGGATCCCCTTTGTGTCCTACCTCAATCCTATTTGAATTGTTTGAGCAATTGAACTGGTTCTCGTCCTGAAGAACCATGAAATAATTGACACTAGACGTTAAGCAACAGTCAATCAATCAATCATGATTTTGGTCAACAGCGCAACCTTCGACCACTGTCATTTTTATATAGTTTTATTTATATTATGAATATGCAGTTTTGTAAAACTTTAAGCCTGGTCGCAAGTTGTGCTGTGATCACTACTACAATGAACTGCAATTTTGACGACAAGGAGCAAATAAAAAAATTAAAATAAAGAAAATGAACTGTTTAAAAAAATTCTTTCTTAGTTCTTTTGTCATGATTAATTAATTAATAAACAATGGTATGAAGAAGTAATAATAAATCGCTGCTGGTAAATAAATTCATTATATTTGACGAGTTGATGGAGATCTTTTTAAAGAACTAAAAATATCCAGCTTTTCGGAAGTTTTCTGGACTTTTCATTTAAGATTCCAAAATTGTCTGCCCGAATATGAAACGGTTGTTTATAAACCAAAATAGATTACTTTCTTCAAGTATTGACAATGGATGAACACCATACGTCTGTGGAAACGCCTTTCTGCACATGGTAAATACAATGATGTTAATATACAGCAAAATAATCATATTATCTTGCAAATGTGTGAGTGTATGTTGTTTAAATACAAAAGCGAGAAAATTTTCAGCTATATCATGGCTGCTACAAGACTTATGTGGTATGCATGATTTCTTACGTGACCAACATGATATCTTTATAGTTCTAGCACACTGAAGTAGCTGTCTGCAGTTAGACATGTCATGATTTTTTGTCACCCAACACATGTACATTATTCCGACTCCATGACAAAATCTCCTAAATGCTACATGCTTAGCCAAAAAGCAGGAAGCATCTAGGAATGCGCTATTAATAATTAAAAGATCAGCAAATTTCAATCGAAAAATTTGCAAATGGATCATTTTCAACACAAAAGGGGCTCATGTTTTGCCCAAAATTGAACAATTTTTTTGAAGGAAAAAATATTCACGAATAAAAGAAAACTTAACAACTTTTAGGCACAGACCATTTTCTTATCAGGAGGTGGGCCTGGGATTTTTGGTCTGAACAGAATTTTTTTTCATGCTCTCTGCGAATTTTGTTTTTTTCGTATCAGGTCCGACCTCAATATTTTTTTTCTAGTTTAAAAATAACAATCCAAAGATACTAATATTAGATATTGTAAATTTATACTATGCTGTATACGACGCATTTCAAGGCGTTACCTCTCATCAGCAGCATTAAAACCGAAACATTTGGAAGACCAAAAACCAAACTCATATTAAACAAGAAGTACTCAACCAAAAATACCGAAATAGGAAGCCAAATTTCAGCTAAGGAGATCTACCATGTGCAATACAAGGAATGAACCCTTAGTATTTCTATTATTTTAGAATTTTGCTAAATACTGGTAATTTCTGTAACAAATCATTGAATAATCATGTCAGACAAGTCTGACGACTGAGTTGGTGAATACCCTCGGGGACCTAGGGTCCACCAGCAGAGGCATCATCCCATTAAATCAATGAAAAACATTGTTGCAATGTAAGAGTGTGGGGATATTTTTTTTTTTTACTGCACATGAAATTTTTTTTTCAGCAAAAATAGGAATCAGAATATTATTTTCAAAAAAAAATCCCAACCATCCCCACCCCCAACCCCCCGTAAAGAAAATGGTTCGTGCCTAAGCGATGAAGGTTGGACAATTATATTTTGGATTAAAGATTATAATTGTTGAAAGTTGAAATTGTCCAATGATCCCAATGTTTTGTTGTTGCAGGTTATAAGAAAATATCACTGAAGATAAATATTTTGCATCCCTTTATGGAACCAATATTTCTTTTGAAAATAAAAAGGCCTCAGGACTGTTTCCAAATGTTGAGAAAATATGCAGTCAAAGCAGTTTATGTAAGATGCTCCAAAAAATGTTTCCACTAGAGAAAAAATCACAGATAAAGGAAAATGAATCATATAAAAAATCTGTGAAAGGACTTAAAATTGAATCAATGACAATTATGCCTGAATCTGACATAAATTTTATAGACATTCCTAAATGTATTTCCCCTGAATGGAATGTTTTGAAGAAATCTGACAAAGTAATAAGCTTAGGCTATGACAAGCCGTTTTACTATTTATTCTAACTTCACGATATCTAATAAACTTTCTGAAATATCTCATATAGTTTATAAGATATCTTATATAGTTTATAAGACATCTCATATAATTTATAAGATATCTCATATAGTTTATAAGATATCTTATATAGTTTATAAGTTATCTTATATAGTGTATAATATATCTCATATAATTTATAAGAGATCTCATATAATTTTCTTTATAAGATATCTTATAAAAACTAGATTATATACGATATCTTATATATTATATGAGATATCTTATATACTTTATAAGATATCTTCTAAAGTTTATAATATATCTCATAAAGTTTATAAGATATCTTATATGGTTTATAAGATATCTCATATAATTTATAAGATATCTCATATAATTTTCTTTGTAAGAAATCTTATAAAGTATATAAGATATCTTATATAAAAAATATTTATAAGATATCTTATATACTTTATGAGATATCTTATATACTTTATAAGATATCTTATAAACTTTAGAAGATATCTTATAAAAACTAGATTATATAAGATATCTTTATATATTATATGAGATATTTTATATACTATATGAGATATCTTGAAGTTAGAATAAATAGTAAAACGGCTTGCCATATTAAGCAGTTTATCTGCAGAAAAATGTAATGGTAACTCGGTGCTAACTCAGTTAAACATTGTTTATTGTGGGTCAATTCAAGTATTTGTGGCTGGAAAACAAGTTGACATTTCTAATTATCTCATCTGTAAAAAAGTACGATTTAACCAGACTGCACTTTTCCGCTGCTAAAAACACTATCCCTCTGCCATGGCAGTGTACTGTAATCATCAGAAAAGGATATTTACTATTATGGACAAAAATGTGTAAAAGAAATATGTTCCATAGGTACTGAAAAAAAGACTGTCATCAGACATATTGAGTGCATTAGAGTTATCCAAATGAATTGAGTTTCCTCTTCTTGTAAACAATATTCTGACCATAAACGCTTTAAGAAGTCAAATAAGCACAAAAGCACCATGTAAATCCTGAAGAAGAGAATCCATGTATGTCCACAAAAAGGACAAATATACCTAAGGAGCAATAAAAAAACGTAATCCATTGGACAGACAAACCCGGGAAGACAAACGAACAACCACAAGCACAACAAATAAACACAGAAAACTAAAAACAATGAACACGAACTCCTATAAAAACCACAAAATTAGACATTGCAGAAAATTTGAAAAAAAAATCGCTCCAAATTTAAACGAAAATCAGTTCACTTTAAGAGCTTCTCAAATAAAAGCTTCAGATTGTAAATCAAAAGGTATGAAATGACCAAAGGAAGTAACTCGCATGACGTTGACACTTTACAATGGGAACCCTTCGGCATATAGGGATATAACAAAGAATGCCTGGCTAAATCTTCCATCAGAATGTCTTTTGTATTTATATAAAAATGCTATAAAACTAAAGCCTGGTATAATTCCTGATATGATGTCATGGATGCACCAAGAAGCAATTCGACAAAAAGTTTGTGAAAAAGGGTTTTATGGAGGATTGATACTTGATGAGATGTCTATCCAGGAGGATATACAAATAACTAACCAAGGGAAAGATAGTACTTTAGTTGGGCTTGTTGATTGTGAGCCGGATATAATGATTATGCACAATGCAAATGGGGGGAATTGTACAAATAAACTAGCAGATCATATATTACAATATGTATTTCAAGGTTTAACTGGCTTTCGTTGGCCTTTTGGCAATTATCAAAACACTCAGGCTGCTCTTGCTGATATTTTTGTATCCACATGGAAGTGTGTTGATGGTTTATTCGAGTGGAACATAAAACCAATATACTGTTGTGTTGGGTCCATTAACAACAGAGCATTTTTGAAAATGCACATTCCTGCAGATGATCCCTTATGTACAAACATGGTTGCTTCACATTACAGGAACCCATTTAGGAAACTAATTTTCATAATGGACCCATTCCACCTCATTAAAAAAATACGCAACAGCTTGCTTAGTAGTGGAATTAAAAAAAAAAACCATCAAAGACTTTTAACTGTAGATAACTATACTATTAATTGGCAAATGTGGGTTGATGCATATCAATGGGACAGAAGCTGTCATTCCTTTCCAATTCATAATAAACTGACAGATGAACACCTATTTCCGACCAATGCTAAAAAAATGAGAAACAAACTGGCTTTTGATACATAAATTTTTGATATGTTACATCTGATGAAAACTTACCAGAAATCCCTTGGTGAAGTTGGACAAAAGGCTTTAACTGCAGTTATCCAACTTCTTGAGCATACTAGTTTCCTTGTTTCATTTTATACAGATGAGAGACCTGTAAAAGAAATGTGTGATGAAAGACTGAAAAAATTAACACTATGTTACAACTGGATTAAATAATGGGAGAAACAAACTTGCCAATCAAACACTATTAGTAAGCGCTACAAAGGTGTTATGACAATGGAGACAAGAGGACCTAGATTTTATGTACCATGGTTTTATGTCCACTAAAATGTGAATTGAAGACCTACATACAGAAATTGTTCCTACACGTCTCAATAGTGATATAATTGAAAACGTATTCTGCCAACAACGTGGACTTTATCAAGTTGCTGCAACAAATCCAACATACAATTCTTACAGGACTGGCATTAATAGTGTAATTTAAGGAGAAGCAACAATATCCAGAAACTCAGGAGGAAAAGGTGCAAGACCATTTGTTGCCGATGTTCCACAAAAGAAATTAAGATTATAAATTCCAAGATGTATAGTATGGTAAGAAAACTCATTGTTTAAAATCATTTTAATAAAAAAGATTGGCTGGTTGCAGATCTAAAGGTCAAAGGTCACAATTCAAACCCGATTTCTCACAAATAAGATTGGTTTCTTGGATTTGCGACATCCCATTAAAAACTAAATACTAAATGTATACTGGGCGACAAAAGAAAGGATACAATCTTGGACAATTATATTTTTAAAGTACATACTGTATATTTTCCCCTGTTTTCAAGTAAATTTCAATTTCTTAATTTTTTCAGCATATTTTAACATAAGTGTTGGCAAACATTCAATGTTATAGCTATAACCTCAATTTTCTGACCATAGAAAACATTAAATCTCCTTTTAAGCAGTGGTGAAATTCTTGAAACTTTTAGAAATGAAACAAAAAAAGGATTCAGGAAATTAAAAAGAAAAATATTTTTACACAGAAAAATTCTAAAGTAAATTTAATCTTCCGACGTATGTAGTAAATTGAAACAAAAAGGTGTATCCTTTCTTTTGTCACTGAGTATACATGTAGTAATTTTTTTTACTGTGACAAGACATAGAGCCTGTGATTATTGGAAAAAATAGATTCTACTATTTATGATGAATTTACCAGTAGTTATATAAAACAATTTGCTTACACCATTCACAACAATCCTGGCAATACCAGTCTTCCTCTCCTAAATTTGCATAAGTTTCTTAATTAATGTTCTGATATGCTCAATGATACCACTAATCACAAATATCACACTGCATCCAATCATCGTCATCACTTATTCTATTGCATTTTGTGCAAACTGTGTCATCTTCATCTTTAGACTGAACAGTAGTTTTACTTTCTTTTCTTCTTTTACAGCTTACTGAATATTTCCTTCTTTTCCTTTTAGCAGGAGCTTTGTTTTCTCTACAGTCTTTCCATCTTGACTACAAACTACATGTACTTGATGTTGATGGTTGTTGATCTGATGATAGGTTAATTTCTGAAAGTTCATCTTCTTGACGTAACTCTTTAACATTTGGAATCAAAGACATTGATTAAATAACTGATTGTAACTTTTCACAAATAACTTTTTTGACATCTCGATTTACAATTTGTACATTGTATGCTTTACAAAGAATCACAAGTTGCTTCTTGGTGAAATTATCAAATGCTGATATACCACAATCACAAATATTGCATTTCAGTTTTAAATGTGAACTTATTTTATTACTAGAGCTGTCTTTCAAAATATATGACATATTAAGTTTTTGCTGTGTTCTATCATTCTTACTTTTTGTATCAACTACCCTCTTTCTGAGCGCTTCAGATTTTGATAATCCAAATGATCTGATAAGATCTTTTCTAAATTGGTTGTCCGCAACACGACAGAATCTTAGAATTAGATCAGCAAACAATTCTCTTGAGCAGCTCTGTGCTAAAGCCTCATCAACTCTGACATACATTACACTGAGGTCAAAATGTTCCATTAAAGATTTGAACTGTTGATAAAGAGGTACACTACGCAAAAGATAATCTCGAACAAAATTCAAAGTATTTGATCCTTGCAGATGAAACGTTTTTTCATTTTCAACTAATGACCGGCATTTGTCCAGTTCCAAACAAAAATCTAGCACATTCTCTTTAATGTTTGTTAAACCTTGTGTCAGATTTTGTTGTCTTTTAGTTTCCTCTAACGTTTCTTTATATTTGCTGTTTTCGCACAAGTCTGCATAACTAGATGTGAAATGGTCTAAAATTCTCACCTTCAAAAAGCATTCTGAAAGAAGTTTCAATTTCTTTTTGTGGTACATGTTGTTCCTACCAATCTGCACACAACAAATTGTTTTGTTATTCAAAAAATGATTAAAGATATGCAACGGTTAGAAAAAGGTCTGACTGTCGTAAACCTATTACTTTGTTTGTTTGTTTAGTTTGGATTTAACGCCGTTTTCAGCACATTTTGCCATTTCGCGGCGGCAATTTTTTATTGGTGGAGGAAGCCGGAGTACCCGGAGAGAACCACCGACCTTCGATAGGAAAATTGGCAATCCTTGTCAATTAAGATCGGAGTCGAACACACCCCACCACATGTGAGATTCGAACTCACAACCCCAGCGGTGACAGGCTAGTCAAGATCATTAGTAGTCATGACGAACTACCTATATCACTCGGCAACCGAGACCCCCCTTGGATTTATTGAAAAGTGTGTTGGCTGTATTGGTTCTGATTTCCTCATCTGTTTACGAAAGTAAACTGTTTAAAACTGTTGGATGTGATCCATCAGAGTTTAATACCCATTCACAATTTTAAATGGTGAACAAGAAGATGTTATCATGAAAAAGGTCGTTGGAAAACATGTGTTTATACACGTTACATTCGTTTGTCGTTGAATTAATTCATTTGTTTTCAGTGTATCACAGAGACATTTGGGTTATAGGGACATCTTTGATTAAAAGAAGTTATGAACACTCAAATAATAGACCGATAGGTAGTTCTTTTGGTTTACAGAAATATGGATGTCATCTACTTTGGTAGGGAATGCCAGGCATGAATTGGGAACATTTGGTCAGTATTACCCATAGTTTAATTAACTACCTTTTGCTGTTATAATCCAATGACAGACAATAACATTGGATCGACTCCTTGTGGTGCCTTAACTTTTCATATAAAATTTACTATTAATAGCCGCTATTTTGTCAAACATGCTGCAAGGCACATCTATTTAATGGTCTAGTACCCTTTCTAGGATTAACTGGTGTTATTCTAATGATATAAGAGCAATGGATACAGTAAAAAGACAAATTAATCGTGGTGTACGTTCTTACTTGCTGAAAGTTGGGGGGGGGAGATGTATGTGTAAATCATCCCGACGTTGATAAGTATAGTTCTCTTTTTCACGAAGATGGTGTTTTCTTATCATTCATAGGTAATGATATCTTTTTAAATCAATTTCAGAGTGCTCTTGAAACCTTTCTCATGTTTCCATATTATCCTGTTTTTCCTGTTATTGAATGATTAAATTCTGCATATGAGTTATGTTTGAGATTAATACATAATTGTATGTTGTTTGAATAGTTGTCGACCCAGACTGGGACGGCAGTTTTTAGACTCGAACTCGTAATATATCCAATTATATTAAATAAATCATACATCAATCGATTCCTTATTCATCTTTCTTTAGGAATATATAGATTTTATTCACCAACAATCTCCCTGTACCACAAACGAAAACTTTATTCCCTTTACCCACCATATTTGTCGTTTGTTGTTATATTTTCAATTATTAAATGCCAAGATACATTATCAGCCGAACAAAGTATTGTCATTTTTATTAAGCCAATTTGGATTATAAAATTATGAACACTCTTTGTGTGAATATAGGGGTTGTGTGACTATTTTGCGCTCAGCGTCAATTGAGACAACATTTTAAGTTATTCATATGGATTTAAAGGTGAAAACAGCCGTATGAAACTTTATATTGACATATATACAATAACTGAAATATTAACGCTAAAAGTCGCCTTCCATTGGCAATAACTCCTATAACAAATCATGTATGTAAATGATGTAAACACGATATCGTTACTATATTGTAAACATAGTAAATATCGCGATGTGGACAATATTGTTATTACATTGTGCAATGGACTGTGTCAATAGATGAATGAACGGTGAATTATTGTTTAACGTCCAGTGGCAACTAATTGGAGCAATGATCCCTGCTTTGTACTAGATCGACACGCTGAGCCGGTTGTTTTAATGTGCTAACTCACGATGTAACTGTCCGCAGGAGGACATATCACACCAACCTGACATATTTCACTGAAAAAAATAAATATGAACAGTTATCAAGGAACCAACACCACCAAACAGACAGACAATCGGACAAAAAATAACATAAAGGAGCTCCTGACTTTGACAGTGAGTGAACGGTGACGGAGTTATATCGGCTTTTTCTATATCCATTAAACCCACAGTCGGGATATATATATATAAACAAAATGGATAACATGAATTGTCACCAATCAATCACCCAACGCCACCAAACAGGCAGGAGAGACTGAATAGTTGTGGGTTTAAACGGGTTTTATGGGAGCCAATAAAACTATATCCTTAAAACCCCTAGGTATGTTGCAAAAAAAAGAAAATAGACACCTTGAACACAATATATCACATTTTTGAAACATCAATATTTATACTAATATTAATCCCTTTAACATTTTTAAATAGCTAGTGATTCTAATGTCACTAACCATTCATTATGAATCAATTTGCATGCTATGTATGTGTGTTTGTTGATAACGAATGCTAATTTTCTGATTTATTATGCTCATACAGATATATTGGCCTTCGGTTAGGAAAAAGATGAATATTGACTGAATATTTTATTTGCAGAAGCACAATAGCATGTTATGGTAATGCAAAAGTACAATGATATGACAAATAGGAACTAGACGCTCATGTGAGCCTGTATCGCTCACCTGGTTTATATTAGCCGTTTAAATACACAAGTTCTATTTATCCGCAAGTCCGCTAAAGAAATTCAAATGGACAAAGTGACCTTTACATTCGACCTCTACCTAAACTAAGAGGGCATATCTTTCATCAGTCCTGTAAATTTTCAAAACATTTCATGAGGTATTTTAAGAGATTGTTTAACATTGCCCACGCACAACCATTTATAGCCTCTAGTAGCCATGCCATTTATAAAAAACAAAAAACAAAATCGATACACTTGCACATAGTCTTCCATACATCATTCCTTCAAAGATTGGTTACAGTCTGCTTATTACTTCCCGTGCAATGGAAAAAAAGTCATTTCCCATATTGTTTCATTGGAGTCTATAGGGTATATCAATCTGCAATGTTGTAAAAAATGTTCATAATGTAGTTTCAGAGAAGATTTTTTAAAACTAGCCAATCAAAATCATAGATGCCAGTAAAATGGAATCATACATACCTTAGTAGTGAATATCCTTTATATTTACAATTTTGGATGCTGCAAAAAAACCCTCTAGGATATAAAATCAGTTACGTGCCTCTCAATAAATATTTGATAAAATCTCATTGAGTTTACTAGACTTTTCTTTAGCTTATTTAAAAAATTGACAAAAAATCATTTCACATATGGTTTCCATGGACTAGCCACAGCCGTTAGATGAGCAGATGAATCTCAAGGAAAAGTACATCGTTTATAGAGGTTATGTCTATAATCAATCCTGCAAAGCAGTTTCAGAGAAGAATTTTTAAAAACTTGACCAATTAAAATCAAAGTTGGCCTTTAGCGAACATGTTGTTCACCCAACCAACACCAAAGATGGATCACTTACACGGGTCCTTCCATACATTATTTCTGCCAACTTTGGTTACAATCTGAAAATTAGTTCTTAACCAAATGTTGATCGTTTGTAGAAGACATTGCCTTTATCAATCCTGCAAAGTTTCAAATCATTTCATATTGTAGTTTCAGAGGAGAGCATTTTTAAAAATTGATCGATGAAAATAAAAAATAGCCTCTAGCAACCATTTTGTTTATCGAAGTTGAATCAAAGGCGGACCGTTTGTAGATGCCCTTCCATACATAATTTATACATGGTTTGGTTACAATCGGCTAAGTAGTTTAAGAGGACAAGTTGAAATTGTGAAAAGCTTACGGACGACGGACGCAAAGTAATGATAAATCATCGAAAATAAGTTGTCAATATGGTGAATATGTAAATTCTATAATATCATCATATATAAACTAACGCTATTACAGCACTGATATTAATACGTACTTTTATGGCGAGGAATGGTTGACTGGGTAAATGATAAAGCTTGTGACAATTTGGCTAAATTAGCAAAATATGCATTTCAAAATCTAAAGTAATAAATCAACAAAAAAAGCCAATATAGTCACACAAAACAAAACCGTTAGATAACTCTTGCAATTATTAAAAATCGAATACCAAACTGTTACAGTGGTAAGCTTGACTCTTTCTAATTGTGAGGCAAACCTTTCCTTACCCTCCAAAAGGACATGACATTGATAAAGTATGCATATATAACTTTTACCTTATTTCAGACCCTTTATGGTCTAACATGATCCTTAGATTGCTATTATTATGTAGATATTCATAATTATCACATAAGCAATTTCCGTTAACTCATATTGTTATTTGAACATAATGATTATTTGTTGATTCTGATTTAAAGGAAATATGAAACAATTTTATAATACAGAGAAATCATAGAATAATGGGAAAATAGGGAGCATATTTATCAAGATCAGTGTTCTTTAATCTAGCAACTTCTACGTAGGAGAAGTTTTGAACAATTTCCATGAAATAGAGCTGTTCTGGAATTTTAATACCCTATGGAGTCAACTGGGAGAAGTCAGGCACAACAAGGAGATAAATTTTGGATCTTGTCTCCTAGATTCCGTTTATCTCAATTCATTTGGCCTAGGAGTTCCATTTGAAACGATCAAAGGTAAATAACCATTATGTGAAAATTTTGGTAATTTTTTTTTTAAAATGTTAACATTTTAGTAAATCTAGGCGACGAAACTGTCTCACTGTCTCAATGAAAGCTACGCCACTGTGCTAAACACCTATTTTAGGTCTTTTTCTTTGCAGATCGCATGACACATAATCGCTGTTAATCATCTCTTTCATTTCTCACAATAGAAAACTGCATTCTTGTGACAATTTGTCCAAATAAGCAAAATAATTGATTTTTAAAGGCTAAAGTAATAAATTAACCAACTAGCAAATACAGTCACACAAACCAAACCGTTAAACTTCTATTGCATTTCTCACAATCAAAAACTGAATGAGAAAACCGTTAGTTAACTTTTGCAAGTTGAATAACATAACATCAATACAAAACCGTTATCCACCCCTTACTTTTCTCACTGTGAAAACTGCATTTTTCTGATGATAGCAAAATAATTTGTTTGAAAGCGTGAAATAATGAATTAAAAAACTAGACAAAACAAACACGTTATACAGCCCTTGCAATTCTCACAATAACAAATTTTAAAAACCTACTATAGGACAAATATTAATCCTTTTAACATTTTTAAATAGCTAGTGATTCTAATGTCACTAACCATTCATTATGAATCAATTTGCATGCTGTGTATGTGTGTGTGTTGATAACGAATGCTAATTTTCTGATTTATTACGCTCATACAGATATATTGGCCTTCGGTTAGGAAAAAGATGAATATTGACTGAATATTTTATTTGCAGAAGCACAAAAGCATGCTATGGTAATGCAAAAATACAATGATATGACAAATAGGAACTAGACGCTCATGTGAGCCTGTATCGCTCACCTGGTTTATATTAGCCGTTTAAATACACAAGCTCTATTTATCCGCAAGTCCGCTAAAGAAATTCAAATGGACAAAGTGACCTTTACATTCGGCCTCTACCTAAAATAAGAGGGCATATCTTTCATCAGTCCTGTAAATTTTCAAAACATTTCATGAGGTATTTTAAGAGATTGTTTAACATTGCCCACGCACAACCATTTATAGCCTCTAGTAGCCATGCCATTTATAAAAAACAAAAAACAAAATCGATACACTTGCACATATTCTTCCATACATCATTCCTTCAAAGATTGGTTATAGTCTGCTTATTATTTCCCGCGCAATGGAAAAAAGTCATTTCCCATATTGTTTCATTGGAGTCTATAGGGTATATCAATCTGCAATGTTGTAAAAAATGTTCATAATGTAGTTTCAGAGAAGATTTTTTAAAACTAGCCAATCAAAATCAAAGATGTCAGTAAAATTGACTCATACATACCTTAGTAGTGAATATCCTTTATATTTAAAATTTTGGATGCTGCAAAAAAACCCTCTAGGATATAAAATCAGTTACGTGCCTCTCAATAAATATTTGATAAAATCTCATTGAGTTTACTAGACTTTTCTTTAGCTTATTTAAAAAATTGACAAAAAATCATTTCACATATAGTTTCCATGGACTAGCCACAGCCGTTAGATGAGCAGATGAATCTCAAGGAAAAGTACATCGTTTATAGAGGTTATGTCTGTAATCAATCCTGCAAAGCAGTTTCAGAGAAGAATTTTTAAAAACTTGACCAATTAAAATCAAAGTTGGCCTTTAGCGAACATGTTGTTTACCCAACCAACACCAAAGATGGATCACTTACACGGGTCCTTCCATTCATTATTTCTGCCAACTTTGGTTACAATCTGAAAATTAGTTCTTAACCAAATGTTGATCGTTTGTAGAAGACATTGCCTTTATCAATCCTGCAAAGTTTCAAATCATTTCATATTGTAGTTTCAGAGGAGAACATTTTTAAAAATTGATTGATGAAAATAAAAAATAGCCTCTAGCAACCATTTTGTTTATCGAAGTTGAATCAAAGGAGGACCGTTTGTAGATGCCCTTCCATACATAATTTATACATGGTTTGGTTACAATCGGCTAAGTAGTTTAAGAGGACAAGTTGAAATTGTGAAAAGCTTACGGACGACGGACGCAAAGTAATGATAAGTCATCGAAAATAAGTTGTCAATATGGTGAATATGTAAATTCTATAATATCATCATATATAAACTAACGCTATTACAGCACTGATATTAATACGTACTTTTATGGCGAGGAATGGTTGACTGGGTAAATGATAAAGCTTGTGACAATTTGGCTAAATTAGCAAAATATGCATTTCAAAATCTAAAGTAATAAATCAACAAAAAAGCCAATATAGTCACACAAAACAAAACCGTTAGATAACTCTTGCAATTATTAAAAATCGAATACCAAACTGTTACAGTGGTAAGCTTGACTCTTTCTAATTGTGAGGCAAACCTTTCCTTACCCTCCAAAAGGACATGACATTGATAAAGTATGCATATATAACTTTTACCTTATTTCAGACCCTTTATGGTCTAACATGATCCTTAGATTGCTATTATTATGTAGATATTCATAATTATCACATAAGCAATTTCCGTTAACTCATATTGTTATTTGAACATAATGATTATTTGTTTGATTCTGATTAAAGGAAATATGAAACAATTTTATAATACAGAGAAATCATAGAGTAATGGGAAGATAGGGAGCATATTTATCAAGATCAATGTTCTTTAATCTAGCAACTTCTACGTAGGAGAGGTTTTGAACAATTTCCATGAAATAGAGCTGTTCTGGGAATTTTAATACCCTATGGAGTCAACTGGGAGAAGTCAGGCACAACAAGGAGATAAATTTTGGATCTTGTCTCCTAGATTCCGTTTATCTCAATTCATTTGGCCTAGGAGTTCCATTTGAAACGATCAAAGGTAAATAACCATTATGTGAAAATTTTGGTAATTTTTTTTTAAAATGTTAACATTTTAGTAAATCTAGGCGACGAAACTGTCTCACTGTCTCAATGAAAGCTACGCCACTGTGCTAAACACCTATTTTAGGTCTTTTTCTTTGCAGATCGCATGACACATAATCGCTGTTAACCATCTCTTGCATTTCTCACAATGGAAAACTGCATTCTTGTGACAATTTGGCCAAATAAGCAAAATAATTGATTTTTAAAGGCTAAAGTAATAAATTAATCAACTAGCAAATACAGTCACACAAACCAAACCGTTAAATTGCTATTGCATTCTCACAATCAAAAACTGAATAAGAAAACCGTTAGTTAACTTTTGCAAGTTGAATAACATAACATCAATACAAAACCGTTATCCGACCCTTACTTTTCTCACAGTGAAAACTGCATTTTTCTGATGATAGCAAAATAATTTGTTTGAAAGCGTGAAATAATGAATTAAAAAACTAGACAAAACAAACACGTTATACAGCCCTTGCAATTCTCACAATAAACAACTTTTAAAAACCTACTATAGGACAAAAAACTAAAAATCATATGTCAATTTTTGCAAGTCGTATAACACAAAAGCGCTAAAAAAACATTTGCAGTTTTCAGAAAACAAACACATTCAATTTTTAAAAAAAATTTTCGCAGATAAAACTGCATTTTTCAGACGATTTGGCCAATTAGCAAAATAATTGATTTTTAAAGGCTAAAGTAATAAATTAACCAACTAGCCAATACAGTCACACAAACCAAACCGTTAAATTGCTATTGCATTTCTCACAATCAAATTAACAAACTAGACAAAACAAACCCGTTATACAGCCCTTGCAATTCTCACAATAAACAACTATTAAAACCCTACTGTAGGGCACAAAACTAAAAATCGTAAGTCAATTTTTGCAAGTCGTGTAACACAGAAGCACTAAAAAAAAATTAGCAGTTTTCAAAAAACAAACCCATTATATTTTTTTTTTTACATTTTTCGCAGATAAAACTGCATGGTTCAGACGATTTGGCCAATTAGCAAAATAAATTATTTCAAAGGCTAAAGCAACAAATTAAAAAATTAGCCAATACATGTATAGTCCCATAAAATAAAACCGTTAAACAGCTCTGAGTTGTATTTATAATAATAATAAACTATAAAAACTTAAAAATCGTCAGTCAACTTTTGCAAGTGGTATCACTACAAACCATCAAAAGTCTGAAAAGGCCAGTTTTTGTGCTGAATTGTACATGACTTGTCTCGACAAGTCTGACTTCTACTGAATTGTAATTAGGTTGTCTGAACCACAGTCTGAATTAGTCTGAACAATTTCTATTTGTATGAAATTTATTTGACCAATGCTGATTGAGTCGTGACTAAGTCTGAACTGTCTGGAGTAATGCTAAACCAGTCTGAACATAGTCTAAACATGTCTTGAAGGGTATCGAAAAGTTGGGACTGGATAAGTCGATTTTGATGAAGTCAAGACATATTCAGATTTTACAGACATGCTCAGACTAGGTTCAGACTGGATTAGCATTACCCCAGACCATCTTAATCGTTAATTAATAGATACCTCTCAAAATCATTAAAATTAAACATTCTTAAAACATAATTATATATATTACAAGTATATTACAAGTATACTTCCTAAAGATATCTAATTAATAAAAAATAATCAAATTATTTTATGTACAATGAGCACTAAAATGGACTCATACATAGAACACAGATAATGGATCATCCTTTACATTAACTAAGAATGCTGGGAAAAAAATATTCTAGAGTGCAAGACCAATTCTTTGCCTCTCATTAAATATTTGATAAAATCTCATTCGGTTTATACTGCTTTTTAATTTTTTTTTTAAAATGACCAATGATCAATAGGAATTTATTAAAAATGTCCGTTAAGTATTATTTTATATTTGGAGGGCGAACAAGGTTGCTGCAAGTACTAGTAAATGATCTTGGATCCTGAATCCAAGTGCGTGTGTTTTTCTCGGGGCCCAAACGCACCCTTTTTCTGTGCCTTATTCTTTTACTTTACGTTTTTCACTATGTACATAATGTGCATCTAACAATTAAAAAAAATCATTACAGGTATTTTGAACGAAAACTAAGTGACATTTTTCAGTGGTAAGCATGATATACAGATATGTGTCCATGTATTTAATGTTAAATGTCGATTTACGGGCTAGTGTAGAATTTTCCACACATAAAAGTTTATAACTACATGTATAATGAACAAAGTGGATACACCAAGGCTGATATATATTTAGCTTCTGGATAATTTCAAAATGTTATGTTTGAAAACGTTTTGTTGTTTTCACCGACCGAAAAAAAGGTAAATAGATACACTATTTTGCTGACCATTCTGACAAACATTCTACAAAAAACGTTTTAACCTTTCAACAAATCTAAAATAAAAAAAAATTTTAATGACTTCTTATACTGTCAATTATGTATCAGTGTTACCCATGCCTGTTCATCGGTCACCTTTTTAATGTTTTACAGATTATCGATAATCATAATACACAATTTTCAGTCTGAAACCGTAATACAATGTCTTGAATTAAAAATAAAAATAAAAGTAACAAAGGTCAAGACTGATCAAATTCTATAACGAATGACTGTATTTACAGAAGTATTTGTGGACAATTACGTCCCGATCGGTTACCAATATTTGAATTCCCGTCCGATGTCCATTCAATGGTATCGTTTGACTGTGTTCGAAGATTCTCTGGTTTCCTGTAATCTTCAAACCCTAAAATATGTATGTATTAAACCCATATGAAAAAGACATTGATTTGTTTTTTTTTTCGATTTTACAATTAATTATGATTTATTTTATTGTATTGTAAACACTGTTCGAATCAGAATTTGGGGCCGTATTCTAATACATTTATATCCGTCGAGGGTACAGAATGCTTTCCCGTGTGTTTCAGTTGATGAGCCCTGTGCTTTTGACTCTTTCATACTGCAATAATACTGCTATTGTAAAATTGTTCTACGTCTAAACGTTTAAATAACCGAAATACCCCTTGCGTAAATGTATACATAATGTTGAATGTAAGACAAGTTCACCGTTTACCCTTATGTCCTTCAAGAATACGCAAAAAGATGGTAGTACATGCCTTTTTTCTTGCATGTATGAATTTTTACGTCACCTGTGGTCGTTATTCGCTATGTTTTATTTTCAAATGAAGAAAACTGCAACATGCAGATCAAATTGTTATTTTCAAACTATTATTAATTACCCAAGTCCACATCACCTCTGTACAACTCAAATTAAGAATTATTTTTTCACTGCAACCATGGATCTTTATAAAATAGTCAAGACAAATGCCTTGTTTTCCCCCTCTCAAATACATAGAGGCACGTGACAAAATATGAAACACCATCTGTAATGTTTTGTTCCAAGAAAATTCTACTGCTCAAGCATTTAATGTATCTTTCACTTAGATATCGCTTAGAATTGGTATGTTTCATCCTTTATACACCATTTAGAGTTTTTCCTCTATCACAAAAGGTATTGATATTGGTAGGAATAAGATTACTAAATACTATAAAAATATTGAAATTTATAGAAAGATTCGATATAAAACTGCCGAAAATAGCCATCAACAATCTTCATGTATCAAATACACAGTTTACATAACTGGCGAAAACCGTAATATAATCCGATATGACCAAACATTTTAACCAAAAACCCCTTATTCGGTATTACCACATAAAACAACGGTAGCTTCTTTTCATACCCCTGACATTGGATACTTTACACTTACAGTTAGTTTCTTCTTTTACAAGTGTTACAGGAACCTGCTAAACATAATTATATACGATATACATGGTGAAAATGTTCTTTCATGACGTTAATATAACTAAAGCTAAATATTAATATAAAATAAATCCTTTAGTACCTAAATACATGAATTGAGTGCCAACATAAGTACATGGCAAAAGTGAATAGTCTATATTCATTCCTTGTTTTATAAAATTTAATATTTGAGCAGTATAGGTCAAACTTCACACAGCGATGAAAACTTGGTAAATCTCTTTGCATCTTTTTTTACTTTTGTTTTAAGGGTTATTTAGCAGGATGAATGAATCGGAATGACGATTAGAGTGTTTATGAGGTATTCCATTTATGACATCAAATATTCATTAATAACATCCGCCCCTTGAACTACACCAGTAATACACTTTTGATCTAAATCAGTCATTTTTGTCATGTTTTATCTTGATTGTCTTGACTTTTACAATTTCTGAGACTTCAGAAAAAAAATCAATGTAACAAAACTTATCAATATATATTGCTTTGCAGTCAATCAAGACATGTTAAGACCAGTTCGTGACACTTAAGAATGAATTATCAAATTTTTAATTTTACCTCTGCTGAACGGATCTAAACTTGACCGATCTTGATTGATCGCAGAACAACATATCAATATTTGTCTGATATTGCTTGCTATATGGTGAAACAGAATCAAAGAGCTGGCTGTTCGAGATCAAAATTATGTTATTTTTCTTTTCTAAATTGTGTCTGCCATATTAAGAATGTTGTCCGGTTTTGTGAAAATACCGACAGATTTTTTTAGAATTTAAAATCCAAATATTTATTTGTTAATTTAATTGTACACAGTGGAAGGGCTAATGGAAATGGGGCTATTGCAGCGCAAGTGTACCGGATCGGAAACATACCACTGTCCGGAGTTTCCGGTACAAGTATAATTATTGTGTAAGAATATTTAATAAGCATTGGTGCTTCTAATATATTATTTAAAGAGCATTAAAAAGAATACTTCCATATCACATCTAGTGTAAAATTTATTTGAGTGATTAATATTAAGA